>OZ025297.1:132870947-133543975 GCA_964019185.1 Maratus speculifer | reverse complement strand
ATTTAACTTATTTTATGACTGAAAATCTGGGATTAACAACTGTGAAGTTTACTATTTGGAAATATTAGTACTCTTAGTCAAGCATTTAAAGGAAACTGATGCATATATATTATTTATGTTAAATAATAAAGTACAAGTGAAAACATTACATCAAATTTTTAGAAATTAATGTGAAAATCTTATTTAGCGTAGAAATAATGTATCTACCACAATTTCCTCATATCAACAAAGTAATATCAGATGCAAAATTGGTACATTAAAATTATTATTCAACTATACTAGTTGTTTCTTAGGTTTTCGTTCTTTCTTTCTTTCTTTTTTTTTTTTTTTTTTTTTTTTTTTTAAGAATTTTAACATTGACCTTTTATTCTCAGGTACAACAATTTTCGTTTCAAAAAGCTTTCAGAAAAACTTTATATCAATATTTTACATTTCCTTTCGGATAAAAGCAGCTTTCACAAGTGAAATAAATATTGAAAAATTGTGCATTACTTTTAAGTTCTTTGCTCAAAAAGAGAACCAACTCGGCTTATCCCATTTTCTTATTCGACATAAAAGAAAAACTACTTTTACTTTAAAATATTCCACATAGAAAAATGTTTCATTTTCTCAGCACACATCTCAGTCTGTTATTATCTGTTCTTTGAGGTAAACTAAAAATTCTCCATAATTTTGAAAAGTGGTTTTACTAAAGACGAATTTAGAATTCCAATATTGCATTTTTTCATTTTTGTTTTTGTTGTTCTTTTGTTTAATATAAAAGCTATAAATCCTAAAAGGCTTTGAATATGAAGATAAAAAATATGTATTAAAGATATTATTTAATATAGTTTAAGGATTATTCTTAAAAGGTAAATTGTTACTAATAACTAAACGTTCATAAACTGAATTAATATTATTGTGAATGAGAATCCATCGAAACTATAAAAAACTTTTATGTTTCAAAAAGAACTCAAATAATTGACTATTTTTTTCGCTTCTAGATCTCCCGCTTCGGAAAATTCGGCTCAAAAGGCCAAACTTGACAGAATTTTTGCATTATTTTCTGCATTTATCAAAAGGTTTATAAATACAACACATTATGTAATTTCTAAATAAAAGAATTTGCCAGGTACATGCGTTTGAGAGCAAAAGTGAATTTAAAATTAAATCAGAAAATAAACCGTTTGGATTGGAATACGCATTTAAGAGTAATCACTAAAATGTATACTATCACTGAGTAAGATAATGAAAAATAACGAAAATGTGATGTAAGTCTATCTGTCAGATTTACAGCAGCTATGTTGTCGCTCAACAGCCTATCTGAAGCGCATCTCTAGTATGAATATCGAACTCGAAATCAAATCTAAGTGACATCGCAATAGTTCATAGCATGTGTTTGAGATCTTCATGGTAATGAGTAGAATGCATTTGCTGCTGTTTGTTATGTGATTGATATTTATTGCACTGAAACTTAGTTCTTCCCTGCCAGTTGTAATGCGTTTCAGGAAATTGACTTTTAAATTCTTTGAATGTTTGCCTTATTTAAAAAAATAAAATTTTAGTTACAATAATAAGACTTAATTTCATAATAATTTAATAGGAATTATTACAAACTTGTACAATTCCACATACATATTCCGTTTTTGTAAAATGTAAAAAAAAGTATGTATTTTAGATGCAATAAAAACTGTTGAATAATTATTCTAAAACAATTTGTATCTGTCGTTTACGAAATGTTTTGTATTTTGAATATTTAATAAAATAACAAATATTTAGCGTTATCACGTAAATGTATATATATTATACTATCTATTAGTTAGTTAATGAATAATATAACGGAAATGTGATGTAAGTCTATCTGTCAGATTTACAACAGCTATGCTATTGTTCTACATCCTGTCTGAAGTTTATCTCTAGTATCAATATCCAGCTCCAAATCAAATCAGCATCGTTTCATAGTAGCAATGTCATCCCCATATTTCATATCATGTCTTTGGAGAACCTCCTGATAATGCATAGAATGTAATTGTCACTGTTTGTTTCGTGATTGAAAGAAACATAGCAACGTTTTGCAACAAGACATTGTTTTTCCTTGCCAATTTAAGTACGTTGTTGTAAAATGACATTTAAATTATCTGAATGTTTGACTTATCAAAATATGTAAAATTGTAGTTACTGAAATAACGCTTAACTTCATAATAATTTAATAAGAAATTTGTACAACACACACATATATCCAGTTTTTGTAAAATATAAGAAAAATTGTATAATTTAGATGCAATAAAAACAGCTAAATAATTATTCTAAAAGAAATTGTACTTGTCGTTAACGAAATGTTTTGTATTTTCAATATTCCATCAAATTGTAAGTATTAAACGTTGTCACTTAAATGCATAATTACTAAACTATCCATTTGATAGATAATGAATAATATAATAGAAATGTGATGTACGTCTATCTGTTAGAATTACAGCAGCTACGTTATCGTTCTACAGCCTGTCTGAAGTGCATCTCTAGTATCAATATCCAGCTCTAAATCGATTCAGCGTGACATCCCAATCCTTCATAGAATGTCTTTGGAGATCCTCATGATAATGCGCTTGCTACTGTTTGTTATGTGATTGAAATTTACAGCATTTAAACATAGTTCTTCGTGTCAATTTTAATACGTTGCTGGAAATTGTCATTTAAATTAGTTGAATGTTTGACTTATTTAAATACATAAAATTTTATTTAAATATATTAAATTTAAAATCATTGAAAAGCTTAAACGAGACTTCTTGAAATAGCATTTTTTACGGCATAGCACCGTGTTAAAATAGATCAAACAATTACATTTTTCTTTCCTGAATTCAACGATTATTTATTTCGTGGGAGCATAAATTTTTCAAGCGTACTACTACTAATAATAATAATACTTTTTATTCTAAAATTCTTGTTTGGTTTGAAAAAAAAAATTCTTCCGGATCGATCTACATCTATTAGCAGATTTTGAAATTAAATATTAATTTTATCAAAAGAAAAAAAAAGAATGAAATTATACATACAGCATCGTTGAGCGTTGGCAAAAGTTTTCTTCTCTCGATTATACTTTTTATGATCTTAGTGGCGGATTAACAAAGATGCGTTTTCCTTAGTTCTTCTACAACTCCCCTTCCCCTTTTATTGTTCGCTACAAGAGTTGATCCTATCGAAAACGTTTCGCTATAAATTTTGTAGATGATATTCAGAAGATCTATAATAAGTTTAACTATTCTTCTTCTTCAGGATTTTCCAGAAAGCAGTGGGTTTTCTCGATCTGAAAAAAGTTCTGAGAGATTTTTTCTTTCTCTCTCTTGTCTAGAGAAATTTCATAAGTTAAATTATATATAGTTTCATTGTCTCTCGAATAGAACTTTTACAAGTCATCTCCAGTCTATCCTTTCTACGTTCTCCTTCTGGATTTCATTCACGGATGATTTTAGGAATTCATTCCACTTTTATTGTTGAATTATATCCATACGATTTAAGCTTGTTATACTCACTTGAAATAACAAGTCATTTTGTTTGACTTGTATATTTTCACTTACTCATTAATTTTAACTTTTACAGCCTAGAACTTTTCGTTAATCTTCGCCAGAATATTAATATTCAATCAAATAACGAGTATTAAGAGTTATCATGTAAATGTATATATAGTATACCATCCACGAGTAAAATGATGAATAATATTGCGGAAATGCGATGCAAATCTATCTGTCAGATATACAGCAGCTATGTTGTCGCTCTACAGCTTGTCTGAAGTACATTTCTAGCATCAATATCCTGCTCAAAATCAAATAAACGTGACATCCCAATCGCTCATAGCAAGTCTTTGGAGATCCTCGAGATAAGGCATTTGCTACTGTTTGTTGTTATATTAAATTTTATCGCATTGAAACATAATTCCTCCTAACCAAATTTAATACGGTGATTAAAATTGACATTTAAATTATTTTAATATTTGACTTCAATATATATAATATTAGTCACTGAAATAACATTTAACTTCATATAAATTTAATAGGAATTATTACATATTTCAGTAATTTCATCAACTATTTAAATACCAACTACTGGCAGGGTCGCCCGAAGAACAACATGTCTTGTTTAATTAAAATTATAAAATATGCTACATATGTGTTTATCATAAAATTAATATATATATTATAAAATTTAATTTTTTTCACCAAAATTAACCTTATACTATATTAATATCTTTTTAACAATATTCCGTATTTATTCCGGTTTATTAAATTAAAATCATATTATTAGATCTAATCTGTTAATCTTTATAAAAACGATGTAAATTCTTAATTCGCCTTAAAAACATTTATTCTGATACGCATAAATCTAAAAAATGACTCTAAATTAAAAATATTCATAAATAATTTTTATTCCTTAAAATTCCTAATATAACTCACTTCTTCTCCGTTTTTATCAACCCTTTATAAAAGTCTCATTAAAATAATTTTGAAAAAGCATACTTGTTCAAAAATCATTCTTTTTATTTTTTTTTCTTTGCGCTTTATATTTATTACGTTTCAAAAAAAATAATTTCTTTCTTTTTTTGTGAAATTATCGTCTGTGGCATATATTAAAATTTTAACTACTACTTTGGATTATTAAATAAGTTAAGTAATAATCTTTTTAAAAAATATCGTTTAAGGAAAACATTTCGCCTTTTAGTCTAGACACCCGAGGCTGGTTTTTGATTACATTAGGGATTCTGGTCCGAGATTATCGAATGTTCTAGAAACTTTTTTTAAGTTAAGCTAGGAGGCCCGGAGATAAAAGTGGTATTTGGTTCTGAGCGAGTTGTCGGGAAGATATGAGGAGTTGTTGCCTTTTTGAATGAAACGTTTGCTCAGGAAGTGGAGAGCTTTTCCCTGAGGATGACTGCATAAATGAATAATTCATTTGAAATTGTGAATTTTTTTCTTTTTTTGTCATTCAATTGCGCGAAGACTTTTGTGCGGTAAAACGGGCAGACCATATTATTTTGCAAAACATAATTATGTTGCAATGATTCTACTAGCTCTTTACTTTAATGTCAGATATGTATTTAACATTTAGAAACTCTTGAAAATAAATATATGCAAATAAATGTTTTGTTGTATAAAATTTGTAAAATATAAGGAAAATTATGTAATTTAGAGGAAATAAAAAAAAATTAATATTTATTCTAAAAGAATTTGTGCTTGCCGTTAACGAAATATTTTGTATTTTCGATGTTCATCAAATAACAAATATTAAGCGGTATCACTTAAATGCATATATATTATACTATCCATTAGTAAGAGAATGAATAATATAACAGAAATGCGGTGTATGTGTGTATGTCAGATTTACAGCAGCTACGTTATCATTCTACAGCATGTCTGAAGTTCATCTCTAGTATCAATATCCAGCTAAAAATCAAATCAAGCGTGACAGCCCAATATTTTATAGCATGTCTTTGGAGATCCTCGTGATAATACGTTTGGTACTGTTTGTTATGTGATTGCATTGTTATGTAATTTACTACATTGAAACGTAGTTATTTCCTGCAATTTTAGTACATTGTTGGAAATTGACATATAAATTATTTGAATACTTGATTTATCTAATTAGGTAAAATTTTAATCACTAAAATAACACTCACCTTCATAATAATTTAGTAGGAATTATTACAGATTTGTACAATACATACAGATTTTCAATTTATGTAAAATCTAAAAAAATTATATAATTTAGATGCAATAAAAACAATTAAACAACTACTTTAAAAGATTTGCACCTGCCGTTGGCGAAATATTTTGTATTTTGAATATTGAATCAAATAAAAAGTATTAAGCGTTATCACGTAAATATATATATACTATAATATACATTAGTAAGATAATGAATAATATAACGGAAATGCTATGCCAGTCTATCCATCAGATTTACAGAAGCTATGTTGTCGCTCTACAGCCTGTCTGAAGTGCATCTCTAGTATCCATAAGCAGTTCAAAATCGAATCAGCGTGACATCCCAGTAATTCACAGCATGTCTTTGGAGAGCCTTGTTATAATGGGTTAGCTACTGTTTACTGTGTGATTGCATTGTTATGTAATTTACTGTATTCAAACGTAGTTATTTCCTGCAATTTTAGTACATTGTTGGAAATCGATATTTAAACTATATTAATGCTTGACTTATCTAAGTTCTATATAAAATTTTAGTTACTGAAATGACACTTAAATACATAATAATTTAAAAGGAATTATTACAAATTTGTGCAATACAGGTAGATTTTCAGTTTTTGTACAAAACCCATGTTTTTTTTTATAACCATTTGTTAAAAATATTAATAACTAAGTTTTTTTAAATCCAGCAATTTTTTTTGGCTGTTTTGTTTAAATTAGTGCAATTTAGATTTTTATAAAAATGAAAAACTACTTGAAGTTTAATAATAGGAAAAAAATTAATTAAAAACATCGACAATTTTAAACAAGATTTTCTTGAAATGGCCTTTTTCAGGGCGCCACGCCGTGCAAACTGGTCATTTAAAAATTATCAGTCAATCAACATTTTGCAGCTTAAAATTTAAATATTATTTATTTCGTGGAAACAAAATTTTCAAACGAAAAAAAAAAAAATTATTCTCCGTTGGTTCGAAAAAAAATCGCTTCTGACTTGCCCTATAACCATGAGCAGATTTTGTAATTAAGTACCAATTCCATCAACAAAAATTAAGAGCTAATAAAAAAAAAAAACCAACCATACATTCTGCATCGCTGAGGGTTATCAAAAGTTTTCTTGACTCGATTATACTTTTTATAATCTTAGTGGCGAATTAACAGAAATGCGATTTTCTTTGTTCTTGTACAACACTCTTTTCTTTTTTTTTTCATTACAAGAGTTGGTTCTATCGAAAACGTTCATTATAAACGGTGTAGATATTAAGAAGATTTATAATTAATTTAATTATTCTTCTTCAGGGGTTTCCAGAAAGCAGTGTCATTCCTCGATCCATAAACATATTTCTGAAATATCCTTTCCATCTCTCTCTGTCTGGAGAAATCTCATCAGTTAAACTATATAGTTTCATTATCATTCGAATAGAACTTCCCGAGGTTATCCTGAGTCTACCCTTTGTACACGGTAAAACATTTGAGTAACGTTACTCCATAAATTGGTGGCAGCCGCTACCTCCATTTTATGGAGTAATTTTACTCTTATATAATGGAGTAACTTAAACATATATTACTGGTGTAACATTTCAATGCTACACCGGTTATATTCGTTAAAGTGCTCCATAAAATTGGAGGTGGCAAGGTTGCCACCAATATTATGGAGTAACATTAAAATAGTAAATAAAGCCTTTGTGCAAAAATGTTAAAAGATAGAAAACAACGATTATAAATGTACAAATAAAGTATGAGAAGGTAGCAAATAGCTATTTCGAATCTACTATCGATATTCTTCGTCAGTGCAAAACTCAGTGAGCTAAATAATAGCAAAACTAAGCAAAGAGACAGAGAGACGCAGGCTTATATACACGTTATGGGAACATACCAGCCTAAAAAAAAGCAACCAATGAGAAGAAAGCAGCCAAAACAACTGGGTGGACAAGTAGCGACATCTATCGGAGAACAAAGAAAACAAAAACTAAAAAGCAAGTGAAAAAAAAGTATTAAATTAAAGATTTCCAAATGCTTGGAAAATAAGGAGTACTAGATAAGTCATTGACTAAGGAGTGAGAATTTTTTATGATGTGGTAAGCTTCCCAAAAATCCAGATGATGAATGGAAGGACATTTATGGATGATGGTGGCTGAAGAAAAGTTAAACTTATGTTGTGAAGACCAAAAATGTTGAGCAATAGAGGAACGTTTAAGCTCTTCATTTTTGACATACCTTTTATGTTGAATTAAACGAAATCTGAGAGCACGTTTAGTCTGACCAATATAAGAAAGACCACACTGGCATGAAATTTGGTAAATACCCCAGTTATCTAAGTGATCAATGGGGTACGTAAGATTTGAAAAAACAATTTTATTAACAGGAGAAAAAAATAACATTGAAATAGAACCTTTTTAAAATTTTAGCAACTTGCTGACTGGTTTTGGGGAAAAAAGGCAAAACAACCAAAGCATTGGAGTTCGAATTAAAGTTTTTACTTTTAGATTGGGTGGATTTTGTCAATTTTCTATGAATTGAATCTATAATATTAGGGGAATAACCACGATCAACAGCAATAGCTTTTAGATAATTAAGTTCCTCACTGAGTAACTGAGGAGTTGAACGTTGAACAAATATTGGAAGCCCGGAAAACAAAAGTTTTAAAAGCCGCAACTTTCTGGTTAGGAGGATGAGAAGAATATCTGTGAGGTGGAAGACTGACCGCAAAAAGTTTGCGAAAGACAGTAGTCTGAAAATTATCTTCAACTGAACTATTAAAATTCTTAACAATCTTAATAGTTCAGGTAAAAATAGTCTAAAAAGTTTGTGTTCTGATTCAAATTTGATCATAACTAAGGCTGACAAAGATGGTCAGATTGATGTTCTTGACAAGTCCACATATTTGGAAAAATCCCATAAATTAATTAATGATGGTCCCTATGTGGATATCCACAAAGACCCTTCCTCTCGTGATATTAATACTATCAAATCTGCCATTAAATATTCACACATTATTCCTGCTAAATTAAAGATGCCTCTTATTCCTTCAATTGCTCATTGTGCCAGGTTTTATACTTTACCTAAGGTCCATAAACCTGACATTCCTTTTCGATATTGGAGACCCATTGTCTCCAGTATCGGTACGGCTTCTTATAAACTTGCAAAATATCTTGTTTCCATATTTTCTCCTCGCTCAAGCAGTAATTCTTTCACTGTTAAAAATGCTTTTGAATTTGTTAAGAAACTTCACAGTTTTAAGCCACAAGGCCACATGATGGTTTCTTTTGATGTTTCATCATTATTTACTAATGTTCCTGTCGAAGAGGCTTTAGATTGCCTGAAGAAAAGGCTCTGTAAATTTCATTTTTCTTTTTCGAAATCGAGGAGCTCATTCATCTCACTCGTGCTTGCTTATCTCAAAATACTTTTGTATTTAACGGGAATTTCTTTCGAATGACTGACGGTTTGGCTATGGGTAATCCTCTTAGTCCTATTTTATGCGATTTGTACATGCACTATTTTGAAATAAATTATTTGAAGTAATACAATTTTAGTTTTATGTTCGGTACGTAGATGACATCTATGCTTTAATAGAAGTGAATTCAGATATGAATCACATTCTCTCTGTCATGAATTCTACTGATTCTTGCATTCAATTTACTTTTGAAGTTGAACCGAACAATTGAGTTTCTTTTCTGGATATCTTTTTTATTTGCAATGAAGATAATTTTCAGACTACTGTCTTTCGCAAACCTTTTGCGGTCAGTTTTCCACCTCACAGATATTCTTATCATCCTCCTAACCAGAAAGTTGCGGCTTTTGTTTTCCGGGTTTCCAATATTTGTTCAACTCCTCAGTTACTCAGTGATGAACTTAATTATCTAAAAGATATTGCTGTTGATCGTGGTTATTCCCCTAATATTATAGATTCAATTCATAAAAAAATGACAAAATCCACCCAATCTGAAAGAAAAAACTTTAATTAGAACTCCAATACTTTAGTTGCTTTACCCGTTTTCTCCCAAAATCAGTCAGCAAGTTGCTAAAATTTTAAAAAGGTTTGATTTCAATGATATTTTTTTCTCCTGTTAATAAAATTGCTTTTTCAAATCTTAAGTACCCCATTGATCACTTAGATAACTGGGGTATTTACCAAATTTCTTGCTAATGTGGTCTTTCTTATATTTGCCAATTTAAACGTGCTCTTAGATTTCGTTTAACTGAACATAAAAGGTATGTCAAAAATCAATAGCTTACACGCTCTTCTATTGCACAACATTGTTGGCCTTCACATCACAACATAAATTTAACTTTTCTTCAGCCACCATCATCCATAAATGTTTTTCCATTCTTGATCTTAATTTTTGGGAAGCTTACCACATCATTAAAAATTCTCACTCCTTAGTCAATGACTTATCAAGTACTCCTTATTTTTCTAGCATTTGGAAATCTTTAATTTAAATATCTTTTTTTCCCCTCGCTTTTTTGTTTTTGTTTTGTTTGTTCTCCGGTAGATGTCTCTACTTGTCCGCCCAGTTGTTCAGGCTGCTTTCTTCTCGTTAGTTGCTTTCCTTTAGGCGGGCTCGTTCCCGTAGCGGGTATGTAAGCCTGCGTCTCTCTGTTTCTTTGCTCAGTTTTGCTTTGTCTAGCTCGCTGAGTTTTTGCACTGAAGAAGAATCTAGTATATTCGAAACAGCTGTTTGCTTCCTTTTCATACTTTATTTGTGCACTTATAATCGTTGGTTTCTATCTTTTAACATTATTGTTACACAAATGTTTTATAGTGTACGTTTGCCCTCCGGATTCCATTGAAAGATGATATTAGAAAGATATTCCACTTTTATTGTTGAAATATACCCATACGATCTTAGCTTGTAATACTCACCTGAACTAGCAACATTTTGTTTTACTTGCATTATTACACGTATTTTAAAATTTGTAACGTTTTTCAGCCTTGACTTTTCCACTGATCTTCGCCAGAAATCCATTTCGGTAGAGAAGAGTATATTTTTTAGTCAGAGATTTAATGTCTCTGCCCCCTTCTGTAAAATGATTCAAGCTTCAGAAAAAAAAGCTTAGCAAAATTAACCTGTATTTTGGATAAAATTATTGACAGTTTTATTTTAAGAAGTCTGTCACTCAAAAAAAAATATTTCTACCTTATTGAAACTAACAGTTAATTGCCTTAATGTTTATTACATATCGTAAGAAAGAACAAAATTAGATTAAACTGAAGCTCGAAAATTGAAGCACACAGAGAAAAAAAAATAAAAGAAAGTGAGAATCTTCATAAGAAAATAATGTAAAAAACTTTAATTTTTTTCACAAATAGAAAAAATGCGTTAGAAAAAATATTTTAATAAACCTGAATTTTTAGCTGACTATTTTTTTTCTAAATCTAAATAATGAAATAAACTTTAAAAAAAAATCTCTTTTCGCTGGCGGATAAAAAATAAATCTGTTGAAAAAATAGTTTTTCAAAATAAATATTTTTCTGGCAGTATATATTTTTTTCATAAATAAAGGATAGAGAATATCAGTTATATTTTTAAACGTAGAAAAAAGTTATACATAATTTCCTTTTATAATTGCGAAATATTTTTTTTTACTATTTTCTAATTAAATATTTTTGTCATTTATAATATAAATCTTTCATACTCTGTAAATCTGGATTGTTCAGTTTATACATTTAATCGAAATATCTAGTTTATTACATTTTTTTGACTAATGTATGCATAACAGCATTGTCTGAATATGTTTAATGGCACCTTTGGGTTGTAATATTTTCCACATGTTAATATCAGAATAGAGATTGAACGCTTCAAAGGCTTTCAAGTACTTCTTATCGGAATTTTTATAAAGTAATATTTGCCTTATTTAATTTTTAAAAAGTATATTTTCAGGTATAGCGATCAATACTTTACGAAATTTCTGTTGCTAAAACACCTAAAATCCCCTCATTCCTTTGAGCCTTTCTAGAATTCAGTTTATCTGAAATTAAATAACGACTACTTCTTATTTTAACCTATTAATAGCAAATTCCTTAGAATAAAACTCTTATACATTTTTTAAAAATGGCTTTTTTCTATGTTTTGCAACATCCCCCCCCCCCCACTCTCTTACGTGCCGAGTTTTAGAAAATCAATGCCCAATTCAGGCATTGCTCTCAGGAACACATATACCGGGTGTCCCAAAAATGACTGATGGATTTTAAAATTGAATAACTTGCAAACGGTGACAGCTATTTAAGAAATTTTTGCAGGAGGGTTATGTATAATGTCATGCGTTTTTTACCGTGATTTTTTATTTTAGTTCGCCCCTCAAACAATAGGTGGCGCTGACGGCGATTGAAGGCCATGTCGACTCTTCACTCAGCATTGATCACCTGGCCTTCAATCGCCGTCAGCATATGTTCCACTCTATTAGAGACCTTAATTCAAAAAATATATCATGGCCCTTCATGCCTTTAGGAATTTCTTTACTATTGTCATTACAAGGTGAAAATTGTTGGATTTTTTCCAAATTCAATGACAGATATTACTCTTTAATTGTTTTTTTACCTAGTACATCCCAGTAATATCCGTAATGGAAGCTTGTAAAAGTATAGAAAAATCCTGTCCTATGCTGTATCTACGTCTCTTTTCTGAAATATTATTCAAAAGTTCAAGGTTAAAAAAACGGGGCAAAAACTGATAGGAAGTGTCCAGAGCCTTAATTTCAAAACTTAATGAATTGCTATCTCTGTATTTTATTTGCGCTTCAGATAATTGTCTTTTCTTTGTTACTTTTTTCTATCAGCACTGAGTCCAGCAGGGATATCTGCAGCATCTGAAAGAATAAACAATCTTTCTCTAAATTGATGCTTCTCATTATATTCAATGTTGAATTCAGAGTGTCAGGAAGTGGGTAGCATTTGTCGAGAACATTTACATGGAGCTACATTGATAACTTGAAAATTTGTTTAGTTCAGAAATTCAATCCCCCTCCCCCACATACACTCCCGGCACATAACAATGTCCCGCCAGCGGAAAAAGTCTGACTTCAGTATTGTTGAATTTCACTTGTTGATTTTAACTTTTATATAGTACTTTTAATGAAATTTAAAATTACTTTAATATTAATTAGGAAAATTTATCTCCTGTGGCAGTTGAATCAATTTCTTGGATCACATTTGATGCAGTCAACGTCTGATTCATATGAAGAAATAGCATTTTAAGCTTTTTTTAGCTGGATTGTATCTTTAATCATCCCAGATATCATCAGAAACTCCAAAAGATTGATTATCATTATCAGATGCAAATAATATTGCATTGATTTAACCTTGCGTTAGGCCTTTGCGTTCCATTTTTCATTAGAACGTTTTATGAACGTTATGCTCTATGTTCCATATTTGGCACAAACACAAAAACAAAATTTCAAGCTGATGTACTGAAATATTTTAGTTTTAAGCAACTTTAATTAGAAATATATGATATATTCGAATGTCTAAAATTTTATCTTGCGATACTTTCAATATTCTGGGGTGAAAAAGTTGAAACAAATTCTACTGTTGTGTACAATGCAGACTGGATTTTTTTTAAAATTAAAACCTAATAACTAGTGAGGCACTGACATCAAGTGAGAAAAACTGGTACAAAACTCTTTGTTTTCATGTTTTACATGTGCCACAAAGCTCGGATAACCTAATTTTAAGAACCTTAGGAAAATAGAAGGATTTTATCGGTATGTTCCATATATGGCACACCGTGCAGTGAAGGTTTAAAGCACTGTGTCAACAGGAAGCGATTGAAAAATTAATTGCAATACTTGACTGACACACACAAACACAGTTGTAAATTAAAAAAGTATGTGATATATGAAATGTGTTTAATTTATCAAAACAAAAGGTGATTCACAACAATTCAAAATTAAAGTTTGCACTAAAATTAGCCGTTTATAAAAAGCACTATTAAAAAACCAATTCGACTACACAAAAAAAATATTTGCATGTAATAATTAGATTGTTAAAGGTTATTTCTGAAAATAAGGTTTAAATTAAAGAACTCTTTAAAAACTAACATATAAAGGTGATTTAAATGAAAGGAGACTTTTCTTGTATCGCTGTTGTTTGTAATTAAACTGGATTAATAAATTTCACGATAGATAACGTGGTATTTTCCCCAGTTTGCGCATCTGTAGTGAAAGATTTTGCCTCAATTTATTCGATCCTGAAAAATTCTTTTGTGCGATCGAATCAAAGATAGATTCCATCAGATTAGTGCAAAAAGTTTTTATTAAATTTCTTTATGCAGAAGGTGAGCAGCAAAAGCAAACTCATTAAAAGAACAATGTTATTGCAGGATAATGCTAGACCACATGTGGGCATTAAGACTGTCGATCTGCCAGCAAAATTTCTGCATGCAATTTTGAAACACTTTCCATACAGTCCCGATATCTCCCCATGTGACTGCCACATTTTTGCCTAATTAAAAATGTCACTGAAAGGTCAACACGTTTCACATGTGACAAGGAAGTGCAAGTCATCTTGAAAAACTGAATACATCAGAAACACCCGAGGTTTTACGCGAAATCACCCACTGCCTTCTTACGCGATGTGAACAGTGCGTAATTATTATTTAGTTGAAATGTTACGCATGAACTGTACTTAAAATACTGTCTAATTAAATTATTCTAAAATTAAACATGTGTAAAATGCACGGTGTGGCTATTTAACAAAGAGGTTAATGCTCCTATAGAAAAATTGCGCATGTGCCAAATGCGTATAACCAATAGTGGTGTAACACAAAGCCTCCTGTATCGATTACTGCCTCTAAATTGGTTGCTTTTAATTAGTCTGGCCATGGCCAGATTTTCTATTTTTCATTATTTTAACAGAGCAACGAATTAATGTGAAATTTATTTTTAAATTTGAAAAATTCGCTACTGAAACTCACTATTTATTTGGAGGAGTATAGAGCAATGAATATTTATCACGTGCACGGCTTCTTAAGTGATTTTCGAAAAGGATGATCATCTAAGTTGCCTTTTTACATTAACAACTGAGAAAATATTCGATATGTATGGGATTATGTACCTCGCTGGTTTCCTGAAGGACAAAGTATTAATTAACTTTACTTCTTAGAGGTCTTTCGTCAACTCTAAAAAAACTACGATACAACCCAAATTGGGGAAGAACAAGTCATGGGTGTTTAACAAGACAGCGTATCACACTGCATTGTCCGTAAGACATACCACAAGACACACCGCAAGACAGTTCTATCCAAGTATAAATTTCCTGTTGTTCGATGGTATTTATGCTTTGTAATTTTGGCAATGTCTTTTATCGTCTGCGTTTGTTTATATGCGTAAACAGAATGTTTTGGTTCGAGTCCAGCTAGCGGCATGGGTGTCTGTGTTGTCCCTGTGATAATGTATGTACTGGATATTCTGTAATAAAGTGTTCTGTATGGATTCTTGTGATCATTGGAGGTTATGCCGGCGAATAGCTGTAGAGCCTACCTCAAATGAAATCAAATAAAAATAAATAAATAAATAAACAGAATGTTTTGCAGATAAGGTAGCCGTGAATGGCAGAGATATGATTTAGTTAAAAAAACTGCAACTCATGAGAGTTTTATTCTATGTTTTTTGAGTATATATGAGTGTTTAAATATGAGCTATCAACACCAGTTTTAAACCGTAAATTTAATCGCCTGACATAGACTCATATGACTTTTACTTATTCCCCAAGGTCATATCTGATGGTTGAAGTTGTAAAAGAAAAAGCGGCACGCTTCATGAAAAATATTACAGAAGAACATTTGCAGCTCTCTTTCAAACACTGAAAAATTCGCATAAAGGATATGTGTACATTGAAGAAATATTAACTAAATGTAAATAATATCAACATAAAATAGTTAACAGTATGAGTCTTATTTAATAGCCATTCCTCGTATAATCGTCGTTTCCTTTTTATTTAAATGCCCGTTATAAATGGAAAAACGTAAAAATGTTTTGAAATTAAATAACGTTTGAAACTAAGAAAGAAAAAAAGAAAACCAAAAAAGTACGACCTTGTTGTTTATCAGAAATAGAAGAAATCAGTTGAAAATTTATATTGAGCATAATTATAAATGTTCAATGGGAGCCTTTTCAAAATCACGAACGGAATTCGAGATTGTACGGTTAGTTATCTCACAATTTTTCCAGCATGTTTTTTTTTTTTTTTTTTTTTTTTTTTGGGGGGGGGGGAGGTTTTATTAAGAGCATGTGTTTGTTTGTCTGCTACCAACTGCCGTCGATGAACTTTGGATACGCATATATCAAACAGTTATGTTGGACACTCATAAAAAAAGTGTGGGATGAGTTGTCGTACGTTTTTCTGCGGAAGCTCAATGAATACTTATAACTGTGTTGAATTTAAACTCTCAACTGCAATATTTCATTTTCAATGAATAATAATGTTTTACTATTTTCAGTACTACTAGGTTATCCCGTCGACCAGAAAGTTATCGCCAAACTATAAGATTAAATGCCAATAATGGATGATCGTGAATGTCACATTCAATGACATTTAATACGATTCACGTGTTTAAAATGTCATTAAGTGAGTTTTATTTCGACTTTTTATTTGTATTTTTATTAATATTCTACTAATTATTTGTTTTTTCGCTATTTAAAATAAAAATATTGTCAATATGTATAATTTGGCTATTAGTTTGGCGATTTGTATAATTTGGCAAAATTGGTCGACGGTATAACAGAGTAGTACTCTTTTTTCATATAGCGCTATAAAAGATATTGACATTCATTTATGATCACCCTGTATTTCCAAATAGGATATTTTCAAACTTTCTTCGTTTAAAATTAATTTAACAATTTGATATTTAATACAAAGTTCTTGATGTTCTCCAATTATTTTTTTTTCTAAAACTAATCTTCGAGGTGTTTCCAAATCATTGTATTATTTGATTAACTTAATTAAGAAGGTTATGTCTGAATAGAATTTCTCTAGGATAAAATATGGCGAATCTAAAATACTTTTCAGCGGAAGATGATGCGATTGAATTTCTCCAATTAGATTATAAATTTAAGTGCATTCTTACATTATAATCCATAATATACTAGCAATTAGGTTAAAAATTTATAATTTTAATGCAGTCTTTGATTTCAATTGGTTAAGAGGTTCTGGATAAAATAGTAAATATTGACAGGATACATTTATTTCTTTATTAAATTAAATATCATATTGATAATATTCAATAGTATTAATAATGTTAGTTCTAAACTTGCGGCCACAAGACAGTTATTATAAAAGGACATTAAGTTAAGAAAAGACTGACTTGATTTTCGGACACACAATCAGCATATTCATTATCCCGTATTTTTACATACGCATCTATCAATTGGTGAACAAAAAAATTACTTTGTCATGGAATTTTGAAGTAAGTCTTGATGTGGGTAGTGTTAGTTTCATCGTTATTTGTTGCTTATATGGCGGATTTTGAGTCGGAAAATGTAAAATACTTGCTGGAAATAAAAGTGTATCAAAAGTTTAAATTCTTTATTTTCTTCCTCTGAAACTTTTCGATGCTGAAATCCTTAAAAAAAACTTAAAACAATTTAAGAAAAACTTATTGTATTTATAATAATTTATAATATAATAATGTCAATTACGGAAATTGTACTGTTTTCTTAGAAATATGAAACTATTCCGTAAATTAAAATACGAAATTTATAAAAATTTTTACGAAAAATTTGTGTATATTGAGGGATATTTTTACAGTGTTAAGATCGAAGTATTTTTAAAAAAAATACATGTTTTGCATATTTTTACAAAGAATTTTTTAGAACGTCATTTGGTAAAATTCAGTTCAAGCAGATTTCATTTTAGATCTTTAGTTATAATTTTTTGAAAAAATATTTTGTAAACGCAGTTGTACAGTATTTGAAAAGAGAAAAATAAATTTATGTAAAAAATCATTCACCGGTTTTTTAAAATAGAAATATTTGCCTCATTGAATCGCGAAAGTGCTCGGATTGAATAAGGTAATTTACAATAAAATTTTACTGGTGAAATTAATGAAGTATTTTAAGCACCTTTTGCGGTAAGTATACCAGTAGCTCATCTCCAAGGGGTTAAAGAATAAACTTTAACTACATATATATATATATATATTGATATATCCTATTCTTTATGATACTGAAAACTGATTAAAAACTAATAACAGAATCCAAAACAAATAAAAATATGAAAGAATCAAAACATTAAATAAATATCAAATTTAAAATCAACTGATGAAATGCTTTATGGCTAACGACATACATTGCTGAATTTAATTACTTCTGCTTGTACAACAACCAATTTCAATTGGAAGAAAAAATAAAAAGTTGAACATTAACTGATCAAATCCATAAAAGTCCGTATAGCGAACATTTTGACTCTGATATAATTTGATTAAAACAGTTTTTATTTTATTTTGATAACATTTATTCTTACAAGAAATGTCTCCATACTGGGCATACTCAAAAACTTTTGAAAAAAAATGCTAATTAAACTACTTATGTATGTAATAAAGGATCAGTCAAAATTAGGGGCGGAATGACAATAGAAATTATGTAAAAAAAATTAAAAATATTTGAATATTTGACGTGAATATCACGTAATTTGGCGAGCCGCACTTTTCCCCGCCAAAAGCAAACGATTTAATGAAAATGAAAACTGCTAGATTTTTAGAATGCGTGTGAATAGTATTTAATGAATTTATACATAAACAATGAAAGAGTTTAATATATTATATACATATATATATATATACACACACATACATATATATCTTGTATTGCATATATATATTGTTTGTTGCAATAGTTTTTAATTTATCACTGGGAAAATATTTTCATATACAAAAAATTCATATTGATTTTTTTTCATACATTTAAACGTATTGAAAATTAAAAGCTAGATGTTTCCATAGCAACGAAATTGACTTGACAGTGCTCAATTGAACTTTGAGCTTGGAACAATTTAATGAATTTAAATTATGGATTTCGTTATAAATCGAAAATTTTGATGGTTAAATTTGGATATAAATACATATAAATATCGATATAACAAAATTATACCTAAAACAAACTAAAACTGACAAAATTAAAGTTAATTAAATTATATTTATCTAAATAAGTTCAACATGAAATTTATTTGCCCTTAAAACGTATTTGACATAAAAAGTATTTTTTCAAACTGCATTCTATCGTCAACCGATGATAAATCGCCAAATAACGAAATTTTCATTATTTGTTTCCGGACGCTGTATGGAGGTTCTGCTAAAAAAACTTTATAAACGTATATATCCACATGAGAAGAACATTTTGTAATTTTTTCAGATTTTTCGGAGTATGCCCGGCTGGAGACCTCCCTTCATTGCTCAATTGAACTTTGAGCTTGGAACAATTTAATGAATTTAAATTATGGATTTCGTTATAAATCGTAAATTTTAATGATTAAATTTGAATATAAATACATATAAATATCGATATAACAAAATTATACTTAAAACAAACTAAAAGTGACAAAATTAAAGTTATTTACATTATATTTATCTAAATAAGTTCAACATGAAACTTTTTTGCCCTTAAAACGTATTTGACATAAAAAGTATTTTTTCAAACTGCATTCTATCGCCAACCGATGATAAATCGCCAAATAACGAAATTTTCATTATTTTTTACGGACGCTGTATGGAGGTTCTGCCAAAAAAATTTTATAAACGTATATATCCACATGAGAAGAACATTTTGTAATTTTTTCAGATTTTTCGGAGTATGCCCGGCTGGAAACCTTCCTTGTTAGAGAAGTCACTATTTGATTCGTTTAAAAACTGTATAGGGTAACTCTGTCTTTCAACTATAAAGAAGAAAATATTCATCCACTATTTTATCAATGTTTAAGCTTAGTTTCACTATATGGTGTAAATCTTTTAAGTGCGTATTTCTGAATATAGATATATGCATGTTGTTTTTAAAAATTAAGCATTTTTAATGTTTCAGAACAATATATATTCTTTTATCGTACAATCTAGTTAATAAGGCTCCACTTTTAAATTTCAGTTTAACATATAAATAATCGATATTCCCGCAATTCTCAGACTAACAGTTTTAATTCAAAATATCTGTATAACATTTAAAATCTTAAAGTTATTCTTATCATTCGACTTTACTATTAAAATTCTTCAACACATCATCTGTCAGCTATGTGTCTATATATCTACGTTGCGGTCAAAAGTTTCTGCCCAGTTAGTTTCTTTGATTTTTTACCAGGTTTCAGGGAAGAAGAAGCACGATTGCTTCATAAGTTAAGAATATGTGAATGATCTCTGACCACGTGATCATTTTGATTGGAATTGATGCAAAGGGAAATAATTCGGATTTCGCGTGTGCAAAAATTTCCGTCCATTCGTCATTCCTTAGTTTTTTCCTATTGGTAAAGTGTTTTTTGGCCGTGTTTGTAAATGAATCAACTTGTATAGCATACGAATTGAATAATTTCCAACTGAGCGAAAAATTGCCCAGGCCGGGAGTCGAACCCGGATACTTGGCTTACAAGGCCAGTGCTTTACCTGTTAAGCTACCGGGGCGACAACCGGCTGGGATTTTTCGCTCAGATAACCTTATTGGTCATAGCATCTGGTCTGTCATTTAGACAGTTCAACAGAATAGACCGCAGGTAATGGACCTCCATATGACGATGGATACGTAGATATACTATTATTTTCAACACAATCTAACTGATTGGTAAAGTAATCATACGAATTGAATAATTTCCAACTGAGCGAAAAATTGCCCAGGCCGGGAGTCGAACCCGGATACTTGGCTTACAAGGCCAGTGCTTTACCTGTTAAGCTACCGGGGCGACAACCGGCTGGGATTTTTCGCTCAGATAACCTTATTGGTCATAGCATCTGGTCTGTCATTTAGACAGTTCAACAGAATAGACCGCAGGTAATGGACCTCCATATGACGATGGATACGTAGATATACTATTATTTTCAACACAATCTAACTGATTGGTAAAGTAATCATACGAATTGAATAATTTCCAACTGAGCGAAAAATTGCCCAGGCCGGGAGTCGAACCCGGATACTTGGCTTACAAGGCCAGTGCTTTACCTGTTAAGCTACCGGGGCGACAACCGGCTGGGATTTTTCGCTCAGATAACCTTATTGGTCATAGCATCTGGTCTGTCATTTAGACAGTTCAACAGAATAGACCGCAGGTAATGGACCTCCATATGACGATGGATACGTAGATATACTATTATTTTCAACACAATCTAACTGATTGGTAAAGTAATCATACGAATTGAATAATTTCCAACTGAGCGAAAAATTGCCCAGGCCGGGAGTCGAACCCGGATACTTGGCTTACAAGGCCAGTGCTTTACCTGTTAAGCTACCGGGGCGACAACCGGCTGGGATTTTTCGCTCAGATAACCTTATTGGTCATAGCATCTGGTCTGTCATTTAGACAGTTCAACAGAATAGACCGCAGGTAATGGACCTCCATATGACGATGGATACGTAGATATACTATTATTTTCAACACAATCTAACTGATTGGTAAAGTAATCATACGAATTGAATAATTTCCAACTGAGCGAAAAATTGCCCAGGCCGGGAGTCGAACCCGGATACTTGGCTTACAAGGCCAGTGCTTTACCTGTTAAGCTACCGGGGCGACAACCGGCTGGGATTTTTCGCTCAGATAACCTTATTGGTCATAGCATCTGGTCTGTCATTTAGACAGTTCAACAGAATAGACCGCAGGTAATGGACCTCCATATGACGATGGATACGTAGATATACTATTATTTTCAACACAATCTAACTGATTGGTAAAGTAATCATACGAATTGAATAATTTCCAACTGAGCGAAAAATTGCCCAGGCCGGGAGTCGAACCCGGATACTTGGCTTACAAGGCCAGTGCTTTACCTGTTAAGCTTTAGATTACTTTACCAATCAGTTAGATTGTGTTGAAAATAATAGTATATCTACGTATCCATCGTCATATGGAGGTCCATTACCTGCGGTCTATTCTGTTGAACTGTCTAAATGACAGACCAGATGCTATGACCAATAAGGTTATCTGAGCGAAAAATCCCAGCCGGTTGTCGCCCCGGTAGCTTAACAGGTAAAGCACTGGCCTTGTAAGCCAAGTATCCGGGTTCGACTCCCGGCCTGGGCAATTTTTCGCTCAGTTGGAAATTATTCAATTCGTATGATTACTTTACCAATCAGTTAGATTGTGTTGAAAATAATAGTATATCTACGTATCCATCGTCATATGGAGGTCCATTACCTGCGGTCTATTCTGTTGAACTGTCTAAATGACAGACCAGATGCTATGACCAATAAGGTTATCTGAGCGAAAAATCCCAGCCGGTTGTCGCCCCGGTAGCTTAACAGGTAAAGCACTGGCCTTGTAAGCCAAGTATCCGGGTTCGACTCCCGGCCTGGGCAATTTTTCGCTCAGTTGGAAATTATTCAATTCGTATGATTACTTTACCAATCAGTTAGATTGTGTTGAAAATAATAGTATATCTACGTATCCATCGTCATATGGAGGTCCATTACCTGCGGTCTATTCTGTTGAACTGTCTAAATGACAGACCAGATGCTATGACCAATAAGGTTATCTGAGCGAAAAATCCCAGCCGGTTGTCGCCCCGGTAGCTTAACAGGTAAAGCACTGGCCTTGTAAGCCAAGTATCCGGGTTCGACTCCCGGCCTGGGCAATTTTTCGCTCAGTTGGAAATTATTCAATTCGTATGATTACTTTACCAATCAGTTAGATTGTGTTGAAAATAATAGTATATCTACGTATCCATCGTCATATGGAGGTCCATTACCTGCGGTCTATTCTGTTGAACTGTCTAAATGACAGACCAGATGCTATGACCAATAAGGTTATCTGAGCGAAAAATCCCAGCCGGTTGTCGCCCCGGTAGCTTAACAGGTAAAGCACTGGCCTTGTAAGCCAAGTATCCGGGTTCGACTCCCGGCCTGGGCAATTTTTCGCTCAGTTGGAAATTATTCAATTCGTATGATTACTTTACCAATCAGTTAGATTGTGTTGAAAATAATTGTATAGCATAGTTTAAATTCAAAAACGAAAAGTTCAACAATTATTGTTTGTAAATGATTGATTAGTTTGTCGCTAAACGGCCAATCTTCTCGTGAGATTACGGCAAAGTTATCGATCGGGATGTCTGCAGTGAACGATATTTTAAAAATATAAAATGAGGGCCATGGCCTTCAGAACTTTCTGAAGTCCGGAGACCAAGGTTAGGAGACCACTATTCTAATTGACAGATTTATCAGGAAAAAAGCAGTTGATGACCCGCATAAAAAGGCCGTTGCAAAAACCCGTGGTTTATGACATGAAAATGTTAGTGAAATAAGTCAATCTACTTTCTCTAGGTGCTGACGTGACATTGAACTTTATGGAAGAGTCTGTGTTAAAAAATCTTCCATAAGCAAAAAGAAATCAATGTACCCGACCTGCGTTTTTCAAGAAACACTAATTCTGGTCAAGTGAAAACTGGAAATAAGTACTCTTTTCCTATGAATCGAAGTTCAAACTTTTTGTGAGTTGTTACAGACACCAACCATATCCAATGAACTAACAACAAAAGATATTATTTGAATGTGTAATTACTAGAATGAAGCATGGCGGAGAATAAGTTATACTGTAGGGAGCATTTTTTCCAAAATGAGTGGGTCTGTCATTTAAAATCCGTGACAAGATGAATGATGCAATGTATAAGGATATATTGCAAGTTTTTTTGTTTTATTGGAGGAAAGATTGTGGTCGCAACTATTTGTATCAACAAGATAATGCACAAAAAATATATGCAATCTTGTCAATCAATGGTTTTCGCTCAAAAAGAAATTTGCTTTTGAAGTGGCGAGCCCAAACATACGTTATGAATCTATAAGGAAATATTTGTAAAGAACTTTGCTAACGTATATCTAATTATTATTCAAATTTAGCAGAAATATGCAAAAAATTGCGAGAAATGTGGGAAAAAACTTACCATACAGGATCTTCAAACAATGATTTAATAGATGTCATGTTGCTGCACCGCAGTACTTATTACTAAGGTATGGCGATTAAATACTGATTGCAAATGTTATTGATTGCTGTTATTTTCTATAATGAAACCATTTTTTCCAAACTTGCCAAGGTTACGGGAAACTTTTGAGAACATTATTTTTCCTTTGCACTTAATTTTGCCAATTAAATTTATTGATATTTATTTGTTATTCCATATATAAGTTCCTAACCATGATGCAATAATACGTATAATTATCACTTTTAGATTATTCTTCATACGGGCATACCTACAAATAAAGTGAAAATCTTTTGCTGGTTGGAAACTTTTGACCGCCACTGTATGTATCCGAACCTAGAGAAAAAACGGGGAGAGCTGGACCCCCAAAGCTCACTCCACTAGACTTCCGAGAGATTCGAAGAAGGTGAGCGATTGGGCTCCGTTTCGTCGACGAAAATTTATGTCTAATTTAACTATACAGTAAAACCTCGATTATCCGACTTTCGTTTAACTGGGATCCTCTGTAAACCGACGTCGTATTCCTGATCTTTTTTTCAGTGTTATTTTAATTTCACAATCCATGTCTATGCAAGCTATCCTTTCTAAACTACGAGTATAAAGAAATATTTCGGTTCCTTTTTCTTAGATATACTTTTATTTCTAATTGAGCTCCCACAAACTCCGATTGTGGTATAAGTGTACTCTCCTCTCTCTGTGTACATATCCACACGTTTTCTAAGTAAAAACACTCCTCATTTCAAAATTTAGAAGGCTGTGCTTCCGAGTACCACAGCACTCGAATTTGATTGAGTCCTCTAATTGTAATCAAGGGCAAGAAACGAAACCAATTTTATCATATTTTCAAAGACAGAAATTTTTAAAACTGCAGAAATTCAAGAGGGAGGTCAGAAATCAATGTTATATTTTTGCAACGCACTCGGCTTCATCTGGCCAATTTACGCCAGATGAAGCTTCCATTTAAATCATTCTAAGTGTTTTGTTTCAAAATAATTTACTTTTCAAGTATAATTTAAATTTGTTGGAGGTGAGCAAAATTGTAAAGGACACGCAGTTTTGATTTATGGTTTCTTATAAACTCACATTAATTATATTAAAAAATTAATAGTTAATAAGGAATTACATAATAATTATCAGAAAAAAATAGAAAACAATCTAAATTACAATAAAAGTACACATGTATTAAACCAGAAAATAATATTAATTTTCGATAAAATTAACAAATCCATTAATAATATTACAATAGTAAGATTCAATAGCATACATCGATGTTTAAGCAATCATAAATTTAACTTTTCCAAAAAGCTTAAACAATAATTGTCTATTGGGCTTAATTTAAAAATTTTCAATAGTTAGAAGCATATATGAATGTTTGTTTTGGAGAGTCAATTTCCAAATTAAATATGTAGTATAAAAGAAACAAACAAACAAAAAAGCAGTAAAGCCTTCTTTATTTCAGTTCTTTACTAAAAATAAGTTCTTGGGACCTAAATCTTTGTGGAAATTCTAACATACACGCATACACACATGTATGGAATAGATTTAAATGTGGCGAAAACAAAATAAGAGAATCTCAAATATGCCAATAGTTTTATAATAGAATTTTTATCCTGTTTCAATACGATTTTTCTAATTCATAAGACGTTATACATTCACATACTGATGTCCACTATATATATTTCAATATTCCACTATATATATTCTTTAATTCGTCAAACTATTTATTTCATTTTTTAAGTGGGATACTTGAAACAGGAAATTTATGACACAATATTCAGATTTTTTTTAATCGTCTTATCAAATTCGCCTTATTCGTTATCGAAATTTTTTTATTTCGTTTTAATTGTTTAATTTTCACTTTTAACATGGAAATATTGTAAAAAAAAGTAATTGTTTTGATAAGATTTTGCTGTGGATTTTTAATTCTTGGCTAGTGGCTATAGCGAAAAATGCTTAAATTTGATAGAAAATTGCTGTTAAGTTTTTAGTTTTTTATTAATTAAAAATTAACTTTATTTCGATTTCGGATTACTTTAGTTGCCCCGGAAGTATTTTAATACACATGTATGTATTTCACAATTTGCTTCCAAACTGTGGATATGTAAAGAATTACAGATAGACAAAGTTTCATTTTTATACATTAGATCGAAGAATATAATTTCTGTCTTATAAATATTTATAGACGTCTGAAATCTTTTTATTTTGAATATTATAGTTCTCTGTAAGGTAATCATATTTGATTTGAGTCAGAAGAGTTATTTGTAAATTCTTTGAGACTGGTTTATTTTTGTGGATTTTGAAATGAAATTTCATCAATGAGCCGTTTTCGAAGACATAACGAATTGAATATCTTGAAGATTTATCATACGGATACAAATCTGATTTACGTTTCCCTATTTTATGCACAAAATCTACAAAGCTATCATGGTTGCGTAATTAATATCTTAAAACTAGAATATCGGGAAAAAAATCTGGATTCATTTTGTCAAGAATAAGCATATCTTTCCTTTGAAAATTAAACAACTATTTTAAACTATTTGGTCATTATCTATGTGTTTAGAAGATCTGCCTGTTTTTTAAGTCATCAGCTCTGATCATTTTACTGGGCCGATTTTGATAATTCTTTTTTCTAATGAAAGCTGTTCATATGTAGATGTGCCCCTGATAGCTATTTTTTAATCTATCTCATTTTTTTATATTTTATTTTAAAAATTAAAAGCTTTTTTATGAAATTTCTTTAAAACAGTGGTAATTGGATTATTTACATTGTTGCAGAGAAAAGTAAAATAATAAAAAATATTTCGACACATGGCTTTTTGAACGCATTTTTTTAATTTGCGAGTTACGTTTCTGTAAAAAAAAAAGATCACACGTATACCTTATTTTGATATGCGAATGAAAATTCATATTTACTCTGACGTTACAAGATTATTGCTTTTTGGGCTTATTTTATCTTCATCCATTCTTTATTTACAATGGAATAGAAAATATGTTTTTTATTTTAATGCATGTTTTTTATTTTAATACTGGTTAAGCAAACAAACAAACAAACAAAAAAAGCGTACATGAAGTGTGTGTAAAAAGTTTGTTCCGGTGAAAGTGGCTACATGTTTAGTTTAAAATGTATTTATACCTTAATAGGTGTAAAGAGAAAAATTTATATGTTGTTGTCAAAATGGCATAATCTACTCTTTCTTTTCTTTTTTTTTTTTTCTATTTTTCATTTATGGATTGTAAAGATTATAAATGGAGACTTTATTGATTATTTCCTCTTGATTATATGTTCTGTCTTGCTTAAAAAAAATTAGGTAAGATAGATTAAATTTTTAATAATAAATTCTGAAATGTAAAGAATTTCAGGAAAATCACAATTAATAAAAAATGATTTTACAGTATATATATATACATATAACCCGAACTTATATTACCAACTGAATAAAATTTCCTAGAAAAATTATTTCAGCATTGATTGTGATTTTAAGTCAAATTCTTCGAATAGAAAATATGAAATTTATTTTTTTTAAATATTTAATTTTATGAATGTTTATACATAACATTATAGAATGCTAATATGTTGCAGAATGCAAATATATTATGAAATGCAAAATATTAAATTTTCATTATATGTAAAGAAAAATTAAAAATAAAGATAATAAATATTTAAATGAAATTAACTTTATTTAGTATCGATCTAATACCTCTTTGTTATTTTTACAAAATATCAATAATTAATATTTAGTTTCAATCCCCGCTAAAATTGTTATTTTAAGAATTAACGTAAGAATTAACGTAATGTATTTTGTGTGAAGACATTTATAACGTTAAATTGTCACATAGTGCTTAGTACTTTAGATTTGAAGCATTCAAATGCGACTTGAACCAGAATAATTACTGGTATGATTGAAATTTTGAGAAAACACTTCTAGAGTTTAGAAAATGGGTAATTAGCAGTTTTAACAAATGCTGTCGGAGAAAGAAAACACATGTTTCGACGCAAAATTTTATGTTTACAAAATATGTAGCAACATCGTATTTTGTATGGTTTACAGAACAAATGACAACAATAATACATTACTATCTTATTAATTAAAGTAATTAATTTCATTTCATCGGGAATCTTTTTAAAATATTTTAATGGGTTCTATGTAAGGTTTTCTGTAATTTTCAAAACATAGTTATATTTTACATTAAATGATTTCCTAATAATGTTTTGTCCAATAAAAAAAAGAAAAAAATTAATATATGTTTTGGCGAGTATAAGTTATGAACAAATATTGCATTATGCTCAAAAATGTTGAACATTATTAAATATTTACAATTAAAATAATGTTATACTTTTAAAATAATTATTCGGTGCTGTTAATTCCAGTAGATAAATGTATGGATACTTTTATACTTTTCACTTGCATTATTTAATAGTTTAAATTAAATGAAAATACGGACTAACTGTTCTTAAATATGCATTAAAAAGGAGCGCTACTAAAAATGTAAATAAAAGTTTTACAGATCTTAATATACATTACAATATATGTACACACACACACACTCATATATATATATATATATATATATATATATATATATATATATATATATGTAAGCGAAAAATTAGGAATTTAAGGAGATAAAACTTCACAACTTTGTCAATTGTCAAAACATCAAATTCAATTAAATTTATTATAAATTTTCTTAATAATTTTTGCAACTTTTAAATTGACAAGTTTTTCATAGGCAAACTTTAGCAGAAAAAATTAAAAATGAAAACTAAAATAAATAAATGATGCTAGGGGGGGGGGGGGGTGAAGAAGAAAAAAACTACCTCAATTCACACGATATCAATTTCGCATTAATTTATTCTAGATCTTCTTAATATTAGCTACAACTTTTATACTGACAAGTTTTAGATAGGCTAATTCTTACAGCAAAAATAAATTAAAAATTATCACATTCAGGTTGCTCTCCGTCTGATTTTTAAATTTATTTTTTATCTCAAACGCGCCCAATTGGATTGTTCTCCCCTTCAGAAACTATCTAATATACCGTATCGGGAGGTTTTTGTTAAACACAATATATTTTTTAAAATGCTATGACAATGATTTTTTGAGCTGAATTTCCCGAAGTGGTAGTGATGAAAATGAAAAATATGATCGTACTGGCGAAAATAATTGTTCCATATTGTTTATTTTCTGACTCATTTTTAAATTCATTTTTGATTTCAAACGTATCCAATTGGCAGGTTCTCTTACTTAGAAGCTACATTGTAAAAAAGGAGTATTATTACATTTAATTTGGGTTTGTAATATAATGCATTAAGTTTATATATACACTCCTTCTGGTGGTTTCTTTATTTAACACATTTTTAAGTGGTTTAATATGGTAAAAATTGTGTAATTCTAAGCCTTTCAAAGAAGTTGTGGTAACTTTACACCAAATTAAGCATGAAAATTGCATACAACTGATCGTGCACCATTTTGAAATTCTTTTAAATTAGCGACTTTCCATAAGAAGGATCTGAAGTTTCCGTTCTGTTCTCAAAAATGATTATCGAATCTGTTAACTTATTTCGTATTGCAAATTTATCCATTTCTGCAGGTGTTTAATTTCTTTATTCATTTTAAATGTGCTTAAATCAAACGGCGCTAAATTAAAAAAAAAATCAGATACTGCTGACGTAATTCCCGAATTTTCTGAACGAATGTTTTATTATGAAAGTTGAAAAAGGAAAACAAAACTGCTATATTAAGAATCGGCATTCTACAATAGACAAAGCATGTCATTTTATTTTCGTATTTAATTTTTCTTCCTATTTTTCGGATTAAATTTCAAAGAATTTTGGATTGCATTAATAATGCAAGCAATGCGATTCTTTTTTTGCAGATTTAATCTTTAAATGTTTGTATGTATTATTTATTTATTTTTTAAAAAATTAGATCATGCTTTTAACACGATACTGTCTATTTAAAGAGTAATGAGGTATAGAATTCTTTTTATGCAGCTTTGTTTATTTGGTAGCAAGTATAGTTAAGCAATTTATAATATGCATTAAATTGTATAATTCTAATTTAATTTTATATCGTATGTAGTTATATTTGTTAAGAAAACTAAAAAAGTCAAATTAAATTTATTGTGTTAGTTATAAGAAATTATGACTTTTGTTACAAAATTATTTAAAGATGTGTGATCATGACATTTGTCTGTTCTCTAACAAAAAATATTTTTACCAACAATTTATTAGATGTTATTAATTGATTTTTTTAGCTTCGATTTTTTAAGCTTATCGGGTGCATTATTAACAAAGCGAGAAATTGTCTTTTTTTTATGCTGATATTGAAAAAATGAAAGCGATTGTCATACACCTATCCTTCTGTTTATATTGGTAAAATGTTAATTTTAATCATGTAAATATAGAAAATTTCATTGTTTACTATGTATTATGTTTAAAATGTACGTTATGATAAATTGTCTTAATTAAAAGGAAGTTGAACACCCTCTTTGCGATTTTAAATTAAGGCTGAGTTTAATTCAAAATGTAATTTTTAAATTATTTTTCATTTTGATGTTAAAATCATGTAATTATTAGGAAATTTCGTTTTTTATCAACTCACACTACCATTTATTTAATGCACTTTAATAAGTGGTAGCAAAATAAAAAATAATTTAAAGATTGCATTTTAAATTTAATACAGCCATAATTTAAATAAATATTTTCATCCAAAGAGGCTGCTAAACTATTTTTTAACTGAGATAATTTATTATAACGTATATTTTAAACATATTACTTAATTAACACCAAAGATAATGGCAACTGAGTTGCCACCAAAAGTGACGTTTGTTTACACCATACGATTGTTGGTGGTTTATTACACCAGCTTAGTGGTGTTTTCCTAATCTATTTTTGGTGGCAACTTAGTTGCCACCTTTTTTGGTGTAAAGTCGCAAGAATATGCTTTACAGGGTATATAATGCATCGCATAAGTCGAATTTTTAATAAAGACAGAATATATTTTAAAAAAATTGTCAAAGTAAGCATTTTAAATCCATTTTTAGGAGGGGGAGATAGAGTACTTAATTTTGAAATCTACCTCGGTCTATAAGCCGGGATCGCACAGATTTTTACTTTATACTTCTAGTGTCCATTGTGTTACACAAATATATAATGTAAAAGTTGTTTTCTAGGTTTTAAAAGACTATGATACACAGAGTACACCGCTCCTGTCATTATTTATGTCCAAACCATCCATATCTTTAAGGGTTGATAACTCGGCTATTTAAAGACGATTTTTTTAATCATTATCAATATTTCCTTCATCTTTTTCTTTCGATATGTATCTCCAGCGTTTCTCAACACCTTTGTTGAATGCCACAAATCGAAATTTGGATGTAACGAAAAAATACGTTTTTCTCAAAAACGGATTGACTTGGGATAATCGCAATTGTTTTTCTGCAAGGTTTACATTAATGCCTGCTACCTGTAATTTTTTCAGAATTTTAGTTTTGGTAGATTCGGAAATAGATGGCGGAGGGAAATATTTTGCATTACATTTTCGATTATATCTCTGAAATTATAATACGTAAAAGGAAATGTACTTTTGAATTCACCGTCACGAAAGATTTCACACGATATTTCGGAGAAAAGATTTTTTTTTCAAGTAATGTAATTTGCCTCCGTGCATTTTTCCTAAATATATTTGTGAATGTTTAATAGTCCGTTAATTATGTTGATCAAAAATATTTACAGTTTCCCCCAATTTGAAATTTCCACGTTCGATAGTTTACGAGTAAAGTTTTTGTGACAGACACAGGAGTGATCTTATAATGGTTTCGTTTCGCGTTTTTAAATATGCACTCCTGAAAAGTAGCACAGGCTGCCCGGTAAAGTCACGGCCGTGAGAACGACGGAGTTAAATATTAATTCTTTATACATTTAGGAGAATTAATCCATAAAAATAAAATTTTCTGTCTATTATTTCATGAATTGTAGCAATGTAATCGAAATTTTAAAATAATGGTATTATGCAAAATATGTCACTTAATTAGCTATATTTCGGCTATACTAAAGTACACTGATCGTTTAAAAAAAATCCCTATAGGCGGAGGTAGATTTCGAAGAGTGTTCATTTCAACAACACATATATATATATATATATATATATATATATATATATATATATATATATATATATATATATATATATATATATATATGATTAGAGATAAACCCAGTTTAATAACTTCATTTGGCCGTTTATGAAAAATTTTTAATTTCATTTTTCTGCAAAAACTGGTTTTATCAGAATCATCTTAAGAAAAATTCAGCTCAAATGCCCATTTTGACAACATATTTTGGAAATAAATTCTGAATTTATTAAAAAATCGACCAAAACAGTACATTATATAGTTCCTAAATAACAAAAAACTGTCAGTTGAATGCATTTGAGAAAAAAATTGAATTTAAAAATGAGTCATAAAGTAACCGATTTGTTGTTTGAATACATCCTTAATTCTTTAATAATGATTGCTTCGGAAAATTTTGTGCGAAATACTCACTTTGACAGCATTTTTAAAAATATATTCTATCTTTATCAAAAAACTGGCCAATGCGTCACAGTATATAGTTCCTAAATAAGACGATCTGTAAATTGGATGCGTTTGAGAGCGAAAATGAATTTTAAAACGAGTCATAAAAAACGCAATTTGCTATGTGAAAACTTCCTTAAATTTTCAAATCACGAAGACTTCGGGAAATTCTGTTCAAAATACCCTTTTTGGTAGCCTTTTTCGAAATATATTCTGTCTTTATCAAAAAACCGACGTATCCATCACATTATATAGTTCCTAAATAAGAGGATCTATAAATTGGATGCGTTTGAGAACAAAAATGGATTTAAAAACGAGACAAAAAAACGCAATTTCTTATTTGAACACTTCCTTAAATTTTCAGTCACGATGATTTCGGAAATTTCTGTTCAAAATACCCTTTTCGGTAGCTTTTTTTGAAATATATTCCGTCTTTATCAAAAAACTGACCAATGCGTCACATTATATAGTTTTTAAATAAGAGGATCTGTAAATTGGATTCGTTTGAGAACAAAAATGGATTTAAAAACGAGTCAGAAAAAAACGCAATTTCTTATTTGAACGCTTCCTTAGATTTTCAGTCCCGATGACTTTGGGAAATTCTGTTCAAAATAACCTTTTTGGTAGCCTTTTTTTGAAATATATTCTGTCTTTATCAGAAAATTGACCAATGTGTCACTTTATACAGTTTCTAAATAAGAGGATCTACCATTTGGATGCGTTTAAAATCTTAAATGAATTTAAAAATGAGTCAGAATGTAAGCAGTTTGGATTTGAGGTTTTTTCTCCAACTCCTACTTTTGTTTAATTTCTTTTTGCTATACGAATTGGTCCTATGAAAAACTTGTCAATATAAAAGTTGTAGATATTTTTGAGAAGATGTAAAATAAATTTAATCAGATTTGATAGCTTAAAAATTGACGGAGTTATGGATTTTTCTCTTTTTTCACCGCCCTTTTTCTTTTCGTTTTAAATTTTTTTCATTGGTAAAAGTTGGTCCTATCAAAAATTTGTAAATACAAAAGTTTTAGATAATTTTAAGAACATTTACAAAAAATTTAGTTGGACTTGATATCTTAAAAATTGACGAAGTTATGAACTTGTTTCTCTCAAAACCCCTGTTTTTTTCGCTCCTTGAGCCCACTTCTAAATTTATAAAAAATCTGTCATGCATAAACTTTTGGCCCATTTTTAAGAATTAATATAAACTTTAAACCGATTCGATATCTACTTTAAGTAAGAAGTTAAGGCGTTTTTTCGGTTTTCACAAAAACGCCCCCTATTCCGACCCCCTTGGTCCGATTTTGTCCATTAACGAACTTAGCCGAGATTTTATCCCCTTTGATTTTATGTACCAGTTTGGTGGAGATTGGTGAATAATTATAGAAGTTATCGTGTCCATAAAAAAGTGATATATATATATATATATATATATATATATAAACCGGTGCGATTGCAATAGGTAGTATTTCATACGAAGTCTACATAAAAAATAATAAAATAAAGAAAATGGTGACTTCTATTAAAACTATTCTTGTAAGAGAATAATGAGTGAAGTCCAAAAGTTATTTAATTTTTTCTCCTGCTTTAGTGCTAATTATCACGAACGAATAGCGCCTAGCTGCGAAATACTGCAGGAATGACAAATAGTCTTCCAATTTCTATTTTCCAAAACCTCTGTTCTTCATGCTTTAGCAACTAAAAAAACTGGAAGAATAAACTGAAACTAATTTCATTTGTGTTTATACATTAGTTTGAACATTTTTTTTACAATCTCAGACAAAAAGACCGTGACTTTTGGCGCAGAAACTAAAAAGTACAAAGAATGAATTCCGGACATAGCATACTAGAAAAAAAATGGATACTCAAAATTGAGTAAAAAGTACTCAGTGTTAAGCACATCACGTATTTATTATACAGTGTTTGGCCAAAGGTGACCGACCACTTGTGATTTGACATTTTGTTAAATATCTAGAAAAATACATGAGGACGTATCCTGAAAATCAATAAGCTCAAAATCCGTAATTCTCAAAATCAAACAAAAAGATGAGGGGCTGTATTCATTTATCCGTTGATTAGTATCAATATAGAATTCACAATATGGTATGTACTACTATATTTGGATACAACCCCTCATTTTTTTTGTTTCATCTTGGAAGCAGTGGATTTTGAGCTGATTCTACTGACTATCACTTTCAGAATTTTCAAGATATTTTTTGAGACTTTTACAAAAGTTGTTCTATACGTTTAGCTATCACGGTATGCAAATGAAATTTCAATAGCGCAATGGAAAACTATTTAGTAAACCTACTCATTTTTCATATAATTTTAATTATTTTTTAATTCTTATTACAGGATACTATGTACAATGTTATTTGTAATATTTTCGAAAAGTAACATTATTTTATATTAAGAACTCTACAAATTATAACAAAATTTTGAAAAAAATTGGCACTGTTTTTATAAAAATCTTAATTTCTTCTCGAGTATACATGCTATACGCATAAAAATGTAAACAGTTTATTACAATAAGTTATTTAATCATAATCTACTCTTTGAACGCTTTTGCTACATTAGTTTTGATAGAGTTATCCAAAATATATTCGTTCTTTTTCGATTTCTTGACGGTCTCCTATGGAGTTTAGGGAAAAATTTCTCGGAAATGTATGTCCTGTACTATTATGTTTACACATTTAGAATTTCAGACTAATTCCTTATGTACTTTTTTTAGATATTTAACAAAATTTCTAAAAACGAAAGGAATATGGTCACATTTAACCATATATTGTACCTCCAATCCAAATGCATCCAAAATTGAGAAACACGCGTTGTCATTTTTGATTTCATAAATGTGTTCAAATATGTACCTTTAGATACTTTTACCTAAAACCACGTTTACAAATGATTACAATGTTTCCCACCGAAATTAAGCTACCGTGATTTTGTACCGTAAATCGACAGGATGACCAATGAGAATGAAAAAATATATAATAAGAAAGTTTATACATAAATATATAATACGAGAATTCATATCTTTCCCCATCTGGGCAGGAAAAAAAAAATATGTATAAAAAAGAGGGGGTGAAAATAAGTGTACCGTCGAAATAAAGCCACTACTATTAATAGCCAATATATTCGCCAAGTTTATATACGACATAAATATACGATGTGGTATGCAATTTAACAATTTTTGGAAGACAGTAGCATCAATATTATCCCAAGCTTCAGTGCTGGCGGTCTTCAGTTCTGCCGAAGACTTAAACTGCCATCCATTGGCATATACAAGTCGATTGAATTACCCGACACATTTTCTTGAGAGTTGAGATGTAGGAAAAGGACAGGCATTCCACGACATGAGCCAAATTGTTCAAAAACCACGCCTATGAGGATTTTACAAAGGTTATGGGGGTGTTTTTCTGCTGGAAAATCGGCTTAAGCGACCAATTTTCTCTGCACATGGCAGCAAGTGAATTTATCGCATTTTTTTGATAATCGGTAGCCTATTTGCGCTCTGAGTGAAAAGCCAGGTTAAGTTTGTCACCATAGTCGAAGCCTCCAAACACCATTAATAAGCATCCACTTATAAGCCCATGTTGAAAGCTCTTCACAAGCAAAGGAGATTTGAAGGGGCCAAATATCACCTGGAAAGACAAGTGACATCTTGTTATATTGTCAGGTGAGAAAAAATTATGGATGGCTCAGACAACTTTGCTTTTTATGGGCGTGACATGAGGAAAGGAAAAAAAATTTTTTCCAAAAGACAGCACGATGGAGGCTTATTAATAGTGTTGCAGGCTTCAGCTATGGTGGTAAGCCAAATTTGTTTTTTTTTCCTCAAATTGCATGTAGGCTGCCGATCATCAAGAATTGCTAGAAATCCATTTATTGCCAATTGCAAAGAGAATTGATGGCTTAAATTGGATTTTCCAGCAGAAAATGTCCTCATAATTGTTGGAAGATCTTCATAGGAATGGTTTTTGGATAAATGGAAGCATATCATAGAATAGCCTGTCTTGTAGCTTCATCTCAAACCTCAAGAAAATGTGTGGGGTATACTCACTATTGCTTTAAATCCCAATGACAGACAGTTCAATTTTGTGACAAAACTGAAAGCATTTATGCTCCTGTAATTGGTAGGCCACATCCCATATTCCAAGTCATATATAAGTATGGTAGATATATTGGCGATTAACAGTAGTGGCTGTATTTCGGTGTAACACTTTTAGCCCTCTTTATTATACATTCATTTTTTCATGACCAATTTGGGTTGGGAGTGAATTTATACTTATAAATATGTATTTCTATATAGACCTCTTAATTATATTTGTTTCGTGTCCAATTAAGGTACAAAATCACGGAATTTTATTTCAGTGGGGCATACAGTAAATCAAAATGTGTACTGACATTTATTTCCCGCGCAAAAGTATTAATACGAAACAGTTAATGCATTATGAAATAATAAAAAAGGGCATTATATTATTAATATACACAAATATATGTGACAATTGCATTTTTTAAAGTAATTTTTAAATTATTTTAAAATACTGTGCAGAATTTAATATTTACAATTATGAACGTATTTTATGCTGCCGTGAATGAACCTTTAAAAAGTACAAATTTTCGTTTCGTTTCAGTTAGATAATACTGTGGTTTTTCAAAATTGAGAAAGCATCGGTTTATTTTTTATCCAAACATTTCCAAATCAACATGAATACATCAATTTGCTCATTTTTGAGTTACTTTTTTTAGGTGCGTTCGTAATTATATAATACGTAGCACCTATAGTTGTCGTTCAGTCCGTCCGTCTGTCCGTCCGTCTGTCCGTCCGCATATAACAACGCAAAAACTACCCAACCGAATCGTTTGAAATTTAAAATACATAATTATTACATAATTTTGTCGAGTCATTTCAAATTTTATGAAAATCGGATGCATAGATCAATTACAGGGGCAATCAAAAGTATTCCATTACATTACGGTCAATGGGGAAAAAAGTTTCAAATGCATTTTAATCGTTTGAAATTTAAAATACGCAATTATTACATAATTCTGTCGAGTTATTTCAAATATTTTGATAATCGTGTGCATAGATCAATTACAGGGGCAATCAAAAGTATTCAATTACATTATGGTCAATTAGGAAAAAGTTTCAAATATATTCTATACGTTTGAAATTTAAAATACATAATTATTACATAATTTTGTCGAGTTATTTCAAATTATATGAAAATCGGATGCATAGATCAATTACAGGGGCAATCAAAAGTATTCCATTACATTACGGTCAATGGGGAAAAAAGTTTCAAAAGCATTTTAATCATTTGAAATTTATAATACGCAATTATTACATAATTCTGTCGAGTTATTTCAAATATTTTGATAATCGTGTGCATAGATCAATTACAGGGGCAATCAAAAGTATTCAATTACATTATGGTCAATTAGGAAAAAGTTTCAAATATATTCTATACGTTTGAAATTTAAAGTACATAATTATTACATAATTTTGTCGAGTTATTTCAAATTATATGAAAATCGGATGCATAGATCAATTACAGGGGCAATCAAAAGTATTCCATTACATTACGGTCAATGGGGAAAAAAGTTTCAAAAGCATTTTAATCGTTTGAAATTTATAATACGCAATTATTACATAATTCTGTCGAGTTATTTCAAATATTTTGATAATCGTGTGCATAGATGAATTACAGGGGCAATCAAAAGTATTCAATTACATTATGGTCAATTAGGAAAAAGTTTCAAATATATTCTATACGTTTGAAATTTAAAATACATAATTATTACATAATTTTGTCGAGTTATTTCAAATTTTATGAAAATCGGATTTACAGATCAATTATAGGGACACTCAAAAGTATTCCGTTACATTACGGTCAATGGGAAAAATGTTTCAAATGCATTTTAATCGTGTTACACTCATACGAACTTAATAAAATTTATATGCAACTATAAAGTACATATTATAATATACATCATACATAATTTGTGGTGCAAAGAACATTTGTTATTGATTTACAAGGCCACACAAAAGTATTACATTATATAATGGTATAGGAAGAACATTGTTTGATGAGCGTTTTAATTGTAATTCACTATTTACAATTTTATGAGATTGACATATGAAAGTAATATTTTTAAAACTTCGTTATCGTACGAACGCACCTAATTTGCTACGCTTCACGTGCAATTTCCAACTTGTTTTCTTTTGTTTTTGTGCAAATTATTCATCTGTTATGGTTTCCTTATAATTTCATTTTTAAAAACTTCAATTTTTTTCTAACATCCTGTATTTATGTTTTTAATTATCATCCATATGCAACTGAAGCTAAATTAATTTAGCACCATTTTTTAAACACATTTTTTAACATATCTCAAATGTTAAAATTAAAAAGGACAAAAATTATCATTTGCAATTCTACAAGTCTCTGATTTGTCAAAATTTTCGTATTTTTATCTGTGGTTATTTATAATTCATTGCATTTTAAATATCATTTCTCTATAGAATTTCATTTGTTTGTACAAATTTTGTCACGTGTCAGAAACATAAGTATTCTTAGAGCAGTAATTAGGGTTATTCTAGAACATGTATTCATTTACATATTGAAACATTTAAAATTAAGTTGACATTAACACTGTTTATAATATACTGTTCTATGAATAGAATGTATGATGTATGCTTTAAAAATTAAATTTTGTTGGTAACCTTGTTTAAAAATTCATCTAAATTTTGATAATATCTTTTAAAGGAAATAATTTTCAGAGCATTTTTAAATGCCGATATTTATAAAAGTTTTATTTTTTTGTTTTATATTATTTTGGTTATTATAAATTAAAATCTCATCCATGTTAGTAATTCCTAAAAATAGATGAATTTTTAGCACCTCCACCGTTAGGTGGTTTACACCAAAATCTAAACAGTAACAATGTATGTAAACTTCTAACTGAATCTGATATGAAAATATGTACATAAGTTTCTGAGTTATAGATACTACAATATCTTAAAAAATTCTGCATTAAAGCGTCACCTGTTGGGTACTGTGCATCAAAAGCTAATCAGGATCAATTTTCGTCATGTAATAACTGAATATGAATTTTGATGTATTAGTACTTGAGATACAGCTATTATAGTGAAAAATGTTACATAGAAGTAGGGAGATACCTGTAGGGCGATTTATACCAACAACTAAACTATACAGGGTGACCAGAAATAACGTAACGGTTTAATTTGACTCGGTTAAAGAAAACACACAAACTTTTGCAGAAAGAAATGTTTTATTAATTAACAACAATGTATTAGAAAAGTAAAAAATCACTTTTCCTCAAAGTGTCCTCCTTTTCCTTTCATACAGATACAAAAACGTTTGGTTAAATTTTCAGCAATTGGCCTCAGCTCTGCTGGAGTGATTAGCTTTCATTCCCGAATCAATGAACGCTTTAGAGATTCCAAACTGTTGTGAGGTTTTCGGCAAGCTCTTGCCACTAAAATCGACCACAAACTGTAATCCAAATGATTTAGGTCACACAAGTATGAAGGCCATTCTTGAGCCGAGAAGAAGTCTGGAAAATTGGCTCGACACCAATCCTGTGTGGATTGCGCTTGATGAGAAGGAGCAGAATCTTATGAAAAAGTCCAAGTCCCATTTCCGAAGCATTTTTGAGCCCAGGGAAGTACCAAATCTTCAAGAATCTGTTTTCAGTACATATCTTTATTCAGTTTGACTCCAGAATCAATAAAAATGAGAGGAGTTTTGCCTGTTGCGCAAATTCGTGCCAGATTTAGGATTTTGACGATGTTGAACCAAGGAAAATTTGCTTGAAGACATTGTTGACCAAATGCGATCATTTTGATGATTGAACGATTGCTCTATCGAGAATAGCTATTCATCAGAAAACAGGATTTGCTGTCAGAGTGGAGTTGCAGCTCACTTCAGCAGCTTCCTGCATCTTGCAAGCCGTACTCGTTTGTTTTTTTTCGGTGAGAATAAGCGCTTGTTTCAGCTTAAAAGGATAAAAGTTCAGCTCCTTTTTGGCCATAAATCAAACCAATCCCAGTCTGCCTCCCTATTTTTATCATCGACACCTAAGGATTTCAGGATACTCGTTTCTTTATCAGTTGTCGGTTTCTGGAGGTGTTCACAGTTCTTTTCCTGCTTCTTCCTGGTCAGTATCCTGCATGGCCAAGCACCTTGAATATTTTGATTGCTTTAGAAACTGTTGGATAAGGCTCTTGAAGCAATTGAGCAATCCCACATACACTCTTTCCCTAGCGATGAAGCTCCAAAAACAGCGTTCCGTTTGTTTGTAATCGTATTAAAACAAATTATAGTTAGAATAAAGATTAATAAGTGAAAGAAAACTCTGAGAATAGAGTAAAATCTTAATCATCAACCGTAACCTTACTTCTAGTTTTCGTTAAATTTTTTCGGGTCACCCTGTACTAATATATATCAGGGTCTAACGGAATCTGAAACTTGATGAAAATTCGTTTATCAGGTCTTGAGATAGAGTGCCCACAAATTTTTTCCACAGACAGACAGACTGATTAACAGAATCACAGACAGACATTTTGTAAAAACATGTTTTCGGATTTGCTGGCCCCTAAAACGTGTAAATACACCTTATTTTGGATTTCGAAAATGTTCACAAATGCAATACTTTCTGAATACCGAAATGAAATTCAGAAAATCCTCCGCAACACAAGTACGATAGCAAACCCAATAATAGCTAATCACGTGCGACCACTCGTTGCCTAGAAGTAGGACCGCATTCCTCCTTTCTCACTTGCATCCTTCATAACAGAATTGAATGAAAATGAAAATTGAAATACGCACGCCACGGATTATTTATCTATCTATCTATATTATAAAGACCAAACGTATCTGTGCATAACGCATACGTCATTTTGCGACTGGCAACACTTTCAAATTTGAAATTCAATTTCGGTTTTGCAATGTTTGCTACTGCAAATTTTTAAACATCTAAATATCGCACCTTTTTTATTTTTGCACCGTCGTATAGGGAAAAGAATGTACTTTTAAATGCAATTTATTTGAAAACTGTATTTGAATCGATTTTTGAAGTAGTTTTTTTTTGTAGTTTTTAATACCGTTTTTCTAAACGTGGCAACATAAGTACACGATGTCTATTAAAAGCAAGGAAAAAAGGCAGATTACTGTATCTTTGTGTTGCCATTTTCTCATTAAAAGTTAAGAAAAAAATTAATGTTTCAAGAATATTGTCAGTTATGAAACCCAGTGGGTTTTGGTTTCATTTACAAAATTTCATTTTTGCTTTAAAAATATAAATAGTTTAATATTTATTTCAGTTAATAGTATCGAGACTTCAAGTTTTGAATTAAAATGATTATTAAAATGAAATTAAATTAAAATGCCGATTTAAAAAAAGTTTAATACAGATATAAAAGGTGCATATTTAAATTTTTAATGTGGTAAAAATGGTGTCGGGTTTAGATTTCACACGGAAAAAATTCTATGATTGAGTCAAAGTGAAATAAATTCTGATTTTTTCATTTTGAAATACTAGCATAAAAATTTTAATAGGTAACTACTATAATAACAAATCTTTTTTTTTTTTATTGCTTACATGTACAATTAAAGTTTAATTTTAACAATTTCTATAGCCGAATTTTATAGAAACAGTATTTTGTTAACTTTAGCTTAAATATCTTTTTTTAATGAGTTAGACTTGCCAATATTAGGTGCATTTTTTATTTTAACTAATTTTGTAGCTTTATTATAAATCAAAGAATCAGTTCCTTTTTAACTATTTTCTTTCGTCGAAATTCGACGGGTTCTATCTTGTAACGGTAAAAGTGCGAAGCTTCAATATTGCTATTGTAGGGGAAATGACATTTCTAAGGTGCTATTTATGTAAAAATTAAAAAACTTACATAACAAACTTACATAAAATTAAAACTGAAAAAAAGGTAAATGAATTTTTCTCTAAATCTGAAGTTAATTTTTTTCCACTAAAACGAGAAAGGGCTAAAAAATTGAATTAGGGAGGCCTTATGCGGGCACAGGGACACGAGTTGGACCACATTGCCCTATAACGGGATAAAAATTGACAACATGCGATGCTTAGAAGTGAAAAATTTGCAGTAGAGATTTCCGTATTCAACTCTCACTGTACGGCTTACTTAAATAATGGAACGCTATTTTTGAGAAACAGAACTTTAATTGTTGAGTGAAAGAAATAGAATATTTGGGGCTAAAAAAGAAAAAAACGCGACTGTATCTGTTATAAAGTAGAAAATAAATTGTTTATTTAAATACTTAAGGTTTTATCTTTACTTACAGAGATTAAGAACAAATTTGAAACGTTTAAGAAATAAGAAATTAAAATGTAAAACAAAAAACATCCAAATAAGATTTAAAAAAATAATAAAAAATTCTGTTTGTATAAACGGATTTAAGGAAATCGAAAAATATAATGAAACAAATGAAGCGAATCAGTTTTGATAATATTGCGAAATTCAATAAAGTTCCAAACTACTTTAACGAATCAAATAAAATAAAATTCCATTTCTCAATTTCTGTATCTAAATATATATGCAAATCGGATTGACTCAATGTTATTTGAAAAGGAATGAATTTAATAAGATGTTCCGATGTAAAATGATAATTCAATGTCAGAAGCAAAAAGTAAATATTTCGTCAGAGTTTCATATATATATAATTTTGCTCTTTTTTTAAAAAAAGAATCAGGCTATTTATATTCTGGTTCAGTGAATATGCAATTAAAATTTAGATTGCTTTATATATGATAAACATTTAAATAAATTATTTGCAATTGAAATAAGAAACGACAAACGGATTCTTAATTTGTAAGATGTCTTGCTGATTGTAATGTCTAACATTCTTTATAAACAATTTGCAGAATTCCATTTTTGCAAAAATTTATTAATAACACTGGTCAACAGCCATTTTGGTGCCTAGGTATTTGAAGCTGATTTTATATAAATTTGATGTCCTGAATTCAAATATGGCATTAGTTTTTCCCTATCAGCTCAATTTTTTAAAATAAACAACTTTTTGGGAAATATATGTTGCAATATTTTAAGGTAAATCTATGTAGTGAAATACATATATATAAATAAAATAAACCCACAAAATTTTTATTTTTACAATCTACAAATATTAATTTTTAATATTATAATATACCGATATTCAAATAATAGTTATTAAAATTATATTATGCAAATATTTTTACGGACAAAGATAGAGAAAAACATCACCGATGAGACCGATTCTCTCTGGACGTTTCGGAAGCTTTTTTTCCATGATATTCTCGAATATATTTTTGAACAATCCCTTTTTAAACTCAAACAGTAATTTTACATCATGTGCTTATACCATCTTTTTTTGGTAGTGATCCTCAATAGTCTTAATATTCCGTAAAATCTCCTCCCCCTGTTCCTCACTTGTGTCTCCTAAATTTTCAAGAAAATTATCTAAGTGGAATTCTAAATAGTGCACTTTAATGCTCATATTATATTCAAGAGATTTAAAACTATTATGCATTTCATTTACTAGTTCTACATAGTTTTGTCTTTGTATTTACGAATACAGTTTTCGATAACTGCCATAAGAGAAGTGCAGTCTTTTACGAAGGCAGAATCATTTATCAGTTGCTTTACTTATGATCCGTCAAATATTCCTGCTTTATTTTTTCATTACTCAATTAGGGCATTTTCCCGCCTATATATGCAAAACATGATCAGTTTTTATCAAGATCCTTTACAAAATGCCTCAAAAGAACGAGCTTGATATGCAGTGGATGAAGTATGATTTTCTCTTGCCCAACTAAGGAGTTATTAATGACGTTTCTTTCTCCAAATAGTAATACTTTCTCTTTTAGGCCACTCTTTTCTAATCCAATGGTATTTTTTTATCACTGCTATACAAAAGATACAAGAAGCAAGTGTATTTGGTGTAACCGCTTTGCTGTCCAAGGCGAAAGTTTACTATTTTTTAAATTGACACAAATGACCATTGATGTTCATGGTATTTTATTTTGTCAAAGACCAAAACTGTTGAGTTATTTTCTTCTTTCATTTTTGTTGAGTGAGCAATTGGTATGGATATTTGATATGGATTGGTAATATTTACTATGCAGAAAAAACAGTCATCGAAGTGGTTTTGAGTTCCTCTCCAAACCATTGGTATGCCGAATTTGAGACTTTCTCTTTTATCGTTAATCCTCTATTGTAAGTGTTCTGTACAAGTTTTACAGACCTGATGTGGTGCCCAAGATTTATCCTGATCACCAAGTCTAATATCAAAATATCCAAGATAAGCTCTCTTTACAAAGTCAGTAGCATTTTTTTCTGTGCTCTTTTAACGTGTATTCTCCACATATGTAACAAAACACATCGGGAGGATTTACACAACTTCATATAGTTGAACTTATTTAAGTTCTATTCAACAACACAAATACAACAATCTATAACACGACATGTTTTAAATAAACTTCATAAGAATTCCATCCCAAACACAAACAGCATGGAAAGTCAACAACGTTTTGTCCCCACGGAGAGAACTCACAAACTATCTTATCTCTTGGTGGCTTTTACATAGGTCTTTATGGATCGGAACGCGAAATCATAAGCATGCTCAAAACCTAAATTTTGTTTGGACATCTGTTTTTTCAAGGTCTTCTCATATTTTAACGCCTCACAAATCACCTTGGGCGTCGCGATAGGCCTATGTGACAGATGGTCAGTTTAACATTCAAGGCCACTTTAGTTCAAAAAAATCTTTAGTTATCTTCGTATATCTAAAAAAGTAGAGCTGGTAGAGAAAAACTGATTTCATATTTAGATTCAGCATGCTAAAATTATCTAAAATCAGTTGTAAAATCTTCGGCACCAAGAAAAAAAAATTTTTTTGTAGGCCTGTGTAATTCTAGATATTGTTAATTATGTCAAAGTGTTATTTGAAATTCATTACGAAACTGCATTTATGCTCAATTTTGAAATTTCCGGTAATATTTAAGATTTTTTTTTTTTTTTTTGGTGAAAGCTTCGTCTGCTTTCAGTTATTATTTTGATTTAGTCAAACCTGAGATGAAAGTAAGAACAGTTATTAAACAGTAAATTGTATATAAATTATTTTGGGGCCTCCTTGTAAATAAAAAACAACAAATTTTTTACAATATAATTCGTCATTTCGTAAATAAAAATAAGACTTTAGTTTTTTTTCAGCTTCTTTAATATGTATATTTTGTATGTGTTATATCGAAACTCAAGAAGGAAATAGTAATAAAAAAGTTTTTTTTTTTTTTTTTTTTTTTTTTTTTTTTTTTTTTTAAGAGGGTGAAAGAATAGCAAATTTAATTAAGAATAACAATTCGTAGCAAAGATTTGGGCAGAAATTGAAACTAAATTTTTTTTTTTCTAAATCGAAATCCTTTTTCACATTTTACGCACGTTTTTCTTGAGGGGAATTACGCCGGATATTTTTAAATTGAAACTTATCCTTCAGAAAACACAATGAGTAAATTAGCTGAAAATTTTCTGAGCGAAGTTACTTTTTTTTTTACAAAAGTCTAGTAAAAACGCTTTGAAGAAGTCTAATATTTAATTAAAATGCAAATTCGAGGGAGGAGGTGCAAAGTTAAAAACAAATCTCATAAGGAAATAAGAACTTGAAATTTCTTGATTCCTATACAATCCCACGTTATTATTTTCTTATGTTTTTCACAAATTTTTCTGTCTTAAAAATAGATCATGTAGCATTAGTAGACTAGAAATAACGTTTCAGGTAAAACTAATTGGGACAAAAAATATTTTTGTTGTAAATGTTAAGTAACACGCTCCTACTGACCATACTAAAAATATACATTCATACCGTTGCGCAAAATGCGTTTTTTTAGAGGCAATCTTGAAAAAAATATGAAAAAATTAAAAAAGTTTTAAATTATATGAGCATGAAATTACAGGAAATGTAATGCATAAAAAGAGTGCGGCAATTTTTTTTAAAGTAAAATGTTTATAATGATCAACTAGGAGAAAATTTTGAAAAATATTTTTATGACCCATAGATAAACTTTAAATTTAATTACTTTACATTACACCATACCTGATACTGCTATGTGACAATTTCGATTGCAACATTATTTACTTTAGCAGATACATATTAATCAACTTTTATAATTGTTGAAAACTTTATTCATTTCAAAAGTTTAGATATCAAAATGCTTTTATCACCAAATTTCCAAACGATCGTGATTGGATATTCCGCATTGATGCTAATCCATAGTTTGTATAATCCTAATGGCATACGAAAAAAAAATTGATTCAATTAAAATAAGGAGTTATTAGTTAGACGATACAATTTAATCTTTACACTGTAAAAAAAAATTCTGTAAAGGTACTAAACATTTTCTTGGAAACTGGGATTCCAAGAACTTTTCATGTAACGATAACAGGAAAAATGCATGTAACCGATTCTGAAACTTGAATTTTTGCTGTTACCGTTACAGGAAAAGTTCTAGAAATCCCAGTTTCCTAGAAAATGTTTAGTACCTTTATAGAATTTTTTTACAGTGTACACGAAACGTTAACTTTCCCAAAAGAAAAATCCTATTACAAGTAAATTTCTAGGGGAGCGAATTGCTCTAAATTTTCCTAGATTTCTGCATTTGAAAAAAAGATCTAATGCTAAAAACTAAAAAGACTAAAAGATCTTTATAAATTTTCAATACTAATATATGAAAAAAGTGTCTTCTTAAATCACAAAGCCATACTGCTATACTTTGGTTTTTGCATTTGAACGTAGTGGATAAAGTATAAAAAATATTTCAGCTAAGTAATCAGGAAATTTCAAAATGTACTTATAGGTGGTTAAGCATATACTACCATTTTTGGTGATTTCATGTCCTAACGATTAAGCTAAATGGTGCAAGAATATATCTTTAGAAATATGGGAACAGAAAACAGCGAAACCAAAACTCTGCAAAATTCTAAATGAAGGATACTTTACTGTACGAAGAAAGGACATGATAGGTCTGGTGTTTGGGCCGATATTGCCATTGAGCAAACGCTCATGAAATGTACTACAAAAAGTAGTTTTAGTATAATTCAAAGGGAAGATATAACTGAAAGACAACGCGCAGTTTGAATTTTGAGTCATTCTAAATGTAGTGAAGAAACTATGCATACAATCAGTTTGCTGTCCAATGTTTCATACATTGGCAGTGAACAACATACTGTTTTAACTGATGCAAAGATGCCGAAAGATTCCAAAGATATTAATAATTAATGCAATTTTTTATAGACCGTAATTATTTTACTGCTACTTCAAATGCATTCTGGAATATTTTTAATGCAATTACAGATAGTAAAAACAGAGTAATTGCAGAAAATGTTGACACCATTGGAAGAAGCAATCAAAATAAACTTACCGATAAATTTTTTAAAAGTGAAAATTTATTAAAATGAGATGAAGCAGTGATCATGAACGTATTGAAAAACGGAATTATTCATACTAGTGAGACTCATCATGTAGATTCCCGTGTATCTCCTTGAATGCACTCAAGATACAAGAGGTCTTTTCGATTACGAGTTATCCATTCTATGCCAACTTCATTATTTGACATAGTACTCCGTAAATGAGATAAACGGATAAATTACTATTGAGGAACTCATAACATAGCATGAATATCAATGAAATACATCAGTTTTATTTCCTGATAACTACTTATTACCTTCTAGATGGTGATGCATTAATTCACGAATTACCATAATGCGCTGCTGTAGCATTTAGCGATGTCTTAAGGCAATACGAAATGCCAAAGCGTAAAAGCACTGAGTGATTTTATATCTAATTTAAATCTAATAATCTTATATTATATCTAATATATCTAATATCTAATATATCTAAATATATCTAAATATATCTATTATATCTAATAATCTTATTATAAGCAGTGATTTTATATCTATTTTATAACCGAAATATACTTTGAACTCGATAATATAAGATAATATGAATTTGAATACAGTTATAGGTATCTGATTAGTTTTTAAGATTTTTTTTTCTAGTTTGATCTTTGTTAGCTATATTTAGTTCCATTCAAGATTATTTTAGCGAAAACAAACAGCACAGCGGGCGAAGGCTGCTAATAAAAAAGAAGGCTTATAGAAGAAAAATAAATAAATAGATAAATGAGACTAAATCACGTGTTTTGGTAAAATAATTCTGCGTTCTCTTTTACATTTTTTGCCTCGAGATCTTCCTTTTCAACCTCGTGAAGTTTTTATAAACCCAAAACAAAATTACATCGCAACGGTAAGAAATATAAACTAAGTAATAAAATAAAATTTTCCACAATAATATCCATGAATCAGAATATTCTAGCTTATTCTAAACAATAAAAAATCGTCCGTCAACAAATTACCATTCGAGCGTTATCATTATTATTATTATTATTCAACCAAGGATAAATTTATTACAACAAATTTCAGCTTCTTCATATAATTAGAATATAATTTCCAAATGTATTAGACAAGATCACAGTAAAAAATCAGAAAAAACAGCCCCCAATTTTTAGTTAATTGCATGTTAAAAACGACGATTAAAATTCTCTAAAAATTCTCTACTAAAAACGGATTGATAGGCTATAAAAATATTGGAAGCATTTATTTTAATTTGTAAATCTAAAATGTTTCTTCATAAATTTATTCAAATGAGGTCATATTTATGCAGTTTCGTCAAAATAAAAACATTTTTATTTCAAGAGATCCGAAAAAAAAAATATTAAAAAACGCAATGTCTTTTTTATTAAATGAAGAATCGAAAATGGACTATTTTGTTGAATAAATATTTAACCTGTATTATAATATTATTTTCTACTTAAAATTCAGTATTTAATTAAATTAATATTATACATATTTTTTTTCTAATTGTATAATATAAACTATATTTTTTAAAAAATAGTCGTTGGGAGTTACCGTAATACTTACTCATAATGGATATGTATACTATAGAATATGAAAATAAAGCACGTGTAAATTATTTATATAATGCATTGCAGTTCCAAAATAAAATTTAAACATACATTTAAATATTTTGAACACATGCTCAATTACGGAATTCCGGGGGCTAGTTTATAATCCTTTCGACCCATTTCGACAAATTATATAAATCACCAATTATATACTCGCAAGTTATACGAATTGGCATAATTTTTATTTTAAATAACGAAAGATCAAATAAATTAGTAAAAGATTAATAAAAATTCAAATAAAACGTCAAATAAAAAAATCAGTTTTGATATACAAACACATATAACATATTTAATAACTAGTGCATGTCACATATACGATAAGCTTTTATTGGCATTTAATCTTATAGTTTTTTGATTCGTGTAATAATCAAGTAGTGAAAGAAGCATCCTTATAACTCCAAAATTGATAAATCTATTATATAACAGTTTATTCACTCGAATGAAGCGTCTCCTTTCCAATTAAAACATATATTTGAATTGAAATATGAAAGAAATGGAGGCTCATGAAAAATTGAAGAATGTAGAAAATAGGATTATAAATATCTCGATAATTAATTATCCGATCGATTTCATTCTTTATGAAAAATTTATATATTTTTTTATTGTCTGCTACTGCCTCTACTTAAAATTAAAAAAAAAAATCGAAAATTTTATCTATCTTACATCAGAAAGACTATTTAGAGGGTCCGAAAAAAAATAGTTCAAGATAATTGAGGTTACTGATTCAAAAAATAGTTCCCGATAATTGAGGTTACTGATTCAAAAAATTAGTTCCAGATAATTGAGGTTACTGATTCAATTTTGAATTTCTTGATTGAATTGATTGATTGAATTTTTTGATTGAATTGATTGATTGAATTTTGATTGAATTTTTCATTGAAATGATTGATTGATTTTTGAGTGAATTTTTTTGATTTAATTGATTAATTGAATTGATTGAATTTTGATTGTATTTTTCATTGAATTGATTGATTGATTTTTGATTGAATTTGTTTTCTAAAAATATGTTTTTTGGAATCTCTAGTGTCTGAAATAAATAAATCCGTCAAATTTTTTTTGTATATTTTAATAGGTGTCTTCTCATTAGTACACACTGAGTACACGCCAAATTTTAAGTCTCTATCTCAATTTGTTCGGGAGATTAAGAGTTTATAGACAGACAGACGGGCAGACAGACACACACACACGGACAGACGGACGGCAATTTTTTTTCTAAAAATATGTTTTTTGGAATCTCTAGTGTCTGAAATGTGTAAATCCGTCAAAATTTTTTCTTCGATTTTCAAAACGATTGTTAGGCTTACCCTATACTACGTAAGATGGGTAAGTAAAAATCCTAACATTTCATGCAATTTCAAATTAAACATATTGGGTTGCTATGCAATTTAGTATATTTCAATTTAAGAAATAATATGCATTTTTCATATTGAAAAAGGTATGTTTATAAACTAAATATTGTGAATTCTAATGTATTGATCCTTCTAAATTACATGTTTTTCTATACTACGAAGGAGATGAAATTTAGCATTCGTCATTGTGAAATAATGAAAAGAAGAAATAATTACATATAAAAGCGACAATTTATGAATAGCATTTACCGTTTTATTGTATTTCGTTTCTATTATGGTACAGGGAGGAACGATTTTGCATCATTATATAGCATTTAAAAAAAGGAATTCTAGAAAGATTAAGAAATGTTAAAGGTAATTATTGATTATTAAACATTTTTTTTTAAATGAGTTATCGAAAGATTTCGCCGCAATGATAGTAGGATATACAGCTGAATAATGGTTTTAACTTATTGATTTCAAGGTGAAAATTTATTTTTATCTTTTTCGATACTTCTTTATTATAAAGATGTCTATATAAAGACACAAAGAGTTCATTTTTGTAGTCTAGTTTTGTATTCCGATTTAAAATAAAAGGTTACCAAATAAAGGATAAATAAATGATGATAGAGGTAAAATGTACATTAAAATGTAAATACTTTCACAAATGTATTTTTTAAAGTTATACTGGATATGTTCATTTTTAAAGTATATAAATTTTTATATTATCTATAATATGGATTATGTGATTCGTATAAAAAATTTGACTGAAATATGTTGATAATAATCTGTATTTATAATGATTGTTTAAATTTCAAAATATTACAGAAATGAAAAAAAAAATTGACGATAAATAGATTTATAAAATCAAATATAAAAACTTTCATATTTATACTAAAAACTGTGCAAATTCATAAAGAAATCTAGAAAGTTAATTTTTTCTGGAATAAAAAATAGAAAATTCAAGATTAAAATACCTTGACTGTCTTGAAATAATATGTCTTTTTAAAGGTTTTTTGGTATAAAAAATTGCAGAACTGAGTACATTTAAAAATAAATAAGTCTATGAACTAAAATATAGAAACTAAAAAAATATACTGAAAATTCTGCAAACTTGTAGAGAATTCTTTAAAACTAACATTTATCAGCCGCATCAAATAGACTGAAGTTCTTTTCAAGCTCTATTTTAAGCAATTCGTATATCAATGAAAAATGATTACTTCCTATTATTTCATTAAAATTTAAAAAAAATTATGGCAAATGAAGATGATTTTCTGTGGAGGACATTAACTGTTCTTGGTGTTAGGATATCAGAATGCTGCTTAAAATTGCACGAAAAATGTTTATCTATTGTTATTAAATCATTTTCATCTATTATCATTGTTCACTGGATTTCAGTAACTATCTATACTATTTGCAAAGCCGGTTCAACCTTTCTAGAAGTATATATCTATACTTTATTGCCTTTTCAATTGTTACTTATTCGATATCTTTTAAACAAGCAAGGTAAAAATATTTGTCTTATATTACAAAAACTGTATAAATACAGAAAATGTTTTACAAGAGGTAATAATCAAAAATACTTAGCACGAGACAATGAACAAAAATCCTTTACAGGAGGTAATTTCCAAGAACTCTTAGTAAGAACTTTCACAATCTTCTTACTTTTATTCCCATGGGTAACAGCTCTTATAATTTCTATGCTGAATAAAATATTGATACCCTACGCTTTTTTATTTGGACATAGAATTCACCATGGAATTATGGCTCGAATTCTATCATTTTATAAGGAATTTATATACTATTCTTTTTGTAATTTTTTCATGTTAATTACTTTTTCTTTGTGTATTTTATTCTACAGATGCAGTGAAGTATTGCGAGATTATAATAAACTGCTTCATATTTATGCTGCAGCGGGAAAGCTTTACGAAGCAGTTGATTTGTTAAAAGAATTCTTTCAGATCATTAAAATTTTAAAACGTCTTGATCAAGCTTTATCATATACTTCGCTGGTACTAGTATTTTATGCATTAGAAATGATATTTTTAATATTCCTATATGCTTTAGTGCACAAGGAGGCATTATCTGTAGCAAATTATATCACGGAGACAACAGTAAATGGAATGTATGGATTTTTTATAATTATTGCCTATTCAATGTGTTGTTCTATGATTCCAGAGAAATTATTACAAATAAGAGAAACAGCAAAATATTACTTAATTAAACATGGCGATAGTCCATTCTTTTCTCGAAGTGTAATCTTTTACCTAGAAAGGATAGAAAAAGAAGAGATCATTTACATATCAGCAGGTGGCATGTTTGAAATCTCGCGAAAATTTATACTATCTGCAATAGGAGTGATCCTCACATACGACCTGCTTATAATCCAGATCAAATAAATTAAGATTCAACTTAGGGTCCATCCATAAATGATGTCATGCGTTTTTTCCATATCTTTGCCTCCCCTTTCCCCTTTGTCACAAAGTGTCACACTTCACTTTACCTTCTGCCCCGCCCCATGTCACGTGTCACGCTTTAATACATAAACATATACTTACAGTTCAGGAACAACGCCCTACGTTTTGGATCCCATTTCGAATTTTATTTTTAAACTTTAACTATGAATTTTATGACATTTAAGAGCTGAACAATATAAATTGTTCGTATTTTGTATAAAATAAATTTTACAAGAATAACAACAACAAAATCAAATAATATAAAATGTAATATTTAATAATATAGTACTAAAATATTAATATGAAAGAGCAATTGATACAATTGTATTTTAGAATTTGAAATAGAATTTAATATATTTGACTTTAAATCTTATTTTTATGAACACAATTTTTTTAATTTTAAAGTAACTTCATACTTCATAATTTAATAATTTGGCTTTTAAAGTTTTTATTTTAACCAAAATATGTGAGGTCATATTTCTTTTTACTCCCTCCCACCCACTTGTCATAAACTGTCATAATTTCATGTCCCCCATCATCTCTTCAAGCGTGACATCTTTTACGGACAGCCCCTAACTTCACGTTGCTGTGCTCAAATACATTGTTTGCTTTAAAATATGACCATAATGAAAGTTTAATCTATCAATTGCTTCAGTAATTTCCCTTTTCGAAGTGTTGTTCTATGATTCCATTGAAATTATGAAAATAAAAGAAACATCAAATTATTGCTTAAATAAATATGGCGATAGCTCATTCATTTCTGGAAGTGTCATCTTTTACCCAGAAATGATAAAAAAGAAGATATCAGTTACATATCAGCAGGTGGCATGTTTGAGATCTCGCGAAAGTTTCTACTCTCTGCCATAGGAGTGACCCTCACATACGACCTCCTTATAATTCATATCAAAGAAAGTATGATTCAACTAAATTCACGTCGCTGTCTACATACACTTTACTTTCTTTGCTTTAAAATATGACCATAATGAATGTTTAATCTATCAATTACTTCTGTAATTGCCTATTCGATGTGTTATTCTATGTTTCAAGAGAAATTATTACAAATAAGAGAAAAATATTGCTTAACTGAATATGGCGATAGCTCATTCATTTCTCGAAGTGTTGTCCTTTACATAGAAAGGATAGAAAAAGAAGGTATCATCTACATAACAGCAGGTGGCATGTTCTAAATTCTTGCAAATGTTTATACTCTCTGCCACAGAAGTAAACATCATGTTGACCTGCTTATAATTCATATCAAATACACTAAAATTCAACTAACTTCACTTTGCTTCCTTATACACAATACTTTCTTTCCTTTAAAATAAAAGGATAATGAATATTTAATCTATCAATTGCTTCTGTAATTGCCTATTCGATGTATTGTTCTATGATTCAAGAGAAATTATTACAAATAAGAGAAACAGCAAAATATTGCTTAACTGAATATGGCGATAGCTCATTCATTTCTCTAAGTGTCATATTTTACGTAGAAAGGATAGAAAAAGAAGATATCATCTATATATCAGCAGGTGGCATGTTTGAGATATCGCGAAAGTTTATACTCTCTGCCATAGGAGTGACCCTCACGTACGACCTGCTTATAATTCACATGAAATAAACTAACGAATGTTTCATTTTAAAACAATTGTTCATTGTAAAAAAATTATTCATTATAAAACAATTTCGACTGTCTCATAGCTCTGTCTGCTAAACTTAGTGACAAATTATATATTATACCATTTATTTAGGCAAAAGGCTGAAGAATAATGTAATTTAAAAATTACAAGCCCATTACAGCGTTTGTTATGCTCATTAAAGAAATGTAAAAAAAAATCGATTCATCGAAAAGATTATTAGTAAAAATTTTGCTTAACTATCTTTATTCGTCTTCGTCTGAAAGATCTATACTTTCTTAGAATAGAAATTTGACATTGTTAATGGAATGCATCGCATAATTTGTTTTCTAGTTAACTCTGGTACATTTGTAACCACAGTGTTTACTAACAACCAATGTACGTCTACGAATTTTTACAGGTGACAGAAGCAACTGTTTTACAATAAAATACACTACAAAGTTATGTTACATTTTTTTAAATTTTAAATATGTTTATATTGGTAATTAACGTTATACAAAAAATCACATAGGAATATCAATTACTTGTATGAATTACCTTTAAATAAATACCGTTTCATAAAATTTAATAATAGGATATTGTAAAACATGATTTCTAAGCAGAAATACATTATCAGTGTTTATTCAATTAGACTAAAACTATATTTTTATTAACATTTAGTATTTATTTATTGATAACCACAATATGTTATTCAAAGTCTTTTTAACGCTTTCAAAAATTCTATTGCTATTTATCCAAATGTTTTTATATTTAAATAATTTTACTTTTAGTTCGGCCATCTTTTTTGTAACAAATCATTTTAAATAACATAAAACAATCCCAGAAACAATCCCGCATAACCCGATCGAATTTAGAACTTTCGAAACAACACTAAATCTCAAAAAGTAATAACCAAATACGTGATAGCTTGGAAACATTTCTCCGTTTGTATAGATTGTGAAAATAAGGCTATTTCTAGCTAGAAATTACAGCATTTCAGATGTCATGTTAAACAATATCTTTAAATTTATACAACACAGTAAAATTTAAGAATTGCAATAGTAAATATACTCAACCGAATAAAAGTTTTCTGTTGAAAATTTCAACTACACGCCTTTAACGATAAATTTATTTTATTTGTAATATATTTTGGAGTTTAACTAATCGAGTAATTTATACTGAAATGGTATTTATTACATTAATCCATTACACTTAACAACTTCGAAAAAAAAAATACTCATTTCAGAATGCACCATTTTAAAAATCTAATAACAATAAAAATAATTAAACAAGTGGATAAGTGTGATCACAGACCGCACGGAGGGTTTCATTTAATATTGCTTTAAAAGAACTTTTGCTTCAACTGATAATTCCAGATTGTTAATTTACAACTAGGACTTCCCTCAGAGAGATTAGTCAGAGCGATATTGCTAAAAACATAATTTAATAATAACTTGCGAAAAGTAAAAAATAAACGCGTTTTTCACACAATTTATTTAATCCATTAATTATGTTACATACATTATAATTATTATATCTATTTAATTTTACGTGCAACAATTAGAAGAAAAAAAACAGAAAAAAAAATAAACTGATGCTATTAAAAAAAATAATTAAAAAAATAGTATTTTTTCAAAATTTTATGATTTGTTGTGTGACAAGATGTATTCAGCTGTAAGTATACAAAATTTAAAGTCTCTGATTTACAAAGTTTTAGTGTACGGGCTATTTGACAGACAGAGGAAACAGACGAATAGGGTTTCTTCAGATAAACTAAATCCTAAAAATAAAAGAAAGAAAAAGAATGACTATTAAGTATTTTTTTTCATCTATAATAAACATAAAATTATATATTTCTTATAAATACTGTCAATTTTAAAATATAAAACTGTAAAATATGCAAATTTTCTTTTCACTCTTGCAGGATCAATTCTTTAACCAAAGTTATGATGTCAGATGGTGTTTGTTAATTAAATTAAGCGGTATTTAAAAACATGCCGCTGCCCTTCAAAGGGTTTTTACTTTTAGACATCTCTATTTTTTATAATTTTACAAAATTTTTGAAGTTTATAGTATCAATAATGATGTGAAACTGCTCAAATGGAAAATATGCCATTGAATTAAAAGAATAATCCAGTGCCACAGTCTGTTTAATTCAATTCAATGTTGTATTGAGATATATCAGCAATAGTTAAATCGTCTCTTCAAGCCGACTGTTTAAGTAAAACTGACTCTTGTGTATGTTACTGATATGCAACTGTGGTGATTAAAAATGCTAATAGTACCTTTGTGACTCTACTCCTCCTAAACTGTTTAGCTGTTGACCTTCTAATTTAAGACAGTGATAGCTGACGTGATATCAAAGTTCACATAGAAAATAAAATCGTGCCTTTAAAGAATATATATTGAACATAAGTTCCATAAAATTAATTTTAAAAGTCTCACGGTGTATTTTAATGATGTTACATTATTTTAAATGCATTGAAATGTGTACACCTTTTTGAAGTAAAAAGCAAGATGGATACAATACAATATATTATATGTAGCACTGGCCGTTTGCTGCAGGACTCCCAAAACATTTCTTTTATATTATGGTCTATGGTGGAAATACTGTTTAAGATTTATTTTTATGATGTTACTTTGCTACAAATATAACGAAATTGATATGATTTTCCGAGTAGTACTAAAACATGTTTTCTGTGAAATATGGACTGCAAAATTATTTATCATTCATTTATATGATATCACAAATACATTCACTTATACTGGGTGTGGCATGTATTTGAGAACAAATTAACATCTGCTTTCAAACATGAACAGACAATAGAAATAGAGCGAATATCTGCTTAAGTAACAATTTTGTATTTTGAATTTTAACAATAGGTTTGTGCACATAGAAATTTGTGTGAAATCTGGAAAGATGGCCGCCAAGCGCATCATGCATAATTTTAAAGCATTTGAATTTTAAAAAACATGTTATGATGTATTTAGTAGAGGAGGAAAAGATATCTACCCGATATATACGAAGGCACTCGAATTACAAATGATAAATTTTTAATGGAAAATGTTAAATAAGTAACATAATATAAGTTTGAAAACCTAATACCACACCGCTTTTTTAGTTATAATTTTCATCTGTCTCTCTCTCTCTTTTAAAGTTGATTTTGAGTAGGTTTTTATTAATTTATGTTTTGAGAAAATTAGCTTTTCTTCAAAGAAAAACTTGATAATTTATTGAACACTTATTATGAGTACACAAGTGCAACAAGTACTCGTAAAAAGTGTATATATGTAATATTGTTGAAAGAGGTTTAATTTGATGCTGTCCCAACCGATTGAAATAGGATGTATTATACACAAGCTTCTTTAAAAAGACAGACAGATGGCAGACATATACATCTTTAAAATATAAATAAAATCCACACACCGTAAAACAATGAAAATGAGTCCCCTTTTTACAGCGACGGAAATTTCTAACAGTTTTAAAGTGCTTATAATTGTAAATTTTATGAAAAGAATAGAAACATTGAGTTAGATTTAGTATCTATGAAATTTCTCAGATTTTTATGCAATTTGCAAAATAAAACCAGATCAAATTAACATTATATGGTTTTTAAAATTACCTTTCATAGACGGTAAGTAACTAGGTATTAATAAAAGTAATACATTAATAAAACAAACTTGCATAAAATTATTAAATTTGTTATAAAAATAAAGAACAAAAGTTGTAAATTTTGAAGTCAATATAACTATCTATTAAATCTTAGTGCATTAAAATCAAGGAAAACATTAATAGCACCGAAGAAATTTTTTCAAAGGTGTAGTAGGTGATAGTAAAATATGCCAATCTATGATAAAATTATATGTAAAGAGATTAGATAAATCAAAATTGCATAAAATGATATTTTCATTTTGGAGATATAGAAACAAAATATTAAGGAATTTCCAGAAAAAAACTAAAGACTGAAAGAGTTAGAAAATTAAACTCGAAGGGAAGAATTTATAACTCTCTCTTTTTTTCAAAATAAAGGAAAACTATGCTCAAGAGCCGAAACATTATGACCACTACCATATTTTGCAATGAAGTTCCCTGAATGACGTGGAAGACATATAATCTAGAGTCAATGGTATTTAAATGCAGCTAGGGAGTCTCAGAAATCATTTTTGTACTTATGTCTGATTGTAAAGCTAAATGTTGCTGATCTCAGCTTCTTTGATAGAGAGCAAAAATCAGTCTCTTGATAACCCAGAATGAGTAATTTCGAAACTGCACGTCTCATGAGTTGTTCAAGGCATATCGTTGTTAGTACTTGTACAAAGTAGATAAATGACGATAAAAATGTCAGTAGAAGCTATCGTGTTAATTTTCCAGACGATACCAAATAAAAAGGACTTCGGAGTCCCCACCCTTGATAAAGCAAAATTGGTACAAGGCATTGGCTCAATGTACACTGTCCCAAGTGCAATTCTTTCAGATAATGCCGTTCAACTAATATTGTTGAATGCAATTGTAGTTGAAGCGGTTAACGTCCCGCTCATGTGTCCCTGTTGAATATGCATCATCGCCGAATACTCCAAGACTGGACCTTATAACATCATGACTAGACTTTGGAACACATGAGAGAACACGGTGAATTTCCTTGTTCGATGAAACACGATTTATCCTTCAACACGACGATTGTCGTGGTGTGGTTCACCATCTTCTATGCGGACTTTTACATCCTCTTGTCCAACAGGCCACACACAATCCAGTTGCGGCGATATTAAGCTTTGGAGAACAATCTCATGGAACCTAAGGAGTATTTAGAACAGACCATGGACGATACGGATCATCTAAACATCATTGAGCATGATTTGCACCATTTCATGGTATCGGCATTCGAAATGCAAGTGGAGATTTTGTGCAAGACAACGCTCTATGTCACATAATTAGAATTATCTTCGATTGGTTCCAAGAACATAATACCGAATTTTAGTCAATACCTTATTTGCCATACTTATATTCCGATGTGACCTTACTTTTGGTTCTTTATGATATATATATATGTATATATAATATATAGGGTGTCCCAGAAATAATGGGACACACTTTAAGGGGAGTTAGAGGTCATTACAAGATTCAGATTTACACAGCAATCCATGGTCGGAAAAGTTTTCTTGGCGTGATTCTGATGATACCAAACGAAAGAAGGACCGGACACAATTAAGAAGAGAAAATATCTTTATTATCATTAGTACAGCAGAAAAGTAAGAAAAAAGAATATAAAAAAAACACTGATCGTTATCAAAGTAGATGTTTGAAATTACGATCCTGGACCGTGATGAATGCAGACGCATCTCCGGTGCATGGAAGATCTAATGTTCCACAGAAAACACCAGGAGCGTCCTGAACTTTCCCAGCAGCCACAACGATGCGTACAACTAGTTCCTTAGAACTTTCCAGTGTTATTCCGATAATTTTTGCAGCACTAAGAATAATAAACATGTTTTCTTTCCCTGTTCGTGTCCTTTCTTTCATGTGTTTTGTGTCGTCACTATTGCGCCAGGAAAGTATTTCCAACCATGGGCTACTATGTAAATCTGAATCCTTGCGGTAACCTCTGCCTCCCTTAAAGTTTATCTCATTATTTCTGGGATACCCTGTACATATATTAGCATTATATCAATGAAAATGCATTCAAACAAAACCATATTTTATTCAAAAATATGTCTCATTTTTTAACTAATTATCTAAGTTAATATTCTTAAAAACTCTCTTTATACTAAATAACCTCTGAATTAATAATGCTTTTAACATTAACGATAACAAACATTATTTATGTACAATGAAATTATTATAATAAGATTAACAAAAATATATATATCATCCATACAAAAATATTTTTTTTTCTTCAATGAAGTGATTTTAGATATAGTAATTAAATAACAAGTAATGTGATACTCGAAAAAAAAAATCATAAAAATGTAATGAAATCTATTAATTAGCGTGTTTGATTTTCTCCATTGTTTCAACATAATGAAGAAGATATCATGCATTTCAATGTAAATTCATTTTATAAAAGATTCATTAGCAGTTTTTTATGCAGATAATTATTAAAGGTATTTCCTTATATCAATTTGAAAATTGGTAAATAATTGATTTAAAATAGTCGCTCTCATTTTTATTTTGTCAAGAATAAAATACTTAATTAGACTAATTTATTTATCTTGTAACACGTCTCTTTAATTTATTTTTAATTTAAAACAAAGATTTTTTGCCTAGAAAGTAGCATATACGTATAAAAGTGGTAAGGCGAAATATCATTTAACATGTTAAACAGATTGAAGCGGTCTTTGTATATATTTTTATTTAATTAAAAATTATCGGATATTAATTTGACAACATTTTATATAATTTCTACTATTACTTTTATACTTTCTCTAATTATTTTATTCTATATCTTTAAACAGATAAATGAAATTTTCAGTTTAATGATATGAAAAGGAAAAAGAGGATTGTACTTTTTAAATAAATGCGAATTCTTTATCAAATTAACTATTAAAAATACCTACTTTTTTAATGTCAGTATTTTAAACCTTTGTTTTTATGGTTAAATATAAAAGTTGGTTAAAGAAATTTTGAATTTCGACACATATGTGTACATATGTACGCAAGTATGTGGGTATTTTTTTTAATCATTTCACATTTAAAATGTGCTTTTAATAATTATGTAAATTTTATAAAACCGATAAAAAAAATTCAGACTAAAATCTTGAACATACAAATCTTGATTAATTATTTTTTTAAACCATTCAAATTTTGAGAAAAATCTGAAAAAAACAGAATAGATTTTTTTAAGGAAATCTAAATGCTTTTACTTAAATTGATTTCTTTAAAATGTTTTAATACAGCATGTTATAAATTTGGTTTTATATGTTTTTACTTAAACAAGCAAACGGGGTGAAGCTAATGCTTGAAATTATATTTTCGAATTGCATTTCAAATTTCAAAAAATTAACAAATATGAACTCATATTAAAATTATCTATTGCTATAAATTATAAGTTTTAACATCTTTTTGGCTCTTCTTTACTATTAATAGTATTTTCTTTTAACTATTTTCTTTTATTTTTTTGCACATTTATTGCTTTGTTCTTTGTAAAATAATTAGCGAAAAGTTTCAGGCTTTATCATTTATTTTTTTCACGAAAATGTTACCAAGTTTAGATTTTTTGAATTAAATTTATAAAAGAAAAATGGCATATGGCTAAAAAAATTTATCAAATTAAATTTGGGTTTAATTGTATAGTGTAAAAAAAAATGTTTGTACTCTTCACTAAAGAATTATTTCTGTATAAAATAAAAAAGGTATGAATCTAGCAATTCAATTTAAAGCAGTTTATTTTTTATTACTTGAAAAGATTATCATACTTTGCTTACCAAAAGATGAGGTATACATTTTTACTTTCTTCTATCTTTACAAGAAGAAAGTATTGGATTCTTGAACGATTTCCACTTCAGGTTTTCGATGCAGTTATACGTTTTAGACGATCTCGAATATGATTTGACGGTATGGTTTAAAAAAATATCTGACAGTCACTCAGTGAGTTTGCCTGTATGTGACGAAAATTTTGTGGGCGCTCCATCTCCAGAAAAAATGTACGGAATGTCACGAAACTTTAAACTCCGTTAGACCTTGATATCAATTGGTGCTGATTAAATTGTACTGTAAATAGCTCAACAGCTGATGCTGCTATGCTGGATTTTTCACGATTTACGCAATAGCTCTATTTAAAAAAGTCCTTCTGGCAATGCCGGGAGGAAGAGGTAGCTTTCATATACTTATTTATACATTATTTATTTTAAATAAAGTTATATTATTCAAACATACGAAGCTCAAATTAGTTAAACCCGATTTTATAAGATTGAATGGTAGTTTTTGTCAATACTGATTATTAATAGGAATTTTTAGAAATTAGTCATATTTTATTCAACCTGGTTTTATTTTCAGCGATTTAGAGAGTCGCCAAATTCCACGATATTATGAAGTGTATGTCATTTTAAAGCAACATGATGGATAAAATAAACCAATGAGCTTGGTCGAAATCTTAATTCATGTGGACATGCAAGCTCGTATCGAAATCGATTAATATATACGAGTGCTGTCGCGGGCAAATTGATTTTTTTAAAAATGTCACCCACATTAGAAATTCAAACTGCTATATCTCAGGCATTTTTTAAGATAAAGACAAAGCAAAAAATTCTCCGGAATTCATTATTAAGATAAATACATTTGAAATAATCTTTTTTCAATTTTTTATTTTTTTATTTGTACATCATTATACATTTAAAAGATTTTTGACAAACTTAAATAGCCGAAATTTTGAAATAAGATGGAGGATGAAATTGGCTAGTGAACTCGGTCAAGACATTGATATGTACTATGTAGACACGGAGTTATATCCAAATCAATTTTTAAATATGCGGATAATCGCGTAACAAATTTCAGACCGTTTCAAAGTGTCAACCACACTGGAAATTGAAAGTGCTATAACTCAGCCATTTTTCAAGATATAGATGAAACAAAAAAAATGCCCTGGAATCTTTGTATCAAGGTCAAATGCACAAAAGAAAAATCTTTTTCAATTTATCACCGTTTTGTACCTAATTTTAAATTTTAAATAAAAAAAATTAAATGGCCGCCATTTTGAAACAAAATGGCGGATGATGCCGGCTAACAAACATGGTCGACATTTTTGTATGTACTATGTACATACCGTGCTTCATTCAAATCGGTTCATAAATACATTAGTTACAGCATGACAACAATCAGATCATTTCAAAATGTCAGCCATAAGAAAAATTCAAAGTGCTCTAACTCAATAATTTTTTAAGATATAGATAAAGTAAACAGTGTTCTGGAATCGTTGTTTTAAGTTCTAACACATAAAAGAAAAATATTTTTCAACTTTTAATTTCGTCGCATTTAATTTTAAATTTGAATTTTTTTAATTTAAATGGCCGCCATTTTGAAACAAGATGGCGGATGATGCTGGTCAACGAACTCGGTCGAGACATTTGTATGTACTATGTACATACCAAGTTTCATTCAAATCGGTTCATAAATACGTTAGTTACAGCATGAAAAAAATCAGATAAATCGTTTCAAAATGTCAGCCATAAGAAAAATTCAAAGTGCTATAACTCAATCATTTTTAAGATATAGACAAAATAAAAAGTGTTCTGGAATCGTTGTTTTAATTTCTAACACATAAAAGAAAAATATTTTTCAACTTTTAATTTCTTCGCATTTAATTTTAAATTTTAAATTTTTTTAAAAAATTTAAATGACCGCAATTTTAAAACAAGATGACGGATGATGCTGTCTAACGAACTCGGTCGAGACATTTGTATATACTATGTACATACCAAATTTCATTCAAATCGGTTCGTAAATACGATAGTTATCGCATGACAAAAATCAGATATACACCATGACGCAAAAGTTTAGACAATGACGTCATTTAGCTTTAAAATGTAGAATTATGACGTCAGAATTACAAAAACCTGTAAATATATTCAAAAACTGATTTAAAATGCTATGTACAAAAGACAGTCGTTTTATTTGCTATAATACTAATTTTTTTCATAAAAATTCAAATGTGCTTGTCGCAAAAGTTTAGACACTATTCTAAATTTCTTTGAATATTCGCTGGCATATGCAAATTTAGAATCGATGATGTTACAAATTTGGAGTACTTAAATTCTGCAAACGATTGCGCTTCATAGTCGACATGCCGAGAGCTAAAGAAATTCAAGGTAATGAGGTTTCAAGGATTTGGCAGTTGAAAGGTGAAGGGAAGAGCGTTTCTGAAATTTCTGCTATTTTTAATAGGTCAAAAAATCTATTTATAGAGTTTTATTGAGTGGTTCCGAATATAAAGCAAAATGTCGGTCTGGGAGGCCACGTGTGACAAATGTACGAGAGGATCGCCTGATACAAAGACTAGCGAGTACTCAACAAATGAGCTTACGTGGAGTTCAAAGCTCATCGGGACTCTCTGTATCAAAGGATACGATTCGTAGACGAATTTTGGAAAGAGGAACAATCGTTTATAGCAAAATGCAGAAGAAACCAGCTTTGAAGCCACATCATAAGTTACAAAGAATGATGGGGGCTCGAAAGCATATGTCATATGGAGAGAAATGGCAGTCAGTCATATTTAGCGATGAAAAAAAGTGGAATCTGGATGGTCCAGATGGTTGTTTATCGTATTGACATGATTTGCGGAAGGAACCTCGACGTTTTTTTAGTCGCAGACAAGGAGGGGGCTCGGTGATGGTTCGGGCAGCTTTTTGCTATAATGGACAAGTATCTCTGACATTCACCAGTGGTCGTGAAACTTCACAGCATTATACATAGACATTAGAAGAAAACCTACTGCCATTTGCTGAGCTTCTAGGGGGTCCTCAGTGGGAATTTCAGCAAGACAATGCTTCAATTCACACTGCAAAACATTCAAAATCTTGGTTTAATTCCCATAATATAAGAGTTCTCGACTGGCCAGCATGTAGCCCAGATCTTAACCCTATAGAAAACCTTTGCAGCATCATGTGTCGCAAAGTTTATAGCAACACTAGACAATACTCTTCTGTACAGGAACTTAAGACATCTATTGAGGATGCATGGTACGATATCGATCCACAAACTATGCAAGATTTAGTTTCTTCGATGCAATCTCGTATATTTGACGTAATACAGAAGCATGGATGCGCAACCAGGTTTTTAAAATTGTTTATTTCGATTTTATTTGATTTGTGTCTAAACTTTTGAGACAGCCGTTTATTTTTGTTACCATTTAATTTATTGCAATATGCACAATTCCACTTTTCTTTGTTATAAATATTGTTTATATGTACAGCACATTAATTTCAAGCAGTGATTTGAAAATTGAATAAATATTTTTCAAAGTATGTAAGAATTTCTTCATTGTCTAAACTTTTGCGTCAGAGTGTATATATATGTATGTCAACATTTCAACGGAGGGTGATTTTGGAGTCTGGGGGTCATGATCGGTGAAAATATACCAAAATTTTCTGGAAGTGTTTTCCTCCGGACGGCTTCAATAGGTAGCTTTTTACTTTTTGTAATGAAAGCTACCTAAAACTAATGCACTAATTTTTAAAAAACTTCAGATTCATTTAGCTTTTGATAAATTGGTGCTGCTTACTTCTGATGTACATCCAGATCTACCTCATTTGATCTACCGGAAGAACTAGTGCAAGAATTTTCATCTAACATGAGATTCAGGTATACTTTGATTAATATTAGCGCTGATTTTGTCTGATTTTGTTGTAAATAGCCGAACATGTAGCACTGTTTTTCACGGTATTATAATAATAGATAGAATAGATATAATAGCTTTATTTCAAAAACTAATGCACAAATGTTCATATAATTTCAGTTTCAGTTAGACGTTGACACAAATTGTTGCTGAATAGGTTTTTTTTCTCAATTGTCTAATGGTTGCTTTTGCTATACTATATTTTTCACGATTTTATCAATTACTCTACCTCAAAAAACAAATTCACGGATTTTCATTAATCCTCAGATTCCGTTATATGTTGATGTAAACTGCTGCTGTCATTTTGGCGTACACTACCTACTGTTGGCCATGCTATGTTGCATTTTGCAGGATTTGAAAACTTTTAGTGATAATTATACTTCAAGAACTAAATTATACCTGAAGATATTATTATCAAGATAACTATACCTCAAGAACAAGAAATAAGTATCTTTAGATTCCCCATGATGTGCATAGATTGTCATTTAATTGTGCACTGTGCTATCGAATTTTGAAGTAGTATTTACATGTATAGGATGCAAGAAAATTCTAGAATGGGCACATATGACTAATTTTTTATAAATGTACAAACAGAAAAACAAATTGAAATTGATCTTCATTTCATGTTAATGCATGCGTACGCACACGTATTATTTTTTATAATGTAGTGTTTAGTATAAGTGTAAATACTATAAAAGTGTGAATAGACATACCATGAAAGTTCAGAGAAATAAGAATCCTAAATAACATGAAATATTGGTATATTGTGTAATATATATATATATATATATATATATATATATATATATATATATATATATATATATATATTTCGTATCTTAATCTGTTTATAATGCATTTAATTCGGTGCTGACAATAAAAGTAATGCATATTTAAACTTCAACTGGCATTTCATCAACCAGAATTCAGCTTTGTAATAACGCAGTTCAACACAAGTCTGGGGTTTGTAGAATAGCACTGTTTTCTTAGTAAATCAATCACGCTCATCAAAAATATGACATTAGTTTTTTGCTATTGCGTACAGTTTTTTCACAAAACAAAAAACGAGGGGGTACCTATTAATAAAGTTAATGTGTAACATTTATTAAATAAAATGCATTTTTAATAAAAACAAAAATTAATCTCTTAGTAAAATGGCATTAGTAAATATAAAATACAATGCTTCACTAAATGATGTACAATATAAATACAAATAGTGTACTTTATGTGTTCATATTTGCCTGAGAAGGTGCAATTTTCTCTCTTACATTTAAAGAGAGAACGTACATTTATTTTGTACATTTATCGGTATCTAACGTTTGTTTCGTCAATTATTTATATCAATAGGGCGTTGAAATGTTGTATAAATATCCCGAATTCATTTTGTTACATCTGTAGTGGATACGTAGTCGACAAAACGGCAGCGAAACATAACTGATGTCGTTAAAATTTTTAAATGACAAATTTGAGGTGATTTTTTAATTTTATGAATGTTAATACTCCAACAAGACGGCTATACCAAAATGCCCATCTTCTTATGTGAGGGGGATAGCCGAACTAACAACGACATTGAATAAGGAGAGAATGGACTCCAATAAACGATTTAAATCCAGGATTAAAAAAATGCAATTTTTTCAGAACTTGATCCAAAAGAAGTCCTCTTGACTCCATTGCACATTAAATTAGGTTTAATGAGCCAATTCGTAAAAGCTTTAGATAAAACAGGAAATTGTTTTTGATATTTAAATGAAGTTTTCCCACATTTATCAAAAGGTAAAATTAAAGAAGTCATCAGACAGTAAATGAAGGACGAAAATTTTAAGGAAAAATGAAATCGGTTGAGAAAGATGCATGGGTTAGTTTCAAAGACGTTACTCAGAAATTTTTAGGAAATTACAAAGATCCTAAATACGCAAGGATTAATCAAACATAGGCTTGAAATCTTTCTAAAACTAGGTTGTAACATGAGTTATGAATGCGTGAGAAAAAACGCATTTTCTGGTGTCCCAGCCTGAATAATTTCCTGAAAATCTTGGTGAAATAGAGGAAGAATAAGGTGAGAAATTTCCCCAGGACATAAAATGCATGAAAAAACAATATTAAGGACATTGGAATATCAATATGTTGCCAGATTACTACGAAGAGCCAAAAAGAGACACTAAACTAGTTTCAAACTCTAAAAGACACAAGCGTTCTTTTGATAATAAAAAAATAATTTTACTATATGTATTAGAGTATATATCCTTATACACCATGCACAACGCATTTATATATGTTTATAGGATTTTATTTTTTATGTGAATTTTTTTGTGCATTTTCAATAAATGTTGTGTAAATTGTATATTCTCAAATTCCAAATTCTTAGTTTTTCAATTGTAAAAGTCCTGACTTGATACATAAAAATGGATATTAAAGCAAAGCAGATTTCATACAATTTACATAAATTCATGAAAACCCCAGACAAAAAGTTAAATTTTGTAGACCTGTGTAATCAGTGTTTTTTACAATGTAGCGAAAACAATACCCTTGTTGAGAGTTTCAACTTGGCATTATGCTAAGCGTGCTTCGAAGGAATGTCGCAAAACTGCAACGCTGCCTTCATCCACGCCAAGTTTTCCAGATAGGTTTTGAATAAACGACACGTGTTTAAAGACATCGGGGGCGTATTGAGAAAATCTTCCAATGCAAACTAATCGCGAATCCCATAGATAATTATGCGATTAATTCTAATTAAATTAGTGTGTTTTTATCAGTTTTACGTTTATTGAGTTTATGCTACTACTCGTCATCCATTGCATTACAAAATATATCATTAAAAGTTGTTATGTAAGCTTTAAAATCCGATTTGCACATAGAGTATGCCGTCTGTGTCTTTTTGTTTCGCCAAACAGTCCATGACTTAAGAGCTAATATTTCAGCTAATTACCGACAAATATTTTTGAAAAATATTTATTAACAATCCTTTTATACTTCTGAATCGATAGACCTTCAGCGTTTCTCAACTGTTATGCAATGTCCTTAAATCGAAATTTATGTGTAACGGAATAATGACATTTTTTTTAAAGAACTATGTGATATAGGGTAATTGCTATAATTTTTCTGCAATGTTTAAATTAACCTTAACTACCACTATTTTTTTCATGTTTTTAGTTTCACCTGATTCGGAAATAGAATGAGCGTAACATATTTTTGCGTTACATTTCCGACGGTATCTCTGAAAATATAATACCAATTAACCAATACTAATTTCAATTAACCGTTTACACGCGAATTAATAACGCAATGTAATTATAATTTTGTTTTCCTATATTACAGCTTCAAATGTTTTAATTTGTCCATACAAATTAAAAAAATAACAAAAAATATTTCTGCAGTTTTTTTGGCATTTTTCATTTAAGTGTTCGCATTTTCGAACATGATTATTCATTAACAACCTATGCAAATATAAGAAATTATTTCTTCCTATATACTATTGTATATTTTTCAAGAGTATTTTCTCGAATTCCAAAAACATTTAGATTCCTATTGGTAAAATGTAAGTAATATAGAGAAAACGATACAAATAAATAATAAGTTTTTATGCAAATTAATGAATTTATATTTTTCTTAAACCTGTGATAAATGCTTAAACATAAATATTTCTTTTTTTTTCAAAAGTTGGAATCAACCTTATATTTTATATGAAAAATAAGGACATCATTATTATGTGTTTTGTATGACAAATAATGCAATGTTCCCGTTTGGGAACATTGGCGTTTAAACGGTTAATCAGCCCCAGTATATATTTTGAAATAACGTTTTGTGAATGGTTAATAAATTATAAATTTGTGAATCCATAACCATTATTACTTCATCAAATTTAACTTCATATATTCTAGAGCTAACGATTAAAATGGGTGTGACATATTGACAGACAGACACAGTAGTGATCTGTTAAGTCCGAGTCCGTTTTTACTTTTCAAGCACAAAACCCTAAAAATACTAAGAGAAGAAAGAAGCCAAAATTCAGGCTCTAGTTTAGGGCAGATTTCTGGCATTGCCGACTATTGCTGCTATTTTGAACTTTATCCAAAATCCTAGTGAAAAAAAAATTGAAATTTTACATAAGACTCCCGCTAAAATTGTTTCATTATTGTCACAATGTACAAGTTATTGCATTTTAAAATCTACCAGTTCATTTTATTATAAATTATAGATTTCTGTATAAGTGTAAAATTTAATTAAATATAAAATATCCAAAGATTAGTTGTTTAGAAAATAAACTAATTTTCATCCAGGTATGGATGTTTCAAAAGAATTTGTATCTTTAAGATATTTTCCTTTTTTTTAAGTTTCAAAAAAGTATTTTCTCTTGCTATTTTTAGAAATATTAGTTTTTATAATTTATGTTGCGCTTCAAATCTCTCATAAAGTTCTCTTTGGCTTACAGTATAGTTTAAACAAATATTATACTTGACTGGCATTTAGAGAAAAAAAATCATATTGTTAAAACACACAATCAATTGTGAAATCATATATATTTTTTTAAAATAAAATTATGTCCCTAAACAAAATAATGTACTGAAAGAACAATCAAATATTTTCCAAAATTTTTGCGGTCACATGGAAATAAAGGGAAAGAGTTAGTCACTTCTTTTTTTATAATTATATATTTTTAAATTATTGCAAATTTCGTGTTTAAAGAATACCCGTTTTATTGCATTTTTTCATATGCAAATTGCGTTTTGCAATATCAATATGTTATATTCGAAAAGTACACGTTATTTAAAAATGTAAGCAACAAGGACAATGTACATTATAATTAATAATGTTTTAACTATTTTTAAGTTAGTCGGAAATGTTAATCTCATACCTTTCTTCTATCTCATACATGTTAATACTTTGAAATTCACTAGCGCCGTGCAAAATTAAACGGCAATCGATGCCGATCATGAGAATTCTAAAGATATGAAATCCCATGCATTAGTTCTTGAGGTATAACTATCAGTATAATCGTGTAAATCAGCTAATGCATGCAAAATATACTATGCAATATAGTAGTATAATACGATTATGCAAAAGAGTACAGCATCGTCACCTGTTGAGTGGGATACACCAAAACCTAATCAGCAACAACGCATGCAAATTATTAGCTAAATATAACATTTGATTAAAATTAATTTTTGAGATAGAGCTATTGCAAAAATCATGAAAAATCCAGCATAGTAGCGAATTGAATACACGAAAATCTAATTAGCAACAATTTGTGTAAACGTCTAACTGAATCGGAAGTTAGATGAAAATTTGTGATAGAACATTTGAAGTTTGTTAAAAGACATTACAGAAGTACTACCTGGGCGATTTACAGCAAAACATTCTCAGAATCAATATTTATTAGAGTGTACCTAAATCGGAAATTTGATGAAAATCCTTTATTTGTGATTGAGATAAACCTATTGCGGAAATCGTATACAATACAACATGGCAGCATCACTTGTTTGGTGATTGATATTAAAATATAATCTGCATCATTTCATACCAAGGACTAACTAAATCTGAAGTTTGATGAAAATCAGTGCATAAGTTAGTGAGATAAAGCTATTGCAAAAAACTCGAATATACAGCACAACAATGCGATCTGTTAGGCGATTACACCAAAAAGTAATCAGCCTCAGTTTATAGCAAGGTCTAACTGAATCTAAAGTATTATGAAACGCCATGCACTAGTTCTCGAGATAGAGTGACCAAAAAAATTCTCATACAGACACACTCACATATTTATTCAATACTTTCTTCTTGTAAAAAAAAAAAAAAAAAAAAAGTAATCTTGTCAAATTAAAAATTAAATTCTGAAAATCAAAAAACGAAAAAAAAAGTTACATTTAATGACTAGAATATAAATAGAATGAAACGGTTAGAAAAAAGATTAAAATTGAAGAACTAAAAATTGAATGTTCCCCCTTTTCTTTTTATAATTTTGAAACAAATTGCTCAAGTTCTTTTTTATTTTTTAGCGGAATCGTAATGTGTTTGAAAGAAATAAGCAAACAACGCTGATGAATAACACAACTTACATGCAAAAAAGAATTAAAAAAAGACAAAGGAAAAGAAAAAACTCTATCATTGCAGAATATTTAAACAAGATGAGTTGTAAAATGCTTGTTTTTTGTGAATGAACTGCTTGTAGTATAGGCAAATTTAAAAATATAAGTCAGAATATGAAACGTCTTATTACAATTTTTCTTTCTATATTAATTTTCAATTAATTTATTTTATTCTCTGAAGATTTTAGAAATCTAATTAAAAATAATTGTGAAATTAAATTAAAAGATATTAGTGTCATTCTAATGTAAGAAATTTGTATTGTTACTATTCTCTTTTATTTAGTTCTTCTGAATTACACAAATTAGAAGTTTTTGGGATTATTTAAAAATGTCTATTTCTCTTTTAGAATAAATAACTTTAGTGCCATTTTCTGTTACAAGGTTCGTACACTCCTAATATATTTTAAGTACTCTGGAACCACTATTAAAAATAAGAAAATTTACATTTAATTTTTAAAACACGGAATTCACAATCAGTAGCTTTATTCACAGGTTTTACAATATTTTTCCGCTGTGAAATACTTTGAAAATAGTCTTAAAATTTAGTTGTAGAACTGTGCGAACCCTGTACGAAAAAACGGGATAATAAAGTATTCTTATATATATGTACAGTTAGTCAAATCTTTTATATAAAATTTAAAAGTTTTAAAAAGAACAAATAATAATTCATAAATGTTGTAAATATCATAAAAATTGCCCCCAAATCCAATTTTTGTTACAAAAACACTTTTTTTACCGTAAAATATCGCCTTTAAGGTTTTATATTATTTAAAACAAAAAACACAGAAATTATATAACAAGCTTTCACCTTTGCTTGATATTAGGTTGAGCAAAAAATTCTGGGAAATTTGTGAAATTGCGTTGTTATGAGCAAAATGACAACAAAAGCAACAAAGATTATTCTTCAAAGTTGAGATCATTATAGCTTACAATCTCCTGCCATAGCTCTGTCAGATTACAGGTTTTCTGGAAGTAACCCATTCGCTACTGGAGCCTTTTAAGGAATTTTTAATGTTTTGTTACCGGTTTTTAAAAACAGAAATTTGTGTCTTATTAAATTGAAAAAAAAAAATGTTCCGATTAAATAAGGCAAATTTTACAATAAAATTTTATTGTTGGGGATAAATAAGGATTCTTAAGCCTTTTTGCGGTACGTACACATGTCGCTCATTTCCAAAGGGTTTTGTTAACCATTCCTGAAAGTTACGTTCCGATCGCTTTCAAGGATTCAAATTGAGGGCCCCTGAAAAAGTGTTGCATTGATCAAAAGATGCCATAATCGGATATAGCCACTTATGGACTAAAATTCCTGAACTCCTAGAGATATACCACTAGTACTGCTATATACGATACAAATTCTGGTAACTATTAGATTAAAAATTTCCCAGAATGTTTTGCTCAACCTAAAAATGCACTATTTAATGCCATGTTATAAAGTTTCACACGATTTGCTGCTGGTCCGTTTCTTTAAACGTTCCTTGAACCAAACAAATATCGTTGATCTGCGCTTTTAAGAAATTTGTCATTGTGGTGGATATTAAAGTAGATTGGTCTTTCGCTTCGTATTGCTGAAAACAGGTCGAATCCATTGGACTATTATATTTGTGTTAAGATGAAATTTTAGATGATCTGAATCTTTTATCAGATAATTTACAATAGGATTTAAAAAAGAACGATAGAATGATATGCAATTTAGTAAAACTACTCTTGCAAAATTCCCTAACAATGTAAGTAAACAGACTAATCAAATCGTCCAATAATACCTTTTAAAAGGGCTAATCTGATAGAAATAGAGCAGTGTCATACATTGAAGTGTTTAATGTCTTCGATGTGGCACCAAATATGTAGCATATCAATAAAATAATTTAATTTGTAATATCAGTTCCATTTATTAATTCAGCTTGAATTTTTAAATTTAAATAATAAAAACATATACATGTACCTCCAGCATTTGCTGGAAACTGTTATTATTGCAAATTACCAACATAGCTAATATATATCTGCATCAAGGTGAGAAGCTTATATTCGTTAGCTGAATCTTTCTTCCATCACACTCCATGGATTTGTTTCACATTAGATGTTACTTATTTAGAACATCAATCTGGAATAAAAATATACATGTAGTTACAGGTAAAATATAGTGCTTTTACAACCGAAATGTAAAAGGAAAAATCGGTCTCGAACAATATCACTTCCGAACAAATCATTTGGCAAAGTTTGGGAAACAAGACTTTCTACAAATATAGAATATCCGGCCCCATTAGTCGTGGAAACTTCCTCTTTCTTTTAAAAATTATATTTTAAAAGAAATATATATTTAAATGTTACCTACAGTAGTAATTGCTTTAAAATATCTGTTTTATTAATTTTATAACTTACATATTTTAACTCAAAAATATTTTCATTCATTAATTAACGAATAAATTGAAATCGTATGTCGATGGATTTATTTTAAAGTTCTCTTGACTATTTTTCGAAAAAAAAATGGCAGATTCATTGTCACAGTAATGAACTAGTTTTAATTTATAATATAAATTAAGCTCACTGTAAAATCTTGAGTACCAAATTAGTTCATCTACACTTTCAGTTAATGAGATAAACTCAGACTCCACAGAAGTGAGTGCAATATATTTTTGCTTCGATGATTTCCAATCGATCGGAAAATTACCAAAGTAAATTATATAATCACTAGTTGAATGCCATTTAGTGAGATGATATCCCCAGATAGCATTTGATTTCCTACATAAACTTGGTGAATTTACTTAATACAGCTTTACTTTAAAACTTTTAATCGCAAACGGGTAATTAATAATATTTTCCTCTATTAACCAGTGTTTACATGCATAACCATTGCAAAATCGTGACATCACATTTGCAGAAAATCTAATATCATGTCTTGATCTATTTTATAAAAACGGCAGACACCCGATTATCCCACTTATCCATACGAACTTATATGAGGAGAGAAAAAATTGCCTTGTAAAGCAAAAAATAATTCAGCGTACATTTCTAGAAATGTAATTAGTGGACATATAATACACTGCTCAAAACAATTAAAGGATATTTGAAGTTTTATATAAAATAAAGATATAAACGAAATTTTTTTTGCCGAAAATAGAAGAAGAGAATCACAAATGCAAATTTTTCTGTTTTTCAAACTGTGGAGTATGCAAATTTTGAGTTCGATGTCAAAAACATCGCTTCAGCGGCAGCGAATGAAATTTGACTTTCAACTGGATAAAAGAGAATGAAGACAAGGATGATCGGCATTCAGTGATTGCTTTGTTTCGATGAGTGCGATGTCTCAGCGAACTCATTTGACAGATTCAGAAGCATGGAGAATTGTTGGTAGGTTAGAAGGGGGCCAAACTCAAGCCGAAGTAGCGCAAGCCATTGGAGTGTCACAAAGTGTCATTTCCAGGATCTGTAGCCGTTTTTGGAGATGGATGTGCAGGCCACAGACCAGGGCATGATCGTAGACGGGCAACAGCGCCCAATGAAGATCGGTATTTAGCGTTAACAGCTCGGAGACACCGAAACATGAACGCTACTCTTATCCAACAACACCTTCGCTCGGCTACAGGCACCACGATTTCAACTCAGACTGTCCGAAACAGGCTCCATGCTGTAGGTCTGTATGCTCGCCGACCGATGGTATGTGTTAGATTAATATCGAGGCATCGTCGCGATCACAGGGAGTGGGCAACCGAGCATGTCAACTGGAGGAGAAATGAATGGAGCAATATTCTGTTTTCTGACGAGTCCCGTTTTTCTGTGCATCCGGATAATAGGCGTATTTTCATCTGGAGGGACCGTGGCAGTAGTAATAATCCTGCGTTCGTGCACGAAAGTGTCAGATTTGGCGATGGAGGAGTGTTTGTGTATGGTGGCATCTCCATTGACGGGCGCACTGACCTCTACATCATTCGAGAGGAGCTCTGACTGGTCGCCGATATAGGGATGAGATCCTGAGACCTATTGTAGTCCCTTACGCTGCAGCAATCGGGGATAACTTCATTTTAATGGACGATAACGGCAGGCCACATCGTGCAAACCTGGTGGAGGATTTCCTTTAGTAGGAAGGAATCGTTCGAATGGAATGGCCAGCGTGTTCTCCAGACATGAATCCAATCGAGCACGTTTGGGACGCTCTAGGAAGACGAGTTTCTGGCCGCCAACAACCCCCACAAACTCTCCAAGAACTGGAAAGAGCTCTTCTGAAAGAGTGGGGCAGAATACCCCAACTCGTCATTAATAGCCTCATTGAGTCCATGCCTCAAAGGTGTTCAACGTTGCTGGCTGCCCGTGGAAACCCTACCCCCTACTGAAAATGTTTTTCTTTGAAGAAAACACCTTTTCTTATTCTTTTTTTCTCATATGCACAAATTGTGTTTTTTTCCTTTTGTACACAAATGCGCAATAAAATGCATTTTTTCTGCCAAACACGTGTAATTTATTCTCATATAACCTACTATTCCTGTCGACCATGTATCAGTCAGCTAAAAAGTTTCCCAGATACAGAATCCACCTAAAACTGCAATATCCTTTAATTGTTTTGAGCAGTGCATCTAGCTTGCAACACAATAAACATGTATTTTATAATAGGTTCTGATTTATCAAAAAAAGATAGTATTGAAAAATAATGAATAATAACGGAAAATATTTTAAGCATGCGAGGGTTAAAGATCGGTATGGGATTTTTTTCATCAATTCATTTTCGTTAATTTTATCTGGTAAAATTCAGCCAATTAAAAAAGTAATTTAACAAGGCTTTTTTGAAAACTTTTATACTTTAATTCTAATCATTCAACATAATAAGTTGTTTGATGGATGAATAATAAATCAGATTTTTGTTCAAAATTGACACCTAGCAAATATTTCGTTAATCCTATTTCAGTAATGTGTAAACTATTTTCGTAACGTATTAGTTACTGATTGCAATACATTTTTGTCTTTAGCAGACAAAACTAAATCATCTACATAATCAACTAAAGTTATATTGCTCTTTAATTACATACAGTCAAACCAGTTTAATTTACAAAAAACTACATTATATAATATATTGTATAATATATAATTCTGAATTCCATTCTCGGCTAATTAACCGTAAATCATAAATTGATTTATTTAACAAATAAACTTTATTTTCGGAACTCTCTCATTTCAAATCCAGGAGGTTGTTTCATAAACACTGTTACTTTTAAAGACCCATAACCTGAGTTTCATAATTAAAAAATTTACAACAGGTGAAACTATATATAATTAATATTAATACCTGGTTTCTGTTTAAAACTCTTGAACTGCGAGACTTACTCTGTACTTTTTACCATTTTTTGCTGTATTTTTTATATTATAAACCTATTTACATCCTGCTATTGTAGAATTTTTAGGTGGATCAATAAACCGTTCTTTCCCTCATCATCTCAAGTTCTTCCCTCAAATCACGGTATTCTATTTTCCCCTTTCTTGGTTTACTTGTGCATTCTAAAATGAGTTAGGGATTTCAGTATTTTAAAATTCATGCTGAAGTAATTTAGTTAAATATGAATCATTCAAATCACAATTGATCGCGTGAATGCTATCAAAATTTCATTTGCATATTGTGTTAGCTAAATGTATAGAGCAACTTTTATGAAAGTCTCAAAAACATAGCTCGAATATTATGAAAGTGATCGTCGATAGAATAAGCTCAAAATACATTATTCAGAAAATGAAGCAAAAAGATGAGGGGCTGTATCTATATATTCCGAGATTACTGTCAATGTAGAATATACAATATTTCGGGCACTACTATATTTGGAAACAACCCCTCATTATTTTGCATCATTTTGGGAACAATGAATTTGAGCTTATTATATCGACGAACACTTTCAGAATATTCAAGATATGTTTTTGAGACTTTTTCAAAAATTGCTGTATACATTTAGATAACACATTATACAAATGAAATTTTGATAGCATTTACACATGCGCAATGAAAAATTATTTAGTAAACATGCTTATTTTTCATACAATTTTTATTATTTTTTAATTCTGATTGCAGGATATTATGTACAATGTTGTTTTTCACATTTTATGGAAGGAACATTTTTTTTATTAAGAACTCTGCAAATTATAAACAAAAAACTTGGCAAAATTCGGGACTTTTTTAAAGTAAAAAACCTTAATTTCTCCTCGAGTATGCATGCTATCTACACAAAAATGAACAAAATTTATTACAATAGGCCACTTAATCATAAGCTACAGTTTGAACGTTTTTTGCTATATTAGCTTTGACATAGTTATTTAAAAGATATCCTTTCTATTTTTCAATTTGTTGACGGTTTCTTATGGAGTTTCGGGAAAAACACTTCACGGTAATATATGACCTGTTTAATTGTACTTACATACTTGGAGTTAGAGGAAAATTCCTCATGTATTTTTCTAAATATTAAATAAAATGTCTAAAATCGCAAGTGGCCGATCACCTTTGGCCATATAGTGTATAAAGATGTCACATCTTTACCATTGGCAATACATGGAAATTAAGTGGACCAGGTAATCAAAATTTAGCCCAAAAAATCAATTTTTACTTTTTTATACCATTAAATAATTTGAACTTTTATCTATCCAAAGACGTATTACACATGTTTATATATATAAAAAATAAGTGTTAGAATTTTTAATTTTTTCTAAGGGAACTTTGCAGCTAAATGGCCATTTAAATTTTTAATTGCCTTTTTCTGAAAACTTGAATTTTTTAGGTAACTTTTAATTAATAAAAGAATCAAAAGAAAAATGTATAAGAAATTTAATGAGGTGTTATTTGACATTTGTAGAAATAGTGTCAATGAGTTTATTATGAAACGACTGTTTCCTTGCATAATCATTCAAGTGCAATGTTGTTTTATACATTAAGATTTTCATCAAATGCCTCTGAGAATTTCTTCGTTGTTTAACTAGTTGCTAAAAGTAAAATGCACTTTTCAGTTTCACAACATTAAAACGAATACAAACACTGGCATTGATTACCTGTATAACACTACGCTGGAAAGGGCATCGTATGCAATCAGTTACTGTAGATGCAAAGAATGCATTAACATTAATGGAAAACTCAATGCTTTAATTAGCCTAAGGTGTGCTTTTATCTATTTCTGACAAATAACGTAATTCAAACTCAGACATTAATTGATATTTAATTTCTTTTTGACATATCTGAGATATTCAAGAAAGCCGATTTAATTAGTTCAAGAATTGCTAAATAAATTTCCCGTTGCAATGTAATTCGAAATTCGTCTGAAGTATATAAGCTTCCAGCAATTGGGAATTAGTTTGCATAATAAGGCTTCATAATGAATGGTTTAATGTATTTAACAGGATATTTACTGTAGAATTTATCGAAGTATGCCTTTGTACAACATATAGTATCACACCTGAAAAGAGTTTGAATGAGTAATTGTATCCTTATTATTAGGTGCGTTCGTAATTATACGTAGCACCTATTGTTGTCGTTTAGTCCGTCCGTCTATTCGTCCGTCTGTCTGTCCGTCCGTCCGCATATAACAACGCAAAAACTAACCAACTAAATCGTTTGAAATTTAAAATGCATAATTATTACATAATTTTGTCGAGTCATTTCAAATTTTATGAAAATCGGATGAATAGGTAATAGACAGGGACAATCAAAAGGATTCCGTTACATTACGGTCAATGGGGAAAAAAGATTCAAATGCATTTTAATCGTTTGAAAATTTAAATACATAATTATTACATAATTTTGTCGAGTTATTTCGAATCTTATGAAAATCAGATGCATAGATCAATTACAGGGACAATCAAAAGGATTCCGTTACATTACGGTTAATGGGGAAAAATGTTTCAAATGCATTTTAATGGTGTTACAATCATTCGAACGTAATAAAATTGATATGCATCTATAAAGTACATATTATAATATACATTTTGCATAATCTGTGGTGCAAAGACTATTTGTTATTGATTTACAAGGTCTCACAAAAGTATTCCATTGCATAATGGTATAGGGAGAACATTGTTTGGTGCGCATTTTAATTGCAATTATTTGCAGTTTTATGAGATTGATATATGCGAGTGATATTTTTAAAACTTCGTTATCGTACGAACGCACCTCATTTGCTACACTTCACGTGCAATTTCCAACTTGTTATTGTTCAAATGTTTCACAATAAAATATATGGAGAGAAAAAGAATAGTGATATGATCGAAAAATTTTTGGTAAATTTATTTTAATATCCAAAAGAATACGAAAATCAATAGGTTTAGAATAAATTTACATAAGGTATTTAAAGTGACATAAAATATATATCTACCCTATATAAATAAAAAATCCTAATGAAACGAATTTATATGGATGACTTTATGGAGCAGTTTTACGAAAGGATTGATTAAACGACTGTTTATGTTTCCTAGCTATTTCTTCTAAAAAATGCATGGTTTGGTAGTGAAATAAAGATCAGTTATCCATATTGATTTACAGAGTGAAAACTGGTATTAGAAATATTTTAAAGAGATTCCTATTACTTTTCGAAGTATTAATGTTAATTTTAATCACATTTTTTTAATAATGGTAACTAAATTACTTTATTCTTGCGGAAAAATTGTAAAAGAGGGAAAGAAGGGTTTATTTAATTTTCTATCATTTTAAATTTAAATTTAAATTATTTTTTATTCAATCGATAGTGAAACAGTATTGAAATTTAAATTAACTTTTAGTCAAATTGATAAAATAAAAAACAGATTCGTATTTTGGCTTCATTTTCAAATTGAAATTAAAAAATGAAATTATTAAAAATATAAAGAAACTTTTAAAATATGAATTAAATATACTCATATTAAAAGCAGAAAATTGATAAAATAACGTCAAAACATTTGCATAAAAATATTAAAAAAGTACGAAAACTATTGCACGCTGAATAGGGGAAAGTGGGGGTTAATGGGACAAGTGGATTTTTTTAAACACGACAAATATTGTAGTGAAAATTTATTTACCAGTGCATGGCAATAGATCCGTCACATATTTTGAGCATGGGAGGTTAACCATTACAATTGATTGCTGTTTAGAAAAATCATGTTTTATTTTGAACAAGCCAAAGAAAATTTTATTTTTTTGCAATTGATTCGATTTTGTAAACTATTCAGAATACTCATATATCATTTAAATACATGTATAGATACTACAAACATTAGTGAATGAGAATATATTACTGAAAAAAATGATGAATTAAAATGTAAATAATTATTTCTCAATTTAAAACTTTGCGTATAGTGGGGTCTAATAGGACATATCTTGGGGGGGGGGTCTAATGGGACAGCTTAATGATAAACTACATGACTCGATATTTCTTTTAAAAAACATTGTAATGGTTCGTTTGCCTTCACTTTGTGTATCATTTAATTAGAATGTTAGAAACATTAACACAGCATATAATAATAATAATAATAATAATAATAATAATAATAATAATAATAATAATAATAATAATAATAAAAAGATTTTAATTTTCTAAATTGGGCAAATTTTGTGATTGAGGATGATATTCTTTTGAAGATAAAATGCCACGAGACTTAATGAAATTAAGATGTCCTATGCTTAAATTTGATGCACAACAATTTTCACATGTGCAGAAAAGTGTTTGTTAATAAAAAATGCATCTGACATTCATTAAAGGATCTTTTTTTCAAATTACACTGCATGTTCAAATAGCCCTGCACTGTGTCCCAATAAACCCCAAGTATGAGGGGGGGGGGGTTAATGGGTCAATTGTATTAAAGTAAAAAAATTGATATAACACAAAAAATGGTAATTTTTTTTTACTTTCTTAAACCGTGTTTTTTATTTAACTAAAATGTAATTGGAAAAAAAAAATATTGATAAAATATGCATTTTTGTTTTGATACTGGCCTAAAATAAAAAAATGTCCCATTGACCCCCACTTTCCCCTACAATTAAACCTGATATTTACGTCGCATTTAAAATTCCCAAGTATTAAATATGGTCATACTTAAAGTGCTTAAAATAATTAAATTATTAATCTTGTAAAAAACTTTTATTGATAAATGTTATGTCTTATTAAAAATTTATTTAAATTCATTAAATAATGAAAATTTTGCATATTTTAATACGATACATTTAAAATGATTTTTATTTATTCAAAAGAAGGGCATCTAGAAATTTATGTATGCATTACATCATATGATGCAGCGTAAATACAGGTAAATGTATGTACAAAATTCTTTCATTATTTTTTGTACGACTGGCTGTTTGATAAATGCATTTTAAAAAATTCGGATATTCTTACTAATATAAGTAATATAAATTGTGAAGCATGCATGATTGTCTATTTAAATAAAGAAAAAAAATCATGAATAAGCTATAGCTGTTGCTAAAATATATAAAACTTGATCAAAATATAAAATATAAGATTAAGGGGACGGTTCACGTTAATTTTTTTTTTTTTTTTTTTTAATTTTCATCATAGCAATGTGAAATTTTTTGCATACATACATTTCACCAAAAGCAAATAGAACACTTAAAAAAAATGGCCAATCTTATTAAAATTTTATTTTTTTTAATTTAAAATTAAAAAAAAATAATTTTAAAACGAAATTTCAAAATGCTCCTCGCGTTTTAATTTTTGAGATATTTTCTTACTTTTAAATTTTTATCACTTAAAACTCTATTATAATCAAATTTGTGCAAGATTTTTTTTAATATCTTGAATAATTCATATTTTACAGAATTTTCTAAATTCCACATCGACTTTCATGAAAATTTTAATAAGTAAAAAATCAAATTTGACTATTTGAATGAAGATGAATTTTAAAAAGCTTACACAATTTCTTTTAAAACAATATCGAGGTACTTCCTTATCAATTTCATAAATATTGATAAAAAATTACGTCGCAAGAAGCATTTCAAAAATCTAAAAACGCTGAAAAAATAGTTTTGAGAAAAAAAGATTTAAAGTATATAAATACATTTACCTTTATTATTTATTTCTTAAAACCTTCAGAAATGATATTTTAATCAGAAAAAACTGTTTTGGTACTATTGTACCCAGAAATAGACTACTTTTGTTTCGATTTTGCACAAATAAAGGTCCACTGTCCCCTTAAAAATTTGAAAAGACTATGTTTTTTTATACCATGGTTCTGAAAACTGTTCCAAAGCAAATATAATTTTTTAACCTAGAGCCTAAAGAAAGGTCATTGTCCATAGTGTCTTTAAAAAAATCAAACAGATTACGTAATTTTTAACCTAACCATTTCACACAAGCTGATTTTCAAGTGTGTAATTCATCTTAGTCCCCAAAACAGTCATCAGTTACCATGATAGCAATGCATATACTACCATGTTAACCGAATATGTGGTGAACAATACCTTATTCACAGGCAAAATGATGGTAACCCATGGTAAGGTATAGTATTGACATGCGTATTTTTATAAAAATTTAAAACTAATGAACTATGGTCAGAGTAAAACCAATATTTTCAAATAGTATATACTTCTTTCCATTTTCATTATTCTTAAAGTTTAAAGTAATTAAAAATTTATTGATACATTTTTATGACTATTTTATAATAAATGCTAAATAACAATAAAATATCAAATAACACACTACGAAATATTTTACTTTGAGTGCATATTTTTATAAAAATTTAAAACTAATGAACTATGATCAGAATAAAACCAACAATTTCAAATATTATACATTTGTTTCCATTTTCATTATTTTTAAAGTTTAAAGTAATTAAAATTTAATTCATACATTTTTATGGCTATTTTATAATAAATTCTAATTAAAAATAAAGTAGTAAATAATACAGTACGAAATATTTTCGTTTGAGTGCGTATTTTTATAAAAATTTAAACCTAATGAACTATAATCAGAATGAAAACAACATTTTCAAATACAGGGTAGTCATAAAAAAACTTTGCCGATATATCGAACTCTAGCTGCCGGTCCATTCAACCGATCGAGATGAGATTTTAGATATAGTTATTCACAGGTATGAGCTCGATATTCTGTCAACAGCAACAAATTGAGGCTCGCGGTTACGGTTATAGCAACAGAAAGTCGAAACTTTCAAATGGCAACTCCCATTTTTTCCCTCGCAAAATGCTCAGCTCATGCTCAAATCTTAAAGAGCGTTGGAACGGTGCGCGTATCGCAATAAACGGACGCGTTATACTCGCTCAAAAAAAGCTCTGCGAACGACAAAAAAAAAAAAAAAAAAAAAAAAAAAAAACACGATTCAAGTAAATTTGCATATGACAGGGGCAGAACACCAATTACGGAAATCCGTTCGCCAAATAGTCAGCGTAGAAAACGGATAAAAATTGGAATGGGAATGTTAGTTCTTCAGTCGGGAGCTTACACATGCCAAAGAAATGACTCTTCCAGCGAAAGTTCATGGTGAATTGATAAAACTCTATTATCAAAATAGGATGAATGCTGCGAAAACCTTGCGTTTTTACCGTCTAAACCATTGACAAATGCTTTGCCCATGTAGCCCGGAAGCTCTTTGTGATTTCGTAAATAATTTCGAAGAAACTGGCTGCACTTGTGGTAGACCGCGATCCAGACGACCAACTCTTCCTGAGGATACTGTAATAAAAGTGCATCACATAGTGATTGCAGGACACAACAAAACTGTAAGAGGTGCATCTCTTGTATTGGATACACAGAAATCAACGGTGCTAAAACGGGATTAAAGCTAGCGCGTTCCTTAATCCACATATTTCATTATCTATACCAGCACGTCCAGATCATGAAATTAGGGAACCATCAGCAACGTATAGACTTTGCTTATCATTTTCTTATCAAATATGATAGAGATAAAGACTGGCCTCTTCAAATATTATGAACAGACGGGGCACATTTCACTTTATTTGGCAATGCCAACACGAAAAATTGTGTGCAGTGGGCAGTCATGAATTCCCACGCTGTGGCGCCCATACCTTTACACGACGTGAAAGTTACTGCGTGGTGCGGCAATGCATGCACAATTATTTCCGGGCTGTATTTCTTTTTTGGAAGTGATACCAATGGGATTTTGTAACTTGTTCTGTAACAGGCTCCCGCTATAAGGCAATGTTGCAAAATTAAGTCAAACCAGAATTACTGCAGCGAACTGGCTTGGAGTGTTGAAATCAGTGATTGATGTAATGAATGTGTGTCATATGCAAATTTCTTCTGTGTGTTTGTTTGGGGGGGGGTAGGCGTTTGAAGAGCTGCTTTTTGTGCGTGCATAACGAGTCCACTTCTAGCGATACACGTACAGTTCCAACGCTCTTTAGGGTTTTCGGATGCGCTGATCATTTTTCGATGGGAAAAAAATGAGCGTTGCCATTGGAAAAATTCGAGTTTCTGTACCTATAACTGTAACCGTGACCACCACTTTGTTGTCGTTCACAGAATACCGAACTCATATCTCATAATAACTATATCTGAAATCTCACCTCGATCGGTTGAACTAACCATCCGCTAGAGCTCCATACATCAGCAAAGTTTTTTTGTGGCCACCCTGTATTATATATTTCTTTCCATTTTCATTATTCTTAAAATTTAAATTGAAAATCATAATTCATACTTTTTATGACTATTTGTTTTATAAATGCTAAATAACGGTAAAATATCAAACAGTTAATACAGTACGAAACATTTTCCTTTGCGTGTGTATTTTTATAAGCATTTAAAATTAATGAACAGATATATGAATCAGAATAAAATCAACATTTTCAAATAGTATATATTTCTTTCCATTTTCATTATTCGTAAAGTTTAAAGCAATTAAAAATTATAATTCAAACCTTTTTATGGCTAATTTTTAGTATATTCTAATTAACAGCAAAATATAAAATAATAAACGAAATATTTTCCTTTGAACTTTTTATTTATTCATTTACATTAGAAGTACAGAAAAATAAGAAGTCTAGGACATTTTTGTATTAGATTTACCATAGAATGCAAACGTATTTCGTGAACCAATTTTCTCAATTCATAAAAATGGCATATTTTATTCCACGGAGTAAGAAACAGGAGGGGAAAGTAGTGTTAAAATTTTGCCATGTGGATTTTTTGACGAAAGGGGGCTACACCGCTGCATGCAGGCTGTCGATCGATGCTTCTGAATGCTTTTCAATGGAAAAAATGGTCATTTTAAAATTTTTTTTTACGAAAAATCTGAACTTTTAGAAGGTTGTAGAAATGAAAATCTGGTTAATTGTAGTTTTCTTTACAACATACATATTTTTTATAGGTATTTGGCGCTTTATTTTCGTTTTTAAGCCCTTTAAAATACGAGATCATTCTGACAAAAATCAAAGGGCAGGCCATTTAAAAACATTGAATATCGCGGATTAAAATGACTGTTGCAAGTTAGTTGAATATCGCAAAGGAACAGACTTATGATTTTTAGAAATTAAGTATTAATCAAATAGTTTGGAGTAAATTTTAATTTACGCGTATAGTTTTTATAACCTTAGACCATTTTAATAATCCATAACTTTGGATATTTATGCAATGAATGCATGTAGAATTAAAGCTATTTTTTATTTTAATTATTTGGAGCAACTGCTATTCATATTATGGATGTCTTGTGTGTCAGCCCCAATCTGCCCCCCCCCCCCCAGGGAGGGGGGCATTTTAAATTTCTTTACAACACCGGTCGTGTGACACATCATTTGAAAGGTCTGCAACTGCTTATTCATATTATGGATGCCTTGTGTGTCACCACCCCCACTCTGCCCCCCAGGGGACATATTTTTAATTTCTTTACAACATCAGTCGTGTGACACATCATTTGAAAGGTCTGCAATTGCTTATTCATATTATGGATGTCTTGTGTGTCACCCCCCACTCTGCTCTCCGGGGGGGGCACATTTTTAATTCCTTTACAACACCAGTTGTGTGACACATCATTTGAAAGGTCTGCAACTGCTTATTCATATTATGCATGTCTTGTGTGTCACCCCCCTCCCCAGCGGGGCACGTTTAAGCTATTGCATAGCTTTTATCGCGGGCTTTGAGCGCGGCGACCGTATCTAGAAATTCCGTAATGAGAAGAAAACCCTAACACTCCGGCTAACGTCGTTTCATTTCGGCAGACTTCTCATTTATTCAATAAAAGAAAAAAATTTGTTTTCTTATCGGTCATCATGCTCAAAAAGTGTAACTTAAATTAATATCAAAGACAAAAAAAGAAAAAAAAACTGCATAAATAAAAAATAAATATATAATTATAATTGCATAAGTTGATAAAAATGCTATGCAATAGCTTTACCGCTGCAGTGCCCGAGTGCCACACGTATTTTTTTTTATTAAAATCTGTGCATTAGTTCTTGGGATACAGCTGTTGCATAAATCTTAAAAAATGCAATATAGCAGCGACACATATTAAGCAATTTACACGAAAAACTAATCATAATCAATTTATATTAGGGACTACCTAAATATAAATATTCATTAAAATCCGTGCGTAGTTCTTGAGATACAGCTGTTGCATAAACCGTAAAAAATGCAGCATAACAGCGCCACCTGTTGAGCGATTTACACCAAAAACTGATCAGCATCAATTTATATCAGGGACTACCTAAAACTAAATTTTTATTGGAATCCATGCGCTAGTTCTTGAGATTCAGCTGTTGCGTAAATCATAAAAAATGAAGCATAGCAGTGCCACCTGTTGAGCGATTTACGCCAAAAACTAATCAGCAATAATTTATATAAGGGTCTTACCTAAATATAAATTTTTATTAAATTCAGTGAATTTTTTCTTAAGATAAGGAACCCACGAAATGTCTGTCACAGACAGATATTTTATAAAAGCATGTTTTTTGGAATCTCTGACCCCTAAAACGTGTACAATCCGTCGAAAACCAGAATTCGGAAATTTATACGAATCCAATACTTTCTTCTTGTAGAGATAGGAGGAAAAAAAATTGGTGCTGATAGAATAAATTTGATGCTGCTTCCTCTATCTCCTCGGACGGGGCGCCTCCCCTCCCTTGCCTTTCACATGGGCCTGAATGTTTGGATGGAAAAGTTGGGGATTTAAAAGCAAAAATTGCTGAATGATCTAAAAATAATTTCGATTAATAGATTTATTTTTACTGCAAAGTCACAAATAAAAGATAAAAGCAAAGTAAAAAAAAAAAAAAAAAAAAAAAAAAATACGTGTGGCATTCCGTGAACTGCCTCGGTAAAGCTATTACATGGTACTTTTTATCAACTTATGCAATTATAATTATTTATTTATTCTTTATTTATGCAGTTTTTTTTTTGTCTTTGATATTAATTCAAGTTTTTACTTTTTCTTTGATATTAATTCAAGTTACACTTTTTAAGCGTGATGACCGATAAGAAAACAATTTTTTTTTCTTTTATTGAATAAATGAGAAGTCTGTCGAAGTGCCGAAACTTGCCGAAATGTAACGACGTTAGCCGGAGTGTTAGGTTTTCTCATTACGGAATTTCTAGATTCGGTCACCGCGCTCAAAGCCCGCGATAAAGCTATGCAAGAGCTTAAATGTGCCCCCCTTGTGGGCATGACACACAAGACATGCATAATTTGAATAAACAGTTGCAGACCTTTCAAATGATGTGTCACACGACTGGTGTTGAAAAGAAATTAAAAATGTGCCCCTCCTGGGAGGGGTGAATCACAATATATCCATAATATGAATAAGCAGTTGCAGACCTTTCAAATTATGTGTCACTCGACTGGTGTTGTAAATTAATTAAAAATGTGCCCCCCCCTGGGGGCAGAGTGGGAGGTGACACACAAGACATCCATAATATGAATAAGCAGTTGCAGAACTTTCAAATGATGTGTCACACGACTGGTGTTGTAAAGAAATTAAAAATGTGCCCCCCTGGGGGGCAGAGTGGGGGGTGACACACAAGACATCCATAATATGAATAAGCAGTTGCAGACTTTTCAAATGATGTGTCACACGACTGGTGTTGGAAAGAAATTAAAAATGTGCCCCCCTGGGGGGCAGAGTGGGGGGGGTGACACACAAGACATCCATAATATGAATAAGCAGTTGCAGAACTTTCAAATGATGTGTCACACGACTGGGGTTGGAAAGAAATTAAAAATGTGCCGGGCAGAGTTGGGGGGGGGGACACACAAGACATCCATAATATGAATAAGCAGTTGCAGACCTTTCAAATGATGTGTCACATGACTGGTGTTGTAAAAAAATTTAAAATGTGCCCCCCCTGGGGGACAGAGTGGGGGGGTGACACACAAGACATTCATAATATGAATAAGCAGTTGCTCCAAATAATTAAAATAAAAATTAGCTTTAATTCTACATGCATTAATTGCATAAATATCCAAAGTTATGGATTATTAAAATCGTCTAAAGTTATAAAAAGTATACGCGAAATTAAAATTTATCCCAAAATATTTGTTTAATGCTTAATTTCTAAAAATCATAAGTCTATTTCTTTGCGATATTCAACTAACTTACAACAGTCATTTTAATCCGCGATATTCCATGTTTTTAAATGGCCTGTCCTTTGATTTTTGTCAGAATGATTTCGTATTTTAAAGGCTTAAAAACGAAAATGAAGCGCCAAATACTTATAAAAAAATATGTATGTTGTGAAGAAAATTACAATTAACCAGATTTTTACTTCTACAACCTTCTAAAAATTCAGATTTTCAGTAAATTTTTTTTTAAATGACCACTTTTTCCATTGAAAAGCATATCAGAAGCTAAAAAACCAGCCTACATCCTATCGCAGCCCCCTCATTATATACAAAAATTTCTCTTTGTATTTCGGAGGAGTCATGCGCATTAAGTTTCCCCTCCTGTTTCTTACTCCGTGTTTTATTCATTTGCTAAATGTTTGTCTCTGATGTGTTTTAGCACTTTCCACATTGCGAAAAATGTTTGTAAATTCAGTTTGTCCCTCCATCCGTGTGAGTTCAAACTTTCGTAAATTTTATTGGATTGCCATAAAATTGATATAGGGTAAATTAGGTGAAGATGCCGTAGTTTTTGATTTAAGCATATGATTTAAAAACATAATTAATTTTTCAGATATCATAGGGAACATTAAAAATTTCGTCTTTGTCAAGTATTGCATTTCGGCGTGTTAGGGGCTGCGCATATATAACGTTATCCTTTTAGGGGAGAGGTGAGGTCATGCACATGATATCGTAAGATATCTCTGGGGAGGGTGGCTTTTGTTATCGATATAATTTTTGACCTAATAAAAATTTTCTCGTTTTATTTGTAACATGTTATTTTGTTCAAAAAAAAGTATATTATCTATTTTTAATCTGTTATCTAATTTTATGAAAATGCAAAGTTATTATTAAAATCACTAAATTATTATAAAATTATCTAATTCTAAAATATGGTATACCCCAATGTTTAACATTCCTATTCATCTTCATATGTGTACGCATATACAATCTTTGTTCGAGAAACCCTATGTGAAACATATTTGAAATGAAGTTTGTTTTGACTAATAAATAAATGAGAAAGAATGTTGTTCACTTGTTTTGCTGATAAGAATTTCTATCTGCCCCCACTTCCCATCCTTATTCCGTTCGGGGGACAAGTTCAACAAGACTTTATTATTTTTGAATGCATTATGTAACAAAAAACTATCATGAAATACTTTTAAATAGTAAATAATAATAATAATAATAATAATTTTATTTGAAAAAAAGCGATATTTTATTGACTTCTCTTTATTTAAATCAATAAAGTATGCGAAAAATAAATTTAACTAGTTTTGCACTCCAAACAAAATAACAGAATTCTAAAAATCTACATTTTTTTTTTACTTTTTAAAAATGATATCATTACTGAGGGGGGGGGGGAGCCCGAAAGATGATAACATATCTTATTAAAAGGGAAGAGAGGTCCAAAATTACCAAAAAAGTTGATAACGTTATATTTTGCACAGCCCCTTATAACGCGATATGGAAAAAATGGCCAACGGGAAGGCCGCGCACACACAGACAGATACACAGATAGATAGACATACAGACGGACGGACGGCATTTTTTTCAATAAATATGTTTTTCGGTATCTCTAATATCATAAACGTGTAAATCCGTCAAAAAAATTTTCGAGTTTCAAAACGCTTGCAAGACTTACCCTATACTACGTATGGCGGGTAAGTAAAAGTAACAAATACTTTAAAAAATAATGATAATGTGAAAACAAATTCTGATAAATATTTCAAACAAATCTCATTTAAAAGTGCATTTTTTTTCTCTACGCAACGGTGTAAAAATTACAATGTGCGATGTTTAAAAGTTTAAGAATTTGCAGTTCCGAAAATTGTAAAACTGAAATTTTATTTAAAATTTGTTCATGATGGGTCCAAGAATATTAATGTTCAATTCATGTCGTACGTAATATGAGGCGTTCAGAAGTCGGTTTGATTAACTCCATCAAATAAAAATGCACATTTGAAACAGTTAAGGTGTACATCTATAAACTGCTGTTTTTTTTATCATTGGTCTCAAAATAATTATGTTTAATGACCGCGTACGTAATATATGACTCATTATGATCATCATGAAAATGACAATTATTATTATTATTAATTTAAATATCGAATTCATTTATCAGTCTTTAAAATTTTTTAGTCTTTGAAATTATCATTTTCCAAATAATCGTTGTAATTTGTTAAATTACAATTGTCTAACTTTTTATATAAAAATTATATTCTGTGTTATTTATTGGGCTATCTAAAAAAAAAAAACATATGAAACATAAATAATGTATTAGGGTTCTAAATTATGATGAAATGTATGAGTAACAAAAGCTCTGTAACCAAAGAAGTTCGAGTTGGAATCGCTAGTTTTAAAATTACACAAATTTTTATTTTTTTTTAGCATTTTACTTTTATTTTTTATCCAACAATTCTTGTAAAATATTTAAAAAAGTCTTAAATATCCAGTACAAAAGATCTAAGACCATAAAACATCCATTACATAACAGTGTATCCAGAAAGGCAATAACCTAATACGTGACTTTTCAGAAATATTACACTATTCGTAACTCATCGGAATAATAAATTCATCCAGCGACTCCAGTTGGCCAGATTCTATGTTTTGGCATTTTTAAAAGTTACAAAAGCATATAAAATTAGTACATGTATTCAACAGAAAAAAAAATTAATGAATTAATGTAAGTCAAATATATTTTAAAAAATATCTATTGAGATATTTCTTCGAAATGTCTTGATTATTCAAATTGTTTCATTTTATTTTTAATACATGCTTTTTTATGTTAACGCAATATTTTACTAAATAATCAAAGAGAACTGTATTTAGACATCGACTTTCTTCACCCAGATTTTGAATTTTTCTATAGCGATATAATCTCACTTGATCAGTATAGAGCGAATTGCTAACTTAGAATGACTGGCTTAGCCTTTTGCTCGACGTTAACGTTCTCGCCTCATGATCATGAGACCCATGGTTCAAATTTATCGGTGCCAAACATAATCAATCCTCATTGGTGACCTGATCAAACACGCAATTTCAACGACATTCAACGCAATTATCTCATGCCATAACCAATAGATGGCAGCATTAAAAAAGTCACCACTTGCACACAAATCCTACAAAACGTTCAAAGTACAATACCTATCATCTAACGCATCCCACATGCGTACGACAGCATCATTCACGAATACATATATTTCAAGAATGCATGTACCGTATTTTCGGGTGTATAGCCTGCACCCTGTGTATAGCCCGCACCCTGTGTATAGCCCGCACCCCTAAATCAAGCAGTGCACTAAAAAAATTTCGTGTATAACTCACGGAGATGCATAGGTGTATAGTCCGCGGGCTATACACCATTTACGAACGTATATTTCGATCAGGGTTCGAAATTAGAAGCCATTAGTCGTAATTTTTAACACAAATTTACCAAATTTTTTCGTGTTGCATAACACCTACAGTAATTCAGCTAAAAATTTAAGATTATCAGTACCGTAATTTTCGGAAGAAACGCCGCGGCATTTATATGTTTTAAGATAAAATTTCAAGCGATGCGGCGTTTACGTGCATTCTTTTTTTTTTTTTTTTTTTTTGTTTTTTCAAGCAAGCGTGATGTTTTTTCTAAATTTTTCCGAAAATTAATAAATTAAATTCAAAATTTCAGACATAAAATGTATACTTATATTAGGTCATTGATTCCCAAAAGGATCAAATCCTCGGAATTCATCCGAAATGCACCAACATTGAAAAGGAACGATTCTTCGGACTCTATCTGAAATGAAACGACTCCGGAAAAATTCGATTCCTTGAACTCATTCCGAAATGAAGATATCTGTAAAGGAACGATTCCTCGGAATCGTTTCGAAAAGGACCGACTGCTCTGAATCATTCTGAAATGACATAAATCACCTAATTTTTTTTTTTTTTTTTGTTCTATGCAACAGCGTAGGGTACCAAAACCGAAAAGGAACGATTCCTCGGACTCTATCTGAAATGAAACGACTCCGGAAAAGCTCGATTCCTTGAACTCGTTCTGAAATCAAACGACTCTGTAAAGGAACGATTCCTTAAAGTCGTTTCGGAAAAGATGGCTCAGAATCGTTTCGAAATGACATAAATCACGCACTTTTTTGTTGTTGTTTGCAGCAGGGTAGGTTAGATTATTATTATTATTTTTTTTTTTTGAAAAATAAACAAAATCTTAAATGAAATTAAATTCAGAATTGTCGAGGTTGGAAGGGTTCCGGATTTTGGATTTTGTACTCTACAAACACAATGCGGTGCTGTGGCACAGATTCGCTAGCAAATTATTTTCTAATATTTTATATATAGAGTTTTTTTTTTTTTTTTAGGTCTTGCGTATAAGTCGACCCCCCACTTTGAAGTTCTTTTTTTTTGTCTAAAATTTCACGATTTACACGCGAGTATATACTGTAGCTATTATAGATCTATCAGTGCAATACTTGGTGATAATTGCAACAGTTCTTCCAAACCCAGAAATAACTGAATTTAAGTAGTAAAAAAAAGCCTTTACAAACATGGGGCAGTCCCTAAATTCCGTGGCATAACGAAAAAAAAATTACAAATTTTGATGTTTCTTTGAAATTTTTTGTTTAAAAGTTGTAGAAAAAATATCACGATTTACACGTGAGTATATACTGTAGCTATTATAGATCTATCAGTGCAATACTTGGTGATAATTGCAACAGTTCTTCCAAACCCAGAAATAACTGAATTTAAGTAGTAAAAAAAAAGCCTTTACAAACATGGGGCAGTCCCTAAATTTCGCGGCATAACGCAAAAAAATTACAAATTTTGATGTTTCTTTCAAATTTTTTTAGGTTTAAAAGTTATAGAAAAAATATCACGATTTCCAATTTTCTAAAAAAATCTTTGTATAACCCGCACCGTGTATAAGCCGCAGCGGCTTTTTAGAAGGTTTTTTTCTTGTATAAGCCGCGGACTATACACCCGAAAATACGGTAATTAAATCAGATTTGAATGATACACTTAAAATGCCTTACTTAAAAAAAATTTCTTATACGATTGAAAAAATACCAGGATGCAACGACTGAGACAGCAGCTTATTCGATCTTAAAATTTCCCAATTAAAAGAAGGAAACCCGATGAATGGAAACCCGTTTAAAGGATGATCGCTACTTTAAAATATACAGGGTGTTTCTAAATTCATGGTACAAACTTTAAGGGGTGATATTACACATCAAGACAAACAATATTAAAAAGGAAACTAAGGTTCCCAAACGTCTTCCGAAGGAGATAGGCGCCATTAAAGTTTAGGGTCCAAAAATTCAAATGATTATAAAAACAGAAAATTCGGTCGATTCGTTTGAGGTTTTCACTAAAACTATTCTCTGTCAGTATTGTCTTGAAAATAAAGTATAAAGATAAATTTCAAAAAATGCCGATAGCGGGCTATTTAGACTTTGGAGTAACGAACAGCTATTTTTTACCGTTATTTTTTGCATCTCATTAAATTTTTTTTAGAAGCTTAGACATAAACTTAAACTTTGAGCTCAAAATCTAAATCATTCGGAGTGGATAAGTAGCGCAAATTGAGCTGTTTGGAGAAGTTGAAATTTCAAATGATTATAAAAAACGGAAAACTTGGTCAATTGATTTGCGATTTTCACTAAAATTATTCTTTATGTCAGTATTGTCTTGAAAATAAATTATAAAGATAAAATTCAAACAATGCACGATAGAGGATACTTTAGACTTTGCAGTAACGTACAACTATTTTTTACCGTTATTTTTTGCATCTCATACATTTTTTTAGAAGCTTAGACATAAACTTAAATTTTGAGATGAAAATCTGAATCGTTGGGAGTGTTTAAGTTGCGCAAACGTAACTGTGTTCAATGGGAGTGGGGAGGTGAAAATTTCAAAGGATTATAAAAAACGGAAAAATTGGTCGGTTTTCGCTAAAACTATTCCTTATGTCAATATTTCTTTGAAAATAAATTTTAAAGATATCTTTCAAAAAATTCCGTCAGAGGGCGCCTTCAACTTTAGAGTAATCAACAACTATTTTTAACCGTTATTTTTTTGTATGTAATAAAATGCGTGTAAAAGTTCGAACTCAAAATCTGCATCGTTGTGAGTAATTAAGTAGCGGAAAATTGAACTGTGTTCGAGAGGTGGGGAGGGTAAAATTTCAACTCCTGAACACTGTTCAGTTTTCGCTTCTTAACCCCTTCCATCGATTTAGAATTTGAGCTCAAAATTTAAGTCTAGGCTTTTGCAAGCATTTAATTAGATACAAGAAATAACGGTTAAAAATAGTTGTTGGTTACTTTAAAGTTTAAGGCGCCTTCTAACGGAATTTTTTTAAATTTATCTTAAAGGTTTATTTTTAAGGAAATATTGATATAAAGAATAGTTTTAGCAGAAACCGGTCAATTTTTCTGTTTTTTATAATCATTTGAAATTTGAACCTTCCCATTGAACACAGTTGAGTTTGCGCTACCTAACTACTCCCAACGATTCAGATTTTCATCTCAAAATTTAAGTTTATGTCTAAGCTTCTCAAAAAGTTTTATGAGATGCAAAAAATAACGATAAAAAATAGTTGTACGTTACTCCAAAGTCTAAAGCGTCCTCTATCGGCATTTTTTGAAATTTATGGTTAAAATTTATTTTCAAGACAATACTGACATAAAGAATAATTTTAATGAAAATCGCAAGTCACTTGACTAATTTTTCGGATTTTTAAAATCATTTGAAATTTGAATCTCCCCCTACAGTTCAGTTTGCGCTTCTTAACCACTCCCAACGATTTAGATTTTGAGCTCAAAATTTAAGTTTATGTCTAAGCTTTAAAAAAAAATTAATGAGATTAAAAAATTAACGGTAAAAAATAGTTGTTCGTTACTCCAAAGACTAAAGCGCCCTCTATCGGAATTTTTTTGAAATTTATCTTTATAATTTATTTTCAAGACAATACTGACATAAAGAATAGTTTTAGTGAAAACCGCAAACGAATCGACCAATTTTTCTGTTTTTTATAATCATTTGAATTTTGGACCCTAAACTTTAATGGCGCCTATCTCCTTCAGAAGACGTTTGGGACCCTTAGTTTCCTATTTAATATTGTTTGTCTTGATGTGTACTATCACCCCTTAAAGTTTGTACCATGAATTTAGAAACACCCTGTATATAGTTCAATGTTTCACAGTCTTTTAAAAGCCGGTCAAATTAGCGTGTTTTAGTATGTAGTGTCCCAACGTCGGCTGACGAGGGTAGCACGTGGGGGGAAACCCTCCCCCCAAGTTTTATGTATGAAAAAAATAGACTCATCCGGTATATTTTGGTTTATTCATTACTTCTTCAAAATTTATAACGATGAATAATCTCATTTTTATGAAATCAAAATATAGGTGACTGATATCGAATTCCCTGATATGTAAATTGGCGTAATATCAACGCAATGCAAATCTTGAACATATCGAGAATGTTAATACATAATTAAATAGGAATGTTACATTATTTTTTAATCAAATTGAAATCATTTTCATGTTTATACAAGATTTAACACAAATAGATAATTTTGACTACGTAATTTCTGTTTAATTCAGACATACATAAATACATCACGTTAATAGGGATTGCATTTTCGCTTGGTATATATTCGGTATTTCAATTATCTTCTAGAAAGATTAGACGGTCTACTAATTATGTACTAATTGCTTCCTAATCATTATGGATTTTTTCAGAGCTGCACTAAACACTGATAAATAGAAAAATATCTGTATTATATTAGATTAAGGGAACCACTTTAGCTCAATATATGCTAATTTTACAGACAATTGTCTGTATGTCTGACTTTATTAATTGTCTTATTAATTTACTTAATTGTCTGTATGTCTGACCGAGGATTTATAGTCCGAATTTAATCCGAGGATTTATAGTCCGAGTGCCACATTTACTTATATATGTTATATAAGAGTATATTATATCATTGGATATACATTATTTGTTTTACGGTGAAATGTTTGGTATTGACACAACAGTGTGTATAATTTTTGGTTATTTACAGGGTTACTCAAAAGATACCTCACGGTCTATGGGAAAAATCATTTGTTGTGTATTTTAATCATATTACATGATTTTAAAATTATTGAAACTGATAACATTACTATGGTATACTACAAAGTACCAGCTAAATAATGTGGATAAACTTATCGTTTATTTAAAAGGGAAAAACCAAAAGAATTTCGCATTGAAAGATTGTTTGTCTGTGTCTATGACGGTCAATTATCTATACTAGGGTGGCCCTAAAGGGTGGCTTGCCCACCGGGGGGGGTCTTTCTAAGGGAACCTAACCCGTATTTACACAAGGAAATCTAAGGTTCGAAGAAAAGCGCGGAAAACTTCGAACGGTGCGGCCGACGGCTGCGATTGGGTTGAAACACAGCACCTGCCGTTTACCAGTTTCGGCGGCAGAACCTCACAGTCACTGGTGGAGTGCGCTGTGACAGAAAGTGAGAATTAGTTGAACTATTGGAGAATGTGAATAATAACTACTGAAAGTGCCTCATCAGATGTATTATGCACTTTTTAAATGAAATATTTTTTTAAATTACTCTGTGTATATAATTTCTGTTGATCATATACAGGGTAAGATAAAAGCTCTGAATAACATCTGTTTATTGTCGTAAATTCATAGTTTAATTATGCTATGCGTTTAGTTAAATTAGTTTTTAGCATATTTTGCACTACGCATACATATCTGTAGAATATACAGGACAGTAAAAAGGTCGGGTATTTTAACGACTATTCCTGGTAACCATAAAAATAAAGTTTTCAAATGTGTTATGAATATTTCAAATTACTCATTTAGGCGTCATCTTCTCCTTTAGAAAACTATGAGGTTTTGTTATACTATTCTTAATGTGTTGGAAAGTTTTACAGAATCTACGTTGTACGTATGATTTTCGTTCTTGTTTAATATTATTTACAGGCAAAATTATTGTTTAGAAAACTAGGAAATTTTCTGAAAGGCATTTCGAAGTGACGGAAATTTGCTCAATCGAAAAAAAATCGCAACCAAACAAATAAAATACAATTTTTATATGTTACATAGCTCGCATACATTTCCAATATTTACAAATTTTGTTTGTATTTACTTAACCTGATCCTAAAGTCAACATTTCAAAAAATGTTAGTATTTTTCAGAGTACAGAGCGTTGATCACTGGAATATACCATCTTACCATATCAGATGGCATATATAATGATGATAATCTTATGGAACGTGTTTGATTTCTATAAAAAAAATTGGGGTATGTCAGATTTTCGAGAAAACTATATTATAAGGCCATTTTGCGATCCTTACAGGCACAGATAAATACATTGCAATAGAAATGAAGATTTAAAGATTTATTAAGTTGTTGAACAGTTAGAAAGCGCAAAGCTGGCAACATTACACCAAATTTCGAAAAATATTTGAGCAAAAAAATCGATTTTTACCAATGCCAAAACACATATTTGCTGACAATTGAAAGAATGTCTCCAAATTTGGGGAAATTTTTAACATTTGACTTAACAATTTGCTCTTAAAATCTGAAGGAATTTTCTTGAAATAATAGATAGGATCCAAAATACATGATGCAACCAGAGTCCCATTGTGTAAATGATTTTGACAAAATTTTCTATTTTACCATTTGGGGTAGAAGAAAATCACTAGGGGCTTATGACATATCTTCGGGAAAATTCAATTAGAGATCATTTTGGAAACATTACGTGTCATGGGAATGGAAGTTGGGAATGGAAGTTGAAAGAGTTATTAAGGTCTCCATCTACGTTTAAATCTACAATTTCAATGGAAATTCGCAATTTTTTTAATTTGATTTTCTGATGGAATTAACATTTATGTTTCTAAATCTGTTTTTATGTTTCCTGAACGCCTGTAGGAAATGAAATTAGAGAGCTATAAAAAAAAGCAGATGACAGTAATTTAAACCGAAGTTGAAACCTTTAAATGCATTTTCAGAAAAAATAGATTTTCATCGGAAAAGTAAAACGACTATTATTATAACTCAAAATTTATCTAACCAGTAACCATGAAATATTTTGTGTAGCTTTTCGATAATGTATAGAGCGTAATAAACTGAAGAATTAGCCCTAAGTGATTCATTTGTTAATATATATAGCTATTTTTATGAAGAATTACACGTAAAATTACTCTGAAATTTTCTATGTAATTCTATATATAATCCACAGTGTTTCTTTAATATTTCCGTACATTGACTAGGTTTTCATTCATTACACTCAAAAGTATTTAATATGCATATGTTGAAAAAAAATGTGTTATAAACGATTTTTTAATGCTAAATATGATCATAATTTTTCATAACTTTAAAAAGTTGCTTAGATATTATGTATGTGTTACCGGCAAAATCCGATTTTATGCCAAACTAGTTTTTCCTAACGCCCATCGGATAAACTAGTTTTTCCTAGGCCAAACTAGTCTATCCTAACGCCCATAGGATAATTTAGTTCTTCCTAGGCCAAACTAGTTGGGTCTAAAATCCATAGAATAAACTAGTTTAGCCTGCTATTCATTGGTCTGAACTAGTTTATCTTAGGCAAATTCAATTTGGCGTGATTTTATTGAATCAAATGACCGCCTCAGTGCCAACATTCTTGTTTATCCTAGGCTGGTCTAGTTTATGCAAGGCCAATGCAATTTTACGTGTTTTTAGCTCACAGGCGTCAAAGCCTAAGAACTAATGAGCCCTCTGGTTCTGTATGTATGTATGTACGCATGTATGTACGTATGTATATATACATACGTACGTATTGTGATAGCTCTTCATAGATGTACGATTTCCTTCAAATTTTGGATATAGGTTTATCAAAATATAAGGCACTTTTCTGATTAATTTTGGGAGTTTATTAGATAAGAATAAGAAGGGGGGCGAACGAGAGGCTAAACGTCCCCCCTTTAATTTTGATAAATGTATTTTTCATGCAGAATTATCAGATTTCATTCAATTTTCAGAAAAAGGATCATTCTAACAAGGCGCCTGCGTGATTACTTGTGGATATTTATATCTAAAGTATAAAATGAAAGGCAATGGAAATAACTCCCATAATTCAGATAAATGGGTTTTGAACACAGAATTTATGGATTGGCTTCAATTTTTGCACATAGGTTCTTTCTGATAAGGCAAATCCCGAAAAAGTTTGAGGGTTTAATGATTAAGAATAAAGGGTAGAATGTAGGCTTACCCCCTTACCTAAGAAAAACTAGTTTATCTTATGGGTGTTGAGATAATAAAGTTTAGCCGGTATCAAAAATGTCTTTCACGAGAATAAATGCGTGTTACGAGCCAATGCTTATAACATCAATACAGAAATGTAACATGTCCACCGTAGAGACATGATACATCAGACATGGTGTTTGCTTATTTTACGTATTTATTTACGTATTTATTTATTTACTTTTTTCAGCAGACTCATCCCGTGTTGAGATCAGACTTGAATTTTCTTTCTACATTTTCGAGCCAGGTCGGAACTGAACATAACTGTTCTCAGGATATAAAGATCAAAAGATGCTTTGTAAAAATATAATAGCGATAGTGAACTTCTGTAAACAGAATCTTTGGAATATACCTTAACCTGGCTTCAAATTCACTGCTCAACAACAGGAAACATTGAAATATTTTCTCACTAACTTTTAGCTCTAAAGGGGTCCAAGCTGAATTTTGAAGGGATGTGGAATCGAACAACGTTTTCCATTTTTGATAAATTAATTATCTGTCTATATATAAGATATTCTTGTCGCAACATCAAGTCTTTCTTTCCCGTGATGTCGCTACCGCAAATTCGATTCAAAATTTAGCTTTAATAGTATTTACTTAAGGATAAATTGCTTTTGTCAAAAAATGGTTAACGTCGTCCGATTACATAGTTTCTAAATGAGAATGCTGGTCAATCTTATGCACTTCCGAAAAGGAATTAATTGAAAAATATATCAGAAAATAGCTCTTTTGGATTTGAGAAAAGCCTTAAGGAATGAGAGAGAAATATATTCACAAATCTACTTTTTATTAAACAGATTCAAAAAGTATGATGTTTATAGACCTCGCTTTTCCTTTTATTCTAAACTACATTGAAGCAAATCGGATATACTGCATAAAAAAAACATTTTTCTAAAATATGGAAGGAGGTAAATTGTCAGCTTCCTTTTTATACTTAGCCAAAGAACCCCCAAAATTAATCAATGAAAAGCGCCTCATGAGAATGAACATATCCAAAAACTGAAGCAAATTGAGTAATTCTGCATGAAAAACCAATTTGCCTAAATTAGGGAGGGGGAGGGGGCGTTCTTCCCTTTATATTTAACCAATGAATACCCAAAAATTATTATGTAAGCGCCTTACCAGAATAAACCTACATCCAAAAATTGAGGCAAATTAGTAAATTCTGTGTGAAAAAAACATTCAGTATAAATAAGAGGGGGGAGGTAAATCCATTATCCATTCTCTTTATAGTTAAACAATGGACATTCACAACTAATCATGGAAGTGTCACACCAGAATGCTCCTATATCTAAAATTCCAATGAAATATGCTAATTATGCATGAAAGCACATTTATTTAGAATAAGGGGGGAGGCGAATTAACCTCCCCTTATTCTTCCCCTTTATTCTTCTCTAATGAATTCCCAAAACTAATCAGGAAAGCGCTTCATTAGAATAAACCTACATTCAAAATTTGATGCAAATCGGGTACTTGTATCAAGAATTATTGCGTTACGTACGTACGTAAATACGTACATACATAAATATAGAACTTGCCGGCGCATTAGCTCTTAGGCTTACACGGCAAATTACATTTGCCTAAGATAAATTAGATCAGCCTAGCAAAAACTAGAAATCTGGCGCCGAGGCGGTCTTTGGGTTCAATAAAATCATACCAAATTGAAATCACCTAGGATAAACTATTTCAGACCAAAGAGTAGCAGGCTAAACTAGTTTATCATATGAGCGTTAGGCTAAACTAGTTTGGCCTAGGAAAATCTAGTTTGTCCTATGGGCCTTTGGATAGACTAGTTTGGCCTAGGATAAAATAGTTTATCCTATATCATCAGGATAGACTAGTATGGCCTAGGAAAACTAGTTTATCCAATGGGCGTTAGGATAAACTAGTTTGGCCTAAAATCGGGTTTGGCCGGTACTATATGTATATTTATAGTTTTCTTCATTCTGAGTTAGATTAAATTAAAAAATACCAAACGATTTCTCAAAAGAAAAATTAAAAAAATATATCTCCGAACATAATCAAATACTAAAACATAAAATTAAAAAAGTTCATATAAAAACTCAATCCATAAGCTTAAGCTTTCCGATCCATGTGGAAAGACAATACAATCACTGTAAAAAAAAATTGTAAAATTCCAGTAGATGTACCGTAAATTTCACGGTACTTCTACCATTTTCATTCTTTACGGTATGAATACCGTATTTTTAAGGTATATTAAGTGTAAAAAACAGTTTTTTGTACTGTTTCGATTAAAAACGGTATTTACACAGTAAAATTATTATTTTTCCGTAAAATCTCGGTATTTATACCGTAAAACAATTATTTTTCAATAAAGAAAACGACATTGTAAAAAATTTCGTAGCATTTCAATAGATGTACCTAAATTTTACGGTACGTCTACTGTTATCATTCTTTACTGTATGAGTACCGTATTTCTAAGATATATTAGGCATTAAAAAAACCATTTTCTGTGCTATTTCGATTATAAACAGTATTTATACCATAAAATGACCAATTTCTGTACTATTTCAATTATAAACGGTATTTATACCATAAAATGATTGTTTTTCAGTAAAAAGGCGATATTTATACTGAAAAAAATTATATTTCAGTAAGGGAAAATATGGTATCCTCGCCTCGGTGTACGGCATTCTCTCAAGCGATGTTCTTGTTGTTGCTAGGTAAATGCGCGCAGGTCTGAGGAGATGGGGGGGGGGGGGGAGTGCAGCCGTTAACTTGTTTTGGAGTCCAAAAATCTCAAAGGGTCACAACTCCTGCAATACACACTGTTTATTATAGTTTTTATGGATACCATAATGTAACAATAAAAAAAAGAAAGGACTGTATTTACTTTTGTTAAATAGTATTAAAGAAGAATAGATAATTATTAGAATATATAATTATTATCTTTAACTACAAGAAAATAAATAATGTAATTTATGAAAGATGACTAAAGTAGTCTACAAAGTAGACGAGGCTTTATTAAAGATTCACATGCATTTTATGTGTCTTGCGTGTCTGTGTAAGGGGGGGGGGGGGCGGACTGATTCTGGGACTTTCACGGTTCTCGACGGCCTGAATAGATGTCGCCTTTCTCGTGGGAACTTTTAATCTATCATACTGAATGATGTCAAATCCATCCTTAATTTTTATTGGAGAATTATACAATTCATAGAAGTGAAATTCTAAGATTTTAAACTAGTTTAATTAATCACTTATTCATAGTCATGCAATTGGAATTGTAATATTATGTACGATTGAATATATATACCAGTGATATTCTTATATGTTAAAAGGGTTTGTTCACCTTTGTGCATGCTCTTTGTGTTTCATTCAGTTGGATCTCATACCGGACGTGCAGGACAAAGAAGTATGTAACATTTTAACTATTTTTAAGTGAAAGTAACTATTATGCATGTATTTTTATTACATTTTTAACTTGCATTAGTTCTTAATAAACTTCTTCTTTACTGTTATATATTTGTCTTATTAATTTATTTTGGGTTTAAAAATTATGACATTAATAATTAATATTTTTTTAGGTATGACAAATAAGAAATTTTTTAGCTAAAAATTTTTTTAATTAAAAGTTCTTTAAAAAAAATCTAATAATACAATGTTAAAAATTTCCGCGGTGGAATTTCAAAGTGGAGTCTATTCATGAAGTAAAATAAAGAGAAGCACCGAAATATGGTACTGCTTATTTTTTGAAAACTCCAAGCTGGGCAACACGAAGCGTTTTATCTTTTTCTTTTTCCTTATTCAGCGACACACTAGTAATACGCATGTTCACGTTCTCTACAATTCTAATGTATCGAACGTCGCCTCTCTCAAATAATGAAGATCGGGGCTAGTAAGTTGTCTGTTAAAAAAAATGATATGGTATAACGTATCGTGTGTGCTCAGATGGTGAAATTTTGGGGCCTATAAAGACCCATCCCCCGAGAATCCCCAAGTTCAAAATGTAGAAAAAATTGTCATAAAACTAGAAAAAAAAATACATCCTTATCAGAAAAAAATAATAAAACACCAAACAGTCAGTTGGCTTAGATTTACGCTTAAACCACCGGTAAAACTGCAAATACCGGTCCCCTTTCCTCTACCAACCTCATAAATAACAAAAATTCACAAATCTTTTTCGCTTACGTTGTTAGAATTTTATCGAACTCAGACCCCAATCTCGATGAGCTCAGGAATTTCGTAATTAACAATTCTGTTGATCTAATCCTTAAAAAGGTGGTGAAGTTCAAAAACTCTAAAAATCGCAAATCAAAATTTTAGAACCTATCTCAATCGACGCTCTTTCGTCATACGGCTCAGTATTGAATTCAGACACTTTTCTCCGGGAGGGACTTCTGTGGCTCCGGGGGGTGGAGGAATAAAACCTTTTTTCCCAGTGAAAACACAAGAACTCTATTTTTCCGGGGGGGGTGCATTTCATTGCACTGGGGGGGGGGTCCCTCTGGGGTACCCCATTAATTCAACACTGATATGGCAAGACTATTATTTTTGTTAAAAGAAAGGTCTCTCATTCGGTAACTCAATCTCTCCCCTCCAAATTCTGGAAAATTAAACACTAAAAACCATTTAGACAGTTTAAGTTAATTCACAGTCTCATCCATATGTCTTCAAACCTTGGACAATCCCCCCTCCCCTGATCTCTCTTCAGTCCGGCTTGGATAAATTATTCAGACTAGATGTTGAATGATATTTTCAGGTTACTTCAGTGGTCATCAGTGGAATTTTGATGCAAACACTACCGCTGATGTTTTTAAAAGAAATAGTCGATGCCTCCTACCCGACTCAGTATGATCCATCGGATGGATCGACCTTGCCCAGTTAAAGATGTCTGTAAAATAATGATTCCCTATTCCCTGATTTTGCACTCACTTTCCCAAATTTCAAGTAAATAATAGAAACGCGGTTAATTTACAAAAATTCCATTTGACCAGTAAGGGGCTAAGTGCAAATGTAACGTTATTTACTTTTTGGTAATTTTGGACCCTTTCCCTCCTTTTAGATATCATACGTTACTTCCATCAAACTCCCTGCCCCGGTAATGATATCGTTATCAAAGTGTAAAAAAAATTTTTAGAATTTAGTTCTTTTGTTTTGAGTAACATACAAAACGGGTTAAATTTATTTTTCGCAAACTTTATTGATTCAATTGAAGATAATTTAATAAAATATCGCTTTATTCAAATAAAAATAGTTAACAAAATAAAAAAAAGATAATGTACTATTTTGAACAAAATACCACGTCACAGAGAAAAAGAGATAATTCTAATTGGGTCAAAAATGATATCGATATCAAAAGCAAATCCCTCCCTTCCCCTAGAGATATCTTACGATATCATGTGTCAGACACTCCCTCCCCCCTAAAAGGATAATGTTATATATGCACAGCACCTAATAAAAAAAGTTAATATATCATTCTTGTTTCTAGTAAAACCATCGTAAATATTGACTCAGCAAAACATTTTCTTTGAAAATGTCTTATTATAGGCAAGATAATACAGAGCGTGAAAGTTTGCTTTCGGCCGAAGTAATGGTGTCAGATTTTCGAGGCAAAAGCCTTCTTTACGAGTAGCAGCATAAGTTTCGTATTTACCAACCAACCAACAAATCTAATGGCGTCAGTTTGTTGATTTCGGGCAATGGGAAACTTGAGATCCAGTTATTCATATTTAAGTAAGTTAATCGGCTGTATTTCTTGCTTTCCTTTAACTTACATAATTAGATAACTAATTTGAACTATACAGGTTTTAAATTGTTTTTTCTTAAAAGTATGTTATTCATTTCTTTGGCTAAGTTATATAAAAATTCGAAAATAAATTACTTTGTGTTGGATTAAATTGCGTTAAAAATAGCAAACTGACATCTATAAAATTTTGAATATTTTCTGTTCAATATTTCAACTATTTCCTTTTAAATTTAATCATTTTTACTAGAATATTTGCGTAATATTAGTAATTTACATTTATCTTATTCAAAAAACGAATTCGACTTATTTCATTCCTCCTTTTGCTAGCTTGTCCCATTCCTCTCCACTATTGTTTTTATGTTAAACTGCTTATATAAACAACAGTGCTGCTTTTAAGTTTAGTTAAAATTATGGATAATGTATAATATTAGGTTTTCTAAAGATGGGAACTATTACATCTACAGGTAAACAAGTCATTAATATACAGCAAATATTAAAATTATAGTAAGCAAATTTATTTTTTAATAAACAAATTTTTTATACAAATCTAAGTTTATGCTGAAAAGCAACTTTTTTCAACTGAAGATATGGTTGTCATTGCTCCATCTCAGTGGCGTAGCTAGGATAGGTGATACCCAGAGTGGATGTAAATTGTGTTACCGCCAGCCGCCATGGTGTCACCCCCCCCCCCCACACACACACACACACACCGATCCGTTATATTTTTTCATTCACAATTGTACGCTTTTATAACAAATGACCATATCATTTCTCATTTACCTTTTGCCCTGCATTGAGAAAAAAGACAGGGGCAAATTTTTACTTAACCCATAATCCGCTTAAATCAATGTGGTGTCTGTATGTCGAAGAAAATTCTTTCTTTTAATGTTTGCTTTTGTTATCCACTCGTTGGATAGGTTAGATTTTTGTTCTCTGGTGCAAATATCTTATTTAAACACACCAGTTTGCATAAAATTTCAACTTCTTTTAGAAAAGAAAATTAACTCTATTTCGTCGTAAGCTAGAAATTTAATTTTATTTCAGAATTCTTTTCCAAATGGTGTAAGATTATACATATTTATTTTCAAATAAATATTGGGTGACACCCGGGTTGGACCGCCCCCCCCTGCCCCCACTAACTACGCCACTGCCTCCATCTAGTATTGTGATTGATGTTTAGAATAATACGTAATGAGGAAAAATTTCTGTCCCATTCTATCCCATTCTCCATTACTAACTAATATTGTAATAAATATTAATACTATTTATTACTAATATTAGAACTAGTACTAACTAATATATCCCGTACTTAAATAACATTAATTAATTAAAGTTTAAAAACATAGTATAACGAAAAAATCATAAAAACCTGACTTAAATAAAAAGAATCTGATTTAAACAAAGATATACATATATATTTTTTAAACTATGATTGTTTTGCACCTTAGTTGCTATTTAAAAGCATGCATATTCATGCATATTCCATTCATAATACTAATTTTGAAAATAGTGAGAAAATGGTGTTTATATTAAGACTTTTTTGGTTTTAAATGTTTATAAAAAAAAAAAGACTTGTGCATTGATTGCTCTTAACCCGGAAGAACACGCCCTTACCCAGTGTATGAATGATTTTAACTTTGTCATCAATAAAATCAAATTATAACAACTACTTTATTTAGACGGAAACAATTCATACAAATTTTGTGATAAAATAAGTTTAAGATTACTTTTAAAAAATTAGTGGTTACAATTGTAAAAACCATACGCACTCAGGGTCTTTTAGGCCCTGCGCGCGTCCTCCCGGGTTAAAATTAGAGTCATCGTCTTGTTTAATTTTATAGAACACAGTAAAAAGAGGGGGGGGGGAAGGAAATTAAGTCAATGTAAATCCATAAGCCAGTTGATACGGCCCTTTTAAAATTCAGCTGGCATATTTGCAAATCTGATTAAAAAAATTCACTGGCAGCTCATATCTATGTGTTATTACAGTATTTATGTTTTCACTAGAGAGAAACTGGGTTATTTATTAAATTTTAAGTCAATTAAATGTCGTTAAAACTAGTGTTTGATTAAATAGTCGATTCAGTATTTTGTGATTCCGCATGTTATACGATTATAAGTGTCATTAAACTAATTAAAAAATAATTAAAAATGTGTAGCCTATAATTCAAATACTTCGCTGAATAAACGCGAATTACGGAGTTTCTTGATCCCCCCCTCCTCTCTAGAAAAAAAAAGCACCGAGTTAAAGTCAAATTTCTGGAGTGATACTTTTTTTAATTTGTCTTTTTTGCACACAGAGAGAGTTCATTGAATCGGATTTAAGTCTTTGTGTTAAAAATTTACTTTCTGGTAAACTTTTTTTTTTTTAATTGGGATGGTAAAAATAATGATGAAATGTCTGATTTTGTGAAAGAGCCTATTATTCAATGAATTTTTTTCTTAAGTAGGCCCCAAATTTTGCTTTAATTGTGCCTGATTACGTAAGTCTACATTCAAAATTTACAGTTTTACATATTTAGATTTTAGACCATCGGTGTAAAAATCAGGCACCAGCGGGGGGGGGGGGGCAATCACTCACCAGAGAGTAAAATTTAATAGTATTCTAGCAAGAAATTTATACAAATTATTAGATGATACAAGGCGAAAAAAAATTAGTAGTGAGAGCCATAGGAGCAACTGGCGCAAAGACTTTTGCACCCCTGTCTTAAAACAAAGAGGTGTACCTACCAATCCATATTTTATCACATGTTCTCAATATTGGAAGTTTTACGGGAAGTGTAAATTATAATTATCATCTATTTGAGATCTTCGAAATCAGCTTGCGTAATTTTTGTGATAAAATATTAATAACAGTAAAAATCATTGATTTACAGTAAAGCTATTTAGTTTCTTACACGTCAAAACCTTGTGTGATTTCTTTGTTTTTCAAATTGATTACTTAGAGAATTATAAGAATATAGTTATTATATTTTCGGTTTTTTTTTTTTTTAAATTTACTTTTTGATATTGAGTAATTTTAATATGACTGAAAAGCTAGGGGTCTTCCTCTGGTATTTTATTTATTTATTTATTTTCATAGTCATTATCGTCCAAACTCTTCAAAAATTTTTGGAATTAAAACATGTTTTCACAGTTTTTGACAAGCAATCCAGAACAAATATTGATATACAGGGTGATTCATAAAAGATGGGCAGAACTTTAAGGGGTTATAGTACACTTAAAGACAAATAATATTAAATAGGAGACTAAGGGTCCCAGACGTATTCCCAAGGAGATAGGGGGCATTAAAGTTTAGGGTCCGAAATTTCAAATGATTATAAAAAATGGAAAAATTGGTCGATTCGTTTGCGGTTTTTGCAAAAAAATTTCTTTATGCCAGTATTTTCTTGAAATAAAATTTTAAAGTTCAATTTCAAAAAATGCCGATAGGGGGCGCTTTAGACTTTGGAGTAACAAACAACTATTTTTTAACGTTATTTTTTGTATTTCTTTAAATGATTTCGAAAGCTTAGACTTAAACTTAAATTTTGATCTAAAAATCTGAGTCCTAACGAGTAGTTAAGTAGCGTAAACTGAAATTTGAAATTTGAAACCCTTCTCCCCCCAGAACAAAAATCAGTTATTCCCGATCTTTGTGTCGTAGATTAGGCTCTAACTACTGCCGCGTTTTGCTAAAATTATTCTTTATGTCAGTATTTTCTTGAAAATAAATTTTAAAGAAAATTTACAAAAAATTCCGATAGAGGGCGCTTTAGACTTTGGAGTAACCAACAACTATTTTATACCGTTATTTTTTGTGTCTCATTAAATGCTTTCTAAAGCTTAGACTTAAACTTAAATTTTCAGCTCAAAATCTGAATCGCTGAGCGTGGTTCAGTAGCGAGGGGAGGGGGTTCAATTTCAACTTCTGAACATAATTCAGTTTGCACTACTTAACCATGCCCAACGATTCTGTGCTGTGATACGAGGCAAAAATACAACTTTCGTCAAGGACTGCATAGTCGGAATTCACTCATAAAGGCACTGGCACAGTTGGAAACGTCGCTCATGCAAACGTTAAAGCTCCATTCCTGACGCTAGTCACCGGGTGAAGAAGGAGACAGAAAGTATGCAAATGTCAAATGGGGAAGAAGAAGAACACGTATGCAAAATTTCGACACGATTCAGGCATAAAACCCACTGAACGGTGAGTCAAGTGTAAGTCGCTGTAGTAATGAATCGGAAGATGGTGCCCTTCACGAATAAGGAAAAGGCTGAGATGCATTTAATTTACGGAGCGGCAGATGGAAATGGTGCAGAGGCACAACGAATGTACGGAGAGCGATTTCCCAACAGGCGGTTGCCTAACCGCAAAACTTTCGAGCGCTTGCACAGACAGTTGTGTGAGACGGGATCATTTCTCGCTTCCCGGTCGAATGCAGGTCGTGCAAAAAAGGACGAATCAGTAGTTGTTGCAGAAGCCATTCTGGATGTAGTAGCGGCGCAGCCAAGTACAAGTACACGAACAGTGGCTAGGCAGGTGGATACCTCACAGTCCATGACTTGGAGGGTACTGAAGGATGAACATTTGCTCCCGTTTCATGTGCAACGAGTCCAGAAACTGTCTCCAGGGGATTATCCAAATCGTATTGAATTCGCCCGCTGGTTTCTGCAGCAGAACGCGCTAAATCCACATTTTGGGCGAACTGTGCTTTTCACCGATGAATGTACCTTCACACGTGAAGGTACATTTAACACACACAATGCACATGTATGGGCGGATGTCAATCCACATGCTACGTATCCACATGCTCATCAGAGACGCTTTTCCATCAATGTTTGGGCAGGAATCCTCAGAGACCACCTAATCGGACCGTACCTTCTTCCTGAACGCCTCAACGGTAAAACATACCTCACATTTCTGCAACATGTGCTGCCAGACCTGTTAAACGTTGTTCCTCCACGCATCCGGCGGGTCATGTGGTTCCAGCACGATGGAGCGCCAGCCCATTACGTACGAGACGTCCGCAACTATCTGGACATCACATTTCCGAACAGATGGATTGGTCGAGGTGGTCCTGTTGCTTGGCCTGCTCGCTCGCCAGATCTTTCACCCCTCGATTTCTTTTTTTGGGGACAATTGAAGGCTCTTATGTATGAGACACCCATTGAATCCCCCGAGGAACTGGTCGCCAGACTTTCCGCCACTGTAGGGGAAGTGCTCGAAAAGCCTGATGTTTTCGCGAATGTTCGCCGTTCCATTCTTCGCCGTTGTTCTGCGTGCATAACTTCTGGTGGTCACAATTTTGAACATTTATTGTAATTACATGTTAATAAATATGCTTTGGTAACATAATCCTAATTTGTGTCTTTTTACCTCGTATCACAGCACACAATGTGTGGACATGGTAAACTGAACTGTGCTCAGGAGTAGAAATTTCAAACCCCTCTCCCCAGAAACTTAACCACGTCTAACGATTCAGATTTTGGGCTGAAAATTTAAGTCTAAGCTTTAGAAAGCATTTAATGAGACACAAAAAATAACGGTATAAAATAGTTGTTCGTTACTCCAAAGTCTAAAGCGCCCTCTATCGGAATTTTTTGAAAATTTTCTTTAAAATTTATTTTCAAGAAAATACTGACATAAAGAATAATTTTAGCAAAACGCGGCAGTAGTTACAGCCTAATCTACGACACAAAGATCGGGAATAACTGATTTTTGTTCTGGGGGGAGAATGGTTTCAAATTTCAAATTTCAGTTTACGCTACTTAACTACTCGTTAGGACTCAGATTTTTAGATTAAAATTTAAGTTTAAGTCTAAGCTTTCAAAATCATTTAAAGAAATACAAAAAATAACGTTAAAAAATAGTTGTTTGTTACTCCAAAGTCTAAAGCGCCCCCTATCGGCATTTTTTGAAATTGAACTTTAAAATTTTATTTCAAGAAAATACTGGCATAAAGAAAATTTTTTGCAAAAACCGCAAACGAATCGACTAATTTTTCCATTTTTTATAATCATTTGAAATTTCGGACCCTAAACTTCAATGCCCCCTATCTCCTTGGGAATACGTCTGGGACCCTTAGTCTCCTATTTAATATTATTTGTCTTTAAGTGTACTATAACCCCTTAAAGTTCTGCCCATCTTTTATGAATCACCCTGTATATTAATAAAATGGCTGGTATAAAGACTTTTTTTCATTTGGTATAGACTGACAAACGTTGAGGGGTGATAGTAGACATGAAGACAAACATTTTTAAATGGGGAACCATGGGGCGCAAACGTCTTCTATAGGAGCTAGGGGCCATTAAAGTTTGAGGCCCAAAACTTCAAACGATGATAAAAAACGGAGAAAAGGGTCGATTCGTTTGCGGTTTTCACTAAAATCATTCTTTATATCATGATTTTTTTAGAAAAAAATTTTAAAGGTTACGTTCAAAAATTGTCGATAGAGGGCGCTTTAGACTTTAGAGTAACGAACAACTACTTTTTATCATTATTTTGTGCATGGGGTTCAAGTTATACTAAAGTTTAGACTTTAACTTAAATTTTAAGCCCAAAATCGGAAACATTGGGATCGGGTAACTAGTGAAAATTGAACAGTGAACAGAGGGGAGAATTTTAAACGCTGATAAACATTGAACAAACTGATCGATTTTGTTGCGGTTTGCGTGTAAGTCAGTCCCTTGGTAATTATTTTATTCAAAATGACGTACAGCTTTGGTGTCCTCATTTTTTCATAGAGGGCGCTTCCGACACATCTCCGACATTTCAATGGCAGTACTCCTGAGTGCTTTAGTACCAGAACAACATACTTCCAGGGTGTGATATGGATGCAAAGATGATTCGGAATCACATAGGAATGTAACTTTGGAAATGCTTATTTTGGGAGTTACGGTTAAAGGAAGCAAAGAAAAAAGCAACAGAAACAGCAGAGAACGAGCAACACATTAATATGAAAGAAAACAGTAAATTTAAAGGTTTTACTAGAAAATGTGTTCAAAATTACGACCAGAAATATTTCGGCAAGTTTGACAGTGACGGTAGATGGCGCTAAACGGTAATGCGCGATGCGTGTGAACAGCGATCATTTGGAAGCTTTCATTCGCGAACCGGTTCCAAAGGTATCAGAAGGAAGCATTTGAACGATGAACAGCATGATGGGACTCCTCGACATTTTACCAATGACGTTTGCTGGCACTTCAAAGTAACATATGGACAGCGGTGGATAGGTCGTGGTGGTCTGGTTCATTGGCCTGCCAGATCGCCGGACCGATCATGTATAGACTTTTTCTGCTGGGATGAAGTGAAAAGTTGTGTGTATGTGACTTCCGTACCATCAGTTGAAGACCTCACAGCTGATATTTCTGTAGCTTCCAGAAAGCTTTCTGAGATGCTAGGAATCTTTCAAACTGTAAGGAATTCCATGCGAGCCGCTATCAAGCATGCCGGACTACTTCTGGTCGTAATTTCGAACACCTTTTCTAGTTAAACATTTAAATAAACTGTTTTCTTTCACATTAACGTGTTGCTCTTTCTCTGCTGTTCCTCTTGCTTTTTTCTCTGCTTCCTTTAACCGTAACTCGCAAAAAAGGCATTTTCAACGTTACATTTCTCTATCATTCCTTGTCGTCTTTGCATCCCTAACACTTCCAGGAAGTATGTTGGTCTGGTAGTAAAACACCCAGGAATAATGCCATAGAAATGTCGGAGATGTGACGGAAGCGACCTCTATCAAAAAATGAGGACACCAAACCTGCATGCCATTTCGAATAACATAATTATTAAGAGAATGACCTACACGCAAACCGCAATAAAATCGATTAGTTTATCCAATGTTTATGAGCGTTTAAAATCCCTTTCTTTGTTCACAGTTCAATTTTCGCTAGTTACCCGATCCCAATGTTTCCGATTTTGGGATTAAAATTCAAATTAATGTCTAAACTTTAAAATAATTTCAACCCCAAGCACAAAATAGCGGTAAAAAGTAGTTGTTCGTTGCTCTAAAGTCTAAAGCGTCCTCTATCGACAATTTTTAAGCGTAATTTTTAAATTTTTTTTACAAACAAATTGTGATATAAAGAATGATTTTAGCGAAAACCGCAAACGAATCGACAGTTTTTTCTGTTTTTTATCACCGTTTGAAGTTTTGGACCTTAAACTTCAATGGCCCCTAGCTCCGACAGAAGATGTTTGCGCCCCATGGTTTCCTATTTAATAATATTTGTCTGAATGTCTACTATCACCCCTCAAAGTTTGTCGGTCTGGTAGCGAAACACCCTGTATGTTTATTTTCAATAACAGAAAATTTGGAATGGAGAAGGAATATGGCTACCCAATTTCATTTTTGAAGTATAGTGGAGGAGTAGACTTGGAACTATCTGATACCCAGTACCAAAAAAAATTCTCGATTGTCTACGGCAGATACTACAGAGGCAGAAAATAATCCATAGGTAAAATGTTTTGCAATTGCAGCGTTAATTAAACATTTACTTTTAACGATGTTACGCGTTTTATTCAGTTCTGTTAATAACTAACTCACATTTTTGCATTCAGTAATAAAGTGTTAAATATAACTTAAAACAAAAGAAATGTTTGATAAAAAATAATCTACAAAGAAGAAAAGAAAATCTGTAACACCCGTCTCCATTCTTTAACTTTCTGCTATAAGGCTTGCAATATGAATAGTGATTGCAAAAAATAGTGGATATGACTGAGTATCAGCATTTTTGATTGCACAGTCTTGATCATAGTTTCTTATTTTAATTTTTGAAAAATAAATAAAATCAAACACAAAGTCGATATTTGATTTTTTTTTAAATCAAAGGCTTGATACATTTCTTGTAATATTTCAAACCCATAATGGTAATAATAATATAATGACTTTTAGTTATTACTAATAGCATAATTTTATTTGTAGGTACATTTGACTCACACATAATCTAGCTAAAATAGCATCTCAGTATTATCATTGTTAAACGCATGCTTTTTACTTATTTCTAGTTAGATTTTAATTCCATACATTCATCCATTTTAATTCCTCCTTTCTTCTCCAAATAAACTGTGTTTTTTAATTGACTTCTTTTTCATACCCTGCCCTTCATTATAATTACAGATTCACTGTCGCGAGAGGCCATACGCGGCTAATTTTATGCTGCGACCTGTAACTTTCGGTGCTTAAGGAAGTGCGGGAAACAAAAATATTCAAATTTTATTAAACATTTTTATTACATTAAAAATTCTGCTTAAAATTACGTTTAAAACCTTGTTTCTATTTTAACTGTAACAAGAAATATTATGCTTTTGTTTTTGGTTTCTTTTTAAAATCTAGTTTTCAAAGCAATCGTTCTCATAGAAATGACTTTCTGTGAAAATGCTTTTTTTCTTCATGAGTTTTTTCACCATTTCTTGTATTTAAATTACTTTAACCCAATAACGGTTAAAAAAAAAATCTTGTTTAAATTTGGAACAAATCTTTTTCAACTGTTTTATATTAATTTTGCTTCAGCAAATGAAAAAAAAAAATGTTTAATTTTGAAAATATGATTTTAAAAAATTACATTTAAAAAAAAAATTTACTTTAAATATTTTTTAATTTTATTCAAATTTATGCTTTTAAAATTTCTAAATCAGAATTAAAGCTTATATATTTCTGTTTATATAAATGAAAAGAAATTCTACAAATAATATTTCGAGTTATAACGATTTTAAATTACCCCACTTTTTAATTACTAAATAAAAAAAATAAAAAAAAACAATTTGAGAAATTGTGTCACGTGCTTTTGTTTCAAAATGATATGGTAAACCATCAGAAAAAAATTTCAAAATTTTAACTAAATAAATAACAATTACTTGATAATGTGTGCATTGTTGAGAGAATATATTAAATTAAGGATTTCATTTCCGACAATTCCATTTTTGTTTAAGCACATAGCCTACACTAGGCTCGGTAAGAAATTTTCAATTTAAATACTAATTCTATGGTATTGTTATTTACAGACCTCTTGCCCCCCCCCCTTTTAATATTTTTAAATGATTTTTTTTTTCACACTGGGTGCAGTACGTAAATTTTATTGTGCATTTCTACTTTTTCAATTATTTGTTACAGTTTTAGGTAGCTTTCATTAGAAAAAATAAAAAGCTATCTATATTGCAACCGTCCGGAGAAAAGCACTTCCGGAAAATGACATACAGGGTGTTTCTAAATTCATGGTCAAAACTTTAAAAAAACTACCGCAGGTACATCGCCCTCAGTTATCCTACACAGAAATTACTAAACAATATTTATATCCATGTTAAATATTATAAAATAACGCTCCCATAGAATTTACATTAGTGTGTTCGTTTCTTCCCATGACTAGTGTGGTACTTCCCATGACTCTTAAGAACCTACACCAGTCCCGTGGCTAAATGCCAATATATAATGTTAAATTCACGGGAAAATTTCTTAGAAATTTCTAACTTGTATTTTAGTATTTTTATTTTTACTTTTTTTTATGTAAAATTTTAAATTTATTTCTATTGTTGTGTGTTGTTACTTTATCAACTTTTGTCACCATTTCTTAAGGCGAAAATAGTTTTACTTTCAGAACTGCTTTCAAAGTAGAAGCATCTGCACATTAAAAATTCCGTCCTTTATTCATGGTAAATTGACACTATATATATATATATATATATATATATATATATATATATATATATATATATATATATATAGGGTGTTTCTAAATTCATGGTCCAAACTTTAAGGGGTGATAGTACACATCAAGACAAACAATATTTAAATAGGAAACCAAGGGTCCCAAAGTCTTCCGAAGGAGATAGGCGCCGCCATTAAAGTTTAGGGTCCAAAAATTCAAATGATTATGAAAAACAGAAAAATTGGTCGATTCGTTTGCGGTTTTCACTAAAATTATTCTTTATGTCAGTATTGTCTTGAAAATAAATTATAAAGATAAATTTCAAAAAATGACGATAGAGTGCGATTTAGATTTTAGAGTAACGAACAACTATTTTTTACCGTTATTTTTTGCATCTCATTAAAGGTTACGTAAGCGTAGACTTAAACTTAAATTTTGAGCTCAAAATCTGAATAGTTGGAAGCAGTTAAGTAGCACAAACTTAACTGTGTTCAGAGGGTTTTAAATTCAAATGATTATAAAAAACGGAAAAAATTGGTCGATTGATTTGCGGTTTTCACTAAAACTATTCTTTATGTCGGTATTTTATTGAAAATTAATTATAAAGATAAATTTCAAAAAATGCCGATAGAGGGCGCTTTAGACATTGGAGTAACGTACAACTATATTTTACCATTATTTTTCACATCTCATAAAATTTTTTTAGAAGCTTAGACATAAACTTAAATTTCGAGATGAAAATCTGAATCGTTGGGAGTGGTTAAGTAGCGCAAACTGAACTGTGTTCAATGGGGGTGGGGAGGTTCAAATTTCAAATGATTATAAAAAACGGAAAAATTGTTCGATTCGTTTGCCGTTTTCGCTAAAACTATTCTTTATGTCAATATTTCCTTGAAAATAAATTTTAAAGATTAATTTTAAAAAATACCGTTAGAGGGCGCCTTAAACTTTGGAGTAACCAACAACTATTTTCAACCGTTATTTTTTGTATCTAATTAAATGCTTGTAAAAGTTCAAACTTAAATTTTGAGCTCAAAATCTGCATCGTTTTGAGTAATTAAGTGCGGAAATTTGAAATGTGTTCGAGGGGTGGGGAGAGTAACATTTTAACTCCTGAACACTGTTCAGTTTCCGCTTCTTAACCCCTCCATCGATTTAGAATTTGAGCTCAAAATTTAAATCTAAGCATTTGCAAGCATTTAATTAGATACAAAAAATAACGCTTAAAAATAGTTGTTGGTTACTCTAAAGTTTAAGGCGCCCTCTATCGGTACTTTTTTAAATTAATCTTTAAAATTTATTTTCAAGGAAATATTGACATAAAGAATAGTTTTAGCGAAAACGCCAGACAAATTGACCAATTTTTCCGTTTTTAAAAATAATTTGAAATTTGAACCTCCCCACCCCCATTGAACAAAGTTCAGTTTGCTCTACTTAACCACTCCCAACGATTCAGATTTTCATCTCAAAATTTAAGTTTATGTCTAAGCTTCTAAGAAAATTTTATGAGATGCGAAAAATAACGGTAAAATATAGTTGTACGTTACTCCAAAGTCTAAAGCGTCCTCTATCGGCATTTTTTGAAATTTATAATTCATTTTCAATAAAATACCGACATAAAGAGAGTTTTAGTGAAAACCGCAAATCAATCGACCAATTTTTCCGTTTTTTATAATCATTTGAATTTAAAACCCTCTGAACACAGTTAAGTTTGTGCTACTTAACTGCTTCCAACTATTCAGATTTTGAGCTCAAAATTTAAGTTTAAGTCTAAGCTTACGAAACCTTTAATGAGATGCAAAAAATAACGGTAAAAAATAGTTGTTCGTTACTCTAAATTCTAAATCGCCCTCTATCGTCATTTTTTGAAATTTATCTTTATAATTTATTTTCAAGACAATACTGACATAAAGAATAATTTTAGTGAAAACCGCAAACGAATCGACCAATTTTTCTGTTTTTCATAATCATTTGAATTTTTGGACCCTAAACTTTAATGGCGGCGCCTATCTCCTTCGGAAGACTTTGGGACCCTTGGTTTCCTATTTAAATATTGTTTGTCTTGATGTGTACTATCACCCCTTAAAGTTTGGACCATGAATTTAGAAACACCCTATATATATATATATAGTGTCAATTTACCATGAATAAAGGACGGAATTTTTAATGTGCAGATGCTTCTACTTTGAAAGCAGTTCTGAAAATAAAACTATTTTCGCCTTAAGAAATGGTGACAAAAGTTGATAAAGTACAAACACACAACAATAGAAATAAATTTAAAATTTTACATCAAAAAAAAAAAAAAGTAAAAATAAAAATACTAAAATACAAGTTAGAAATTTCTAAGAAATTTTCCCGTGAATTTAACATTAAATATTGGCATTTAGCCACGGGACTGGTGTAGGTTCTTAAGAGTCATGGGAAGTACCACACTAGTCATGGGAAGAAACGAACACACTAATGTAAATTCTATGGGACCGTAATTTTATAATATTTAACATGGATATAAATATTGTTTAGTAAATTCTGTGTAGGATAACTGAGGGCGATGTACCTGCGGTAGTTTTTTAAATTTTAGATCTTAGTTTTAGACTTTTTTTTTTTTTAGTTTTCCTTCATTTACAGAACTGGTTTGGAAATTGAAACTACCCAAATATATATAAAAAATCTATAACTAAAATAGGAAATGAAAAGTAGCCCAGTAGATCATCTATTGTATGTAAATATGTATGTACAGTAGAACCCCGCAAATCCGGACCCCGTAAATCCGGATCTCCGGATAATCCGAATCGGTTTGGTCAAGCGATTGAGAAACGATTTGGTTAATTTCCCTTGCATAAACTTGTTTCATCGTCGTATTCTGAATTAAAAAAAAAAACTTTTTCTGAAATCTTTTTGAAAAAATACCTTAAGCTTTCTTATTTAAACTCTTATTTAAACTACACCCAACGAATTACTTATGCTCAAGCGGATGCGTGACCGTACGACTCGCAAAAGGTATAGAAAACTGGCACAGCAAAAAATTACAAACTTTTTTATTACATAGTAAACATTTTTACTGTCTGTAAATAATCAATAAGTTAAACATAAAGGTGATTTTCTGTACGTATGTTTTATTTTATTTAATTTTTTTCTTATTCTCTGGATAATCCGGATTTTCGATAATCCGGATTAGGTCTGGTCCCAATTAATCCGAATTATCGGGGTTTTACTGTATATATATATATATATATATATATATTAAAATCAAAGCGAGAAAATTGAAAATAACGCTCCCATAGGATTAATAATAGCATTCTTGTTCCTTCTTGTGAATATTGAAATAACATCTTAAGGTGATTTTGTGAAACCATTTCTACAAATTACTTTTGTATTTTTTTCTATAATATATTTTAATGCTTATACCCATGTTGAATGAATATTTTTCTTTAAGGTACTTGATGTTGGTCAACCCTGTGTGTGGTACAAACTACAAATAATCAATTGGCGGATAATCAAAATGCAGCAAGAGGGCAAAACTATTGGAATTTTTATATAAATGTAAATGACACACTGTGTAGAAGAAAATAAATTGTATCCATAAATATTATAACTATGCATCATGATATAGTGTATTAATGTAATTTAATCGTTGTAATAAATATCTTTTTATATTTTAATTGCTTGTTTTAAATATGTCTGAATCATAATGATATTAATTTATTTTGTAAATGTTCTAAAATATTTATATTTGTAATTTTAATATGATTCTCAAACCCTCTCCTTAACAATGCAAAGTTTTTATACAATTTTAAACTTATTTTTAAGCATGAATGTATAAATTTAGTCTTGACTTTTTAAATATTTGGAAGGAAAATACATTTTTCATTTTTTATTAACTTTTTTTCGCGTTATAGGCAATTTTGCCTACGACAACTAGTTTTTACTTTTCTTGATATGTAGGGAGAATTAAAGTTTGTTATTAAGATTATAAATTATAAATTACATATCAATATAGAATAATATAATAGCACATTTCCATTAAAAAATAAATAAATAAATAAATAAATAAATAAAAAGTGGTGATTTGCTAGACAGTGACATTCTTAAACTTTTAAATGAATGTAAAAAATTTTAGATTTGTATGTTGAGAAAATAAAAATAAAAATCCCAATTTCCAAGTAAGTAACAAGAATATTAATGTATATGTATAATTTTGACCACTTTTATTAATTTTACTTTATTTTTTGAAAGTGTATGTGATTTGTATTCTCTTCACGCCCTTCTGATACTTTAGTTTTTATAATTATGTCTGTGAAACAACAAAAGAAGTGTGAAATAATTTTTCGGCAGTCAGTACTCTTGAATTATTTGTTAATATTTAATAAAATTTAATAAATTTTTACTATTTAATAAAAATAATATAAGATCAATTAATTATTTTCAGTTTTAATAATTTATAGAAATGTAAGAAAGTAATTTAATATTAGCATTTTATTTTATCAGAGATCATCTCACATTATCATAGCGGTCACAAATGTAAACACTTTTTTGTGATTTTTATTTTTAATTCTCTAAGTGCATAGTACTTTTATAGCATCTTTATACCTCTATTTTAAAATAATAATTTTCGCTGTATATTTAAACCTGAAATGTGACAGCAGTAACTATTTTAAAATAGTGGTATAAAAAATAAATCTAGAAAAGGTGTAGTAATTGACAGCTATGTAAGTATAATTCAAATTCATTGTTTTTAGTTACATTTTACCATCATTTTTTTTTTTTTTTGAACAATTGTACGTAATGACAAAAAACAAAAAGAAAAAAATATTTCTTAAGAAATACAGAAACTTAATATTTATGAAAAATAATATATATATATTGTTTTTTACCAGCATGCATATCATTGCACAACTTGATGATCTACAAATGGTTTTATTAAAATGTTTATCAAAATATTTAAATGTAGCCTCACATATCTAATATTACTCGCCAAAATAAGTTTTTATAATAAGAGTAAGACTTGTGCTTACCATGTACATTCGTCGATTCTGATTACAGAATAACACATAAGAATATCCCATGTTTGACAGGATAATATAAAACAAAAAAGGACTGTAAAGAGAAACTTGTTTGTTTTAAAATATGCATTGGGTATGACAAGAGTTTAAAATGACTATGTTTTAGAAATGATGCTTGGTAAGTGTTATCCATTATAAGCAATATAAATTTCTAGACAATATCTGAAATATATCATCCCCTAACATATTATGTCTTGTGGAAGCGGCTACCTCTGCTTGAGACAATCTTGAGACAAGACCTACACTCATTCTCACCTCAAGAGTGTAATTCAGGTGGAAGTAGCAATTCTCCCACAAGACGATGCGTTCGTGATGATAGATTCCAGACATCGTCTTGAAATCTATATTGCTCGCAATGGAAGACACTTTCCAGAAGTCATTTCTGAAAAATAGTCATTTTAAACTCTCGTCATATCTATTCTATATTTTTAACAAATAAGTTTCTCATTAGAGTCATTTTTGTTTTTTTTTAACCTGTCAAATGTGGGAGGTTTTTTTTTGGATCATCCTGTATTTTTACGGTATATATACCGTATATTTCATTTACGGTACACATACTGATTACAAATGTTTTTACGGTACATATACCGCACATTGAATTTACGGTATATATGTTGTATAAATATTTTTACGGTACATATGTCGTACATTTAATTTACGGTATCTGTGCTGTAAAAATATTTTTTACGGTACATATACCATACATTTAATTTACGGTATATATGCTGTAACGATATTTTTTTAAGGTACATGTACTTTAAATACTTTACGGTACATATACCGTCCAGTTAAATTACGATACACATACCACAAAATATTTAAATTTATGCTCAGTTAAATTACGGTACATGTACTTTAAGTATTTTACGGTATATATACCGTCCAGTAAAATTACGGTAAAAGGAAGTGTCACAAAGTTGACGGTATAACCACCGTGATTCGAGACCAAAATTTTTTACAGTGATGTTTAACACAAATAAAATCATTTCTAATGTCTTTTTTTAACGTTAATAATGGATTGTAACCTGATAATAATACACCCCACTGTTAATGCACTCCCATAAACACACCACATTTATTTATTTATTTATTTATTTTAACAAAATAGGAATGTTTCTGATAATGGATATGTCTTCATAGCAAAGCAATAAACGCAAAGTAAATGAAAATAATGCATATATATATATTTATATATATTTACATGGTGCCTACAAATAAATTTTTCCATTAATATAAATGTACGAAAGCATTATGCATTTGATTATAAAAAATGTATTGTAATACCAAACTTTCCTAATCGATTAATAACTTATAAGTACATCACAAGCAATTTTTATACTGTGTAAAAGGATTTTCAATAGTTACGTGTATAAAATGAATTATAATAAATTAACATGGAAACAATAAAATATAATCAAATTTGTGATTCAAGCAATCGTTTGTTTAAACTTTGCGAAGTGAAATTTTATCTTGAATACAAAACCTTTTATTCTGTATTACTATTTTTAACAGACAAAGACTTAAATTTAATATTTAAACAAAGCAGCTTTTGCATTGTCTAATTTTAAATCAAGAATTCTGTTAAAATAGTTTAATTTATATTTAAATGCTATGCATTCGAAATATATTTTAATTTAACTTAATGAAATAAATTTTCTTCTGATAAAAATCTCCAGAGATTTTATTTAGTTTTCAAATGAAAAAAATTTCGTTTGAATATTTAAGGAAGGAAATAATCATAAAGTTATTTTAACGATGAAATAAGTTAATATTGCTTAATTAAAATAATTATATACGAAGAGTTAAGCACAATATCAAGTAGGGAATTTTTTCTCTTATTTTATTAAACTTATCCTTTCTTTTCTCAGGAGTTCTTAGTGTAATTTTGGTGTCAAAGAGAGCTTGATAAAAGTAACTTTTCAAATAGGATTTATTTGCTAACAAATGCACAATATGCATAGATATGTACTGGAAACATTGGATTGGCAAATATTTTCAGAAAAATATTATTTATGTAAGTTTCGATCAAATAGAAATGGTTGAATGTCTCTTATTTTCTATTTCTAAGAAAATATTTGAATTGTTTTGCCAGTTTTTTTGCTATGTTATTTCTATTTAGAAGATACCAACAAGAAAAATAAAATAACTAAATTCATAAATTTGGTATGACTGTTTTTTTTTTTCCTATTTGCTTTCATATAAGCGAAATTTCTCTAAAATGTTAAACTTATTTTTATAATTTTAAAAAGAAATGAAAAATTAATGTCTTCTTATTTAATACGAAATGAACCTGCACATACTGAAGTATATATAAATTTCCACATAAACCATTTTTTTAATACAAAAAGATTCGAATTCGAGATAAAGAAGGAAACATAAAAAAAGTTTTTACCATATTTTTTTAGCACGTAGGCTTTGAAAATTTTGTGAAAGCTATTTTGTGATTATTACAATTATTAAAATTTTTAAAGATGTTAATGCTATAGGACAAATTTATAAGTTTAGAAAAAAAAATGAAAAAAATTGGAATTAAATAATTGCAATACAACAACGCAACCGGATTGTGCATCAACATCGAATTACGTAAAACACTCATAACAGAAGATCGACAGTGCATTTTTTTTCCGTTTTAGATAGCTTTCATTATAAAAAACGAAAATGCTGGCCGTCCGGAGGAAAGCACTTCCGGAAATGTTCGGTATATTTTCTCTCATAATGAATGATCCCCAGACCCCAAAACCACACTCCGTCCAAATGTTGGTTTATATATATATCTGATTTAGTCCTGCGGTTATTTATTAACCAATTTGGATGAGATTAATTGTATGTATAGTACATACCAATGTCTCGACCGAGTTCGTTGACCAGTTTTATCCACCATCTTGTTTCAAAGTGGCAACCATCTGAAATATTTTTAATTTAAAAAATGGTGCAAATAAATTAAAAAAACGGAAAAATAATATTTTTAAAGTTTGACCTTAATACAAGGATTCCGAAGCATATTTTATTTTACCTTTATATTAAAAAATGGCTCAGATATAGCAATTTGAATTTCTAAGGTGACTGATATTTTGAAACAAACAGATTTTCATCATGCTATGATTCTCGTATTTATAAATTGATTTGATTGAGATTGATTCTGTGTCTAGTATATACCAATGCCATTATCATTCAGCATTTGCACAGCGCATTGCCGCACTATGCTTAAATGTTATTGATATCCGTTAGTTTGAAATTCATCCGAAACTTCGCGATACTTGGCAAAATATCGCCAAATTTGGCGACAAAATGTAACCATAAACGATGCCAACTTGGCTATATCTTAGTAATTTGGCGCAACTGTCATTCAAATTCAGTATTCACGAATATTCTCTTATCTCGTTCGTCGCATTTTAGCTTTAAGTAAAATCATTTTCGAGTAAAACTTGCAAAATATTAAAACCAAGAAATATGAGAGCTACCTCATTCCTCCCGGTACTGACTAAAAGGAATTTTTTTCCTATTTTTTATCGTAAACATTAACTTAAAATGATACATGTATGCTTACATTTATGGACATTAAGACGCGATCAAAATATGATAATAAATTTCATAGTTTTTGTATACATATTTTTTTATTTTTTCATTTTGAAACTTTTCCGAAGTATATACAAGTTCTAATATGTTAGAATTTTTCAGATATTCAAGATAGAGCTGTATTTTCAACTAGATAAAAGATTAATATTTATTAACGTATTAATTCAATGTCTCTCATAGATATTTAATCTACGGTTTATGACAGAATTTGTTGTGATCAATTAAAAACAAGCCGAAAATTGTACAAGTACAAAAATATGCAAGTACAAATGTAGGGGATTCGTAGTATCACTAGTTTATAAATGTTTAGATATTGTGGCAATAGCTGTTGCACCCTTAGGCAGAAATTCATAAATACAAAATTTATTACAATCCTATATATGAAATTCAGTAATACTGAAATAAAAAATCTCCATCTTAAATAGCACGTAATCACCATGGCAACCTAAAATCATCATTACTTACCATAGGATATTTTTATATTAATTGCGTATGATAGGATTTAATCGAACGTAGGAACCTTTTATTTATATGTTTTTAAGATTCTGGTTCGATTTTAATGAAATTTAAAATTACTAAAATTTTTCAACGTCTTGAAATTATGCTAGTTTTTTATGTATGATAATTGCAAATAATTCTTTTGGATTGTTTTTGGCTGTTATATGAGGACCAGATGACGACTATAGCTGCTACATATTTACATAATTGTGCAATTTCTCCATAGACCATAATGTAATGGAATGCTTTCTACTGCCCCCGTAAATAAACTATCAATGCTATAGAATTTATATTCAATACCAAACATGGAAAAATAATGCTTAGTAACCTATAAAAACTATGGAGCAATCCAACTGCATTAATGCACGTTAGAGTTCTAACAGTCAAATGGACTGAGAAACTGAATTCATAAACGCTTTTAATTATGTTGAAAAGTGTTAAAAACGCATAAGGATTTGAAATTATATGTTCACAAAATTTTATCAATAAATTGATGCATACTTGAATAGTTTTAAACAGCCCTGTATTTCAGTTGTTATCTGTATATACATTCCACTACTTAGCTAAAATTTCAGTAAGACTAAAACACGTTTAAAAGTTGAGAAATCATGCTTCCAGAGATTATCCATCATCCATAGAGGGACATTTATATAATTCTTTACAAGGGCCTTTGTATCGTTTTTTCTATATTCTACAAATATATCTTAGTATATTAAAAGTAGTACTGCATAAAAAATGCATAACACATTTAAAACAGTTTTTAAGCTGTTTTCGTTCATACTCAATAACTTTTATGATTTTTTTGTGTAACCCTAGATATGTACTAAAGCCTTTATAGACATAACATACTATGCATATGGAGAAATTTAGTTAAATTTAAAAACTCATTTCACAATTAAAAATACACATCCTGAAATCATCGCTAATATACAGTGTTTCCGGAAATGCATAATAACCCAAACTCTTTTGAGGATGACTGTAAATACTATGCAATTTCTATTATATAGGAAGTAATTTGTAGAAAACCACACTGTAAAAAATTTTGGTCTCGAATCACGGTGGTTATACCGTCAACTTTGTGACACTTCCTTTTACCGTAATTTTACTGGACGGTATATATACCGTAAAATATTTAAAGTAGATGTACCGTAATTTAACTGAACATAAATTTAAATATTTTTTAGTATATGTACCGTAAAATGTTTAAAGTATATGTACCGTAATTTAACTGGACGGTATATGCACCGTAAAATATTTAATGTATATGTACCGTAAAAAATATTCTTACAGCATATATACCGTACATTAAATTTACAGCATAAATACCGTAAATTAAATGTAAGGTATATATACCGTAAAAATATTTATACACCATATATACCGTATTTTAAATATACAGTATATATACCGTAAATTAGATAAATGGTATGTGTACCGTAAATTAAACATACGGTATATGTACCGTTAATTAAGTATATGGTATATATACCGCAAAAATTATTTATGCTGTATATATACCGTAAATTAAATGTATGTTATATGTACCGTAAAGGCATTTATAATTGGTATATATGCCGTAAATTAAATATACAGGGTGGTCATAAAAAAAACGTTACCGATATATGGAGCTCTAGCGGCCAGTCCGCTCAACCGATCGAGGTGAAATTTCAGATATAGCTATTCAGAGGTATGAGCTCGAGATTCTGTGAAAGGCAACAAAATGGCGCTCACGGTTACGGTTATAGTTACAGAAACTCGAAAATTTCCAATGGCAACACCCATTTTTTTTATCGCAAAATGCTCAGCGCATGCGAAAACCCTAAAGAGCGTTGGAAGCGTACGTGTATCGCAAGAAACGGACACGTTATGCACGCACAAAAAACTGTTCTGCGAATCCTCTCCCCCATAGAAAAAACTCGATTGAGGCGCAAGGAGGAAATTTGCATATGACACAGAGTCAGTACACTAATCTCTGATTACAACACAGATCGGAGAAATTAAAACTTTTATTTTGATTACACATTTTCCACATGGGTGCCATCTCCATTAATTGCCTGTGATGACACCCATGTGGAAAATGTGTAATCAAAATAAAAGTTTTAGTTTCTCCGATCTGTATTGTAATCAGAGATTAGTTTACTGACTCTGTGTCATATGAAAATTTCCTCCTTGCACCCCAATCGAGTTTTTTTATGGGGGGGGGGGATTCGCAGAACGGTTTTTTGTGCGTGCATAACATGTCCGTTTCTTGCGATACACGTACGGTTCCAACGCTCTTTAGTATTTTCGCATGCGCTGAGCATTTTGCGATGAAAACAAATGGGTGTTGCCATTGGAAATTTTCGAGTTTCTGTAACTACAACCGTAACCGTGAGCGCCATTTTGTTGTCGTTCACAGAATCTCGAGCTCATACCTCTGAATAGCTATATCTGAAATTTCATTTCGATCGGTTGAGCGGACTGGCCGCTAGAGCTCCGTATATCGGCAAAGTTTTTTTATGACCACCCTGTATGTTATATATAACGTAAAAATACAGGATGGCCCAAAAAACCTCCCACTTTTGACAGGATAAAAACCAAAAAGGATTGCAGAGAGAAACTTGTTTGTTCAAAAATATGCAATAAGTATGACAAAAGTTTAAAAAGGCTATCTCTTTCAAATTATATCTGGTAAGTATTCTCCATTGGAAATAATACACAGTTCAAGAAGATGTATGAAATCTACCCCCACTGATGTAACTCTTGTGGAATACCTGCTTATGATAGCACCTGCTTATGTAGATCTTATTTCTGAAGAGCAATTCAAGCAGAGGGCGTAACTTTGACAAGATATATGTCTTGTGATAAGAGATTGCATCTGTTGTCTTCAAATGTATATTGCTTACAATGACCAACACTTACCAAACACCATATCTAAAACATAATCATTTTTAGATTCTTATCATACCTATTGTATATTTTAAAACAAACAAGTTTCTATCCCTAATCTTTTTTGTTTTATATTATCCTGTCAAATGTGGGAAATTCTTATGGATAATTCTGTAATCAGAATCAGTGAATATACAGGAAGAGCTCAAAGGCTTACCTTTATAAAACTTACTATGTGGAAAAATATTATTCGATATACGTGTGGATACATTTAAAAATTTTTACAAAATTTTAAAAATCCACTTGGAGGTTATCAATTTGCATAAAGATACGTCTACTCATAATCGAAAATATCTTGTAATAAAATTCAATTACACTCTAACATCTGTAAAGTATATACTAAAATCTTTTTTTCTTTTCATAAATTTTCTGTATTTGTCTCGATAGATGTTTATTTGTTATAATGTGCAGTTGTTGAAGTAAAAAAAATAGATAAAAAAATGTTTTGTGATCTAAAATGCAATTAAAAACAATGAAGAGCACATTTATTTATCTGCCAACTTCTGCAATTATTTATACTTATCTTATATCACTATTTTAAAACTGTTATTTTTGTCATATTCCATGTTTGAAAGTACAGCGAAAATTGTTATTTTAAAGTAGCAGTATAAAAAGGATATAGAAGTTAAGGATATAAAGTATGTCGCAGTTATGCAATTAGAGGATTAAAATTAATAAACAAACATATGTTATAACAAAAGATCTTATATTAGTATCTGGCGGTAAGAAAAAAATGCTAAAAACGATATTACTCCGCTGTGATCAATAATTTCGCAACTAACAGTAACACATTTATGTGTTTGTCTATTTATGAAAGGATACCTAAAGTAAATTTCTTTGCACTGGAAATTCAGATTAAAATTTTATCATAAATCTCCCAAATGAATTTTTCGAATCCATCTATATGTTTTGATATAGATATGATTTTATACGTTTAAAAAGATTTATGTTGTAAAAATATTACATAATTATTTTCCAAATAAGATTGACATTGAATTCAATTTGTAGCAATTTTTATAAAGGAAACTTACAGCATAAGAACAAATTTTGTTTTTGTATACAGTGAAATTTTAATTTGCTTCAAAATTATTATTATTTTTAAAAAATAATGTTGTTTTCATAATAGAAGCAGCTTTAATAATCAAAGAATGGCAGTATAATATGCAATAATTTTAATTACTCAATGATAAAATAACATTCACATACGTGCATTAAATCATAAACTGATTTTCTTAAAATTACACTGCAAAAAATCTATCTTCAGTCTTACGTAATCCATTAGAAATTACATCGCACAAAGTTACATGATTAAATTAAAGAAATAAATATTAAAACATTCTTATGTTTAACTTAATATTTCAATGCCTGCATATTATATGAATTTAATACTAAAAGAGCAATAAAAAATTTATGAAACATGCATAAAGATTTCAAATAGTAAGTAATTTTACATAAGACAGAAAATGCCTCGTTAAATTAAAAAAAGCAAAAACTAATGTAAACAGTATGTATGCTGAAAATAGCGTTCATAATATTTATCGAATAAATAAATACAACTTTTTAAAAGCAACGATTTCCAAATGTTATTTTTTATTGTCTATAATATTTTTTGAATTTCTGTTGTTTACTTCTTACTTAGGCATGAGAATTTTCCGCGTTTTCCCCCATCAGTATAATCTTAGAGAAAATGTTATTTTACTCAATCGAAAAATGCTGCGATTTAACAGAACAATGTAAACATTTTTCTCTAATATTATACTGGTATGAAAAAACGCGGAAAACTCTCATCCCTATTACTTCATCTTATTTCTTCTTTTTATTTCAAAATTATTCAAGAATGTATTAAAAAGTTGATTTTGAGAATAGTGTTAAAATTCATCAATGCACACTAGTAAAATTAAATTTTTTATTACACCAATAAAAATTGTAAACAAATAAAAGATGCAAATTCAATCTATGTGTATACATATTTTACAATAGTTTTGTATTATATAAAATTATTTTATAATCAAAAACAAAAGATAAAGAACTTTTAAAGTGGAGAAAATTCATAACATGAGGATACAAAAACAAACTAATGCAATTAGAAACTATAATTCTAACTATGTTGTTACAATCTATGTAACAATAAAATAAAACAACAAAATGCACAATTGGAAATATTAATTTTACATCACGTGATACAAGTTTTCAACTGAATACACACACTGTATCAATGTCATAAAAAATCAAAACGAAAATAGCATAGCGGAGCATCTATGGGGAAAAAACGAATGCAAATTTAAATTATCTCTAGTTTTATTTTATAATAGATGTATGTCACATGAAGTTTTTTCATATTCAAAATAAAAAAGTGAAACAAATTTCAAGAAAATAGAACTTATAATACAGTTATTGACTTCAAACTAACCGAAATAGAATCTGTAGGAAATAGAATCTAAACCTTATTTAATATCCATGCATATTATATATATATATATATATACATATATTTTTTAATTTAAAACTAATACACAAAAAAAAACTTTTGCAGTACACAGTTACTGACTATAAAGTAATGCAGATTCAAACTCTATTTTTAGCTTTATTAACTTCAACAAATAAAAACATGTTCAATCTTGTTTGACATTCATGCATATCGCATAAAATTTCAGAATAAGAGCAATGATACAAAATATTTGTGATTAATTCTACACAAAATACATACAAAATTACATCAAAAACGATAAGTGCTGCAGTTTTAAAATTAGATTCCATATAATATATGTGTGATTGTTTGGAAATTAGCGAACATGAACTGTTAGCTATTTTAATATTTTTAACAAAAAAGTTTACAAATTATTTGTTTAATATATAGACATTGTTTATTTAAATTAGCCCATTATTTTGAAAAATTAATTAAAAAAGACATTTATTTTAAAATTTTATATCTCTGAGTATCACTGCCTGACATGTAACAATTATACTTTTAAATACAAAAATTATTTTTTCTTACTAATATACTTTTACATTCATTGTCTCTAACTTCTGTCTTTTAAAATGAAAACATGAAGTACTATTTATATGTTTCAATCAACTTTTTTTCAGTCCAATTCCATTCTTTTTTCAAAAAAGTTTCTCATTCAATTCAAAAATATTTCAAAGCATTCCCTCACTCATTATTAATTCATGTTTCAGCTAGATGTAAATAATTAACAAGTAGAAATACTACATATGTATTCAGTACTTGTTTTAACCTAATTGTAAAATACTTCTAAACTATCTTGAAGATATTCTGCAGTATATAATAAAGAATTTAATAAGCATAAATGTTTAATAAATGAAAATATTCAGATATCCCCATTTTCTCATTCAAATTTGTAAAGTTAATTTACACATTAATAATATATCAATATGCAATTAATTTTTCCTAAAGAGATAACTTAAAAATATATACTGTCTTAAACATCTTCTCTATGATTAAAAGTGTTTTGAACTAATAATGTTAAATTTATCATTCTCCCATTTTATCGCTCATTTCTCCCATACAAAATCTATGGAATATATATATATATTTTAGTATTAGGTGTGACGTCTGTTTTTTCTCTATTAAGCAGCTACTTAACATATTGCTGCAAAAAATCAGAAATTTCTGACATGATTATTTATTTCTTATGTCACTAATATAAAAATCGCTAATTTTTGTATAAACCTCCATGTACAGTAAAATAAGTTTAAAAAAGGCACCAAATTGAATGTTAATATACAAATACAAAGCACAAACCAAATACAACCTGCAAATTGTCACAATCCATATTATCATATTCAAATATTCAAAATGAAATTGTATGGAATGCAGTTTTAAAAATATGGTAAAAACAATAATGCTGTTATATAAAATAAACATATAATTATATATATAAATTTTATAAAATGAAAATTAATGTAAATGAAGTGGTACAGAACGGGTAAATTTTTATGTTAAATTTAAAGTCATTGCATACAATTTTAGTTGTGAAAAGAATCTTTGAGGGAAAAAAAGCCAATTAGCAAGAGTTTTGTTTTTAACAGTAACATACTACGGTATAATCTCAAAAATCCGGAATTCCTAAACCCAGCTTCAAAATTGTAATTTCTCTCTTTTAATAATGCCAGCAAGATTGAGGAAATCAAATACTGGGGAGCTCAAAGATTAAGGAAGAGAAAAACAAAAAAAGGTTTTGAAAATTATTTGAAAAATCAAACTTGGTTACAGTTAAAAGCTGATTTAGAAACAAATACGTTTTACTGAAACATATATTCATAATCTGTATTTAATATAAGGAACTCCAGTTGCAAAATAATATAAAAGTAAAAAAAACCTACTATGATTTTTCAGAAATTAAAGGAGAATTGACTGCACTGTTTTTCGAATTTTTTTAGCATAAACTTCAAATAAAGTAAATTATTTTTTTCCCTTTCTCTCCCTTAATTATTTCTTCATTATAAATTAAATTGTGACTAAAAGTGCCATTAAAAATTTCGCTAGCAGTTGTAATCATTCTTCATAAATTTAGCTTTATATTGGTCCTAATGAAACTGGATTTTCGAAATTAAATTGCAAAAAATTTTCACTAATAAACAAAATCAAAATGTTGAAGCAAAAGTTTTAAGAAAACACAGTATTGTACAAATACAAGATTAAAACGGAGAATACTGAGATTTTTAATTAAAAAGTAAACGTCTGATAAGGACTTTATAATCATGTAAAACAAAAAATAAATTAATAAACGCTACGAACCAAACTCATATCGGAAATAACAATATTATAAATTTACCAATGATTTTTTTTGCATCGAATTCTTATTAGAAATTAAACTGAAAATAGCACATCGATTATATAAAGCAGCTGATGTTAAGTAAAATCTATGGTTACAAATATATTAACTTTAAAATAAAAAATCTAAAAAATTTAAAAAATGAAGGACAACAGAATTTAATCAACCACCCTCTCTACCACCTCTCCAACAATTTACTTCTATAAACATTATCTTGCAGGTGTTCTACATAAGATTACTCATAAAGGAAATATAATTTGTTCTCATAATTCTCAGTAGCATGACTATAAGAGATTAATTTGAAATACTCTGAAAACATGCATTAGAACAAAAAATATTTTATATCACGGCTAGATAAATCTGATAATTTCTACATGTTCTTTCAGCATGCTATGAAAATAATTAGATGATCAAACTGAAAAGGCACATACATAAAAGCTTGCTTCTTAAATTTATGTTGCTGCTTACTCTTTAAAGCTCAGAAAATTAAAATGTCTTTATATAGATTGTCCTAACCTATAAATGTTATACAGAAAACAATTATGAGTTACGATCATCAGTGAAGAATAATATTTCTTGAAATCTTTGAGCGAACACCACAAGTTTAGGATGGGTAGACATATATTTTCCACCTTTCTTTCACTGTACTTTTGATCCACTATGAGGATTTATTCCAAATACACATCTAAAAATTGAATATAAAAAGATACTCAATAAAGTGTACAAAAAAAAATACTCAATAAAAAAATATTATCAGAGAGAATCCTTAAAAAAATCTATTTGTCATCAGGAAAGATGAAATTATACATTTTTTAAAACCTGTATTTAAGAAACCTGAACTCAAAAAACACATTTTCACTTTAAAATTAAGAACTTGGTAACAAAAAAATACGACAAAATTTCTAAAACTTTTTCGAAAAAATTTCTGCATGCCTCGAAAAAATCTATTAAATTTACTTAGCATAAATGAGTTTATAAATGTCTCTTCATATTAGCAAAAAATAAAAATATAACTTACAAAGCAATGTTTCTTTCTAATTAGTAAATTATTTTGTGTCATTTTATAAGGTTGCCGGTTTTTAAACATAAAAAAAGACCTTTTTTTGTTTGCCTGTTTTAACTACTTACAAAAAGCCAGATTTTTTTAAAAGTTGGTTTACTAATTAATGCGGCTAAATCGAACTAAATCTAAATCAATTAACTTTAAATACCCTCATAAATATTTTCTAATAAAAAAATTTTAAATTTCTATTAAATTTTGTCAAATAAATAAGTCTTTATAACTGACAGAAGGCAACTCTGGAGGCATTATGTCTAGCAAAAAAATAATATTGAAAAGAATATACAGTCGGCTCTCGTTAATTCGAAATCGGATAATTTGAATCTTCACTTAATTTGAACTACACATGAAGTCCCAAAGTTTTCAGTGGCAGAATAACGTTAAAAACTTTCATTAATTCGAATTCATTTTTTCTTGACTTCGTTTAATTCGAACTAGCGATAATTCCGTTTTTTTATTTTACTTTTCTCTCGCAAGGATTTCTGATCATTTGAATAAATTTTCATCGATTTTTGCGAAAATCGTTCCGAACGACTATACATATTATCCAATGCATTTGATATCCACTTTCTTAGTGCTCCGTCTGTCCATCAATTACACCTCAAATTTTTCTTCCATTGTGCTTGTTTCAAATCATTTAATTAGTTTATGTATTTATACATTCTAATTTATTATTAAGTCATATCCTAATGATAAGAGACGAAATATATTTTAAAAACACTATAACATTAATTTCTTGTAACAGTACCATATTAGCATGTTTTTATTTCATATTTTCCATAATTCGAACTTTGGATAATTCAAACATTTCTTGTGGTCCCGACAAGTTCGAATTCACGAGAGTCAACTTAATTTATATTCCAAACTACGGTGTTTAAAAATTCTATAACACATAACTTTACACATCCTATACATTTTATAGATTATATTTAATTAAGCAATGCAAAGTGTAGCACATCAAAATGTAAATTTAAAAAGCTTGTTGCTATGCATATCCATGCATATTCTATTTATAATTACGGTGATCTTACGGGTCAAGAAAAACCTGTAAAAAAAGGAAAAGTTAAGAAACTCAAAATTTAAGCAAAAAAGCCTAAGAAATGTTTAAATATTTGAAGCGGTCATAGAAATTTTTAAATACGAATATCCATCAAATTCCTGATTATCACTGTAAGTGAAGAAATTTTGAACTGATTATTCATCCAATCTAAAATTTTTATATAAAATTTATCTAAACTATATAACATTAGCATACAATGTAAAATAATTAATAATCTGGAATTAATGCAAGTTTGTACATTTTTAGTGTTCATTTAGATTAAAAATGTCCTTACGAAGTGTTTTGCAACAATATAGAAGCCACATTTTTATCTTGAAAAGTCAGGCATATTTTGGGGAAAAGGTCATGATAAACCTGGAAATTCTAGGGAAGTTTTTCACCAAAATTGTGTAGGAAGCCAGACAATATTGCTTTTAATAGTAAGAAATGATGTTTTTACTATATGACTACATATGATTTTAAATGTTTATAAGAAATAAAATAAAACTTTTGTATATTAATAGCTGTTAAAATTAGTTAAATAATAAAACTTGCAATTAAGTAATCATTGTTTTTGTTGCTTTTATAAAGCACTACAATTCCTTTAAACAATTGGGGAGGGGGGAAGGTCAGTGTAAACCGAATAAAGCAATTGTAATGACCCTTATGAAATTCAGCTGATATGTTTGCAATTCTGACCTCAAATCACTAAAAACTCAATTTAGATTTATTCTAGCATTAATGTCTTGATTTTTGAGAAATTGGCTGTTATTAAATTCAATCAATTAAACATGAAGATAAACTATGAAAAAACACTTTAAAATACTTAGTTTATAATTACAACACTTCATTTCATAAAAGCCATTTATGACCAAAAACGGTCAATTTTGTCCATAAAAATCGGTAAAAAAAAAAAAAAAAAAAAAAAAAAAAAAAAAAAAAAAAAAAAAACGCTAGAACTGCTTTTTTTATTGCTAGTGGCAACTCTGGTTCTACTAGTGTTTTTTCACGATTAATGCAGAAATATTTAGTATGTAATATATATATATATATACAGGGTGTTTCTAAATTCATGGTACAAACTTTAAGAGGTGATAGTACACATCAAGACAAACAATATTAAAAGGAAAACTAAGGGTGCCAAACGTCTTCCGAAGGAGATAGGCGCCAATAAAGTTTAGGGTCCAAAAATTCAAATGATTATAAAAAACAGAAAAATTGGTCGATTCGTTTGCGGTTTTCATTTAAGCTATTCTTTATGTTAGTATTGTCTTGAAAATAAATTATAAAGATAAATTTCAAAAAATTCTGATAGAGGCCGCTTTAGACTTTGGAGTAACGAACAACTATTTTTTACTATTATTTTTTGCATCTCATAAACTTTTTTAGAAGCTTAGACATAAACTTAAATTTTGCGACGAAAATCTGAATTGTTAGGAGTGGTTGAGTAAAGCAAAGTGAACTGTGTTCAGTGGGGATGGGGAGGTTCGAATTTCAAATGATTATAAAAAACGAAAAAATTAGTGGGTTTTTGCTAAAATGATTCTTTATGTCAATATTTCCTTGAAAATAAATTTTAAATATTCTTTTCAAAAAATTCCGTCAGAGGGCGCCTTGAACTTTAGAGAAACCAACAACTATTTTTAACCGTTATTTTTTGTATCTAATTGAATTCTTGTAAAAGTTCAAACTTAAATTTTGAGCTCAAAATCTGCATCGTTGTAAGTAATTAAGTAGCGGAAAATTGAATTGTGTTCGAGGGGTGGGGAGGGTAACTTTTCAACTCCTGAACACAGTTCAGTTTGCGCTTCTTAACCCCTCCCATCGATTTAGAATTTGAGCTCAAAATTTAAGTCCAGGCATTTGCAAGCATTTAATTAGATACAAAAAATAACGGTTAAAAATAATTGTTGGGTACTCTAAAGTTTAAGGCGCCCTCTGACGGAATTTTTTGAAGTTTATCTTTAAAATTTATTTTCAAGGAAATATTGACATGAAGAATAGTTTTAGCGAAAACCAACCAATTTTTCCGTTTTTTTTTTTTTTTTTTTTTTTTTTTTTTTTTTTTTTTTTTTTATATAATCATTTGAAATTTGAACCTCCCCACCCCCATTAAACACAGTTCATTTTGCGCTACTTAACCACTCCCAATGATTCAGATTTTCATTTCAAAATTTAAGTTTATGTCTAAGCTTCGAAAAAAAAAAAATATGAGATGCAAAAAATAACGGTAAAAAATAGTTGTTCGTTACTCCAAAGTCTAAAGCGCTTTCTATTGGCATTTTTTGAAATTTATCTTTATAATTTATTTTCAAGACAATACTGACATAAAGAATAGTTTTAGTGAAAACCGCAAACGAATCGACCAATTCTTCTGTTTTTTATAATTATTTGAATATTTGGATCCTAAACTTATCTCCTTCGGCGCTTATCTCCTTCGGAAGACGTTTGGAACCCTTAGTTTCCTATTTAATATAGTTTGTCTTGATGTGTACTATCGCCCCTTAAAGTTTGTACCATGAATTAAAAAACACCCTGTATATATATATATATATTTATTTATTTACCATTGTGAAATATTTGAATGCGTCAGCATTATGATAATAATTGGCCAGACAGGACTTAGTAAATACTTACCTTTGCATAAATTCCAATGTTATTTTTAATTCATCAGGCTATCTGATGTTAAATAAAAAAAAACTGCAAATAAATTAGTTAAAGCCCCAGTTCTTGATAACTTCGAATTTACGATCGTTTTGTCAATTATCAACATATAAGTATCAGCAGTCAGCTGACCAGTGCCTGAAAAACAAAGGAGTTTGGTGATAATAATGCGTAAATAAGGATTATAATAACTAAAAGAAATATGAAAATTAGTTATACCTTTACATAATAAACTTAAAAGTAGCCAGATATATATGGAACTCTCAAAATATTGAATGCCAGCATTAACATCCGGTATTATTTAAAAATCCGTTCCTCTTTTAATTATTTCATTTAAAATAAGCTCAAAAATAAAACGATAAAAATAAAAACCTTTATTTAAAACTCTATAAGCTCTTTCTATGCAAGTATTTTTGTAACGATCGATTCTTTTTCTCGATTTTTTTTTTTTTTTTTTTTTTTTTTTTTTTTTTTTTTTTTTATGAAATAGTTTTTAGCTGTTGTCAGAAATTCACTCTTTTTTTAATTCCAATTTCATAAATTTATTATTGATAAAGTAAAATGAGAAAACAACGTACTGACTACTTATTATTTTACTTCGAGGCGTCTGATTTATTTGATTATTGTGCTTATTTTATATAAAAATGTGAATAATTTGATTAGATGAAGGAAATTACGTCATTGAAAATTATATAAGATTTAAATATTATTTTAAAATAAATTTTTTTATGCAAGATATAAGCTTGATTTTTAAACTTACTGTACTTAATGATATGCAAGTATTAGCTTAAGAAAAGTTATTTAAAGCTTTTTTTTTTTGTTGTTGTTTATTCATAAAAGAAAATAACTATAGAAGCTTTCTGAATTATTATTTCAACAATTTTATGTAATTTTAAACATTTACAAAATTAAAGGTTTTAATGAATGATTTAAAGAAAATCACTTGATTAATAGTCATGGTTTAATCACTGACTTAACCCATTTGATTAAAATCATTGACACGCTAGGTGATCATCAAGCTGATTTATAATCATAATATGAATAATTTTCACACAAAATTAAATTTCAATATATATTCATAATATCGTATGTTACATAAATTAAAATCTTAGTTATAAAACAAATTTTATGTTTTGAAAACACAATATTCAACAAAAATTGTCAATGATCAAATTTTGCCCTGATTTATAGATTTTGAAATCAATACCAACACAACTCTAAAAACTTTATAAATATTTATTAGTACCGTTACTGTTACTCGTAGTTCTTCAAAATTATAACCTTAAACAAAGCTACATACTGAATCATCCATTTTTAATAAAGAGCTTGGTTAAAATAAATAAATAAAAAACCCAGGTGACAGATAATTCAGAAGTGAAAAAAATCTCAATCTTGGCTTTCAAAGACTCATGCATTCCAAAACAAAAGAGCCACGCAGTACGTATTTTTTTTTTATTATTCAGAGCTTCATAACATGAGCGTTTACGCTACTAGACTCAATTATCCCAATTAGTCCTTGTTTTATTTATTACTGCAATCTGACGTATATGCTTAATCCTATATTTAATTAAACCTGACGTTATTGTTTTAATATAATGCAATCATCATTTTGCAGCATCAACAATTGCATCTTTCTGTTTAGGTGTTAAATTTTCAATTGAATGAAGTTTATTTTCAAAGAGATTTTGAAAGGACTGTTCTTCTGATAGGAGTAAAATGTGTAATTCTTCTGTAATTTTTTGAACTGCCACTGATGGAACAAGGCATTTTGTTTCTAACAAAAGTGTGAATAACGCAATCTCTTTTGTCGTATTAATTTTCAAAGTCAAATTATCTTGATCATCATTTTCATTTTCTACATAATTGTTAATTTCCGAACTTACATTTTGAAAACTATTATCAATATCAGTATTTTTTTTCTAACTTTTCTGACAGAAATGCAGAAGCAATAGATTTTGAATCATAGTTTTTATGATACCGTGAAACATGGGATTTAAAAGAAGATACATTTTTAAAAGATTGGAAACAAGATTTAAAGCAACATCTAACAGTGTGATTGTTTCTAATATGTTCTTTTAAATGAGATATTAAGAGGAGCGTAGATTTAAATGTTTTCTTACACAGTGGTTTATTGCATTTCAAATTTAATAGGTATTTATCTCTAATTACCTGATGCCTCAAATATGAGTGGTATCGTGACATATGCTGCCGAAATGCATAGTAATGTGAAATTTGCTTGACATTTGCGTACACCACATGGAAATTTAAAATTATGTATATTCCGATGAATACGCATATGCATCACATATTTATTTTGAAAATGTGTTTGAAATTTGCAATTCGTGCAATAAAACATTTTTAAATTAAAGGTATGCAAAAAATTTAAACAATTATATTCTTGATTATTCTAAAGTGCTGCGCATGCAAAATGAAATTATGTTAAGTGACTTTTCTCAAAATGTGTCGATGATTGAAGAAATTCCTGAGAGATACTTATTCAATTTTACATTATTTTCTTTCTTCATGCATTAGCTGTTTTATATATGAATCACCTACAAAAATATTTTCAAAAATTAGAAAATTACAAATTTTTATTCTTTCTACGCTTGAAAAAGTTCAGAATATAAACTCTCAGTTTTCACCTCTCTCCCAAATATTAAGTTTCCGTTTTTCCTATTTTGCGCTTTGTACCTAAACTAAATTTTAATAAGCTATATAGAATATTTGTGAATTTACATATGAAATACAGCGCTGCACAAAATAATTGAAGTACCTTTCCGGCTATCTACGGCATTTACTAAATCTGGTTTTTCATATACGTTTTACGCTTTCTAAAATGATTACTTGGGTATCTTATTTACCTTATTAAACTGTAAAGCATTTTGAAAGTATTGCATAATCTATACTCGATGCGTGATGTTTCTTTTTTCTCTACCATCTTGATTTTTTTTTCAGACGTATTGTAATGAACCTATGCAGTTTCAGGATAATTAGAAAATGATAGCCTGTTTGTCAGAACAGCCTTATTTCATCCAGTTTATTCAAATATGTCCAAGTTAGTGAATATTTACGCATACTTATAGGTTAAAAAATATTAGCAAGAATTTAAAATCTTTGTAAATGTTTATAAGAAAACTGTTATTGATAGGTATCATTACCGCGAATGAGTGGCCAAGGTTAGTGAGAATGATAAGTTCCGATGTATTTACCGCTGATCAAATAATTTTGTTTCCTACAAATTTTTTTATTTAATAAAAAGTATCTCGTTTCTAATCACTACATATTTCACTTAATTTATTAAGTAAAGTTTATGTTTTGTAAAAATACTTATAAATTCTTAAAGTCGGTACTTCATTTCATTTGCAGATGAGGCAGATTCTTAATGTTTCCCCAACAATACATAGAGGAGATAGGATGCAGAATGATTGTAATTTACTTTAGAAACAAAACACATAATATGATGAAAACCACTGTCATCAGTTTTCATCAATAGGTTTATTTATTTATTATTTCAGAGAGTCTAGTTTTTACCTACAGATTTCTATACATGTCACTTATAAATTTTGATTGAGGCGAAAAAAACTTTTATAGCTATTGAAATAGCACTTTCAGAAATATCACGTATAAACAATAATTTATCCAGTTTTTTCTGCGGCCATGTACACGATTTTATTTATATTCTAGAAATAGCTTTTACTGTATTAAGTAAAATTCAACTTAAAATTTCCAAACTTACTTAAAAATCATATTTAAGTAAGTCATGCTCATATTTATAAATGCTTAAAAAATCTTTTATCTAGCCCTGTATATGTTAGTTAGCATTTGTAAATGCTCATAATATATTTTTAAAAAATTGTTAAACTTAAAATTGCATATCATAGCTGAAAGAACGCTTCTAACAATTAGGATTAATATTAACATATTAAAATTACAGAATAATCCAAATATATATATACGATAATTAAGGCATAGACGGACAGACAAACGAAATCAAAAAACAATTTCTTTAATATTGAAAAAAATGTTAAATATATAATTTCCAAATAGCTTAATTCTTTATAGGTTCATATGCAATAAGCCTAAAAATTTCAGGCTGATTGAGAAAGAAATTATTTTCCTAATAGCCTAAAATCTAGTTAATCGTTTTACAATAAACCTGAAAAATAACCAGCTGAGTGGAAAAGCGAAAAAACTTTTCTAATTAGTCGGGCTCTTTCCAAGGAACCGGATTTTTCAATTCTCCTACGACATAAATATATACACATACATGCAGAAAAATACTAGCGATAGTGTCTGCATCTTCTTTATCTTTTGAAATTTAAACAGGTCAAATAATTATGTTGTAAAGATGCCCCCTCATTTTTTATTGTAAATGTTTATATGCTACCACTTTTTCAAGCATAGCTGAAATGCTTTATATGCATGAATATACAGTAGCTTCCCTCATAACCAGACTCCGTTTAACCAGTTCTCAACAGCTGGGAAAATATTTAAAAAAAATGTATTCCAGAAGTCTGGTGTCACAAAACGGAGAAAGAGATGATCAGTGTAAATAACAAACTATTTAGATGTAAAAAAAAATTAACCAAAAATGCAAATTTTGAGTGCACTAAAAATGATAACGATATCAAAATTCCCCCCCCCTCCCTCTAGAGATATCAAACGATATCAAATACTAGATCCTCCCCCCCCCCCCCAAACTGATAACATTATACATGTACAGCCCCTATTTTTGAAGGAAACGCGTAAATTGTTTTAAACTTGTTAAATTGGATATTGGTTATTTCAATATTATTCCCTTTTTTTTTCGGGGGAGCGGGGGGGGGGGTGAGTTATAAGGCTTTTTGCTCAATCAGCTGAATCTCAGTCTCACTTAGGCCGGTTAGGTGGGAGGCTACTGTACATATAATAATAATAATAAATAAAAAAAAGCGTTAATATACTACTGTATTTCGTAACTAAGTCATGCTTAAGCCAATATCTTTATTTGTAGGTAATATTTTTGTTTACTAAATATCCATTGCAGTCATTATTGTTATGAATTTCAAATTCCAATATTATAACTAATGAAATTTTGTAAATGACTTTTAGTATATAAATTAAAATATTTCTATTGATATTAAAAGAGAAAACTGCAATTTATTAATTTTTGCAAGAAAATAAAAATAATATAAATAAGTTTTATAAAACCAGATTAAGCTTGCTTAAAAAAATTTTAATGCAAAATAGTGGAACTGATAAATGTTATTTTCTGTTTTTGAGTAGATTTGATTAAGATTCTTAATAATAACCTAAATTATGAAAAATCAAGGAAAAAAATATAGAAAAGAAATAAAAGCTTTCAGTTGGTTATTATTTACGGAATCAAAAACTAAGAAGCGGATCACCAGCATATTTATCCTAGTTTTAAAATAACATATCGATACAAAAACTGATACTTTTAATTAAATGTATAATTTCTCTAGTTGCAGCCTAAAATAATAGGAGAGAGTGTGGTGGTGTGGGACACTTTCTGCAAAAGTAAGAAAATCCACTTTGTTTGACACAAAACAAAAAATTCAATTTATAGAGTGCCAGGTGAAACGCTTTTTAATTTCCTTAAGCAATTCAGAAACATACATATGTAAAAGCTATTTTAAAATTAAAGAAATTGTAAGTTTTAAAATGTGTTCCATACCTCCCCCCCCCGCACCCAAGGAGGTATTGGGACAGTAATAAAATGAAGTTATAAAGGCACAAATTGTCCAGTGTCGGTTAAATATGCTATCAAACAAAGACTAACCACTCATTTCCCAGTCATGATTAGCTTCATGACTGGAATGAAAATTGAGGATTGTCAATCATAGACGACATTGAAAATTCAAAAATTCAATTCATTTACATTTTGAAAGTTAATAAATATATTATTAATGTTCTAATTAATATATTATCCTCTAACATACTTGCATGTTAGCAATTTATATTCATCTTATTTTAAAAAAATAATTGAACATGTTCCATTCTTCCCTTTATTGTCATGTCCCATTTCTCCGCCCTTATTTGTTTTGTGTTAAATTACTTTTAAAAACAACAAGTTGGAAATTGCACATGAAGCGCAGCAAATGAGGTGCATTCGTACTGCAAGTAAATTTAAATATATTCAGATCTTGCTGTTATAGGTTACAGGACTTCGGATATAGTATAATAGTCGAAATCTTTCGTGTGTTCCTGTATATACTATCTGGTTTCTATTATATAAGAAGTAGCTTGTATTAAACCGCAACAACGCATATTAACTTGATAAAATATGAAATAATTTAATATAATTAAAACACTCCCCAAACAATATTTCCCCGTAAACCACAAAGCAGTGGAATACTTTTGAGTAGCCCTGTAAATTAATAATAAACAACCTTTGTATCATAGATTATATAGGATGCATATTTTAGTATCTACTTCATACATTCATGTCAATTCTATTATATTCGAAAGAGTGTGACATCATTAAAATGTACTTGAAACTATTTTTTCCTATTGACCGCAATGCGATGAAATATTTTTAATTGTCCCTGTAATTAAATTATGCATCCGATTTTCATAAAATTTGAAATGAATCGAAGAAATTATGCAAAAATTATATATTTTAATTTTCAAACGATTTTGTTGCATAGTTTTTGCTCTGTTATATGCGGACAAACAGACAGACAAACAAACTGAACGACAACTATAAGTGCTATGCATTTACATAATTAGGGACCCACCTAAAAATGCTGCTTTTACGTTTAGTTTAAACTATGTTTAATATCCAGTATAACATTCCATTAACAGGGAAATAATTGCATTTATGCATAAACAAACAATTAATATATTGCTAGCATAATAAGTATCAGAAGCAAATTTACTTTAAATCCTTGAAATAATTTTTTTCTTCTTACAATTGTAAACTAATACGGATCAAATATTTTTTTGAACTGAAGATTAGGCTACCATTGCTTCATCTTGTGAGTGATTGATGAAATGTTCAGACTGATACATGAAGGGAAGAAAAACCAACCGTCCCATTGCTCCCACTGTCCGACTAAACGAAAAACTTAAACAAAAATCAAATAAATGTATTGTGATTACGATCAACGTCAATTAATGGAGATAATTATAAATAATTTTACATTCTATTACTCATAAGATTTTTTAAAGTGTTATTAACATTCTAAGCGAGGTATACACAGAAGTATTTTTTAAATGATTAATTCACACCAATTCTTTTAAAATCGAATTGAACTATTCAAAATATAAAAACAATTGATTTTTAATTTTACCAGAAAAGTAAAATTGCAAATATTTCTTGCCTTTCTATAATGCTAATAAATTTTTTGAAGGGCATTTACGATAGTATTCAATGTAATCTTATTAATATTTACTTTCGAATTATATATATATATATATATATATTAATCGATATTTGGAAAATATTTGAATAGATTATAATAACTTTGATTTTAAAATTGTCTTTAAAGTCTCTTCATTTTTGTTAGTATGGCGCATATCTTTGATACAGAAACAAAAGAAACTTTAAATATATATTAGCTTAACTTAAGAATACGACATAAACAATACATCTACTGAAATTCTACAGAAAACAACAAAAAGAGACCTTTGTTGTAAGATTTTCACAATCTATAAAAAACTAAAACAGCGAATAAAAAAGAAATCGTTAACATACTTTGAATTTGGTACAACATTCATTTACAGGCAGGCTTCCATTACTATCGTTGAAAATGTAGATTCTGAAGCACCTACTTGCCACATTCAATTAAATGTAGAGGCTGGTTGGTTGATTGACTTCTGCTATTTATGCTACAAATCGCGTTAACCGATTGCTTTAGTTTTAGATTGCGTTTAGATTCCTGCAGGTTAGCTTCGGGTTGAACTGATTTTTCAAATGTTACTTCTGTGTATATGCTTTGAGATTAAACTGTATATGTGTTATAAAAGTAAAATAAAATATGAATATTTGTGTGTGTGTCGCGAAGAGAGCAGCACAAAACAGGGTCATTCTGAGGACGATTTTTGTTTTAAATTTACAGAAAATTTTCTAAAACGTTCATTAAAAATAAAGGTTTTTTTTTTCATGGTGCTAATTAGAGTAGATGGGGTTAAAAGTATGCATTTTAAATAAATTTTGATTTTTAACGAATACATTGGGTTAAACTTTGTGCAACGAGTGAATAAAATATTAGATTAGAGGCGTTAGATTACTATCTTGAACCAGAAATCTGTCAGTTTCGTGAGAAATTGCAATTTTTACAAAACATTGCTCAGCCTGTTTCTATCCCATTATTTGGGGTAAAAGTACACAAAATTTTGCCTCATTATAACGGGCTTTTGTTATATTTTAGGTAAAACAAATGAGTTATGTAGAAACATTAGTAAATTTCCCTAATATTAATACTTTTACTGAAAATTACAAATTAAACAGTAAAAAAATTCAAAAATAAATAAATAAAATTAAAAAAGACCAGCGGCGTATGAGATCGCAAATAGGAGTTAATTTCTGTGACGAAAATTGTTACATAAATACTGTGAGCGCTGTCAGAGACCCCTTGATGGTAGAATGAATAAAACGATCAGTTGTCTTAAAAGATAGTGTTTCTGTATTAAACTTTACGTAAAAACGTGTTAAAATATCTCGATTCAGAAATCTCTAGTTATACTGCTAAGTTTCCAAACTAATAAAAAATTTCCCTAATATGAATATTTTAACAGAAAATTACAAGTTGTGAAAACGGAATATAGCAGTTTAGTAATAGTTTATCAGATATATAACAGAAGTTGAGGGTTTTAATACTTAAAAAGAGGTTTTAATACTTCAAATAGCGTATTATGAAACAAAAAAAATTGTTTTTAAATGCAGGTAGGCAAATTCATAACTTTTATGTTTAAGAAAAAAAAAAATAAATGGAAAAAGTAAAAGGTAATTAACTAGCTTTTAATAGTTAAACAGCTATTACATTTTACATAATACTAATTTATATAAAAAAAAGCTTCCCACAACTTAATTGTGGAAAGCTTTGCATCTTGCTAAAAGAACAGGGCAAAGCACCGTTTCTTAAGCTTGTTCCGAGACAGAATGCGTAGCTTTCTCTTATTCTGCAGCATTTTGCTTCGGCCACGCACAAATTTAAACAAATGAGATCTAAGTAAACTAGCGGGTATTTAGAAGCTAAAGAGCATTCGTTCCCGATTAAATTTTTTAATTTGAGGTATTGGCAGCTAATCAAACACGTGAAAGTTTATTGATAATAGGTAAAAATTTAAATATTTAAACTTACATCTTTTTTTTTTTCAATTGAGTGCTTATTTTTTCACAAGGTTTGAATACACTACACTTGAGACCGAATTGCCAAATAGCAGTCATGATTGAAGACATATTTCTTCACACTGAATCAGCCAGTATGTATCCCCCCACTCACACACACACGCACATGAACATCTGCTCTGTGTTTTGTTTTTTCTTCCGCGGTACTTTTGAAATTGACGTTTTTAGGTGTGTTCGTAATTACGTAAATATGTAACACCTATAGTTGTCCTTCAGTCCGTCCGTCTTTACGTCCATCCGCATATAACAACACAAAAATTACCCAACCGAATTGTTTAAAATTTAAAATACATAATTATTACATAATTTTGTCAAATCATTTCAAATTTTATGAAATCAGATGGATAGATTAATTACAGGGACCATCAAAAGTATTCCGCTACATTATGGTCAATGAAAAAAAAAGTTTCAAATGTATTTTAATCGTTTAAAATTTAAAATATATAATTATTACATAATTTTGTCGAGTCATTTCAAATTTTATGAAAATCGGATGCATAGATCAATTACAGTGACAATAAAAAGTATTCCGTTACATTACGGTCAATGGGGGAAAAGTTTCAAATGCATTTTAATGGTGTTACACTCATTCGAATATAATAAAATTGATATACATTTATAAAGTACATATTATAATATACATTTCGTACAATATGGGATAGCAAAGAACTTCTGTTATTGATTTACAAGGTCACACAAAAGTATTCCATTACATAATGGTATAGGGAGGAAAACATTGTTTGGTGCGCGTTTTAATTGTAGTTAACTACTTAACATTTTATGAGATTGATATACGTTGCTGAGGAATATTACAAGTTATTTCCAAGTTATAAAAGAAAGCAGATAGTATTTACAGGGACACACAAAAAATTTTGGTTACTATAATGTATCCGAGGACTGTGTATTATTACATCAAGATCTGAATAATTTTAGGTGCGTCCGTAATTATGTAAATAGCTAGCACCTATATTCGTCGTTCAGTCTGTCAGCCCGTCTGTACGACCGTCCGTCTGTCTGTCCGCATTTAACAAACCAAAAACTGACCAACCAAATCGCACGATATTTGAATTATATCGTGAAATATATAATTGAAATATATAATTTTAGCGTAATTTTGTCGAGTTATTATAAAGTTTATGAAAATCGGATGTACAGTTTTATTAGAGGAACAGTCTAAAGTAATCCATTGCATTACGATCAACAGGAAATATAGTTTTAAGTACATTTTAATGATGTTAAATCCTTACGAATATAATAGAATTGACATGAACCTATGACGTATATATGTATTAAAATATACGTTCTGTACAATCTCTGATTCAAAGAATATTTATTATTAAAATACAGGGCCACAGGAAAGTATTCCACTACATAATGCTATACGGGGAAATTTGGGGCGTGTTTTAATTATATTAAGCTATTTCACATTTTATGAATATGATATACGTTGCTGAGGGGTGTAATAGAAGTTACTTCCTTGCTTATTTACCGGAACACAGAAAATATTTCGAGCACTTTACTGGATGCGGAGTTCTGTCTACTATAACAGCAAGATCTCAATATTTTTAAAACTTCGTTATCGTACGAACGGACCTCATTTACTACGTTTTGCGTACAATTTCCAAATTGTTTTTATAAGCAAAGCCAAGGTTTTTTTTTTGGGGGGGGGGGTGGGGGCGAAAATCGCGTTTTTTTTAAGATATTTTTATCGAATTTGCCTTTTTACTATTTTTTAACAAAGTTTGGTGTTATTGTCGTGATCCTATAGAGAAATTTTTTTTTTTTTTTTTTTATTTGCGTTTTTCGCAATCCTTTCACGAAATTTATCTTTATCAAAAATCCTTTAACGAATTGCGTGTTTTGTATGATACCTTGATGAAACTCGCGATTTTTGATGATTTTTTGATGAAATTTGAATTTATTTGTCATTCTTCAAACATTGTTATTTTTTTTTTATCTCTTGACCAATTTTGCGTAATTTTCGCTATTATTTTCATTTACAGAAATCTGATTTATGGACAGATAATAGCTACAATGCAGAACAATATTAAAATTATTTTGTTATGGGTTGTTACTTATCACAAAAAATGACTTTTTGTGACTAATGAAAATTTATGAAAAATAATTTATGCAAAAGAGTGTCAATCTGATAAAGTAAAAAGAAAATTTCTTTGAACATAACTCAGTTTAATAATGAAATTTTTATTAATTTTAATTTATTAAATTTTTTGAATAGTTTGTTATTTTTTACGATATTTTCATCTAAATTTTGATTTTTAGATTTTACATTTGTGAGAGGGGGCGGTCTTTCAAATCTCGAAGATTTCAATATCTGGGAATACACGATGAGTTTTACCGTTTCTTGTGCTTTATATGTTTCAGCGATGCAACATATAAAGCACAAGCAACATATAAAACGCATCGTGTTGCCCAGCTTGGAGTTTTAAAAAAATAAGCAGTACCATATTTTGGTGCTCCTCTTTATTTTACTTCATGAATAGACTCCACTTTGAAATTCCACCACGGAAATTGTTAACATTGTATTATTAGATTTTTTTGAGAGAATTTTTAATTTCAAATGATTTCTAGCTGGAAAATTTCTTATTTGTCATACCTAAAAAAAATATAATTTTTAAACCTAAAATAAATTAATAAGACAAATATATAACATTAAAGAAGAACTTTATTAAGAACTAATGCAAGTTAAAAATGCAATAAAAATACATGCATAATAGTTACTTTCACTTAAAAATAGTTAAAATGTTACATACTTCTTTGTCCCGCATGTCCGGTATGAGGATCCAACTGAATGAAACACAAAGAGCATACACAAAGATGAACAAACCCTTTTAACATATAAGAACATCGCTGGTATATTCAATGGTACATAATATTACAATTCCAATTACAAGACTTTCAATAAGTGATTAATTAAATTAGTTTAAAATCTTAGAGTTTCACTTCTATGAATGGTATAATTCTCCAATAAAAATTAAGGGTGGATTTGACATCATTCAGTATGATAGATTAAAAGTTCCCACTAGAAAGACGACATCTATTCAGGCCGTCGAGAACCGTGACGGGCCCAGGATCAGTCCCCCCCCCCCTTCCCTTACAAAGACACTCAAGACACATGAAAGGCTTGTGAATCTTTAATAAAGCCTCGTCTACTTTGTAGACTATTTGAGTCGTCTTTCATAAATTACATTATTTATTTTCCTGCAGTTAAAAATAATAATTATGTATTAATACTATTTAACAAAAGTAAATACAGTCCTTTCTTTTTTTATTGTTACATTACGGCATACATAAAAATTATAATATACAGTGTGTATTGCAAGAGTTGTGACCCTTTGAGATTTTTAGACTCCCAAAACAAGTTAACGGATGCACCCCCCCCCCCTCTCCTCAGACATGTGCGCATTTAGACAGCAACAGCAAGAGCATCACTTGAGAGAATGCCGTACACCGAGGCGAGGATACCATATTTTCCCTTACTGAAATATAATTATTTTACTACAATAATATTATTATAAATACCGCCTTTTTACTGAAAAACAATCTTTTTATGGTATAAATACCGTTTATAATTGAAATAGCACAGAAAGGGGTCATTTTATGGTATAAATACTGTTTATAATCGAAATAGCACAGAAACTGGTTTTTTTTAATGCCTAATATACCTCAGAAATACGGTACTCATACAGTAAAGAATGATAACAGTAGACGTACCGTAAAATTTAGGTACATCTATTGAAATGCTACGTAAAGTTTTAAAATGTCGTTTTCATTACTGAAAAATAATTATTTTACGGTATAAATACCGAGTTTTTACTGAAAAATAAAAATTTTACTGCGTAAATACCGTTTTTAATCGAAACAGTACAAAAAACTGTTTTTTACGTTTAATATACCTTACAAATACGGTATTAATACCGTAAAGACTGAAAATGGTAGAAGTACCGTGAAATTTACGGTACATCTAATGGAATTTTACAAAAATTTTTTACAGTGTAGGAATGTTACATTATTTTTTAATCAAATTGAAATCATTTTCATGTTTATACAAGATTTAACACAAATAGATAATTTTGACTACGTAATTTCTGTTTAATTCAGACATACATAAATACATCACGTTAATAGGGATTGCATTTTCGCTTGATATATATTCGGTATTTCAATTATCTTCTAGAAAGATTAGACGGTCTACTAATTATGTACTAATTGCTTCCTAATCATTATGGATTTTTTCAGAGCTGCACTAAACACTGATAAATAGAAAAATATCTGTATTATATTAGATTAAGGGAACCACTTTAGCTCAATATATGCTAATTTTACAGACAGTTGTCTGTATGTCTGACTTTATTAATTGTCTTATTAATTTACTTAATTGTCTGTATGCGTTGTCTGTATGTCTGACCGAGGATTTATAGTCCGAATTTAATCCGAGGATTTATAGTCCGAGTGCCACATTTACTTATATATGTTATATAAGAGTATATTATATCATTGGATATACATTATTTGTTTTACGGTGAAATGTTTGGTATTGACACAACAGTGTGTATAATTTTTGGTTATTTACAGGGTTACTCAAAAGATACCTCACGGTCTATGGGAAAAATCATTTGTTGTGTATTTTAATCATATTACATGATTTTAAAATTATTGAAACTGATAACATTACTATGGTATACTACAAAGTACCAGCTAAATAATGTGGATAAACTTATCGTTTATTTAAAAGGGAAAAACCAAAAGAATTTCGCATTGAAAGATTGTTTGTCTGTGTCTATGACGGTCAATTATCTATACTAGGGTGGCCCTAAAGGGTGGTTTGCCCACCGGGGGGGGGGTCTTTCTAAGGGAACCTAACCCGTATTTACACAAGGAAATCTAAGGTTCGAAGAAAAGCGCGGAAAACTTCGAACGGTGCGGCCGACGGCTGCGATTGGGTTGAAACACAGCACCTGCCGTTTACCAGTTTCGGCGGCAGAACCTCACAGTCACTGGTGGAGTGCGCTGTGACAGAAAGTGAGAATTAGTTGAACTATTGGAGAATGTGAATAATAACTACTGAAAGTGCCTCATCAGATGTATTATGCACTTTTTAAATGAAATATTTTTTAAAATTACTCTGTGTATATAATTTCTGTTGATCATATACAGGGTAAGATAAAAGCTCTGAATAACATCTGTTTATTGTCGTAAATTCATAGTTTAATTATGCTATGCGTTTAGTTAAATTAGTTTTTAGCATATTTTGCACTACGCATACATATCTGTAGAATATACAGGACAGTAAAAAGGTCGGGTATTTTAACGACTATTCCTGGTAACCATAAAAATAAAGTTTTCAAATGTGTTATGAATATTTCAAATTACTCATTTAGGCGTCATCTTCTCCTTTAGAAAACTATGAGGTTTTGTTATACTATTCTTAATGTGTTGGAAAGTTTTACAGAATCTACGTTGTACGTATGATTTTCGTTCTTGTTTAATATTATTTACAGGCAAAATTATTGTTTAGAAAACTAGGAAATTTTCTGAAAGGCATTTCGAAGTGACGGAAATTTGCTCAATCGAAAAAAAATCGCAACCAAACAAATAAAATACAATTTTTATATGTTACATAGCTCGCATACATTTCCAATATTTACAAATTTTGTTTGTATTTACTTAACCTGATCCTAAAGTCAACATTTCAAAAAATGTTAGTATTTTTCAGAGTACAGAGCGTTGATCACTGGAATATACCATCTTACCATATCAGATGGCATATATAATGATGATAATCTTATGGAACGTGTTTGATTTCTATAAAAAAAATTGGGGTATGTCAGATTTTCGAGAAAACTATATTATAAGGCCATTTTGCGATCCTTACAGGCACAGATAAATACATTGCAATAGAAATGAAGATTTAAAGATTTATTAAGTTGTTGAACAGTTAGAAAGCGCAAAGCTGGCAACATTACACCAAATTTCGAAAAATATTTGAGCAAAAAAATCGATTTTTACCAATGCCAAAACACATATTTGCTGACAATTGAAAGAATGTCTCCAAATTTGGGGAAATTTTTAACATTTGACTTAACAATTTGCTCTTAAAATCTGAAGGAATTTTCTTGAAATAATAGATAGGATCCAAAATACATGATGCAACCAGAGTCCCATTGTGTAAATGATTTTGACAAAATTTTCTATTTTACCATTTGGGGTAGAAGAAAATCACTAGGGGCTTATGACATATCTTCGGGAAAATTCAATTAGAGATCATTTTGGAAACATTACGTGTCATGGGAATGGAAGTTGGGAATGGAAGTTGAAAGAGTTATTAAGGTCTCCATCTACGTTTAAATCTACAATTTCAATGGAAATTCGCAATTTTTTTAATTTGATTTTCTGATGGAATTAACATTTATGTTTCTAAATCTGTTTTTATTTTTCCTGCACGCCTGTAGGAAATGAAATTAGAGAGCTATAAAAAAAGCAGATGACAGTAATTTAAACCGAAGTTGAAACCTTTAAATGCATTTTCAGAAAAAATAGATTTTCATCGGAAAAGTAAAACGACTATTATTATAACTCAAAATTTATCTAACCAGTAACCATGAAATATTTTGTGTAGCTTTTCGATAATGTATAGAGCGTAATAAACTGAAGAATTAGCCCTAAGTGATTCATTTGTTAATATATATAGCTATTTTTATGAAGAATTACACGTAAAATTACTCTGAAATTTTCTATGTAATTCTATATAATCCACAGTGTTTCTTTAATATTTCCGTACATTGACTAGGTTTTCATTCATTACACTCAAAAGTATTTAATATGCATATGTTGAAAAAAAATGTGTTATAAACGATTTTTAATGCTAAATATGATCATAATTTTTCATAACTTTAAAAAGTTGCTTAGATATTATGTATGTGTTACCGGCAAAATCCGATTTTATGCCAAACTAGTTTTTCCTAACGCCCATCGGATAAACTAGTTTTTCCTAGGCCAAACTAGTCTATCCTAAAGCCCATAGGATAATTTAGTTCTTCCTAGGCCAAACTAGTTGGGTCTAAAATCCATAGAATAAACTAGTTTAGCCTGCTATTCATTGGTCTGAACTAGTTTATCTTAGGCAAATTCAATTTGGCGTGATTTTATTGAATCAAATGACCGCCTCAGTGCCAACATTCTTGTTTATCCTAGGCTGGTCTAGTTTATGCAAGGCCAATGCAATTTTACGTGTTTTTAGCTCACAGGCGTCAAAGCCTAAGAACTAATGAGCCCTCTGGTTCTGTATGTATGTATGTACGCATGTATGTACGTATGTATATATACATACGTACGTATTGTGATAGCTCTTCATAGATGTACGATTTCCTTCAAATTTTGGATATAGGTTTATCAAAATATAAGGCACTTTTCTGATTAATTTTGGGAGTTTATTAGATAAGAATAAGAAGGGGGGCGAACGAGAGGCTAAACGTCCCCCCTTTAATTTTGATAAATGTATTTTTCATGCAGAATTATCAGATTTCATTCAATTTTCAGAAAAAGGATCATTCTAACAAGGCGCCTGCGTGATTACTTGTGGATATTTATATCTAAAGTATAAAATGAAAGGCAATGGAAATAACTCCCATAATTCAGATAAATGGGTTTTGAACACAGAATTTATGGATTGGCTTCAATTTTTGCACATAGGTTCTTTCTGATAAGGCAAATCCCGAAAAAGTTTGAGGGTTTAATGATTAAGAATAAAGGGTAGAATGTAGGCTTACCCCCTTACCTAAGAAAAACTAGTTTATCTTATGGGTGTTGAGATAATAAAGTTTAGCCGGTATCAAAAATGTCTTTCACGAGAATAAATGCGTGTTACGAGCCAATGCTTATAACATCAATACAGAAATGTAACATGTCCACCGTAGAGACATGATACATCAGACATGGTGTTTGCTTATTTTACGTATTTATTTACGTATTTATTTATTTACTTTTTTCAGCAGACTCATCCCGTGTTGAGATCAGACTTGAATTTTCTTTCTACATTTTCGAGCCAGGTCGGAACTGAACATAACTGTTCTCAGGATATAAAGATCAAAAGATGCTTTGTAAAAATATAATAGCGATAGTGAACTTCTGTAAACAGAATCTTTGGAATATACCTTAACCTGGCTTCAAATTCACTGCTCAACAACAGGAAACATTGAAATATTTTCTCACTAACTTTTAGCTCTAAAGGGGTCCAAGCTGAATTTTGAAGGGATGTGGAATCGAACAACGTTTTCCATTTTTGATAAATTAATTATCTGTCTATATATAAGATATTCTTGTCGCAACATCAAGTCTTTCTTTCCCGTGATGTCGCTACCGCAAATTCGATTCAAAATTTAGCTTTAATAGTATTTACTTAAGGATAAATTGCTTTTGTCAAAAAATGGTTAACGTAGTCCGATTACATAGTTTCTAAATGAGAATGCTGGTCAATCTTATGCACTTCCGAAAAGGAATTAATTGAAAAATATATCAGAAAATAGCTCTTTTGGATTTGAGAAAAGCCTTAAGGAATGAGAGAGAAATATATTCACAAATCTACTTTTTATTAAACAGATTCAAAAAGTATGATGTTTATAGACCTCGCTTTTCCTTTTATTCTAAACTACATTGAAGCAAATCGGATATACTGCATAAAAAAAACATTTTTCTAAAATATGGAAGGAGGTAAATTGTCAGCTTCCTTTTTATACTTAGCCAAAGAACCCCCAAAATTAATCAATGAAAAGCGCCTCATGAGAATGAACATATCCAAAAACTGAAGCAAATTGAGTAATTCTGCATGAAAAACCAATTTGCCTAAATTAGGGAGGGGGAGGGGGCGTTCTTCCCTTTATATTTAACCAATGAATACCCAAAAATTATTATGTAAGCGCCTTACCAGAATAAACCTACATCCAAAAATTGAGGCAAATTAGTAAATTCTGTGTGAAAAAAACATTCAGTATAAATAAGAGGGGGGAGGTAAATCCATTATCCATTCTCTTTATAGTTAAACAATGGACATTCACAACTAATCATGGAAGTGTCACACCAGAATGCTCCTATATCTAAAATTCCAATGAAATATGCTAATTATGCATGAAAGCACATTTATTTAGAATAAGGGGGGAGGCGAATTAACCTCCCCTTATTCTTCCCCTTTATTCTTCTCTAATGAATTCCCAAAACTAATCAGGAAAGCGCTTCATTAGAATAAACCTACATTCAAAATTTGATGCAAATCGGGTACTTGTATCAAGAATTATTGCGTTACGTACGTACGTAAATACGTACATACATAAATATAGAACTTGCCGGCGCATTAGCTCTTAGGCTTACACGGCAAATTACATTTGCCTAAGATAAATTAGATCAGCCTAGCAAAAACTAGAAATCTGGCGCCGAGGCGGTCTTTGGGTTCAATAAAATCATACCAAATTGAAATCACCTAGGATAAACTATTTCAGACCAAAGAGTAGCAGGCTAAACTAGTTTACCATATGAGCGTTAGGCTAAACTAGTTTGGCCTAGGAAAATCTAGTTTGTCCTATGGGCCTTTGGATAGACTAGTTTGGCCTAGGATAAAATAGTTTATCCTATATCATCAGGATAGACTAGTATGGCCTAGGAAAACTAGTTTATCCAATGGGCGTTAGGATAAACTAGTTTGGCCTAAAATCGGGTTTGGCCGGTACTATATGTATATTTATAGTTTTCTTCATTCTGAGTTAGATTAAATTAAAAAATACCAAACGATTTCTCAAAAGAAAAATTAAAAAAATATATCTCCGAACATAATCAAATACTAAAACATAAAATTAAAAAAGTTCATATAAAAACTCAATCCATAAGCTTAAGCTTTCCGATCCATGTGGAAAGACAATACAATCACTGTAAAAAAAAATTGTAAAATTCCAGTAGATGTACCGTAAATTTCACAGTACTTCTACCATTTTCATTCTTTACGGTATGAATACCGTATTTTTAAGGTATATTAAGTGTAAAAAACAGTTTTTTGTACTGTTTCGATTAAAAACGGTATTTACACAGTAAAATTATTATTTTTCCGTAAAATCTCGGTATTTATACCGTAAAACAATTATTTTTCAATAAAGAAAACGACATTGTAAAAAATTTCGTAGCATTTCAATAGATGTACCTAAATTTTACGGTACGTCTACTGTTATCATTCTTTACTGTATGAGTACCGTATTTCTAAGATATATTAGGCATTAAAAAAACCATTTTCTGTGCTATTTCGATTATAAACAGTATTTATACCATAAAATGACCAATTTCTGTACTATTTCAATTATAAACGGTATTTATACCATAAAATGATTGTTTTTCAGTAAAAAGGCGATATTTATACTGAAAAAAATTATATTTCAGTAAGGGAAAATATGGTATCCTCGCCTCGGTGTACGGCATTCTCTCAAGCGATGTTCTTGTTGTTGCTAGGTAAATGCGCTCAGGTCTGAGGAGATGGGGGGGGGGGAGTGCAGCCGTTAACTTGTTTTGGAGTCCAAAAATCTCAAAGGGTCACAACTCCTGCAATACACACTGTTTATTATAGTTTTTATGGATACCATAATGTAACAATAAAAAAAAGAAAGGACTGTATTTACTTTTGTTAAATAGTATTAAAGAAGAATAGATAATTATTAGAATATATAATTATTATCTTTAACTACAAGAAAATAAATAATGTAATTTATGAAAGATGACTAAAGTAGTCTACAAAGTAGACGAGGCTTTATTAAAGATTCACATGCATTTTATGTGTCTTGCGTGTCTGTGTAAGGGGGGGGGGGCGGACTGATTCTGGGACTTTCACGGTTCTCGACGGCCTGAATAGATGTCGCCTTTCTCGTGGGAACTTTTAATCTATCATACTGAATGATGTCAAATCCATCCTTAATTTTTATTGGAGAATTATACAATTCATAGAAGTGAAATTCTAAGATTTTAAACTAGTTTAATTAATCACTTATTCATAGTCATGCAATTGGAATTGTAATATTATGTACGATTGAATATATACCAGTGATATTCTTATATGTTAAAAGGGTTTGTTCACCTTTGTGCATGCTCTTTGTGTTTCATTCAGTTGGATCTCATACCGGACGTGCAGGACAAAGAAGTATGTAACATTTTAACTATTTTTAAGTGAAAGTAACTATTATGCATGTATTTTTATTACATTTTTAACTTGCATTAGTTCTTAATAAACTTCTTCTTTACTGTTATATATTTGTCTTATTAATTTATTTTGGGTTTAAAAATTATGACATTAATAATTAATATTTTTTTAGGTATGACAAATAAGAAATTTTTTAGCTAAAAATTTTTTTAATTAAAAGTTCTTTAAAAAAAATCTAATAATACAATGTTAAAAATTTCCGCGGTGGAATTTCAAAGTGGAGTCTATTCATGAAGTAAAATAAAGAGAAGCACCGAAATATGGTACTGCTTATTTTTTGAAAACTCCAAGCTGGGCAACACGAAGCGTTTTATCTTTTTCTTTTTCCTTATTCAGCGACACACTAGTAATACGCATGTTCACGTTCTCTACAATTCTAATGTATCGAACGTCGCCTCTCTCAAATAATGAAGATCGGGGCTAGTAAGTTGTCTGTTAAAAAAAATGATATGGTATAACGTATCGTGTGTGCTCAGATGGTGAAATTTTGGGGCCTATAAAGACCCATCCCCCGCGAATCCCCAAGTTCAAAATGTAGAAAAAATTGTCATAAAACTAGAAAAAAAAATACATCCTTATCAGAAAAAAATAATAAAACACCAAACAGTCAGTTGGCTTAGATTTACGCTTAAACCACCGGTAAAACTGCAAATACCGGTCCCCTTTCCTCTACCAACCTCATAAATAACTAAAATTCACAAATCTTTTTCGCTTACGTTGTTAGAATTTTATCGAACTCAGACCCCAATCTCGATGAGCTCAGGAATTTCGTAATTAACAATTCTGTTGATCTAATCCTTAAAAAGGTGGTGAAGTTCAAAAACTCTAAAAATCGCAAATCAAAATTTTAGAACCTATCTCAATCGACGCTCTTTCGTCATACGGCTCAGTATTGAATTCAGACACTTTTCTCCGGGAGGGACTTCTGTGGCTCCGGGGGGTGGAGGAATAAAACCTTTTTTCAAAGTGAAAACACAAGTACTCTATTTTTCCGGGGGGGGGGGTGCATTCCATTGCACTGGGGGGGGGTCCCTCTGGGGTACCCCATTAATTCAACACTGATATGGCAAGACTATTATTTTTGTTAAAAGAAAGGTCTCTCATTCGGTAACTCAATCTCTCCCCTCCAAATTCTGGAAAATTAAACACTAAAAACCATTTAGACAGTTTAAGTTAATTCACAGTCTCATCCATATGTCTTCAAACCTTGGACAATCCCCCCTCCCCTGATCTCTCTTCAGTCCGGCTTGGATAAATTATTCAGACTAGATGTTGAATGATATTTTCAGGTTACTTCAGTGGTCATCAGTGGAATTTTGATGCAAACACTACCGCTGATGTTTTTAAAAGAAATAGTCGATGCCTCCTACCCGACTCAGTATGATCCATCGGATGGATCGACCTTGCCCAGTTAAAGATGTCTGTAAAATAATGATTCCCTATTCCCTGATTTTGCACTCACTTTCCCAAATTTCAAGTAAATAATAGAAACGCGGTTAATTTACAAAAATTCCATTTGACCAGTAAGGGGCTAAGTGCAAATGTAACGTTATTTACTTTTTGGTAATTTTGGACCCTTTCCCTCCTTTTAGATATCATACGTTACTTCCATCAAACTCCCTGCCCCGGTAATGATATCGTTATCAAAGTGTAAAAAAATTTTTTTAGAATTTAGTTCTTTTGTTTTGAGTAACATACAAAACGGGTTAAATTTATTTTTCGCAAACTTTATTGATTCAATTGAAGATAATTTAATAAAATATCGCTTTATTCAAATAAAAATAGTTAACAAAATAAAAAAAAGATAATGTACTATTTTGAACAAAATACCACGTCACAGAGAAAAAGAGATAATTCTAATTGGGTCAAAAATGATATCGATATCAAAAGCAAATCCCTCCCTTCCCCTAGAGATATCTTACGATATCATGTGTCAGACACTCCCTCCCCCCTAAAAGGATAATGTTATATATGCACAGCACCTAATAAAAAAAGTTAATATATCATTCTTGTTTCTAGTAAAACCATCGTAAATATTGACTCAGCAAAACATTTTCTTTGAAAATGTCTTATTATAGGCAAGATAATACAGAGCGTGAAAGTTTGCTTTCGGCCGAAGTAATGGTGTCAGATTTTCGAGGCAAAAGCCTTCTTTACGAGTAGCAGCATAAGTTTCGTATTTACCAACCAACCAACAAATCTAATGACGTCAGTTTGTTGATTTCGGGCAATGGGAAACTTGAGATCCAGTTATTCATATTTAAGTAAGTTAATCGGCTGTATTTCTTGCTTTCCTTTAACTTACATAATTAGATAACTAATTTGAACTATACAGGTTTTAAATTGTTTTTTCTTAAAAGTATGTTATTCATTTCTTTGGCTAAGTTATATAAAAATTCGAAAATAAATTACTTTGTGTTGGATTAAATTGCGTTAAAAATAGCAAACTGACATCTATAAAATTTTGAATATTTTCTGTTCAATATTTCAACTATTTCCTTTTAAATTTAATCATTTTTACTAGAATATTTGCGTAATATTAGTAATTTACATTTATCTTATTCAAAAAACGAATTCGACTTATTTCATTCCTCCTTTTGCTAGCTTGTCCCATTCCTCTCCACTATTGTTTTTATGTTAAACTGCTTATATAAACAACAGTGCTGCTTTTAAGTTTAGTTAAAATTATGGATAATGTATAATATTAGGTTTTCTAAAGATGGGAACTATTACTATTACCTGTAGATATACATCTACAGGTAAACAAGTCATTAATATACAGCAAATATTAAAATTATAGTAAGCAAATTTATTTTTTAATAAACAAATTTTTTATACAAATCTAAGTTTATGCTGAAAAGCAACTTTTTTCAACTGAAGATATGGTTGTCATTGCTCCATCTCAGTGGCGTAGCTAGGATAGGTGATACCCAGAGCGGATGTAAATTGTGTTACCGCCAGCCGCCATGGTGTCACCCCCCCCCACACACACACACACCGATCCGTTATATTTTTTCATTCACAATTGTACGCTTTTATAACAAATGACCATATCATTTCTCATTTACCTTTTGCCCTGCATTGAGAAAAAAGACAGGGGCAAATTTTTACTTAACCCATAATCCGCTTAAATCAATGTGGTGTCTGTATGTCGAAGAAAATTCTTTCTTTTAATGTTTGCTTTTGTTATCCACTCGTTGGATAGGTTAGATTTTTGTTCTCTGGTGCAAATATCTTATTTAAACACACCAGTTTGCATAAAATTTCAACTTCTTTTAGAAAAGAAAATTAACTCTATTTCGTCGTAAGCTAGAAATTTAATTTTATTTCAGAATTCTTTTCCAAATGGTGTAAGATTATACATATTTATTTTCAAATAAATATTGGGTGACACCCGGGTTGGACCGCCCCCCCCCTGCCTCCACTAACTACGCCACTGCCTCCATCTAGTATTGTGATTGATGTTTAGAATAATACGTAATGAGGAAAAATTTCTGTCCCATTCTATCCCATTCTCCATTACTAACTAATATTGTAATAAATATTAATACTATTTATTACTAATATTAGAACTAGTACTAACTAATATATCCCGTACTTAAATAACATTAATTAATTAAAGTTTAAAAACATAGTATAACGAAAAAATCATAAAAACCTGACTTAAATAAAAAGAATCTGATTTAAACAAAGATATACATATATATTTTTTAAACTATGATTGTTTTGCACCTTAGTTGCTATTTAAAAGCATGCATATTCATGCATATTCCATTCATAATACTAATTTTGAAAATAGTGAGAAAATGGTGTTTATATTAAGACTTTTTTGGTTTTAAATGTTTATAAAAAAAAAAAAAGACTTGTGCATTGATTGCTCTTAACCCGGAAGAACACGCCCTTACCCAGTGTATGAATGATTTTAACTTTGTCATCAATAAAATCAAATTATAACAACTACTTTATTTAGACGGAAACAATTCATACAAATTTTGTGATAAAATAAGTTTAAGATTACTTTTAAAAAATTAGTGGTTACAATTGTAAAAACCATACGCACTCAGGGTCTTTTAGGCCCTGCGCGCGTCCTCCCGGGTTAAAATTAGAGTCATCGTCTTGTTTAATTTTATAGAACACAGTAAAAAGAGGGGGGGGGGAAGGAAATTAAGTCAATGTAAATCCATAAGCCAGTTGATACGGCCCTTTTAAAATTCAGCTGGCATATTTGCAAATCTGATTAAAAAAATTCACTGGCAGCTCATATCTATGTGTTATTACAGTATTTATGTTTTCACTAGAGAGAAACTGGGTTATTTATTAAATTTTAAGTCAATTAAATGTCGTTAAAACTAGTGTTTGATTAAATAGTCGATTCAGTATTTTGTGATTCCGCATGTTATACGATTATAAGTGTCATTAAACTAATTAAAAAATAATTAAAAATGTGTAGCCTATAATTCAAATACTTCGCTGAATAAATGCGAATTACGGAGTTTCTTGATCCCCCCCTCCTCTCTAGAAAAAAAAAGCACCGAGTTAAAGTCAAATTTCTGGAGTGATACTTTTTTTAATTTGTCTTTTTTGCACACAGAGAGAGTTCATTGAATCGGATTTAAGTCTTTGTGTTAAAAATTTACTTTCTGGTAAACTTTTTTTTTTTTAATTGGGATGGTAAAAATAATGATGAAATGTCTGATTTTGTGAAAGAGCCTATTATTCAATGAATTTTTTTCTTAAGTAGGCCCCAAATTTTGCTTTAATTGTGCCTGATTACGTAAGTCTACATTCAAAATTTACAGTTTTACATATTTAGATTTTAGACCATCGGTGTAAAAATCAGGCACCAGCGGGGGGGGGGGGGGGCAATCACTCACCAGAGAGTAAAATTTAATAGTATTCTAGCAAGAAATTTATACAAATTATTAGATGATACAAGGCGAAAAAAAATTAGTAGTGAGAGCCATAGGAGCAACTGGCGCAAAGACTTTTGCACCCCTGTCTTAAAACAAAGAGGTGTACCTACCAATCCATATTTTATCACATGTTCTCAATATTGGAAGTTTTACGGGAAGTGTAAATTATAATTATCATCTATTTGAGATCTTCGAAATCAGCTTGCGTAATTTTTGTGATAAAATATTAATAACAGTAAAAATCATTGATTTACAGTAAAGCTATTTAGTTTCTTACACGTCAAAACCTTGTGTGATTTCTTTGTTTTTCAAATTGATTACTTAGAGAATTATAAGAATATAGTTATTATATTTTCGGTTTTTTTTTTAAAATTTACTTTTTGATATTGAGTAATTTTAATATGACTGAAAAGCTAGGGGTCTTCCTCTGGTATTTTATTTATTTATTTATTTTCATAGTCATTATCGTCCAAACTCTTCAAAAATTTTTGGAATTAAAACATGTTTTCACAGTTTTTGACAAGCAATCCAGAACAAATATTGATATACAGGGTGATTCATAAAAGATGGGCAGAACTTTAAGGGGTTATAGTACACTTAAAGACAAATAATATTAAATAGGAGACTAAGGGTCCCAGACGTATTCCCAAGGAGATAGGGGGCATTAAAGTTTAGGGTCCGAAATTTCAAATGATTATAAAAAATGGAAAAATTGGTCGATTCGTTTTCGGTTTTTGCAAAAAAATTTCTTTATGCCAGTATTTTCTTGAAATAAAATTTTAAAGTTCAATTTCAAAAAATGCCGATAGGGGGCGCTTTAGACTTTGGAGTAACAAACAACTATTTTTTAACGTTATTTTTTGTATTTCTTTAAATGATTTCGAAAGCTTAGACTTAAACTTAAATTTTGATCTAAAAATCTGAGTCCTAACGAGTAGTTAGGTAGCGTAAACTGAAATTTGAAATTTGAAACCCTTCTCCCCCCAGAACAAAAATCAGTTATTCCCGATCTTTGTGTCGTAGATTAGGCTCTAACTACTGCCGCGTTTTGCTAAAATTATTCTTTATGTCAGTATTTTCTTGAAAATAAATTTTAAAGAAAATTTACAAAAAATTCCGATAGAGGGCGCTTTAGACTTTGGAGTAACCAACAACTATTTTATACCGTTATTTTTTGTGTCTCATTAAATGCTTTCTAAAGCTTAGACTTAAACTTAAATTTTCAGCTCAAAATCTGAATCGCTGAGCGTGGTTCAGTAGCGAGGGGAGGGGGTTCAAATTTCAACTTCTGAACATAATTCAGTTTGCACTACTTAACCATGCCCAACGATTCTGTGCTGTGATACGAGGCAAAAATACAACTTTCGTCAAGGACTGCATAGTCGGAATTCACTCATAAAGGCACTGGCACAGTTGGAAACGTCGCTCATGCAAACGTTAAAGCTCCATTCCTGACGCTAGTCACCGGGTGAAGAAGGAGACAGAAAGTATGCAAATGTCAAATGGGGAAGAAGAAGAACACGTATGCAAAATTTCGACACGATTCAGGCATAAAACCCACTGAACGGTGAGTCAAGTGTAAGTCGCTGTAGTAATGAATCGGAAGATGGTGCCCTTCACGAATAAGGAAAAGGCTGAGATGCATTTAATTTACGGAGCGGCAGATGGAAATGGTGCAGAGGCACAACGAATGTACGGAGAGCGATTTCCCAACAGGCGGTTTCCTAACCGCAAAACTTTCGAGCGCTTGCACAGACAGTTGTGTGAGACGGGATCATTTCTCGCTTCCCGGTCGAATGCAGGTCGTGCAAAAAAGGACGAATCAGTAGTTGTTGCAGAAGCCATTCTGGATGTAGTAGCGGCGCAGCCAAGTACAAGTACACGAACAGTGGCTAGGCAGGTGGATACCTCACAGTCCATGACTTGGAGGGTACTGAAGGATGAACATTTGCTCCCGTTTCATGTGCAACGAGTCCAGAAACTGTCTCCAGGGGATTATCCAAATCGTATTGAATTCGCCCGCTGGTTTCTGCAGCAGAACGCGCTAAATCCACATTTTGGGCGAACTGTGCTTTTCACCGATGAATGTACCTTCACACGTGAAGGTACATTTAACACACACAATGCACATGTATGGGCGGATGTCAATCCACATGCTACGTATCCACATGCTCATCAGAGACGCTTTTCCATCAATGTTTGGGCAGGAATCCTCGGAGACCACCTAATCGGACCGTACCTTCTTCCTGAACGCCTCAACGGTAAAACATACCTCACATTTCTGCAACATGTGCTGCCAGACCTGTTAAACGTTGTTCCTCCACGCATCCGGCGGGTCATGTGGTTCCAGCACGATGGAGCGCCAGCCCATTACGTACGAGACGTCCGCAACTATCTGGACATCACATTTCCGAACAGATGGATTGGTCGAGGTGGTCCTGTTGCTTGGCCTGCTCGCTCGCCAGATCTTTCACCCCTCGATTTCTTTTTTTGGGGACAATTGAAGGCTCTTATGTATGAGACACCCATTGAATCCCCCGAGGAACTGGTCGCCAGACTTTCCGCCACTGTAGGGGAAGTGCTCGAAAAGCCTGATGTTTTCGCGAATGTTCGCCGTTCCATTCTTCGCCGTTGTTCTGCGTGCATAACTTCTGGTGGTCACAATTTTGAACATTTATTGTAATTACATGTTAATAAATATGCTTTGGTAACATAATCCTAATTTGTGTCTTTTTACCTCGTATCACAGCACACAATGTGTGGACATGGTAAACTGAACTGTGCTCAGGAGTAGAAATTTCAAACCCCTCTCCCCAGAAACTTAACCACGTCTAACGATTCAGATTTTGGGCTGAAAATTTAAGTCTAAGCTTTAGAAAGCATTTAATGAGACACAAAAAATAACGGTATAAAATAGTTGTTCGTTACTCCAAAGTCTAAAGCGCCCTCTATCGGAATTTTTTGAAAATTTTCTTTAAAATTTATTTTCAAGAAAATACTGACATAAAGAATAATTTTAGCAAAACGCGGCAGTAGTTACAGCCTAATCTACGACACAAAGATCGGGAATAACTGATTTTTGTTCTGGGGGGAGAATGGTTTCAAATTTCAAATTTCAGTTTACGCTACTTAACTACTCGTTAGGACTCAGATTTTTAGATCAAAATTTAAGTTTAAGTCTAAGCTTTCAAAATCATTTAAAGAAATACAAAAAATAACGTTAAAAAATAGTTGTTTGTTACTCCAAAGTCTAAAGCGCCCCCTATCGGCATTTTTTGAAATTGAACTTTAAAATTTTATTTCAAGAAAATACTGGCATAAAGAAAATTTTTTGCAAAAACCGCAAACGAATCGACTAATTTTTCCATTTTTTATAATCATTTGAAATTTCGGACCCTAAACTTCAATGCCCCCTATCTCCTTGGGAATACGTCTGGGACCCTTAGTCTCCTATTTAATATTATTTGTCTTTAAGTGTACTATAACCCCTTAAAGTTCTGCCCATCTTTTATGAATCACCCTGTATATTAATAAAATGGCTGGTATAAAGACTTTTTTTCATTTGGTATAGACTGACAAACGTTGAGGGGTGATAGTAGACATGAAGACAAACATTTTTAAATGGGGAACCATGGGGCGCAAACGTCTTCTATAGGAGCTAGGGGCCATTAAAGTTTGAGGCCCAAAACTTCAAACGATGATAAAAAACGGAGAAAAGGGTCGATTCGTTTGCGGTTTTCACTAAAATCATTCTTTATATCATGATTTTTTTAGAAAAAAATTTTAAAGGTTACGTTCAAAAATTGTCGATAGAGGGCGCTTTAGACTTTAGAGTAACGAACAACTACTTTTTATCATTATTTTGTGCATGGGGTTCAAGTTATACTAAAGTTTAGACTTTAACTTAAATTTTAAGCCCAAAATCGGAAACATTGGGATCGGGTAACTAGTGAAAATTGAACAGTGAACAGAGGGGAGAATTTTAAACGCTGATAAACATTGAACAAACTGATCGATTTTGTTGCGGTTTGCGTGTAAGTCAGTCCCTTGGTAATTATTTTATTCAAAATGACGTACAGCTTTGGTGTCCTCATTTTTTCATAGAGGGCGCTTCCGACACATCTCCGACATTTCAATGGCAGTACTCCTGAGTGCTTTAGTACCAGAACAACATACTTCCAGGGTGTGATATGGATGCAAAGACGATTCGGAATCACATAGGAATGTAACTTTGGAAATGCTTATTTTGGGAGTTACGGTTAAAGGAAGCAAAGAAAAAAGCAACAGAAACAGCAGAGAACGAGCAACACATTAATATGAAAGAAAACAGTAAATTTAAAGGTTTTACTAGAAAATGTGTTCAAAATTACGACCAGAAATATTTCGGCAAGTTTGACAGTGACGGTAGATGGCGCTAAACGGTAATGCGCGATGCGTGTGAACAGCGATCATTTGGAAGCTTTCATTCGCGAACCGGTTCCAAAGGTATCAGAAGGAAGTATTTGAACGATGAACAGCATGATGGGACTCCTCGACATTTTACCAATGACGTTTGCTGGCACTTCAAAGTAACATATGGACAGCGGTGGATAGGTCGTGGTGGTCTGGTTCATTGGCCTGCCAGATCGCCGGACCGATCATGTATAGACTTTTTCTGCTGGGATGAAGTGAAAAGTTGTGTGTATGTGACTTCCGTACCATCAGTTGAAGACCTCACAGCTGATATTTCTGTAGCTTCCAGAAAGCTTTCTGAGATGCTAGGAATCTTTCAAACTGTAAGGAATTCCATGCGAGCCGCTATCAAGCATGCCGGACTACTTCTGGTCGTAATTTCGAACACCTTTTCTAGTTAAACATTTAAATAAACTGTTTTCTTTCACATTAACGTGTTGCTCTTTCTCTGCTGTTCCTCTTGCTTTTTTCTCTGCTTCCTTTAACCGTAACTCGCAAAAAAGGCATTTTCAACGTTACATTTCTCTATCATTCCTTGTCGTCTTTGCATCCCTAACACTTCCAGGAAGTATGTTGGTCTGGTATTAAAACACCCAGGAATAATGCCATAGAAATGTCGGAGATGTGACGGAAGCGACCTCTATCAAAAAATGAGGACACCAAACCTGCATGCCATTTCGAATAACATAATTATTAAGAGAATGACCTACACGCAAACCGCAATAAAATCGATTAGTTTATCCAATGTTTATGAGCGTTTAAAATCCCTTTCTTTGTTCACAGTTCAATTTTCGCTAGTTACCCGATCCCAATGTTTCCGATTTTGGGATTAAAATTCAAATTAATGTCTAAACTTTAAAATAATTTCAACCCCAAGCACAAAATAGCGGTAAAAAGTAGTTGTTCGTTGCTCTAAAGTCTAAAGCGTCCTCTATCGACAATTTTTAAGCGTAATTTTTAAATTTTTTTTACAAACAAATTGTGATATAAAGAATGATTTTAGCGAAAACCGCAAACGAATCGACAGTTTTTTCTGTTTTTTATCACCGTTTGAAGTTTTGGACCTTAAACTTCAATGGCCCCTAGCTCCGACAGAAGATGTTTGCGCCCCATGGTTTCCTATTTAATAATATTTGTCTGTATGTCTACTATCACCCCTCAAAGTTTGTCGGTCTGGTAGCGAAACACCCTGTATGTTTATTTTCAATAACAGAAAATTTGGAATGGAGAAGGAATATGGCTACCCAATTTCATTTTTGAAGTATAGTGGAGGAGTAGACTTGGAACTATCTGATACCCAGTACCAAAAAAAATTCTCGATTGTCTACGGCAGATACTACAGAGGCAGAAAATAATCCATAGGTAAAATGTTTTGCAATTGCAGCGTTAATTAAACATTTACTTTTAACGATGTTACGCGTTTTATTCAGTTCTGTTAATAACTAACTCACATTTTTGCATTCAGTAATAAAGTGTTAAATATAACTTAAAACAAAAGAAATGTTTGATAAAAAATAATCTACAAAGAAGAAAAGAAAATCTGTAACACCCGTCTCCATTCTTTAACTTTCTGCTATAAGGCTTGCAATATGAATAGTGATTGCAAAAAATAGTGGATATGACTGAGTATCAGCATTTTTGATTGCACAGTCTTGATCATAGTTTCTTATTTTAATTTTTGAAAAATAAATAAAATCAAACACAAAGTCGATATTTGATTTTTTTTTAAATCAAAGGCTTGATACATTTCTTGTAATATTTCAAACCCATAATGGTAATAATAATATAATGACTTTTAGTTATTACTAATAGCATAATTTTATTTGTAGGTACATTTGACTCACACATAATCTAGCTAAAATAGCATCTCAGTATTATCATTGTTAAACGCATGCTTTTTACTTATTTCTAGTTAGATTTTAATTCCATACATTCATCCATTTTAATTCCTCCTTTCTTCTCCAAATAAACTGTGTTTTTTAATTGACTTCTTTTTCATACCCTGCCCTTCATTATAATTACAGATTCACTGTCGCGAGAGGCCATACGCGGCTAATTTTATGCTGCGACCTGTAACTTTCGGTGCTTAAGGAAGTGCGGGAAACAAAAATATTCAAATTTTATTAAACATTTTTATTACATTAAAAATTCTGCTTAAAATTACGTTTAAAACCTTGTTTCTATTTTAACTGTAACAAGAAATATTATGCTTTTGTTTTTGGTTTCTTTTTAAAATCTAGTTTTCAAAGCAATCGTTCTCATAGAAATGACTTTCTGTGAAAATGCTTTTTTTCTTCATGAGTTTTTTCACCATTTCTTGTATTTAAATTACTTTAACCCAATAACGGTTAAAAAAAAAATCTTGTTTAAATTTGGAACAAATCTTTTTCAACTGTTTTATATTAATTTTGCTTCAGCAAATGAAAAAAAAAAATGTTTAATTTTGAAAATATGATTTTAAAAAATTACATTTAAAAAAAAAATTACTTTAAATATTTTTTAATTTTATTCAAATTTATGCTTTTAAAATTTCTAAATCAGAATTAAAGCTTATATATTTCTGTTTATATAAATGAAAAGAAATTCTACAAATAATATTTCGAGTTATAACGATTTTAAATTACCCCACTTTTTAATTACTAAATAAAAAAAATAAAAAAAAACAATTTGAGAAATTGTGTCACGTGCTTTTGTTTCAAAATGATATGGTAAACCATCAGAAAAAAATTTCAAAATTTTAACTAAATAAATAACAATTACTTGATAATGTGTGCATTGTTGAGAGAATATATTAAATTAAGGATTTCATTTCCGACAATTCCATTTTTGTTTAAGCACATAGCCTACACTAGGCTCGGTAAGAAATTTTCAATTTAAATACTAATCCTATGGTATTGTTATTTACAGACCTCTTGCCCCCCCCCCCCCCCTTTTAATATTTTTAAATGATTTTTTTTTTCACACTGGGTGCAGTACGTAAATTTTATTGTGCATTTCTACTTTTTCAATTATTTGTTACAGTTTTAGCTAGCTTTCATTAGAAAAAATAAAAAGCTATCTATATTGCAACCGTCCGGAGAAAAGCACTTCCGGAAAATGACATACAGGGTGTTTCTAAATTCATGGTCAAAACTTTAAAAAAACTACCGCAGGTACATCGCCCTCAGTTATCCTACACAGAAATTACTAAACAATATTTATATCCATGATAAATATTATAAAATAACGCTCCCATAGAATTTACATTAGTGTGTTCGTTTCTTCCCATGACTAGTGTGGTACTTCCCATGACTCTTAAGAACCTACACCAGTCCCGTGGCTAAATGCCAATATATAATGTTAAATTCACGGGAAAATTTCTTAGAAATTTCTAACTTGTATTTTAGTATTTTTATTTTTACTTTTTTTTTGATGTAAAATTTTAAATTTCTTTCTATTGTTGTGTGTTTGTACTTTATCAACTTTTGTCACCATTTCTTAAGGCGAAAATAGTTTTATTTTCAGAACTGCTTTCAAAGTAGAAGCATCTGCACATTAAAAATTCCGTCCTTTATTCATGGTAAATTGACACTATATACAGGGTGATTCAGCTCGTCGGTGACAAACTTTAAGGATCGATAGAGCACACCTAGACGAACATTTTTGAATAGGGAATGTAGGGTCCCTGACGCGATGGTAAGGCGCTAGGCGCTTTCGAAAATTTGGGTGCCGAAATTCGAAACGTCATAAAAACTAGGGAAATGGTTAGATTTTCTTGCTTGTTGCGTCGAAATGATTCTGTTTGTTTAGACTTTCTTCAGTACCAATTTGATAAGCGTATCTCTTAAAACATGGATAGGGGGCGCTGCAGACTTTGGAGAGCTAGACAACAACTTTAAGCCCGTTATTTTGATAATTTAACACATGCTCGCCAAAGTTTATACTCTAACTTAAAGTTTGAACCCAAAAGTAGAGCCCTGCAAAAAGCGTAAGAGCCGGAATAAAATGTCAAAGTACAGGGTGGTCGAAACTCGAAGGCTCCTAAGAGATAAACAAACAGATTTCTTGACTTATGGCATGCATTTTCATGATTCTGTTTGCTGGGGCTCTCTGAAACTCAGTTGAACGGTACAAAAAGAAACATCGATAGGGGGCGCTTTGGGCAAAAAACATAATTCGTTGACATTTCGGACGCTAACTGGATACGGGGCGCTACGATCAGTTAGTAATAATGAAAACACATTTTCTACCTCTGCTCAACACTTCTGAATAAATTTAGACCAAAAACATCAATGATACTGGAAATTTATTTACAAAAAATAACACTACAGAAGATGCTCGAAATTTCGACCTTGGGCCATGATGCAGGCTTCGCACCTCCGTCGCATTGAGGAGTGTGTGTTTCCAACAATGCCAGGAGTATCTCTGATCTGCCCTGCAGCTGCCACAATGCGCGCCACAAGTTCTTCAGCACTGCTGACAGGTGTATGGTATACCTCGGCCTTCAGGTAACCCCAAAGGAAGAAATCCAAGCAGGTGAGGTCTGGTGATCGGGCAGGCCAGTGAACTGCACCCCCACGCCCGATCCACCGCTGGCCATACCTTGCGTTTAGATGGAGACGCACGTCGTTCGTGTAATGGGCCGGAGCTCCATCGTGCTGGAACCACATCTGGCGACGCGAACCTTCGGGTACGTGCGCCTCCTCCAGAAGCTGCGGCAGCACTTGATCCAGGAAAATCAGGTAATTTCCACCTGTCAGCCGTTCAGGTAACAAATAAGGGCCAATGAGGCAATCCCCCAGAATGCCGGCCCACAGATTTACTGAGAAACGCTCCTGGGCTGCTCGGCTTCTGGTTTCATGTGGATTTTCATCACACCACACATGACTGTTGTGGGCGTTCCACATTCCCTCCCGGCTGAAGGTGGACTCGTCCGTAAACAAAATGCTGTTTACAAAACGGGGATCCCTGGATCTCATCGCCAAGTACCATCTTGAGAATTCCACTCGAGGGCCAAAATCCTGCTGTCTGAGCAACTGCACCCGCTGGATGTGGTAGGGGTGCAGATTCCGGGAACGTAAGATGCGCCACGCAGTTGCTTGCGAAATGCCAACATGTCTGGCGATATCTCTCGTGCTAAGACCTGGGTTGTCCTCAACCAGGTTAAGCACAGCCTCTTCGTTGTCGGGGGTGCTCACTGATCGCTCCCGTTCAGGCCTGCCTCTGTCGAAAGATCCCGTTGTGGACAACCTCTGGTGTACTCGAGCGAAGAAGGCATGGCAGGGGATTTGCCTGTTGGGGTAACGCTCGGCGTACAACCGCTGAGCGGCTCGTCCATTACAACCAGCAGCGCCATACGCCAAATGCATGTCAGCCAATTCAGAGTTTGTGTACCGTTCCATCCTACTACCGATCTGCAGACAAGTAACCCGAAGCTTAAGTAGGTACCGCACGTTCAAAAGACGTGTCTGCGCATACAACTACGTCACCTCGCGTTGTCGTCTACGCATTACGTATCTTTTGCATATCGATATGGTACGATATCTTTTGCATAAATCAGCAAAAAGCACCTTATGTAAATTTTATTGCGCGCATTGTGCATGATTGAAACCAGCTATGTTTGTTAAAAAAAACAAACAAACTGCAGTTTTAATAGCTTCTTATGATAAGTAAATTACTCTCTTGTTTTGTTTCTAACTGATCGTAGCGCCCCGTTTCCAGTTAGCGTCCGAAATGTCAACGAATTATGTTTTTTGCCCAAAGCGCCCCCTATCGATGTTTCTTTTTGTACCGTTCAACTGAGTTTCAGAGAGCCCCAGCAAACAGAATCATGAAAATGCATGCCATAAGTCAAGAAATCTGTTTGTTTATCTCTTAGGAGCCTTCGAGTTTCGACCACCCTGTACTTTGACATTTTATTCCGGCTCTTACGCTTTTTGCAGGGCTCTACTTTTGGGTTCAAACTTTAAGTTAGAGTATAAACTTTGGCGAGCATGTGTTAAATTATCAAAATAACGGGCTTAAAGTTGTTGTCTAGCTCTCCAAAGTCTGCAGCGCCCCCTATCCATGTTTTAAGAGATACGCTTATCAAATTGGTACTGAAGAAAGTCTAAACAAACAGAATCATTTCGACGCAACAAGCAAGAAAATCTAACCATTTCCCTAGTTTTTATGACGTTTCGAATTTCGGCACCCAAATTTTCGAAAGCGCCTAGCGCCTTACCATCGCGTCAGGGACCCTACATTCCCTATTCAAAAATGTTCGTCTAGGTGTGCTCTATCGATCCTTAAAGTTTGTCACCGACGAGCTGAATCACCCTGTATATATATATATATATATATATATATATATATAGGGTGTTTCTAAATTCATGGTCCAAACTTTAAGGGGTGATAGTACACATCAAGACAAACAATATTTAAATAGGAAACCAAGGGTCCCAAAGTCTTCCGAAGGAGATAGGCGCCGCCATTAAAGTTTAGGGTCCAAAAATTCAAATGATTATGAAAAACAGAAAAATTGGTCGATTCGTTTGCGGTTTTCACTAAAATTATTCTTTATGTCAGTATTGTCTTGAAAATAAATTATAAAGATAAATTTCAAAAAATGACGATAGAGGGCGATTTAGATTTTAGAGTAACGAACAACTATTTTTTACCGTTATTTTTTGCATCTCATTAAAGGTTACGTAAGCTTAGACTTAAACTTAAATTTTGAGCTCAAAATCTGAATAGTTGGAAGCAGTTAAGTAGCACAAACTTAACTGTGTTCAGAGGGTTTTAAATTCAAATGATTATAAAAAACGGAAAAAATTGGTCGATTGATTTGCGGTTTTCACTAAAACTATTCTTTATGTCGGTATTTTATTGAAAATTAATTATAAAGATAAATTTCAAAAAATGCCGATAGAGGGCGCTTTAGACATTGGAGTAACGTACAACTATATTTTACCATTATTTTTCACATCTCATAAAATTTTTTTAGAAGCTTAGACATAAACTTAAATTTCGAGATGAAAATCTGAATCGTTGGGAGTGGTTAAGTAGCGCAAACTGAACTGTGTTCAATGGGGGTGGGGAGGTTCAAATTTCAAATGATTATAAAAAACGGAAAAATTGTTCGATTCGTTTGCCGTTTTCGCTAAAACTATTCTTTATGTCAATATTTCCTTGAAAATAAATTTTAAAGATTAATTTTAAAAAATACCGTTAGAGGGCGCCTTAAACTTTGGAGTAACCAACAACTATTTTCAACCGTTATTTTTTGTATCTAATTAAATGCTTGTAAAAGTTCAAACTTAAATTTTGAGCTCAAAATCTGCATCGTTTTGAGTAATTAAGTGCGGAAATTTGAAATGTGTTCGAGGGGTGGGGAGAGTAACATTTTAACTCCTGAACACTGTTCAGTTTCCGCTTCTTAACCCCTCCATCGATTTAGAATTTGAGCTCAAAATTTAAATCTAAGCATTTGCAAGCATTTAATTAGATACAAAAAATAACGCTTAAAAATAGTTGTTGGTTACTCTAAAGTTTAAGGCGCCCTCTATCGGTACTTTTTTAAATTAATCTTTAAAATTTATTTTCAAGGAAATATTGACATAAAGAATAGTTTTAGCGAAAACGCCAGACAAATTGACCAATTTTTCCGTTTTTAAAAATAATTTGAAATTTGAACCTCCCCACCCCCATTGAACAAAGTTCAGTTTGCTCTACTTAACCACTCCCAACGATTCAGATTTTCATCTCAAAATTTAAGTTTATGTCTAAGCTTCTAAGAAAATTTTATGAGATGCGAAAAATAACGGTAAAATATAGTTGTACGTTACTCCAAAGTCTAAAGCGTCCTCTATCGGCATTTTTTGAAATTTATAATTCATTTTCAATAAAATACCGACATAAAGAGAGTTTTAGTGAAAACCGCAAATCAATCGACCAATTTTTCCGTTTTTTATAATCATTTGAATTTAAAACCCTCTGAACACAGTTAAGTTTGTGCTACTTAACTGCTTCCAACTATTCAGATTTTGAGCTCAAAATTTAAGTTTAAGTCTAAGCTTACGAAACCTTTAATGAGATGCAAAAAATAACGGTAAAAAATAGTTGTTCGTTACTCTAAAGTCTAAATCGCCCTCTATCGTCATTTTTTGAAATTTATCTTTATAATTTATTTTCAAGACAATACTGACATAAAGAATAATTTTAGTGAAAACCGCAAACGAATCGACCAATTTTTCTGTTTTTCATAATCATTTGAATTTTTGGACCCTAAACTTTAATGGCGGCGCCTATCTCCTTCGGAAGACTTTGGGACCCTTGGTTTCCTATTTAAATATTGTTTGTCTTGATGTGTACTATCACCCCTTAAAGTTTGGACCATGAATTTAGAAACACCCTATATATATATATAGTGTCAATTTACCATGAATAAAGGACGGAATTTTTAATGTGCAGATGCTTCTACTTTGAAAGCAGTTCTGATAATAAAACTATTTTCGCCTTAAGAAATGGTGACAAAAGTTGATAAAGTACAAACACACAACAATAGAAATAAATTTAAAATTTTACATCAAAAAAAAAGTAAAAATAAAAATACTAAAATACAAGTTAGAAATTTCTAAGAAATTTTCCCGTGAATTTAACATTAAATATTGGCATTTAGCCACGGGACTGGTGTAGGTTCTTAAGAGTCATGGGAAGTACCACACTAGTCATGGGAAGAAACGAACACACTAATGTAAATTCTATGGGAGCGTTATTTTATAATATTTAACATGGATATAAATATTGTTTAGTAATTTCTGTGTAGGATAACTGAGGGCGATGTACCTGCGGTAGTTTTTTAAATTTTAGATCTTAGTTTTAGACTTTTTTTTTTTTAGTTTTCCTTCATTTACAGAACTGGTTTGGAAATTGAAACTACCCAAATATATATAAAAAATCTATAACTAAAATAGGAAATGAAAAGTAGCCCAGTAGATCATCTATTGTATGTAAATATGTATGTACAGTAGAACCCCGCAAATCCGGACCCCGTAAATCCGGATCTCCGGATAATCGGAATCGGTTTGGTCAAGCGATTGAGAAACGATTTGGTTAATTTCCCTTGCATAAACTTGTTTCATCGTCGTATTCTGAATTAAAAAAAAAAAAAAACTTTTTCTGAAATCTTTTTGAAAAAATACCTTAAGCTTTCTTATTTAAACTCTTATTTAAACTACACCCAACGAATTACTTATGCTCAAGCGGATGCGTGACCGTACGACTCACAAAAGGTATAGAAAACTGGCACAGCAAAAAATTACAAACTTTTTTATTACATAGTAAACATTTTTACTGTCTGTAAATAATCAATAAGTTAAACATAAAGGTGATTTTCTGTACGTATGTTTTATTTTATTTAATTTTTTTCTTATTCTCTGGATAATCCGGATTTTCGATAATCCGGATTAGGTCTGGTCCCAATTAATCCGAATTATCGGGGTTTTACTGTATATATATATATATATATATATATATATATATATATATTAAAATCAAAGCGAGAAAATTGAAAATAACGCTCCCATAGGATTAATAATAGCATTCTTGTTCCTTCTTGTGAATATTGAAATAACATCTTAAGGTGATTTTGTGAAACCATTTCTACAAATTACTTTTGTATTTTTTTCTATAATATATTTTAATGCTTATACCCATGTTGAATGAATATTTTTCTTTAAGGTACTTGATGTTGGTCAACCCTGTGTGTGGTACAAACTACAAATAATCAATTGGCGGATAATCAAAATGCAGCAAGAGGGCAAAACTATTGGAATTTTTATATAAATGTAAATGACACACTGTGTAGAAGAAAATAAATTGTATCCATAAATATTATAACTATGCATCATGATATAGTGTATTAATGTAATTTAATCGTTGTAATAAATATCTTTTTATATTTTAATTGCTTGTTTTAAATATGTCTGAATCATAATGATATTAATTTATTTTGTAAATGTTCTAAAATATTTATATTTGTAATTTTAATATGATTCTCAAACCCTCTCCTTAACAATGCAAAGTTTTTATACAATTTTAAACTTATTTTTAAGCATGAATGTATAAATTTAGTCTTGACTTTTTAAATATTTGGAAGGAAAATACATTTTTCATTTTTTATTAACTTTTTTTCGCGTTATAGGCAATTTTGCCTACGACAACTAGTTTTTACTTTTCTTGATATGTAGGGAGAATTAAAGTTTGTTATTAAGATTATAAATTATAAATTACATATCAATATAGAATAATATAATAGCACATTTCCATTAAAAAATAAATAAATAAATAAATAAATAAATAAAAAGTGGTGATTTGCTAGACAGTGACATTCTTAAACTTTTAAATGAATGTAAAAAATTTTAGATTTGTATGTTGAGAAAATAAAAATAAAAATCCCAATTTCCAAGTAAGTAACAAGAATATTAATGTATATGTATAATTTTGACCACTTTTATTAATTTTACTTTATTTTTTGAAAGTGTATGTGATTTGTATTCTCTTCACGCCCTTCTGATACTTTAGTTTTTATAATTATGTCTGTGAAACAACAAAAGAAGTGTGAAATAATTTTTCGGCAGTCAGTACTCTTGAATTATTTGTTAATATTTAATAAAATTTAATAAATTTTTACTATTTAATAAAAATAATATAAGATCAATTAATTATTTTCAGTTTTAATAATTTATAGAAATGTAAGAAAGTAATTTAATATTAGCATTTTATTTTATCAGAGATCATCTCACATTATCATAGCGGTCACAAATGTAAACACTTTTTTGTGATTTTTATTTTTAATTCTCTAAGTGCATAGTACTTTTATAGCATCTTTATACCTCTATTTTAAAATAATAATTTTCGCTGTATATTTAAACCTGAAATGTGACAGCAGTAACTATTTTAAAATAGTGGTATAAAAAATAAATCTAGAAAAGGTGTAGTAATTGACAGCTATGTAAGTATAATTCAAATTCATTGTTTTTAGTTACATTTTACCATCATTTTTTTTTTGAACAATTGTACGTAATGACAAAAAACAAAAAGAAAAAAATATTTCTTAAGAAATACAGAAACTTAATATTTATAAAAAATAATATATATATATTGTTTTTTACCAGCATGCATATCATTGCACAACTTGATGATCTACAAATGGTTTTATTAAAATGTTTATCAAAATATTTAAATGTAGCCTCACATATCTAATATTACTCGCCAAAATAAGTTTTTATAATAAGAGTAAGACTTGTGCTTACCATGTACATTCGTCGATTCTGATTACAGAATAACACATAAGAATATCCCATGTTTGACAGGATAATATAAAACAAAAAAGGACTGTAAAGAGAAACTTGTTTGTTTTAAAATATGCATTGGGTATGACAAGAGTTTAAAATGACTATGTTTTAGAAATGATGCTTGGTAAGTGTTATCCATTATAAGCAATATAAATTTCTAGACAATATCTGAAATATATCATCCCCTAACATATTATGTCTTGTGGAAGCGGCTACCTCTGCTTGAGACAATCTTGAGACAAGACCTACACTCATTCTCACCTCAAGAGTGTAATTCAGGTGGAAGTAGCAATTCTCCCACAAGACGATGCGTTCGTGATGATAGATTCCAGACATCGTCTTGAAATCTATATTGCTCGCAATGGAAGACACTTTCCAGAAGTCATTTCTGAAAAATAGTCATTTTAAACTCTCGTCATATCTATTCTATATTTTTAACAAATAAGTTTCTCATTAGAGTCGTTTTTTTTTTTAACCTGTCAAATGTGGGAGGTTTTTTTTTGGATCATCCTGTATTTTTACGGTATATATACCGTATATTTCATTTACGGTACACATACTGATTACAAATGTTTTTACGGTACATATACCGCACATTGAATTTACGGTATATATGTTGTATAAATATTTTTACGGTACATATGTCGTACATTTAATTTACGGTATCTGTGCTGTAAAAATATTTTTTACGGTACATATACCATACATTTAATTTACGGTATATATGCTGTAACGATATTTTTTTAAGGTACATGTACTTTAAATACTTTACGGTACATATACCGTCCAGTTAAATTACGATACACATACCACAAAATATTTAAATTTATGCTCAGTTAAATTACGGTACATGTACTTTAAGTATTTTACGGTATATATACCGTCCAGTAAAATTACGGTAAAAGGAAGTGTCACAAAGTTGACGGTATAACCACCGTGATTCGAGACCAAAATTTTTTACAGTGATGTTTAACACAAATAAAATCATTTCTAATGTCTTTTTTTAACGTTAATAATGGATTGTAACCTGATAATAATACACCCCACTGTTAATGCACTCCCATAAACACACCACATTTATTTATTTATTTATTTATTTTAACAAAATAGGAATGTTTCTGATAATGGATATGTCTTCATAGCAAAGCAATAAACGCAAAGTAAATGAAAATAATGCATATATATATATTTATATATATTTACATGGTGCCTACAAATAAATTTTTCCATTAATATAAATGTACGAAAGCATTATGCATTTGATTATAAAAAATGTATTGTAATACCAAACTTTCCTAATCGATTAATAACTTATAAGTACATCACAAGCAATTTTTATACTGTGTAAAAGGATTTTCAATAGTTACGTGTATAAAATGAATTATAATAAATTAACATGGAAACAATAAAATATAATCAAATTTGTGATTCAAGCAATCGTTTGTTTAAACTTTGCGAAGTGAAATTTTATCTTGAATACAAAACCTTTTATTCTGTATTACTATTTTTAACAGACAAAGACTTAAATTTAATATTTAAACAAAGCAGCTTTTGCATTGTCTAATTTTAAATCAAGAATTCTGTTAAAATAGTTTAATTTATATTTAAATGCTATGCATTCGAAATATATTTTAATTTAACTTAATGAAATAAATTTTCTTCTGATAAAAATCTCCAGAGATTTTATTTAGTTTTCAAATGAAAAAAATTTCGTTTGAATATTTAAGGAAGGAAATAATCATAAAGTTATTTTAACGATGAAATAAGTTAATATTGCTTAATTAAAATAATTATATACGAAGAGTTAAGCACAATATCAAGTAGGGAATTTTTTCTCTTATTTTATTAAACTTATCCTTTCTTTTCTCAGGAGTTCTTAGTGTAATTTTGGTGTCAAAGAGAGCTTGATAAAAGTAACTTTTCAAATAGGATTTATTTGCTAACAAATGCACAATATGCATAGATATGTACTGGAAACATTGGATTGGCAAATATTTTCAGAAAAATATTATTTATGTAAGTTTCGATCAAATAGAAATGGTTGAATGTCTCTTATTTTCTATTTCTAAGAAAATATTTGAATTGTTTTGCCAGTTTTTTTGCTATGTTATTTCTATTTAGAAGATACCAACAAGAAAAATAAAATAACTAAATTCATAAATTTGGTATGACTGTTTTTTTTTTCCTATTTGCTTTCATATAAGCGAAATTTCTCTAAAATGTTAAACTTATTTTTATAATTTTAAAAAGAAATGAAAAATTAATGTCTTCTTATTTAATACGAAATGAACCTGCACATACTGAAGTATATATAAATTTCCACATAAACCATTTTTTTAATACAAAAAGATTCGAATTCGAGATAAAGAAGGAAACATAAAAAAAAGTTTTTACCATATTTTTTTAGCACGTAGGCTTTGAAAATTTTGTGAAAGCTATTTTGTGATTATTACAATTATTAAAATTTTTAAAGATGTTAATGCTATAGGACAAATTTATAAGTTTAGAAAAAAAAAATGAAAAAAATTGGAATTAAATAATTGCAATACAACAACGCAACCGGATTGTGCATCAACATCGAATTACGTAAAACACTCATAACTGAAGATCGATAGTGCATTTTTTTTTCGTTTTAGATAGCTTTCATTATAAAAAACGAAAATGCTGGCCGTCCGGAGGAAAGCACTTCCGGAAATGTTCGGTATATTTTCTCTCATAATGAATGATCCCCAGACCCCAAAACCACACTCCGTCCAAATGTTGGTTTATATATATATCTGATTTAGTCCTGCGGTTATTTATTAACCAATTTGGATGAGATTAATTGTATGTATAGTACATACCAATGTCTCGACCGAGTTCGTTGACCAGTTTTATCCACCATCTTGTTTCAAAGTGGCAACCATCTGAAATATTTTTAATTAAAAAAATGGTGCAAATAAATTAAAAAAACGGAAAAATAATATTTTTAAAGTTTGACCTTAATACAAGGATTCCGAAGCATATTTTATTTTACCTTTATATTAAAAAATGGCTCAGATATAGCAATTTGAATTTCTAAGGTGACTGATATTTTGAAACAAACAGATTTTCATCATGCTATGATTCTCGTATTTATAAATTGATTTGATTGAGATTGATTCTGTGTCTAGTATATACCAATGCCATTATCATTCAGCATTTGCACAGCGCATTGCCGCACTATGCTTAAATGTTATTGATATCCGTTAGTTTGAAATTCATCCGAAACTTCGCGATACTTGGCAAAATATCGCCAAATTTGGCGACAAAATGTAACCATAAACGATGCCAACTTGGCTATATCTTAGTAATTTGGCGCAACTGTCATTCAAATTCAGTATTCACGAATATTCTCTTATCTCGTTCGTCGCATTTTAGCTTTGAGTAAAATCATTTTCGAGTAAAACTTGCAAAATATTAAAACCAAGAAATATGAGAGCTACCTCATTCCTCCCGGTACTGACTAAAAGGAATTTTTTTCCTATTTTTTATCGTAAACATTAACTTAAAATGATACATGTATGCTTACATTTATGGACATTAAGACGCGATCAAAATATGATAATAAATTTCATAGTTTTTGTATACATATTTTTTTATTTTTTCATTTTGAAACTTTTCCGAAGTATATACAAGTTCTAATATGTTAGAATTTTTCAGATATTCAAGATAGAGCTGTATTTTCAACTAGATAAAAGATTAATATTTATTAACGTATTAATTCAATGTCTCTCATAGATATTTAATCTACGGTTTATGACAGAATTTGTTGTGATCAATTAAAAACAAGCCGAAAATTGTACAAGTACAAAAATATGCAAGTACAAATGTAGGGGATTCGTAGTATCACTAGTTTATAAATGTTTAGATATTGTGGCAATAGCTGTTGCACCCTTAGGCAGAAATTCATAAATACAAAATTTATTACAATCCTATATATGAAATTCAGTAATACTGAAATAAAAAATCTCCATCTTAAATAGCACGTAATCACCATGGCAACCTAAAATCATCATTACTTACCATAGGATATTTTTATATTAATTGCGTATGATAGGATTTAATCGAACGTAGGAACCTTTTATTTATATGTTTTTAAGATTCTGGTTCGATTTTAATGAAATTTAAAATTACTAAAATTTTTCAACGTCTTGAAATTATGCTAGTTTTTATGTATGATAATTGCAAATAATTCTTTTGGATTGTTTTTGGCTGTTATATGAGGACCAGATGACGACTATAGCTGCTACATATTTACATAATTGTGCAATTTCTCCATAGACCATAATGTAATGGAATGCTTTCTACTGCCCCCGTAAATAAACTATCAATGCTATAGAATTTATATTCAATACCAAACATGGAAAAATAATGCTTAGTAACCTATAAAAACTATGGAGCAATCCAACTGCATTAATGCACGTTAGAGTTCTAACAGTCAAATGGACTGAGAAACTGAATTCATAAACGCTTTTAATTATGTTGAAAAGTGTTAAAAACGCATAAGGATTTGAAATTATATGTTCACAAAATTTTATCAATAAATTGATGCATACTTGAATAGTTTTAAACAGCCCTGTATTTCAGTTGTTATCTGTATATACATTCCACTACTTAGCTAAAATTTCAGTAAGACTAAAACACGTTTAAAAGTTGAGAAATCATGCTTCCAGAGATTATCCATCATCCATAGAGGGACATTTATATAATTCTTTACAAGGGCCTTTGTATCGTTTTTTCTATATTCTACAAATATATCTTAGTATATTAAAAGTAGTACTGCATAAAAAATGCATAACACATTTAAAACAGTTTTTAAGCTGTTTTCGTTCATACTCAATAACTTTTATGATTTTTTTGTGTAACCCTAGATATGTACTAAAGCCTTTATAGACATAACATACTATGCATATGGAGAAATTTAGTTAAATTTAAAAACTCATTTCACAATTAAAAATACACATCCTGAAATCATCGCTAATATACAGTGTTTCCGGAAATGCATAATAACCCAAACTCTTTTGAGGATGACTGTAAATACTATGCAATTTCTATTATATAGGAAGTAATTTGTAGAAAACCGCACAGAAATTTATATCAAAATGTATACATGAATTAAACTGTTTAACATTATTAAAATACATCAAACAATGGACTTTACGATAAATCATCCATTTTACATTCATTCTGATTACAGTGAAATCTTTCTGTGCGACCATCTCCCTGAACAACCACCTTTTCATGGAACGAAATTTATTCCCTTAGACTCAATATTAATTTTACCTCCCTTCAGAGATTATTGCAGGTGAACTACCTCCATGAACGACCAATTTCTTGGAAGGATAAAAAAAACCGTTTTTTTTCCCTAGTCATTTGAGGAAGGTTTTATTAGAAGAATAATTTTAGACAGCGCAATATTTATCAAACTTCGAAACAGCTTATTTTTTTTTATTATTTGGGAAACTTTTAAGTGCTTAACTCCTCCTTTGCGTCTTTTTAAACAATGAATTTTGTACTGATGACGAATTAAGAATAAAACTCTCCTGCCCTATTGTGTCAGGAAACTCTCAAAGAATTAGGTAAAATATTGAAATCATCATCATTTGTTCCCGTCCGAAATAGTTCTTAAATTTATGCATTTTCTCCTAACGTGAAAAATAAGTTTTTGTAACATTAATTGTTACCTTTTTTCAACAGTTAAAGTCTAGATTTAAACATGAACTCTATTAAAAGAACGCGTCTCTTAACTACTAATTTTTATTGGAATGGAAGGTGGTCGCTTTAGGAGGTTTTGCTATATATTGCTTTTTCGTGAATCAAATTCATGTTTTATGTTGCCATTCCATATAGCAGAATTAAACAAGGATAGATATCATTAAAAGTTGTTGTTTAGGCTTTGAAAACTAATGACTCATAAAGTGCGCGTGCCCTTGATTATACAGGGTGAGTCATAAATATCGAAACAATAGGCTATCTCCTTAAATATTGCTTCTAGACTCATACTTCCAATTGCAAAGTTTCATAAAAAAGGTGAATTTTTTTATAAGATAAGTTGCAACTCCATGGGGGGTCCATTTTAAAAATTGCGAAAATTAAATTTTTATATGGCCCCCAGATGATAAAACTTCCAATTAGAAAAATTTTCCTTATCCATTCCTGAATTGAACAAAAAAATTCATCTCCATATCTACAAATCCCCGAAAGATATTAAAATTCAAAATTTTCCAGAATTCGTGACTTACACCACTTAAGCATACCTCTGAGCGCAGCGATATCAGTTCATTTGAAATACAATTTAGGGATCGACTATAAATTTACGCATTATTACATGTCGATCAAAGACAATACTTCAAAATAAAAGCGTATAGGTTTTTGCTTTAAACTTACTTGAAATATGCTATATGTCTGCAATATCTCGAGCTTGGCGCCAGCATCGTAAATGGCACGACCCATTGGTCGGACCGTCTTATTAAACACTTATTAAAAGTGTTATTAAATTAAGTGTTATTAATTAAATTCTCATTAAAAGTGACTTAAAAACTTATTGCCGCAGGCAATAAGTTTAGTAGAAATAGTAATAGCAATAATGATACTTCTATTAACGGAATCATTGGAAATATAAGGTACTCTGGGGTAATAACGCCACGTTAAGGTTCTACCAATTTTCACGGCTTAGTTTTAGATTGTATTTTTCAAACAAATATAGGATCTGATACAGCAACTCATTGACTATCTATATGAAATAAAATAATTTAACAGATATGTATTCATAAAATGTAATGGCGTTTTTTCTTGACCAATGCTATTTGGCGTTATTACCCACCTATATGGGTAATAACGCCATGCAAACAAAACTATGAAATAAGATTAAATAATTGCATGTAGATAGCCCAATTCTAAAAATACAAACTCTCCAAACTTAGAAATTGACAAATTGCATTCTAAGCTATTGAAAATGTTCAATTTTTTTGTGAAAGTGTAAGAAAAATAAAGGTGTGGTATGGGAGGGGGGGGGATGAGGCAAAAGAATATCAGACCGTGAGCTTCTTTTTGCTTAAAAAGGACCGCTTAAATAGAAATATGAGAAACATTGCACAGTTTTAACTGTGTTTATTTGAATCAGTATTTAGGATGTAGCTCGGCCACTGTAGGGAATCAACCGGGGTATTGATGTCAAGGATTGGCGTTATTACCCCGATATATTTATTGCGCAGTACATTTTAAATTACAAATTATCTCGAGAAGATATCCAAAATCTTCAACAACATTTTAAAAGTACATGAAATGCACTACAAATTTATGTAATTAACAAAGCATTTCCGGATAAAAAGATAGTCTTCACATCACAAAACGTATGTCGCAAATTTTAGATCAAGCGTTAATTTTTGTTATTTGTAAAAACAATAAGACCTAAAAATGAAACAAATTAACTTGAAGCTGTTTTTTGCGATTTATATGACTCAAAACCCTTTTGCGGAGAGCACATGGGTGTCATTTACCTGATTATTTCATAAGTATGCAAAATATAAGCACTTGGCGTTATTACCCCGCCTGGCGTTATTACCCCAGGGTACCTTATTTTAATAAATTACACAGAAATATTTTGAAAAATCTACTTTTTACGATTCAGCTTCAAAATTTACGATGGTTTAAAACCTATTTTTAATTTTTTCTATCTTTGCAAGAAGAAAGTATTGGATTCATGAAAATTTTGAATTCCGGTTTTCGACGGATTCACATGTTTTAAGACTCAAAGATACCGAAAAATATGTTTTTACAAAATGTCTGTGTGTGATCCACTGCTCCTGTATCTCTGTATATGACATAAATTTTGTGAGCGCTCTATCTCAAGAACTAATCCATGGAATTTAATAAAAAATTATGTTTACTTAGTCCTTGATATAAATTGGTGCTAATTAGTTTTTGGTGTGTATCGCTAAGTAGGTGGCCCTACTGTACAGGCTTTTGTGTGATTTCCGATATAGCTGTATCTCTAGAATTATATACCTAGTGTCGCCCGTAATTTGACGCACCTTTTACGCATCGTGCAATAGCGATTTTAACAAGAAAAATATGAAGCTGACTGGGCCAAAACAATGAAAATTAGTTGGATGTGTCAATCCCAAAAAACTCCTTCTTCTCATAAGTACATTTTAATATTTAAAAAAAAAAACCGTGGTGACTCCAAAATTACCCACTATCGAATTTCCTCGAACATTTGACCTAGCCTACTGAGATTCTGGTATCCGAAAAGCCTAAAACGCAAAATTTAATTAATAAAATTAATTGAGAAAATGAGCTTAGTAGAGCCTCATGTTGGGTACTTTATACTAAAACCTAATAAGTATCTACTTATGTCAAGACCTAACAGAATCTGAAATTTGATGGAATTTCGTCCATTAGTTCTTGAGGTATAGTTATAACAAAAAATTTGCAAAACGTAGCACAGCAAATCCAAATCTTGTACAATTTATGCCAAAACGTAAAAAAGCGTCTAATTATGTTATGGTGTAAAAGAATCTGAAGTTTGATGAAATTCTGTACATTAGTTCTTGAGATATAGCTAGTTTTAAAAAAACCGTGTAAAATATAGCACAGCCTCCCCATCAGTTGAAGGATTTATAACAAAACGTAATCATCGTGTAATTATGTTATATGTCATTTTGTAACAAAATCTGAAGTTTGATGAAATTCTGTGCGTTGGTTGTTGAGATATAGCTATCGGAAAAATCGTGCAAAAGGCAGCATAGTTGCACCACCTGTTGCAAGGTTAATACCAAAATGTAATCAGCGTCTAATTATATATTCTAGTGTAACAGAATCTAAAATTTGATGAAGTTCTCTGCATTAGTTCTCGAGATACAGCTATCGCAAAAATCGTGCAAAATGTAGCATAGCAGCGCCACCTATAGAGAAGTTCACACCAAAACCTTATCAGCGGCTTTGTATCTCAAGGTATCGCGGAATCTGCAGTTTGGTGAAATTATGTGCATTAGTTCTTGAGATATAGCTATAATGAAAATCATGAAAAACGTGGCATAGCAGCACCAACTGCTGGCCAATTTACACCAAAACTTAAACAGCGTCTATGTATATCAAGGGGTCACAGAATCTGAAATTTGGTGAAATTCTGTGCATTAGTTCTTGAGATCTAGCAATCTTGAAAATCATGAAAAACGTAGTATAGCAGCGCCACCTGCAGGCCAATTTTCACCAAAAACCAATAGGCACTAATTCATATCAAGGTCTAACTGAATATAAAATTTTATTAAATTTCGAGCATTAATTCTTGAGATAGAGCGCCCACAAATTTTTTGTCACATACCGACAGACTCACAGACAGACAGACGGACAGACTCACAGACAGACATTTTCTAAAAATAGTCAAAACGTGTTCAGGACCTTCTAAAACGTATAAATCCGTCGAAAACCGGAAGTCGAAAATTTTCATGAATCAAATACTTTCTTCTTGTAAAGATAGAAGAAAGTAAAAATTGAAATCGATGTGATAAAAAAATGAGGTTTAAATCAACTGACGCATTTAAACAAAAATTAAAGAACGTGAGAATGGCAAAACTTAAACAAAATCTGAAATCGAAACTATGCAGGACGGAGTTAATCACCTAGAAACTTTTAAAAAGCATTTAAACAATGGGAGTCAATCTTTGTTTAAAACTAAATGCACTTTTCTGCATCAAATGTTTTTTTATTTCAGCATTTCTCATTTTTAAGCTGACTTTAGTAAATAACTGTCGGTTGCGGTAACAGTCCAGTAATAGTTCAATAGTTTTCAATAGTGTTCAATAGAGTTCAATAGTTTTTCAACATCTCAAAAAAAAAAAAAAAAAAAAAAAAAAAAAAAAAATGCCCAACGCGACGAAGAAGATTTCTCCTCAGAAAATTTACTTTTAAAAATATGATTTCTAGACAAAAAATTACATGTGTTTTTATATTGCTATTTTAAATACTTTTATTTAAAAAAAAAATTATTTAAAATGCTGAATCAAAATTGAAAATTAGACATTTTCATGTAATCAAAAGAAAAAATTTCAACGCCACAAATGATATTTTGAGTTATAACAATTTTAATTTACTCTGAATTTTTTGAAAAAAAAAATTATTAAGAAGGTTTATGGTGTTATAATGCTCACAAATTATATAATTAACCATCGCAAAACATTCAAAATTCTTACTCTATAAATAAATAAATAAAATAAATGTCTCCTGGACACATTACAGCAACATTTGATTACACGCATATCAATTTGTGTCTGATCCCTTGAAATCTCGCGATTTATTAAAATTGTCATGACTCTCTGAGTTTTGAAGTTATCGAGATATTTTTTTTTTCAATTCAGGAATGAATAAGGAAAATTTTTCAAATTGGAAGTTTTAGTCTCTGGGAGTCATATAAAAATTTAATTTTCGTATTTTTTAAAATAGACCCCCCCATGGAGTCGCAACTTATTTTATCAAAAAATTCACCTTTTTTTATGAAACTTTGGAATTGGAAGTATGGGTCTAGGGGCAATATTTAAGGAGATAGCCTATTGTTTCGATATTTATGACTCACCCTGTATGTTATTACAAGCCACATGTCTTTAATCCTCTGTGGAGTAGCAATCGGTGTATACGTTGCATAATTTGCTCCGAACTCTTGATCATTGTCACCAGTAAATTTTTATTGCAAATTTTGTTTCATTTAATCCAAGAAGTTTCCCGATTGAAAAACTTAAAAATTTCTGTTTTGAAAAACCGGAAACGAAAGACTAAAATTCCTGTAAACGATGTTCGTCCCAAAGGGTTTAAAGGTAGATAAATTTAGAAGTATACATTATGTATACATACATACAATATATATACCGGGTGTCCCAAAAATGACTGATGGATTTTAAAATTCAATAACTTGCAAACGGTGATGTGTATTTAAAAAAAATTTTGTAGGAGGGTTATGTATAATGTCAGGAGTTCTTTTTACCGTATTTTTTATTTTAGTTAGAATTTCAAACAATAGGTGGCGCTGAAGGCGATTGAAGGCCAAGTGATCAATGCTGAGTGAAGCGTCGACCTGACCTTCAATCGCCGTCAGCGCCACCTATTGTTTGAAATTTGAACTAAAATAAAAAATTACGGTAAAAAAACTCCTGTCATTATACATAACCCTCCTGCAAAAATTTTTTAAATAGCTGTCACCGTTTGCAAGCTATTGAATTTTAAAATCCATCAGTCATTTTTGGGACACCCGGTATATATATATATATATATTTAAAGTTAAATTAAAGAATTATTTCTTTAACCCTTTACCGCATCGTTGTCTCATTCGTGGCATACCTAATTTTAATTCCAAACTTGCAAACGGCAAGAAATATTTTGATAAAATTTTGTTCTTACAATGAAAGCTTAAATTAAGGAGTTCTTAGTTAAAAAAATAAAACATCTGTAAATTCCGGTGTCAGGTGTCAGTCAATGATTTCTCATTTTACTACGAGAAATTGTCAGTGCCGGAAAAGGTTAACCATCTTCTAAGACATTTAGATTTACATACTTCATAAAAATTAAAGAATCTTTACATAGGTAAAAATCAACAACACAATTACAGTTCTTACAAAAAAAAAAAAAAATCTTGACATTCGTTGAAAAATGTTAACTCGTGACAGATGGTCTTTACTGATACCTGCATTAGAAATGTTTCTTTCATATTTTTGTAGTTGTTATAGTTGGTTTCAACAGTACCTCACATTAAAATATATATATATATCAGATCTGACTGAAATCTTTCTTGGTCTTTCTGAACTGATTTTTAATTTTGATGTACTGCCACGTGGTAAATTGATCTTGCCAAGGTACAGGCCCTTGACGTAGGTAGTTTGCCATGATGCTTTTAAGTCAAAGACATTACGACTTACAGGCCCATTTTGTTCTCATAAAGACAAAACACGAAATTGTTCGACATTTGTAACCTTTTGAGTCGTATTATGTGCACCAGAGAAGTTACTTTTTGTTGCGAAAAGAATTTAAAAAATCCCTTTTTTCAAACCACTCCCAGAACTAAAAAAATGAAATAAAAAGTATGATGTTTAGCTGCAATATCTACCATTCTACTTAATAAAAGTGCAATAGAAACTCTCATTCGCCCCTTCTATTTTAAATCAGAAAAAAATTCAATAAAACATCCGAACATTGAGATTGTGGCATAAGTGTAAGATTTTTTTTTCTTGCCCTGTTTAATATTTGTAATTTTTATTTGTCAAAGTCTAACAAAAATAAGTATCATTATTGAAAAGAAATTACTACAATTGCTACATAATGTTAAATGAATGTAATATTATAATGATTAATATTTAAAATATATAAAAAAATATTTATGAAAACATCGTTTTTCAAATTATTGATAATTCTTCTGCATTTGAACTTCTAGTCTGTATACATAATTTTCTTTTTTCATTCTATAACCATTGCAGAGAAAGCCTTAGTAAATTAAATAAAAGTCCGTAAACTACTTGATTTTTCTAACAAAAGCTTTAAGGAGAATTTATATCAATTACATGATTCGTAAAGTGATCCATTTAGCTTCAGGAGCAATACATCAATTTGCCTTAACATCTAACAAGAAAAAACAGTTCTAAATGTCGACAACATTTTTCATCACAATGTTCCAAGAATTAAAGCAAAGGTTGTTCATTCTTTCTTTTTTTATTTTTTTTTTCGAAATATTTCCAGGTTATCATCTATAAATTTTAATATAAAAATATTTTTTAATGTAACTTTCAATGTTTCACTTTTTGAAAATTAGTAAATGTAAAATAATTCTCCGTCGAAAGGTATTTCTGCATTTGAACCTCTACACTGTAAAAAAAAAAAAAAAAAAAAAAAAAAATCAATAGGTTACTAAAAATTTTTTAGTAAATTTGTATTCCACAGAATTTTTTAGTAACCATTACAAACTTTTTTTTTGCAAGCGAAACAAGCATTTCTTTTGTAAACTGAATAAAAGAATTTTTGTATAACTAACTTAAAAATTTTTAGTATGAACCACCAAGCAAATTTTAATAATAGCTCCAAAATTATTTTTAATAACCATTACGTGGGCTCGAAGGGCAGGAAGCTTCCTGCGAGCTGCATCCAGAATTCTGGAGCGGAAGATTTTCCGCAAAACCGCAATAGACGGCAGCACCAAACATTGCTACTGCTCCGTTAGGATATTCATAATCCCTTTATTAACGAGTACTTACATTGCATACATTCGGGGCGTACTTGGCAGTGGCCAGTATCGAACCCGGGACCTTTTAGCCTGGAGTCCGTTACTATAACCACTATGCTATCAAGGCCACACCAAGTGAGTTTTAGTAATAGCTATTAAAAATATAAAATTATTAACTCTATTCGTTGCTAACTTTTTTCTAGTAATTCTTACAGATTTTCTTGTAACCGACTAAGATTACTAAAAATTTTTTAGTAATTACAAGGATCACTAAAGTTTTTTTAGTAGATAGATACTTTTTTTTTACAGTGTAGTCTTTATACATAATTTTCTTTTTTCATTCTATAAAAATTGAGAGCTCTGTAAAGTCTGTGAATTACTTGATTTTTCTAACAAAAGCTTTAGAGAGAATTTATATCAATTACATGATCCGTAAAGTGATCCATTTAGCTTTAGGAGCAATACATCAATTCACCTTAACATCTAATAAGAAAACCCAGTCCTAAATGTCAACAACATTTTTCATCGCAAAGTTTCAAGAAGTAAAGCAAAGTTGTTCATTATTTCTTTTCTTTTTCTTTCTTTCTTTCTTTCTTATATCTATACAAATATATATATATATTTTTCGAGGTTATGACTTTTTGTATTTCATATATAAAAAAAAAATCATTAAACATAACTTTCAATGTTTCTCTTTTTAAGAATCATCAAATAGAAATAAAACAAATAACATGTAAAAAACAAATAGCATATAAAGTTCCAGCATTGAAATAAAAATAAAAAAAACTTTGTCACATATTTTCATATATTTTGTTAAAAACGAGTTAATTTATTACTTTATTTTACTTTGAAATTCCTATATATTCATTTAGTTTTAATAAAGCTTTTCCAATATACCCACTTTTAACATGTTAAAACTTTGTTGGCAAATATCCATCTATATTTATTAGGAATGGATATGATGCGTATGGCTACACTACTGGCTATTAAAATTGTTACACCATGAAGGCGACATGCTACAGTCGTGAAATTTAAACGACAGGAAGAAGATGCTGTGATATGCAAATGATTAGCTTTACAGTGCATTCTGACAAAGCAGGTGCCGGCAGCGACATCTACAATGTGTTTAAATGAGGAAATTATTCAGCCACACAGAAATTGCATTTGAGCATTGTTGCCTGGTGAAAAATTGTTGTGATGCTTCGTGTAAGAAGGAGAATTAAAGCAAATTATGAGCACCAGCATGTTTCTGACCTTAATAAAGGTCGAATTGCAGCCTACCTGGATTGCGGTTTATCTTTTTTCAGTATTGCTGCTTGCGTTGGTCGAGATCCAATGACTGTTCGCAGAATATGGAATCGAAGAATTCAGGGCGGTAATACGGAACGCCGTACGGGATCTCAACTGCCCCTATCCCTAACAGTCGAGAAGACAGGCATGTTATTCGTATGGCCGTAATGGATCGTGCAACTACGTTATGAGCCCTGAGTCAAGAAATAAGGTCATTTGCATGACAAAATGTGTCTGCACGACCAGTTCGACGACGTTTGCAGTAGCATGGACTCTCAGCTCGGAGACCATGGCTGTGACTTACCTTGACGCTGCGTCATAGACAGGAGCGCCTTCAATGGTGTGATCAAGAACGAACCTGGGTGCACAAAGGGCGAGGACTCATTTTTTCAGATGAATCCAGATTCTATTTACAACATCATAATGGTCGCATTCGTGTTTGGTGACATCGTGGTGAATAAACATTAGCAGCGTGCATTCGTCATCGTCATACTGACCCATCACCTGCCGTGATGGCATGGGGTGCCGTTGGATACACGTCTCGGTATCTCTTGTTCACATTGACGGCACTTTGAACAGTGCACGTTACATTTCTGATATTTTACGACCCATGGCTCGACGAGGCGTTAAGATGTTTCAGTAGGATAATGCTTGACCGCATGTTTCCGGAAATGTACGGACGTTCCTTGATACAGAATATGTTCGACTGTTCCAACACTTTTCCCAGATCTTTCACCAACAGAAAACCTCTGACCAATGGTTGCCGAGCGACTGGCTCATAACCATATGCCAGGCACTACGGTTGATGAACTGTGGCATCGTGTTGAAGGTGCATGGGCATCTGTACCTGTAAATACCATCGAATTTCTGTTTGACTCAATGCCCAGGCGTATAAGTTATTTTATTGCTGCCCGAGGTGTTTTTTATGGGTAGTGATTTCTCAGTATCTATACACCCAAATGTCTTGAAAATTTAATCACTTGCTATTTCTATCATGATATGTTTGTCCAATAAATATCATTTTGTTATCTGCATTTCTTCTTGCTGCAGCAATTTTAATGGCCAGTAGTGTAGTATATTTAGTTTAATGACAACTTTAAATGTATAGTTTATTCAGTGTGTCTTACAAATTACTGCTTACAAATACATATGAAGTGAGAAGAAATAATTAAAGCAACAGCACAGTGTAGCTATGATTTGAACAACGAACTTTAGATTTGGAACTAACGTTATAACCGGTAGGCGACTACATAAACCTTTACCTGAGAAAATTGAAGACTAAAAATTCAGAATTAAAGAGAACTTGATCAACATATTAAAATGCAACTGGACTTCCAAATGATATATTACTGGAAACCACTTACAACATATTTTTATTTGATAATCGGTAGATTCATCATTGTGTTTTCCTGCAACAGAAGACATGAAAACATAAAGGTCTGTGAACAGTGAAACACAGTGATAAATCTGCCAGACAGCCACTAAATTCAAGTTACCAGTTGGTTTTCACACCAAGATATGACATGGCAGAACAGTTGCATTTTAATTTGCGAATCGAATTTTGATTAATCCTGTGAGTTCACCCTTGTCAACTCGATGAGGGGATGATTCGTGTAGTCACTTTCCGGTTCTGTGGTAACGCAACTTATGTTTCTTTTAGTCTATTTCATTATTCTCTTTACCATGAACAGCTGTACACCAGCTACCTAGATCAGCGTATGGGTCGTGAACCACTAGTGGATCGCGACGAGTTTTTTGGTAGGTCGCGAAACAATCGATATTTGCCTTAAAAATATGTCTTTTATCCTGACATCCATTAAAATGGATATGAGATTAATTTATAACACAATTTTTTAATCGGTAAATCAATTATAATAGATGTAAATTTTTCAAGTGCGTGAAAAAAGTCTGGGCCAGGATTCGAACCAGGGATATACTGGTTGAATCCGCTAATGCTCTTCCAACTGAGTCATCTCAGACGAATACTGTAGGACTATTTCACCCAACTAAACTTAACGATTACAGAATCTTGTCTGATGCTATGGAATTATTCTCTCACTTGGAAAATTTACATGTATAATAACTGATTTACCGATTGAATAATCGTATTATTTACATCTATTATAACAGAATTACCGATTGAATAATCGTATTATTTACATGCATTATAATTGATTTACCGATTGAATAATCGTATTATTTACATCTATTATAATAGAATTACCGATTGAATAATCGTATTATTTACATGCATTATAATTGATTTACCGATTGAATAATCGTATTATTTACATCTATTATAATTGATTTATCGATTAAATAATCGTATTTGTACATCTATTATGATTGATTTACCGATTGAATAATCGTATTTGTACATCTATTATAATTGATTTACCGATTGAATAATCGTATTATTTACATCTATTATAATTTATTTACCGATTGAATAATCATATTATTTATATCTATTATAATTGATTTATCGCTTGAATAATCGTATTATTTACATCTATTACAATTGATTTACCGATTGAATAATCGTATTATTTACATCTATTATAATTGATTTACCGATTGAATAATCGTGTTATAAATTATTCTGATATAATTTCGTATGCAGAGTTTTCTGCAGTTCCATCGATTTATTCTGTTGAGCTGATCCATAATATCAGACCAGATTGTAATATTCCTTCAGTATTCGCCCGGGATGGCTCAGTTGGAAGAGCATTGGCGGATTCAGACAACACATCTCTGGTTCGAATCCAGGCCTGAACTTTTTTCATCCACTTGGAAAATTTATATCTATCATTAAAATGGATGTTTTATAATGTATTTATTTTGCTCAATTATCATGAAAATATGAACCATTTGCGATTGCCACATCTGACAACTTTTTTAATATGCAGCAAAAGGAACATTAATATTTTTACATGATATGCTTTCATATTCATGCTTTCACAAAGAATGTTATTTATAAATAATGTCGAATATTTTTTATGTTGATTTTTTATATCAATATTTTTTCCCCTTATTTGAAGAAAAAATAACTAAAACATACTTGGTATTAATCTCAAAAATTTAATTTATTTAAATAAACGAAAAATATAATAAATGATTTCTTTGTAAAAAAGTTAATATTCATTTTAGGAAGAGATTGATTGTAGTTTTTTGTTAATACTCATAAAGCTAAAATCTTCGAAATATTCAATAGAAAACATAAGTTAATTACTTTTATGCCTATTTATCTTCTTATTAAAAAACAATATAATTACGGAGCAGTGGGGACTGAAATTAAAAATACTAAAAGAGAAAAAAAAATAATTAAAAAAATGTTGTTTTTTTCATGTCAGAAGATTTTGAAGAAAAGAAAAAAAACATTAATTAATTTCCCTTGTTAAAATGGGATGAAAAAACATAAGCGTTTGAAAAAAAAGAGGGAAAAAAAACATTCTGGAACTATATGCATTTATTTGAAAGGTAGTTTTTTTCAATAAAAATGGTGAAAAAATAAAAGTTAGATAGAAATAATTAAAAAACTAACCAGTTTACTGGAAGTTTAACATTTTTATAACTATTTATATATTTTTCAACAGTTGGAAATTTTCTGAAGTTCCTTTCTTATGAGAGTGTGTAAATCAATAATGCAGAAATATTAATCACTCTTAAATAGAGTATTATATAAAAATAAGCAGTTTTCACTATACATAAAGAAATTAAAAAATAAAAAATATCTTAGTCTTAATACGAACTCTTAAAATTCGTAATTTGAAAAGTTATTTTCAAAAATCATAGTATTTTTTAGTAAATGAAAAAACGTTTTTCGAAAATAATTTATGTTATTGGATGCATTATAAAGTATAATGTACTTCAAAAAATATTAAGAAAGCATTTTCTTTTACACTGTAAAAAAATCTATAATATTACTAAGAATTTTGAACTATACATGTTAGCATAGTAAATAAACAAAAATTGTAAGATTGTAAAGAATTTTTTAGGAAAGTGATATGCCTAGATCTTTTTACGTAATTGCAACTTGGAAATCGATAAAAACTTTAGTAAGATGTCTATAATTTTAATCATTCTTTTTAAAATCTACAAATTTTTGTAAATTTGCAAAAATTAGTTTTATAGACATACAACTTTTTTTCCTCCAAATTACAGATACTGTTTTAGTAAGCATACGAATAACTTTAAAACTGTAGATTATTTTTTATTTTATTTATTTATTTTTTTTATTTATGTATTCTGCAATTACTCCAAATCTTTCACCAATAGAAATATGTATGTATAAATTAAGCTCAACTAACAATAAATATTTCATTTCTGGTAAATTGATAGTAATAATATATTAAAAATGTAAGTTTATGTGGATCTGCATAACGGTCATGAAAAGAAAAAAAAAGGAAAATATAATAATAATCATAAAGAAGAGAAATTTTTATTTTCATTATTTATTATATATTCCGTTTAGTATATGTATTTTCTTCAATCGAGGGTTTTTTTTTGTGTGTGTGGGTACACACATCTACAGAAAAAGTGCCGATATGCGCATTTAAGATGACAAATAAGAAAACTTTTTCTTTTCAACTCAGACTATTTTAAAAGTGAATCAGAATATAAGGAACCAGAGAAATGCAATAATTTAACTAAAACGAAAATACCAACAAAGTTGCAAGTCTGAATAATTTTTAATAACTTATTTCTTATCTGATTAACTTTTAATGGACCGGTTAAAACACATTGGGTACATAATAATATCTTGAAATCTATCTGTCACCTTTTTTGCGTACAGCTATTTCCTAATAAATATCTATGTAGTAGAATTTTACTGCATTTGCAATACATTTACCATGGAAATTGTTGTTTGGGCAATCTGGTAGACAAAAAAGTTAGCTGATGTTTTTTTTTTTTTTTTTTTTTTTTTTTTTTTTTTTTTTTTTCAAATAACAAAATATGTAATTTCTTTCACATAAAAATATATCTGAAGTAAATCATAAGTATATCATCATGTATGAGAAAAAAAAAAACACTTTATTACCCACAGATTTATCACTTACCCACATAAACTAATAGAGAATGATTGAGTAAAAAATTTGGAATTACCACCTTAAAAGTCACTTTGCCTTCCGGTGGTGTTTGTCTCATATTCGGAGTGATTAGTTTAGGTGATCCTAAGGAAAAAGAAAACAATTACTTTTTCTGAGGTTAAGGCCCCACAATAGTCATTGAAAAAGACCGGGATGATAATGTAAAATCTGTGGGAGCGTTCTTTTCAAATATCTCACTCAAATTTTAATATTTTTACATGATTTTTTTTGCATAGGATAGCTGAGTATGATTTACAACCGTGCTAGTTTTTACTTTTTCAGTTTTGGTTTCAGATTTTTTTTTAATTACTTAACTTTTAAAACCGGTTTAAACCTGTTCTGAAATTGAAACTATCATGTATAAAAAATATATAAGTACAATCGATAAAGTAAAAACTAGGCCGGTTGTAGATCGTCCTCAACTATGCTATGCAAAAAATCACCTAAAAATATTTAAATTTGAGCGAGATATTTGAAAAGAATGCTCCCATAGATTTTTCATTATCATCCGGTCTTTTTCAGTGACTGTTGTGGGGTCTTAAAAGCAAAAACTGCTCCACACAATTATATGGATCCTCCTTTAGCCGAATATAACATTGATCTTTTTTCTAACTATTTTTTCAATGAAATATGTTCCTATTAATTAGGTTTAACCATCAAGACTTTTAATTCATACCTTAACTCTTCAGTACTTAAAAAATGAGACCGATTACATATTTCGGCTACATCGGAGTAGTTATCAAATTAAATAAAAATACTTAAAAATTCCCATTTAGTATTTGAAAGAAGAACAGTCAAGTGGAGTAAATTTAACTTATAAGGATAACTTTGGCCCTAAAGATAAAAAAGATAAAATATGCTACATCACTTGAGTTATCCGCAACGTTTTGATCTCAAAATGTAGGTAGCAACACTAGCTTGAGGTCAACAGCACATTGTAAATAATTTATCAAAGATCCACCATGGTAATATGGAGCAACTTTTTATAAATGTAAGCCAGAGATACCTCGAATGACTGTACATTTCACAGTTTTAAGAAAAGGACGCAAACTATAATTTTTTAAAGCTTATTTGACAATAAAAACGTGATCGTGGTGTAAAACACGTGTATGTCACATACACATGTAAAACCTGTGTAACTATTAAAAATTCAAGCTATACACACACCACTTCATGGTATTTTGGATACACCGGTTTACCCAAACAACAGTGTTCATACAAAAATATATTTCAAATGCTGTAAAGAAATACCACGAAAAAGATTATAAGAAATTGCTAGTAACAAAAACAGATTTCAGAAAATTTTCCGGCAATCTTTATTTATTTGATCTTTCTTTAACGGATTCATAAAAAGCCAGAGAGAGAAGCAATAATTTAATAAACATTTTTCATACTTTTAAATTTGTTGGTAATGTAATTTTAAACTCTGAATATTTTAAATTAAATTATTGCATTTCTCAGATAAATTACTTTCTGATTCATATTTAATGTAATACCAAAAAGAAAAATACGTTTTCTAGTTTGGTTGCTGTGATGTATATGTGTGAACATATTTTGATTGTAATATAGTGAAAATAAAATTTCTCTTAGAATTTATCAAAATTATATGAAATTGCAAAATATAAAATCCATTACTCAAAATGCAAGTAGCCTACATTTTAAAATCTGTATAAATATTCGACAGAGGTAATAATTTTCTGTTGAAAAGTACTTTTCTCATTTCACTATGACATTTTTTTAAACATGTTTTTATTTAAATTTAGGAAAAAATTAGAATGTAAATATATTTTTTAAATGCACTAAAAATTAATGTATATATATATATATATATATATAAGAATCCTTCAGTTCACGGAATTTAAATTAAATTGTTGTGATTTCGATTATGGACGGTTAATGGATATAAATGAGCGTTTTGCCAAACTAGCCAGCTACCGCCAATCTGGATTCATATATGACAACTTATTTTCGTTGTAAACAATCAAAACTTCATTAATTGGGTTCAAAAATACTCTAATTATTCTTGAATTTTCTTTTAATAAATTTTGTTATATACATAAATTAATATTGAATTCAAATTATTTACATATATACAAAATATAAATTCCTTTTACCTTGATAATTTCTGATCATCGTACTTAAACTTGAAAGATGATCCTAATTACATTTCTGCGTGCCTTTTCATAAAAATAACATAATTCTTCAATAAAACGTAAAACGCGCACGACACAAAAAAATATAAACATTATTCTCTCTAAAAATTCTTTTTCCTTCCATCAAAAATTGATGCCAATTTTTTGTACCTAAACTTTTACCTCGTCTAAAAAGATAAAAAATGTAAAAGTACAGCAAACGAAAAAACAGTTTCGCTGCCATATCAACGAGTCGCGTAAGAAAAAACAAATAAATATCACAATAGCAAATTTGCAAACGATTTGCTGTGAATAAAATGAAACATTAAATTTATCAATTCCTAACATACTCCCACCTTTAATTTAGGTGGAAGCCAAATTAAACATAAGATCACTTTTGATCAAACTAAACCCTAATTCAAAATTAAAAAAATACAAATAAATAAAGATAATAACTAAACAATAATAAAATAATAATGAAACATTTAGAGTTCTAGAAAAGTCATTTCAGAGTTTTAGAAAAGTCATTTTAGAGTTCTAGAAAAAGTCATTTCACAAGTCTCTTTACTACTCTGTCACTTCTAGTTTTACTATTACTCGCAGTCTGTATTACAGGGTCATCAGGACTTAATATCTCTAATGAGTACAGCTTACGAAGTGGGCGTACCAAGGTCCCTGAGCTTGTTTTAACTTCAGCCACTCTAGATGCTCCATCTCGAGTTGGGAAAATCTTTATAATTTTTCCTATAGGCCAATGAAGTCTCTTTTGGTTTAGTTCTATCAAGACTACTTCACCTAGTCTGATAGCTTGTCCTTTCTGTTTTGATTTTTGGACCAATTCAGCTAAATATTCTTTTCTAAATCTGTTTCTCAGTTGTTGCCGAATATTTTGACAATGTTTATATCTAGATTGAAGGTTATTTGAATCAATTGCATCTAAATCAGGAACACCTATTTCTTCAATGTCTTGTAAAAATGATGATGGAGTCAGAGGTACAAATTTATCTGTTTCTTCAAAAATATAGGTTAAAGGCCTTTTATTTACTGTTGCTTCGACATCACATAGAACAGTCATAAGTTCTTCAAAAGTTAAAATTGAAGTGCCGAGTGTCCTGATCAAGGGGATTTTAACACATCTAATCAGACGATCCCACCAAGCTGCTGCTGGAGGGATGAACTTCCATTTAATAGGAGACAGTTCTTTTGAAGAAATTATTGCCTTCCAATCCCATAATTTTAAAATGTTATTGGCTCCGCTAAAATTGGAGCTATTATCAGAGTATATAGTAGTCGGCCTTCCTCTCCTGCATATAAATCTTCGAAGTGATTGAATGAATCCTTCTGTTGAGAGACTGGATACAAGTTCCAAATGTATTGCCCTATATACTGCACATGTAAAAAGTACAACCCAAACTTTGGATCTTCGCTTTACGAAAAGAGGGCCAAAAATATCAGCTCCAACAACTTCAAAAACTTTGGTATCTCTGACTCTATCTAAAGGTAAATGAAGTGGGGGTATAGTATATGGTTTTGCAGAGTATCTCTTGCATCTGTAACACTTAGACAATTGACTTCTAATGTTGCGTCTAGAAGAAATTATCCAATATTTTTCTCTTAAAATGGATCCAACTGTTTGAAGTCCAGCATGACAATTTTTAAATGACATTCTTGAATCAGACAATTCACTACATGATGTTTCTATGGTAATAAAATTGGATAGCTGAAAGAAAACTCGTCATACCGCTCTAATATCTTTGTTTTTACTCTCAACAATCCTTCTTGATCTTTCATGGCCTTTAGTCCTTTTATTGCATCAGTAATGTTACCAAAACTTTCAGATTGTATTTTAGACCAGAACGACCTTTCCGCATCTTCTTTTTCTTCAATTGACAATTCTGATTAAAAACATATATTTCGATTTCTGCACTTCCTTACGAATCTCTTCACCCAACATACGACATTAATAAATCTACCAAATTTTGAAATTCTACTATATATCATAAATTCATGTGAATTAGAACATAAAAGAGTAGATACTGCAGTTTTCTTCTTTTCCATCGTTACTGATTCTTCGTTGATGGGGCTTGCTTCTGAATGTGGCCAATTTTCTTCTGATAACTTTAACCATTCTGGTCCTTCCCACCATCTCATCTTCAGCAGCTGTTTAGGACTACATCCGCGAGAAGGTAGATCAGCAGGGTTGAGATGACCAGGTACGAAGTTCCATTGTTGAGATTCGGAAAATTTACGAATTTCTCTAACTCTATTGCCTACAAACGTTCCCCATTCATCATTTCTTCGAATCCAAGCGAGAACAGTTGAAGAGTCGGTCAAATTCTTTACTGGTATGGAAATACTATTAAAGGCTTTCAAAACAAAGTTAATCAATCTTATTCCTAAAATACAAGCAAAGAAGCTCTAAACGTGGGATGGTTACATTTTTCTTTGGTGCAAGACGAGACTTAGCTCCTAAAAGTTGTACAAAGACTGTGTCTTTATCTTCACAACGTAATAAAACTGCTGTTGCATAAGCTCTGGTACTTGCATCGCAAAATGTATGAATAGATCCTTTTTCTTTACAACCATAGCCTACACGTCTATTTATCTTCACGTCATTTAAATACTTGAGTTCGCTATACCATTTTTGAAAATTATTCCGGATTTCTTCTGGAAGTGGAGCATCCCAATCTAATTTCGTTGACCAGGCGTCTTGAATTATCAGTTTGGCTGGCAACAATGCTGGGGCTAAAAATCCTATTGGATCGAAGATCCACTGGGTTACAGCTAATATCTTTCTTTTCGACAGATTTTCTATCTCATCACTAAATTTATGAGCGATGTTCAAACTACCCTCCATTATGTCCCACTTCAACCTTAAAACCGGAACTATCGTGGTTACATTTTCGCTGAGCATCTTTTTTTTTCGTTAAGGAAACTGCTGTCTTCACTTTTAATTGGCCCGAATTCCCACATTCTTAATAATTCCATTTTCGCATCAGCCATTATTTCTGTAGATTTTGAAATAAAATTTTCTAGTTCAGGCACATTGTCGACTGAAGTCACGCAGTTACCTGTATAGTAGGATTTCATAAGCTTCTCAGCTATATGATTATTTTCTTCATCAACATTACTCAAATAATACTTTATAACTGCACCTAGCAAAAATGGGCTACAAGTTACTCCAAAAACTACTCTATTGTGTTGATAAACTTGAAATTCGTCAGGACTCTTCCACCACAAAAATCGTAAGAAATGCCGATCTGATTTTTTGACATCAATTTGAAGAAATACTCTTCTTATATCGGCTAATACCCAACTAGCTTTCTCACGAAATCTTATTAACACTGCAGGTATTTGTTCGATGAAGTTAGGTCCTTTGAAGAGACAATCATTTAAAGAAGGAGACCTCCCTACCTTACACGATGCATCAAAAACTAGCCGAACACAGGTAGTAAGACTATCTGGTTTGATGATGGGATGATGAGGTAAAAAATGTCCTGGAATCTTGAGTGTTTCATCTGGAACTTTGCTGATAGCGCCTTCTTCTTCCCATTCATAAAAAATTTTAGCATATTCTTCAAACATTTTCATTGATTTTAATTTCTTTGTTGAATTTATCAATTTTCGTTCAACTATGTGTCTATTTGAGGGAATCTCACGTTTGCCGTTAATCCAAGGAAGACCTACAATATAGCGACCGTCTATATTTCTTTCAACTTCTTTTATGAAATTATCATGAGTGAGTTCTTCTTCTTCTGCTTTAGACAAAGTTTGACAGGGATCTGTTATACAGATTGTCTCTAACTTCCATAATTTTGGAATCTTCATATCTTTTAACGCTAGGTTCGTGATAAACATATTTCCATAATTTAGATAAGACTGTGATGTACTTTCTAAACGACCACAAAGTGCTCATCCAAACTTTGTCTGTATTGCTGTAAGACCGCTCTTTAACAGTTTTACTCTATCTGTAAGAAGTTGTCCGTAGTAATCGCTACCAATCAAAATTTCAATTTTTGGACTTCCTGCTCCTAAATCTGTGATCCATAGTTTATTTTGTTTAAGCTCTTTAATTACTGATTCTTTCGGTATCCGAGGAATATTATTACAAATTATATCTTGATCCAAAAGTTCTAAGATTTTTTCGTTTGTTTCTGTCTATCAGAAAAACTTAACTCAATTTGGAACTTATTGTGAGATTTAGCTTCTGTTTGCGTACCACCAAACAAAGTGTGTACAATAGCTTCAGAAGAAATGGGGTGTAAACCTAGCTCTTCAGCTGTACTTTGTAAAATATAGCTCTTTTGCGACCCACAATCAAGTAACGCTCGTACGTTCTTTGTTATCAGACCTTTAATAATTATTTCTAAAGTCATAAGAGTTACTTCAGAAGAACATTGCCTATTTTCTATGGTGCTTTGAATTACTTCTGGGGTCTTAGCTGTATTTTCGGGTTCTTTACACATTAAAATTTCAGGGCATAATAACTCGGTATGGGGTTTAGAGCAAACGTGGCAACGAATAAAAGCTTTGCAAACTTTAGCGTGGTGACCAAAACGAAGACATTTTAAACAGCAATTTTTATTCTTAATTTTTGCCTTCCGTTCATTAAAGGAAAGAGATCTAGCTCTAACACAGTCCTTACTTTCATGAGATTTACTGCAAAATAAACAAAGGCGATCTTTTGCGCTAAATAGCTCTGCCACCGTAGGTATTTTACTTTCTGCTTTTCTTAACTTTTCTTTAGGTTTGTCTTTAGAGCCCAGCTCTATAAAACTTGATTTGGCTAATTTGAATCTTTCCTCGTTTGCAACTTCTTGTTTCAGGAATTCCATCAAACTTACTATATTTGATTTTGTTGATAATGTATTATTATTATTAACAACGTTTGAAGCGATTGAAATATTATATCGCTGCCATGCTTTTAATATATCTTGCGATAAGCTAGATTCTATCATCGGATAGAGCCATGCCGAATTGCTTTCTAAACTTAAACCCATTGATTCTAAAGATCTTAAATATGCCTCGACTTTCGTGAATAAATCTGATAACGGAAATTTATCATTTCCATGCGCCTGTACATTAGCTACAATCATTTTTAGGAATTCTCTAATGTATACTTCTATTAGTAAATCGTTATTCCCAAAACACTCTTGAAATGCCTCGACAGCTTTGGGATAATTAACTGCAGTCATTGGATTGCTCTCTAACAAACGCCTGGCACTGGTTCCTGTTTCTAACGATTGGATAAGATACTGAAATTCGTCACTATTATCCAAATCTATGTTTTCATGAATTTTCTGAAACTGGGACCAAAATGAAAGATAATTTATTAACTGCGAATCAAATGGCTTAATATTGAATTAAGGTAATTTATAATGCTTTGATTTGGAATAAACGTAATCTGCCCTTTTTTCACTATCATCTTGATTACGTTTATTTGTACCCAATGCTTCACTAACTTTACGCTTAATGGTAATAAATTGATCTGAATAACTTTAATTTTCCACTACTTCATTTTCAATAGCCTCATCGTCGCATTTATCATCATCTAACATGAGTTCAATTATAGCTTCATCGATAGATTTAATTTCATGAATCAAATTTTCTAATTTACTAAAATCGTCTGAAATTTTACACTTATCTAATGAATCGCTGTTAATTTCTTCATTCAAAACATTTAAAGTTCTGGTAAATGACCAACGTAGCGGTGTACGCTTTTTCTTTAACTTTTTCATCTTAGAAAAAATAAGTAGTAATGCACAGCATATGAAAACACTACACGCTATAAAAACAATTCAATATCTCAACGTTATTATTCAAATGTCCCTGTTCGGGCGCCAGATGTTTGTAAACAATTAAAACTTCCCTAATTGTGTTCAAAAATACTTTAATTATTCTTGAATTTTTTTTTTAAATTTTATTATATACATAGAATTATAGTATGAAGAAATATTGAATTCAAATTATTTACATTTGTACAAAATAAAAATTCCTTTTACCTTGATAATTTCTGATCATCGTACTTAAACTTGAAAGATGATCCTATATACATTTCTGCGTGCCTTTTCATAAAAATAACATAATTCTTCCATAAAACTTAAGACGCGCACGACACAAAAAAATATAAACATTTTCTCTAAAAAATTAATTTTGATTCCATCAAAAACTAATGCTAATTTTTATACCTAAACTTTTACCTCATCTCAGAAGATAAAAATGTAAAAGTAAAGCGAACGAAAAAACAGTTCTGCTGCCATAGCAACGAGTCGCGTAAGAAAAAAATTAATATCACAATAGCAAATTTGCAAACGATTTGCTGTGAATAAAATGAAATATTAAATTTATCAATTCCTAACATTTGTCGTCAAATTTTTCGATATTTCGCCAAATTAGACAAAGCTACATTTTACCAGATTTTCTAACATTTGATGCTATTGAGATAGATAACTCAGTCATTAATACTTTTCAATAAATATTCATTTTTATCCCTCAAGTGCGCTGCTTTGCAAACATACAAACAAAAGTTTTGTATATTCGTATCTTCCAAAGTCAAACCAGAAAAATGAAATAGCGGTGTTTTCTTTACTTAATAACAGACATTCCGTATTTAAATAAAGCCAAATTAACAATTGAAATTTTCTAGTATAAATTCAGATTCACTGAACTACGGAATTTTCAGAAGTGCTCTATCATGGGAATTAAATGGTTAAAGTTGGCGCTGATTTATTCATGGAAAATCAAACATAACTAAGGTACCCTGGGGTAATAACGCCAGGCGGGGTAATAACGCCAAGTGCTTATATTTTGCATACTTATGAAATAATCAGGTAAATGACACCCATGTGCTCTCCGCAAAAGGGTTTTGAGTCATATAAATCGCAAAAAACAGCTTCAAGTTAATTTGTTTCATTTTTAGGTCTTATTGTTTTTACAAATAACAAAAATTAACGCTTGATCTAAAATTTGCGACATACGTTTTGTGATGTGAAGACTATCTTTTTATCCGGAAATGCTTTGTTAATTACATAAATTTGTAGTGCATTTCATGTACTTTTAAAATGTTGTTGAAGATTTTGGATATCTTCTCGAGATAATTTGTAATTTAAAATGTACTGCGCAATAAATATATCGGGGTAATAACGCCAATCCTTGACATCAATACCCCGGTTGATTCCCTACAGTGGCCGAGCTACATCCTAAATACTGATTCAAATAAACACAGTTAAAACTGTGCAATGTTTCTCATATTTCTATTTAAGCGGTCCTTTTTAAGCAAAAAGAAGCTCACGGTCTGATATTCTTTTGCCTCATCCCCCCCCCCTCCCATACCACACCTTTATTTTTCTTACACTTTCACAAAAAAATTGAACATTTTCAATAGCTTAGAATGCAATTTGTCAATTTCTAAGTTTGGAGAGTTTGTATTTTTAGAATTGGGCTATCTACATGCAATTATTTAATCTTATTTCATAGTTTTGTTTGCATGGCGTTATTACCCATATAGGTGGGTAATAACGCCAAATAGCATTGGTCAAGAAAAAACGCCATTACATTTTATGAATACATATCTGTTAAATATTTTATTTCATATAGATAGTCAATGAGTTGCTGTATCAGATCCTATATTTGTTTGAAAAATACAATCTAAAACTAAGCCGTGAAAATTGGTAGAACCTTAACGTGGCGTTATTACCCCAGAGTACCTTATTAAATAAATTTGTCCTCCTTAGGGATCGATTTTTTTTAAATCAATGTCCAATTCATGTATTACCAGTTTGTCTGCCACATAAGCATTATTTTAAGTAAAATTTTAAATAAATTGCAAAGAAAGCATGTAAAAAATTTCAGTCAAAAGGAAATTATAATTTATGAGCTAATCTTATAATACTGGAAATTTAATTTGCAAAAATTATAACGATACTCATTTTTTCTCCATTCATGCTACTGTTATGTTTGAGATTGACTTCAGACTTCCGTTCATCAGTATAAAAATCAGCTATCATTTTTAATCTGCATTAAAGATATTTATAACAAATAAGTTCGAATAAAATTAAATTTTGAAACTATTGTTTTTTAAGCTTTTGTTATAATTTAAAATACAATTGAAAACTTGGGTGTTTTCCAAAATGATGAAGCTTTTCTTTAAATGTAAAGAGTATTTTGTCTTATAGTACAATTACAAAAACAAAGATTTTTTTATAGAATATTTATTCTATTAAGGATAAAATAATAGTTCTGTTTCAGAAACCAATCATTTCTTGTAGCAAGAGATAAACAGTCTTGTTAAAAATCATGGAATTCTCTGATAAAACACAGAGTATTGTTTATCCATTTCCCTTGGCAAATTATGTACTTTTCTAAAAGGAATAAATCTTAAGAATCTTTATTTACTGAAAAATATTTTTGAAGTACAAAACAACATGTCCTGATTTTAACGCAATTTAAAATAAAATAAAAATATATGAAAGTATGTTTTAAAAAAATCACATTTTTGATATTCTACATATTTATTTCATAAACTAACTAACCGGCTCGGCTTTGCTGAGATTTATCAAAAAAACAGTCCAAAATTCGAAAAACTCTAAAAAATTTCGAAAAATTTAAAAATCGCTGCTTCAATTCCGAATAAACTTCATTATAAAAAAATACTATTATTTGTTAAAGGATTGAATATCATGAATACATATATATTCCAAATTTCACCGCTCTATGTAAACATCAAGTTGATGAAAAATGACTCACAAGATTTGACTGCCGCATAAACAAATTTTAACTTTAATTTTAAGTAAATTGTAGAGAAAGCATGTAAAAAAAGGTTTAACCAATAGGAAATTAAAACTTATGAGCTTATCTTATAATATTGAAAATGTGATTTACAAGAATTGTAACAATATACTCATTTTTGTATCCCTTTCGTGCTTTTCTTATGTTTGAGATTGATTTTCAGTCTGCCATTCTTTAGCATAAAAATCAGCTATCATTTTAAAATCTACATTAAAGACTAACAAATAAGCCCGAATAAAATTAACTTAGGTCATTTTTTCATTTCTTTTGCTTTTGTCATAACTCACATCAGCTAACTAAAATCAGCTAACATTTTTAAATCTACATTAAGGACTAACAAATAAGTCCGAATATAATTAACTTTTGAAAATATTGGGGTTTTTTTTACTTCTTTTGCTTTTGTTAAAACTCAACTGTAAATTGAAAACTTGGATGTTTTCCAAAATGATGACCCTTGTCTTTAAATGTAAAGAACATTTTGTCTTGTATTAGAAATACAAAAACAGGGAATTTCTTTAATCTAATACTTATTTTATCAAGAATAAAACAATAATTGTATTTCAGAAAACAATGATGTCTTGTTGCAAGAGATAAACAGTCTTGTTTAAAATCAAGTAATTCTGATAAAAAAAGGAGCATTGTTTATCCTTTTCCTTTGGCAAATTATGTACTTTTTTAAAACGAATAAATCTTAAGAATGTTTATTTACTGATAAATAATTTTGAAGTACAGAAAACATGCCCAGTTCTTAAGGAAATGTAAAGTAAAGAAAAAATACATGAAAATATATAAAAGGAATTATATTTAGCGATATGGGATGTATTTATTGCAAAAATTAACTAAGACACAATCAGTGTTTACTTTTGAATTAAAAGGTATTGGAGACTAGAAAAAAAATATATTAATATTTAAAATATTGCGTACATAAATGGAACGTTTTTTTTTTTTTTTTTTTTTTTTTTTGTAAAAAAAAAAAAAAAAAAAAAAAAAAAAAAAAAAAAAAAAAAATGGTTTTGTTATGTTTGAGATTGTTCTTCAGTCTTCCATTATTTAATATAAAAATCAGCTATCATTTTTAAACATACGTTTAAGACTAACAAATAAGTCCGAATATAATTAACTTTTGAAAATATTGGTCATTTTTTTCACTCCTTTTGCTTTTAATATAAACTGAAAACATGGATGTTTTCCAAAATCATGGCAATTTTCTTAAGATGTAAAGAACATTTTGTCTTGTTGTTCAAATATAAAAACAAAGATTTAAAAAAAATCTAATATTTATTTTATCAAAAATAAAATAAAACTTCTGTTTCGCAAACCAATCATTTCTTGTTGCAAGAGATAAACAGCCTTGTTAAAAATCAAAGAATTCTTTGATAAAAAATAACGGAGCATTGTCTATCCTTTTACCTTGGCAAATTATGTACTTTTTAAGAAGAACTTAAAAATCTTTATTTACTGAAAAATACTTTTAAAGTAAAAAAAAAAAAAAAAAAAAAAAAAAAAAAAAAAAAAATTTGATTTTAATACAATGTAAGATGTAGAAACAAATATGAGAGCATATAAAAGAATTTACATTTATTGATATGGTTATATATTTATTTCATAAATTAAATCAGACATAATCACTTTTTACAATAAAATTAAAAGATATTTGAGACTAGAATAACAAACTTTATTATTTAGAGAGATTGCGTGCATAAATGTAATGTTTCAATCATAAATTTGTTGTAAAACAAGCCGAAAATTGAACAACAAACGTAGAATATTAGGTGCGTTCATGCTATAACGAAAGTTTTAAAATATTCAGTTATTGGTATACTAATACGCCCGAAATCCTCTGTGTGTCCTTGTAAATGCTATCTGCTTTCTATTATGCGAGAAGTAACTTGTAAAAAATTAGAAACGTATATAAGTTTCTGAAATGTGAAATAGCATAATATAATTAAAACTCCATTAAAATAATGTTTCTTCCTATCCCATTATGTAATGGAATGCTTTTGTGAGGCCCTGTAAATTAATAACAAATATTCTTTTCTCCACAAATGGTTCAGTGTGCATATTTTAGTATATACTTCATAGATGCATATCAATTGTATTGCATTTGAAAGAGTGTAACATCATTAAAATACACTTGAAATTATTTTTTATCATTCGGCGTAATTTAACTGAATACTTTTGATTGTACTTGTAATTAAAGTATGCATCCGATTTGAATAAAATTGAAATGACTCGACAAAATTATCTAATAATTATATATTTTAAATTTCAAACGATTTGAATGGGTAGTTTTTGCTCTGTTATATGCGAAGGGATTGACTGGACTATAGTTGCTACATATTTACATTATTACGAACGCACCTAAAATAAATGGTCAGGAGCAATAGTTACAAAAGAAAAAAAATATTCTTTTTTTAATTAACTGAAAAGTATTTTTTTCTTTAAAAAAAGAAAATACTATTTTTGTCGCAGTCGATGAATATTCCTAATTTTTAAACAAATGTTGCATTTTATCTCTTAAAAAAGTAATCTTCAGTTTTCGAAATATTAACAGAAAAATAGCTTAGATTTATATCATAGCTGAGCAAACAACTTCTCTTTTAAAAATAATTGCAACACATTTTAAATTTACTTGTCACTCTGAATACAAAACTGACGAATACCTTAAGCACTTAGAAATTATATCCTAACGTAAAAGTAAAATAAAACAGCTTGACATAATACAATTACTTTAACTAACAAAGTAACAGAACTTGAAAAATTCTTCCATAATTACTGTGACCGTTTTAACATTGTATAAAAATTGGCAGGTACATAGATTTTACGAATTTTTGAGAAAACAAGGCATTAATAATAAGAATAACCTTGTTAAACTTAAGTTTCTATTCCTTTTATGAATAAAGTTTGGTTGAAACATTTATCTTTGTTCTTTACCAGTAATCTCTTAGCAAAAGTAACTCATCTAAAGAATCATAATTAGATATACATACTCATACGCTAGATAGTTTCTAAAAATTTAAATTAAATGATGCAAGGGAAAAAAAGTATTTAAATCATTCATGTACACAAATTTATTTACAGGGTGTCCAATAAATAAGACCCCGATTTCAAAATTAAATTTCTCAGAAACAAAGATGGATAGAATTATGCGGTAAACGATTTGATGATTAGGCAAGCGGTAAAAAATTTATTCAGAAGTTTCGAAAGGCGAATACTTTGAAAAGATTATGTTCTGATTGCAAGGAATGCTTGTCTTCACATTTTCCATGTTTTAGATTGCTTTCAGAGAGCGAGTTTTTCGGCGTACAGTGCCATATTTTAATCATTGTTGGAATGTTATCTTTTGAAATTCAAAATTCCAAAAATTTAGTTCGAAAAATCGTTAAGACACGTTACGCAAAAACCTTGTTCTCTGCAAGCAATCTAAAACATGAAAAATGTTAAATCAAGTATTCTTTGCTATCAGAACAGAATCTTTTCAAAATATTCACTGTTCGAAACTTCTGTAAAAGATTTTTACAGTTTACCTAATAAACAAACCGTTTACCACATGACGGTGGTAACCGTCATGTGGTAAACGGTTCGAATGAATTACCATATAATTTTGTCTTTGTTTTTGAGAAATATAATTCTGAAATCGGGGTATTATTTGCTGGACACCCTGTATATATACTTTCCAACACAGTTGTTTAAGAATGTTTGTAAATTGGAATCGTCTTGGTACCTGACTATGCTCTAACTTGCCTTATATATTCTCTGTTTGCCATGTACTTGACATGCGCTTTTGAGGTTTACTATGAAATATTGAGAATTGAAAAAGAAATGCATAGCATTTAAAGTTTATTGATAGGTTCCTCACAAATTATTGAGTTTTAGTAAGCATTTTACTCTAAGGGGGAAAAATCTTTTTCTGTGTATTTTAATGATGTTTTACTATTTCAAGCATAATAAAACATATTCGACCGGAAGACAGCAGCATAGACAATCAACTCATTTTGTTCGCAGATGAAAATTAAGGATAAGTTAATTTCGATTAGTATATTAAAACACTATCGATCTGCCAAGTCTCATTTTCGTGTAAAACACTTAAAAACTCAATTTTAGCGGTTGACTCGTAGACTTACTATTTTGCTTTACTGCACAAAAATTACGAAAATATGGAGGACTACGAGAAAAGAAACATAAGTGTGAATCTATGAGTCAACCACTAGATGCGAGCTTTTCGCTGATTTCCACAAAGTTATACTTAGCAGACCGATTGCGTTTTAACATGCAAATCGAAATCTAATTAATCACATATTTTCATTCGAGAGCTCGATGAGGTGAGTGTTTGTAGTGCCGCCTCCCGGTCTATATATATCTTATTTAAATGTAAACCTTCTCACTACGCCGAACAGATATATCCGTTCACTAAGCTGCAGGTTTCACTACAATAGAATCTTTATTTAAATTAACATAACTCAAAAGATATAATGCAGTTATAAAACATTTTGTTTTGAGTATCTCTCAAGGTTTATATTCTTATACGTAATATTTTCTTATATGTCATGTTAGATATTTTTCTTTTATTTGGAACTTAAAAAAATTACAGAAAAAACCACATTGCAATTTTGCCCTTTCGCTCATGCAGTTATAAAATATTCTGTTACGAGCATTACTCTCAAAGTTTATATTCTTATAAGTAATAAAAAATTTTATGTCATGTTGGATATTTCCCTTTTATTTAGAAATTAAAAAAAGTTACAGAGAAAACCACAAAGCAATTTTCCCAATTTCACTCGGCAGTCACGGGGTTAAACGCCGGATACATTAGAATACAAATTCAGATAAAAAATCCCTTTTAGCAGACAATCTATGATTACATTCTGCGACAAAATTGATGCAGATAATGCTTCAATCACAAAAAAATTGAAGTTAATGAACTCGGTGTATTTAGCATGAGTATGACAATAAAAAAAGTTGTGGGTCTTTTGGAATGTACAGCAACATTGACTATTTAATACTCTGCAGTATTATATATTGCGTATGTTATATGCGTTCCATTAAGAATTTTAGTATATAAACACCGTCAGAAACCATGAGTATAAACGAATTTATATAGAAAAAATAAGTGTGAGATTAATATAATTAAACATATATTCACTGTGAAAAAATTCGTTAAATTTACGGCAAAAACTACTGGCAGCAATGTTGCTAGCAGATTTCACGTTCTTCTGAGTGATTTTGTAATCTACGTGTAGAATTATTTTGTATTTATACACACTCCGTATAAAGCAAAACATTAGTTAAGCATAAAAGACATATTACAATAAAGAAAATATGATATAGAAAATCGTATTTCCAAGGGATTATCGCTAATTGTAAAGGCAGCGACCGACCGAGAATATAAAATAAAATACAAATATTAACAACTTAATTTTTAAATGTCACGTAATTGGAGTGAAAGGGAATGTCAATTTTCAGATCCAGAAAACAAAATGTAGATATTAGCCATGTAGACTATTACTTGTATTATGTGCTTTAAGTAAATTGATCCAAATTCTACATCCATGTAGAAATATTTTGTAGGTCAAAACGTCGTTACAAACAATATTTATTTTAGTAATAATTTCTATTGATTCTCGTATGATTAATTCACGCTAATTCTTCAAGGGACATAAAATTTTTGCATCTTCGAAATATTTTACTTAAAGAAACATAATACAAATAATAGTCCACATGCCTCAATATCTACATTTTATTTTCCGGATCTAAAAATTGACTTTCACTTTCACTCCAATTACGTGACATTTGAAAATTAAGATGTTCATATTTGTATTTTTATTTCAATTTATATTTTCGGTCGATGGCTGTATTTACAGTTGAAAGTACTAATTATTAAAAATAATTCAACACTTTTCAAACTATCTTTTGTCATCTTTAAGTAATTTACACGTAGTGTAGTTTTAAGTTTATTTGTTTTAAAAGACGAATATAACATTCTACTTATTTATTTGCTTCTGTAAGTCAAATACAATCTGCGTACATCTAAGGAAAGTCAGCAGGCACAGAATTTGAATACAACTATTTATGTATAAAAATATTCTCCATATTAAATGGATTTTTTCTACGACTAAAGAAGATAAATATTATATATAAAAATAGTGGGATTCACATTCTTAATTTTTAGCAACTCAGTTACTGTTTTTTATTATATTATGAAGTTTTAATAACATATTTCAGTAAGAATTATATTATAATTTTTTGTAATAATAAGAATTGTTATGTTTAACTGATGAACGACGCACAAAAGAAAAAAAAACACTCACATATATTCAGAAATAAATATCTTTAATTATATAAAAGTTGATATTTGGCCATTATTATGTGTTACATATAAAAGTTATCAAATATTTTATAAAGCAAAATAGATACATTGAAAAAAATCTTCATTTTACAGCAAAGCTTATTTTTTTATAAGTACCCGAAAAATCTTATTATTTTTTACTTATCTTGAAGTGGCTATTTGCCAAATGTTAAGAAGATTTGTTTTTAGATTGGAGAACTAGCGGTTTAATATATTACTTTAAAGCTGGAAAAACAAAACAGTAGAAACAGTTTTTATAAGTCGCAAAATAATACTTTTTCATAGAAAACCAATTGAAATTTTGTATAAAAAATCACCTAAGTGAAAAAAAAAAGTGCCAAAAAGACAAAATATATCCCCTAGATATTTATTTATTTTACTTATATATTTTTAAATCATAGATTTAATAGATCATTGGTTTTAAACTTGTGTTAAATATTACTGAAACTGCGTTGTCTTTTTCAAAAAATTTATTCTAGAAATTATTTTACATGAAAATAAATGCTGTGGCGTAGTATTCTTTCAATCTTGTTAAAAATTGTAAAATAAAGATGTTTTAATTTGTTTCTTTGAAATTTCTTTTGATACATTTAGAGGAGACGGGTGAGGTTTGACCTTTTTTTTTTACAAAAATATTTTTTATTTTTTAAATATTGATTCCAAAATAAAGTTTATATTATCATTTTATTCGTTATTGAATCAGTTATCAAAATAAAAGTGCGATACAATTTTTTATGTCAGAGACTTGAAAAATAATCGATTTGAATCATGAGAGAATAATGGATCATTGCTCCTTGCGTATTGTAGGCTCGACTCACTATATGAAGGTGTGACGCACTTTATTTTATATTGAAATATCTTTTAAGGAAAATAAAATCGGTCGTCATGAACTAATATATCCGCTAATTAAGCTTCAAGTTTCAACGCATTAGAAGCATTTTTTAAATTAATATAACTTTACAGGTATAATCCAGGTTAAAAAAAATTAATCTGTTATTAAAAATCTCAAAGCTTATATGTCAATGCATATTAAAATGTTTTGTGTCATATATTGAAAAAAAATATTCTATTAGTATTTTAATAAAATTACAGAGAAAACAACATTACAAAGTTGCTCTTTTTTTTTCGGCGGTCAGGGAAACAGAAAAACAGAAAATAAAAATAAAAACAGAAGGGTTAAAAGAACAGAATTACTTTATGCCACAATGGTTTAATTGTCATTAAAAATATTTGGGAAAATCTAATGTGTAAACAAACCTGCTTAGGCGGAATTCAAAGCACAGGAGAAAAGATCCGTTTTAAGTACCCAAATTTTGTGACAGTCGACCTTTCATAATGAGTTGCCGAATAGACTGGTTTCATCTCATTGTGTTTAACTCGGTAAAATGTATTGAAATACCACCCTAAAGTGTTTTGATCAATATTATATTCTTTTGTAGAGGTGCGAACACTTAACATTTCTTCCCTCTGACAGTCTTGCAAAAGGGCAAAATGGTAATGTTGTTTTCTCAGCATTTTGTTAAATGCTTAAATAGACGATTCTTTTAAAATTATATGAAAAAAAAAAAAAAAAAAAAAACTTAAAATAAGAAAATTATCCTTGAAAGCTTTAACTGCTAATATATTAAAAATCAATTAAATGAATACAATTATATTATTTTAAATGTTGCTTGTATTGCAGTGAAACCTGGAGCTTAGTACAGGGGCTTGTCAGTTTGAGGGTTAAGACTACCGATTTTACCCTTTTTCGCTTTTCCCATTTATCTAGTATGGGTACTATTGAAATGAAATAAAATTTTCTATAAACTTCAAAATTTATATTTATTATATTTTCTTTTTGCTTTTTTAGCATTTTTTTACATCTTCCTTTAATCAATTTTAAGCAATAAAACACTGCATTAAAAACTGGTGTTCTGAAGAAATTTTCTCCTTGTTAAGAATATAAAAGTTTTAAAAAAATACATAAATTACATAAAAGATGCTTAAAAGTTTATTCAATTTTCAAAAGTTGCTTAAATTTAAGCACCCTTTAAGTAATTTTATGCATGTTTTTAAATTTTTATATCAATTCTAAAAATTTTCCCTTCCATAATCCATTTTTCTGCAACTTTACCGAAAAAAATATAGTATTTTAGAAATATAACTATTATCACTGTATTATGTGCAGTGCATAATAGAAGATTTCCAAAAATCTTAATTATATAAACTTTAACCATCTGTTCAACCTTCCTTTGCATTGATTAGGTCAAACCTCTTCACACATAGCATATTTTATAGTTTAGAACATGCTTATTTTTAACCTAATTTGCTGCGCAATCTTCATCATTGAATAAAAGCTCAATATTTTCAAATTACTGAAAACATATACTTAATTGAATTTCAATAGTACATTTTATCTCATAAAATCTTACAAATTGGTTCTAAAAAATAAATTTTTTAAGCTGAAAAATCTTCAGAATTGATTTTTCTACCCCTTTTTTAGTTATCTGCACGAAATAAAGACCATGTTTTGAGCATTTGAGTAATTTTGTTTACCATCTATTTGCAAATCTCTAAAATTCCTTTAAATTTGAAAACTGAAAGATGGATTAAGCCTCCATTATGATTAATCATCCATAGTCTGTCCTACTTTAAAATATCCATTTCAACTTCCGTAATACTTAAGAACTATGTAGCTTTGATAAAGAATAAGCTTTTATCAAGTTTTTCATTAATATTTTCTAGTTGCATAGTTGACACCGTGTAATTTTTACATTTAGTTTAAAATAAACGCCTCAAAAACTTTTTCGTATCACAAATCCATATTTGAAATTCTTTTATTGATGTTTATTTGACATCATTTGAATTTTGTACACATTCATATTTAATATTGGATTTTACATTATGATTAAAAATTAAATTAACTTCAAAAACTCGTATTTAAAGGTAATTAAGGTACCCTGAGGTAATAACGCCAGGCGGGGTAATAACGCCAAGTGCTAATATTTTGCATAATTATGAAATAATCTGGCAAATGTCACCCATGTGCTCTGCGCAGAAGGGTTTGGAGTCATATAAATCGCAAAAAACAGCTTCAAGTTAATTTGTTTCATTTTTAGGTCTAATTGTTTGTACAAGCAACTAAAATTAACGCTTGATCTAAAATTTGCGAAATACGTTTTGTGATGTGAAGACTATTTTTTTTATCCGGAAATACTTTGTTAATTACATAAATTTGTAGTACATTTCATGAACTTTCAAAATGTTGTTGAAGATTTTGGATATCTTCTAGAGATAAATTGTAATTTAAAAAGTACAGCGCAATAACTATAACGGGGTAATAACGCCAATCCTTGGCATTAATACCCCGGTTGATTCCCTACAGTGGCCGAGCTACATCCTAAATACTGATTCAAATAAACACAGTTAAAACTGTGCAATGTCTCTAATAATTCTATTTAAGCGGTCCTTTTTAAGCAAAAATAAGCTCACGGTCTGATATTCATTTGCTTCTCCCCCCTTCCACACCACACATTTATTTTTCTTACACTTTCACAAAAAATTGAGCATTTTCAATAGCTTAGAATGCAATTTGTCAATTTCTAAGTTTGTAGAGTTTGTATTTTTAGAATTGAGCAATCTACATGCAATTATTCTTAGTTTTATTTGCATGGCGTTATAACCCATATAGGTGGGTAATAACGCCAAATAGCATTGGTTAACAAATCACGCCATTACATTTTATGAATACATATCTGTTAAATTATTTTTTTTATGTAGATAGTCAATGAGTTGCTGTATCAAATCATATATTTGTTTGAAAAATACAAACTAAAACTGAGCCGTGAAAATTGGTAGAACCTTAACGTGGCGTTATTACCCCAGGGTACCTTATATATAAAATGCAACTGAAATACATAACTAATTAAACTATCAGCTATTAACTATTTGAAAATGGTTGTTATTCTCTGTAGAGAATTGGGAAAACTAAAATATATCTGAATCACTTTATTGGTTGAATTCCGCAACTTATTTTGTTTTATTCGTTTTCTGATTGGTCGAATTCTAATGCCCAAAAACTTCTAATGTCACAATGACAAAAAGAGTAATAAAAACTTTAAAATAATAATAATAATTTAAAAACAAATTTTGATAGAGATTTCAAACAAATTTAATTAAAAAGTACATTTTTTCTCTAAGCAATGGTATAAAAATGTAAAGTGTGCGATGTTAAGAAATTTAAAAATTTGGAATTCCCAAAATTGTAAAACTGAAATTTTACTTAAAATTTGTTTTTGATGGGTCCAGGAATATTAATGTTTAATCCAAGTCGTCCGAAGTATGAGGCGTTTAGAAGTTAGTCTGATTAAATCCATCAAATAAAAATGCACACTTTTAACAGTTAAAGTTGCCCATTTATTACTGTTTTATTTTTATCATTGGTCTAGTAATTTCAATGTTTAATGCACGGCGTACGCAATATATGAGTTGTTGTAATTATCCTAAAAATGATGTTTCTTTTTATTATTAATTTAAGTATAGAATTTCTTTGAAAATAGCATTTTCCAAATAGTCGTTGTAGCTTGTTAAATTAAATTTTTATTATTTTTATAGTGTTTTTTTTTAAAGACATTTACAGAAAATGCAATCTTCTGAAACAAGTCTGTGATAATTTCATAAAAAAAATTATTTAAAGAATTCATTTTTGTTAATTCTAAGATACTCTCTTGACGAAAGGTACATTTACGGTAGAAATTCCGCCAAACTATTGCTTTAAATCACTCACACTCGACTTTTTTTTCTTTTTTTCTCGCGGGCCGCAAAGTTAAGCTTCAGACTTTAGGTTTGCCACAAATAGAAAATTCCGATTTTAAGAAGGCCGTAACACAATTGTATACAGATTTTTGTTAAAGTAACATAAGTAGTCTAGCAATGCAATATTAGAAAGTTAATATTACCAAGCGGAACATTTGTCGCGGAAGAAATATCATAAAAAAACTTAACACCACTCTTTCCAAATAATAAAATTTGCTGTTTGAAATTAGTACTGTACATTTTTTTCAGCGACGAAAATTCAACCCTAGAAAATAGTAGTAGCTATATAATAGATATGAAACATACAATTATAACAATACAGAATTTCCAAGGATATTTTCTCTAATAAATCCATATTTTGCTCAATATAAAAAATAATTACAGAAATATATAATGCAAATTTAATTTAGAATCACGTTTTATTATTGCAGAAGTTTAAGAAATGTATACATCGCTATAGGACAAATAGTACTACATGCAAAAATAACTTTAGACTAAAGAAACAGCTTTTAACACAATTTTCAAGTTAAAATCTGATCTTTTTCTATATATCTCTTTCTCATACTTTCTAATATGTCTTTCCATAAAAATATAGATAAAAAAAACCGCTGGAAATCGTAAATCTTTTTATATGCATCTCAATTATTTGTATAAATATGGAATATAATTATATAGCGCGGGCGCACATAAAATTTCGCTAGGCCGCAGTTTCAGTATGTCTGCTTTAAATAATAGAGACAAACTCTTAAATTATTATTATACAAGAGATTTCAATTAAATATAAAAAAATTAGTCAAAAAAATTAGTTTAATTAATATATATATTTGAAAAAAGGGGGGATATACAAATATAACGTTATAAATTTTTTGGCCATTTCGGAGCCATCTCCCGTGCGATATCATGCATTTTCATTCCTCGGACCAACCTCCACTCCACCCCCAAGTCGGCTTAATGATGTCATTATCAATATCTAAAATTGTTTTGATTTTTGCAATTTTTCCTTACCCATCATACATAGGGGTAAATCTGTTAATCGTTTTGAAAATTGAAGAAAAAAAAATGACGGATTTACATGTTTTAGACATTGGAGATTCCGAGAAACATATTTTTAGAAAACAAATATTGCTGTCCGTCTGTCTGTATGTAAATGCTCTATCTCTCAAAGAAATCGAGTTACAGATTTGCAATTTGGTTTTTACTTAGAATGTAATAAAGGGGAAAATTCTATTGAATATCATTAACATCGATGATCTAAAACTATTTTTTTCGAACACTTGAAATAATCGTTCTGGTAAAAAGTAATTATTATTATTATTATTATTATTATTATTATTATTATTATTATTATTATTATTATTATTATTATTATTATTATTATTATTATTTAAGGATTGGCTGTAAAAGACAATAATAATAAATAAAAAAAAAACAAATTTTACATAAAAAAAGAATTTGATCGGATAATTAGTTGCCGAGATGTTTGTAATCCTGTTTTCCACATTCTAACATTTTTCATAAACCTGTATTTCATACAAATTTGAATTCAAAGGTATATTTTAATTGGATATGAGAGGTTTAATCCAAAGCAGTAAACTGATAGTTAATAAGTTTATATTTATTAGAGTTACAAGAATGTTTCTTTTATGCAACTTGGTACGACTTGATTAACCCGTCGACCAAAAAACTACCACCAAAATTATAATATTAAATGGCAGTAATGGCCTATCTTAAATATCACATCCACCTGACATTAAACACATGACGTGTTTGTTACGTCATCAAGTGATTTTTAATTCCAGAATTTGTTAGGTGTTTTATTCATTTTTAGTTAATATATATGTATTTTCATTCTTTAAAATAAAAATATGCCAATTTGTATAATTTATGAGTAGTTTGGCGATTTATATAATTTGTCGAAATTGATAGACGGGATAATCAAGTAGTGCTTCTAATTCCGTAATGGAGCATCCGGGTCTTTTTCAGCGACTAGTGTGAGGCCTTAATATTGTGAAATGTTACATATTACACTTGTATTTTGATTTGAGTATTAGAAGCTTGAACAATAGATTCAAAAGAAGTCAATGCAATATCATTATTATTAGTTACATAATAATTTAATATCAAAGAAAAGTTTTAAAAAGAAAGAGATACGAGGCAAAAGTATTTAATAATAGTTTATAGTAAAATAATGCATTCAACACCAAAAAAAAAAAAAAAAAAAAAAAAAAAATCTTGCACTTGCTCTTGTATGGGTTGGAAAGGGCAGGAATATCTTTTTATTAAAAAAAAAGCTGGAAAACATTCTCTTTTCTTAATCGGTAAACACAAGGAATTTTTAGAACGTAATTTGTATCTGTTTCCTCGAGCAGATATTATATTTGCAAATATAGACGAAAAGGAATGCCAATCGTTGAGGTATTCCATGTTTAGAAATTAAATAATTTTATATAAATTTTATGATTTGAATAAAAACATTGTAATTATATTATTTTTATTAACTTAATAGATAACAGAGTAATAAAAAATAGATTATAGACATGTATAAAAACATTTCATATTTATTTACTTAGAAGGTGTCACAAATAAAAATTAAATTAAAAAGTTGACATGTTTCGGTTCATTCATAAGAACCGTATTCATAACATATAAAATCAGTACAAAATTAAATGACACTGGATATAAATATAATTTAAAAATCAAGACAAAACATTGCGTCCCCTATGATCGTGAATATAGCCATTGCCACCGCGGCATATAAATATAATAAATTTTGACCATATATTAAATTTAATATGTATAAAATTAAAATTAATAAAAGTAGAAAAACTAAATGACTCTGGATATAAAGGTAATTTAAAAACCCAAAACACAAAATATTGCGCCCTCTATGATCGTGAATAGCCAATGCCACCGCGGCTCCTCCTATTAGACTCACCCTTTAAATATTTATTAAGTAATTCTAACCACAAACTCGGAATGTCATAAGAATAAGAATCATTACAAACCCTATCCCTCCTAGAATATATCTCTATGGATTCACGGATGATTAATTTTCGGAATAAACTTGAAATGAACACTAATCTACTATCTTTAAAACAAATTTTAACCCCCCTCTTTAAAAACAATCTTGATAACGCAGTCTTATCCCTACCAAATTTTATGTCACTTTCATGCTCTTTCTTTCTAACCCCAAACTTTCTACCTGTCATGCCGATATAAAAATTAATATCCCCCCCTTCATTCTCATATGGAATTTCATACACCCCTGCTAGATCATCTTGTGGAACCGGATCAGAAGCTCTGTATAGAAGATGTTTTAACTTAGGAGGTGGCTTAGCAACTAATTCTATTTTAAACTTTTTTAATTTAGCTTTAAGCCTCTCAAAATTACCCTTTATATAAGGAAACGATAGTCTTTTAACATAAACATCATTTTTAGACGTGTGGCCTATTAGAGAGGGTTCTATGTTAAAAAGGAAAGTTTACAGGAAGGATATAGCTAGTCAGCATATTATTCCATTTTCTGCGTATTCACCCTTTGGGTATAAGTTTTCTACATTCCGGTTCATGGTTAATCGTGTGTTTATTATTTGTTCTGATGAATTTTTGTATGAAGAGTTGAATTATATTTTTAATATTGCTAAGTTGAATGGTTACAAAAAGGATAAAATTAATAAATTGGTTAAAAATTATAGGGATAAAAATAATTCTCAGGTTAATTTAATTTGGTTGATAATGCCTGTGAGAAGGGGGAAGAGATTGGGGTTAAAAGACTATCGTTTCCTTATATAAAGGGTAATTTTGAGAGGCTTAAAACTAAATTAAAAAAGTTTAAAATAGAATTAGTTGCTAAGCCACCTCCTAAGTTAAAACATCTTCTATACAGAGCTTTTGATCCGGTTCCACAAGATGATCTAGCAGGGGTGTATGAAATTCCATATGAGAATGAAGGGGGGGATATTAATTTTTATATCGGTATGACAGGTAGAAAGTTTGGGGTTAGAAAGAAAGAGCATGAATGTGACATAAAATTTGGTAGGGATAAGACTGCGTTATCAAGATTGTTTTTAAAGAGGGGGGTTAAAATTTGTTTTAAAGATAGTAGATTAGTGTTCATTTCAAGTTTATTCCGAAAATTAATCATCCGTGAATCCATAGAGATATATTCTAGGAGGGATAGGGTTTGTAATGATTCTTATTCTTATGACATTCCGAGTTTGTGGTTAGAATTACTTAATAAATATTTAAAGGGTGAGTCTAATAGGAGGAGCCGCGGTGGCATTGGCTATTCACGATCATAGAGGGCGCAATATTTTGTGTTTTGGGTTTTTAAATTACCTTTATATCCAGAGTCATTTAGTTTTTCTACTTTTATTAATTTTAATTTTATACATATTAAATTTAATATATGGTCAAAATTTATTATATTTATATGCCGCGGTGGCAATGGCTATATTCACGATCATAGGGGGCGCAATGTTTTGTCTTGATTTTTAAATTATATTTATATCCAGTGTCATTTAATTTTGTACTGATTTTATATGTTATGAATACGGTTCTTATGAATGAACCGAAACATGTCAACTTTTTAATTTAATTTTTATTTGTGACACCTTCTAAGTAAATAAATATGAAATGTTTTTATACATGAATGAAAAAGGTGAAGTGATTTTGTTTTAGTTTTTGAAAAAACGAAAGCTAACAACAGTTTTAACATAGATTATAAACTATTTTAATGTAAATAAAAAGGGAAAATTTGATACACAAAACAACTTACAAATAGAAAGAAAAAGTTTCGATTGGATCAAAAATGTTAACAAATGTTGGAACAATAGACACCCCCTCCCACCTGTAAATGATATCTATCGATATCTTATGCCAGATCCCCACCCCTCTCTCTAAAATAATAATATTATATATCCATAGCGCCAAAGGAGTAACATCAGATTAAATGTTCTTTATTCCTCTTTGCTTTATTTACATATATATCTAAACACAACATAACTTTTGCAACTATCTCGTGTACTAGTGTATTTAAAATAAACTATTTCAAGAAACTATACATAATTTTCTTTTTAGGTCAATTGTTTTTAATATTTTTAATTTCATTTCATTATGAAAAAAAAAACCATTTATTAACGTGAACAATTGTTTTTAAACAATATTAAAATAAAACTGCTAATCTTAAGATTTATCAAATTAAATATTTTTTCATACGCAAACAACTCAAAACTGAACCTTTTACATATAAATTTAAAGTTAAAATTAAAATTCTAAATAAATTATTTTCCGTTTAAACCAAATGCCAGTAATATTTTAAAGCTTATTTGTCAAAATGCATACCGAACATACGAATAAACCTGAAACGGAAATAAAAAAAAATCTTGAACGCAACAATGAATGAAATATTTCAGGTGATCCAGTTACTGTGACTAATTAAGTTAAGACATCTCAAGAAGTGCTTTCATAATCACTTTGACCATTTCAGTATCACATAACAATTTGCAGTAACATAAGCTTAACAATTTCCGAGATAAAAATTAGAAAAATAATCTTGTTAAACTAAGTTTTCTGAAACTTTAGTTTACTTTTATGAATAAATTGTGTTGAAACATATATTTTCGTTCCTCTTATGATAATCTTTAAACAGAAGATAATTCTTCTGTAGTATTATGCTATAACTCTTCTTTTAGATAATTTAGATAAATTTTAAACGATTAGAAAGTTTAAAATCACCATTGAAACTTATCAGTTAGAATATTTGTTATAGTAGAATAAAACCATTACTTTTACTTAAAATAATATTTGCAAGCCACTGTAAAATGTTTTGTTTCCAGACTTTAATGTGTTTATATTTTCTTATCTATTTGAAAAGATTAAAATATTGCAAAATAAATTTAAGAAAAATGATTGTAAAACAGAATTTTAGTTTAATTTTAAATATTTCACAATTTGTTGACATTAAAATAAATATTAGTTACCGATTGTTTTTCATTGTACTTTTTGTTTTATGCTAGGTAAAACCTATACAGTGTCAGGAAAGCTTGTATCTTGTTGTAAAGAATAAGTTATAAATGAAATGGGGAAAATTTTATGTACAAAACAAATTACAAATACAAAGAGAAAACTTTTCTTGGATTAAAAATGCTAACAAATTTTGGATCAAAAGACCTCATCTGCCTCCTTTGGGGATATCTATGGATACCTTATGCCAGAACCCTCCCCCCCCCCACACTCAAATAACGTTATATATCCATAGCGCCAAAGATGTAATATCATCTTTAATGTTTTCTATTCACGTTTGTTCTATATATATATATATATATATATATATATATATATATATATATATATATATATATATATATAAACAACATAACTTTTGCAATTATCTCGAGTACTAGCGTATTTAAAATAAGTTATTGCAAGAAACTATCCATAATTTTAGTTTTAGATCTTTTATTGTTATTTTTTTTATTTTAATTTCATTATGCTAGAAAAAAATGTTTATAACCGCGAGTAATTGTTTTTAAGCAATATTAAAATAAAACTGCTGATCTCAAGATTTACCGAATTCTATATTTCCTCATACGCCAACACTTAAAACTTAGCATTTAGCTTATAAATTTGAACTTAAAAGTAAAATTCTAAATAAATTATTTTCCATTAAAACTAAATACCAGTAATACTTTTAAGCTTACTTGTCAAAAAGCATATCGAACGAAAGAATAAACCTGAAACGAAAAGAAAACGAACTTTGACGTAACACTGAATTAAACACTTCAGGTGATCCAGTTTGACTAATTAAGTTAAGACTCTTGAGAAATGCTTTTATAATAACTTTGACCATTTCAGTATCACATAACAATTTGCAGTTGCATAAGTTTAACATTTTCCGAGATAAAAATCAGAAAAATAATCTTGTTAAACTAAGTTTTCAGGAATTTTAGTTTACTTTTATGAATAAATTTTGTTGGAACATTTCTTTTTGTTCCTTTTATGATAATCTTTAAACAAAAGGTAATTCTTCTATAAGGATTATGATCTAATTCTTGTTTTAGATAATTTAGGTAAACTTTAAAACGATTAGAAAGTTTGAAATCACTGCTTATCAGCTGGAATATTTGATATAGTAGAGTAAGAGTGTCATTATAGCTTAAAATAATATTTGCAAGACATTGTAAAATGCTTTGTTTCCAGATTTTAATGTGTTAATATTTTCTTATCAATTTGAAAAGATAAAAATATTGCAAAATAAATTCTAGAAAAATGATTTTAAAGTAAAATTTTAGTTTAACCCTTTCGGGCTTCGTGTACTAGTAATAGTGCATGTCTTTTAATGTAGTATTGTTTTGTTTTAGCAAATACATTTGGTACTATTTACATACAATAACGTTACTATATGTCTTTGCATTTACTGTATGATTTCATTTGTGTTTAGGTATTTAATAATAATAATAATTAGAATTATCAGCTTAATTATCTTTGAACAACTTGCGATTCGATTATTTTAAACATATATTTCACTTTTAAAAAATTTAAATAAAGGTTACTTTCTTTAAAGAAAAAATTTGTAATAAAACGTACAAATAATCAATGTATAATCAACATTAAATGTATATGTAAGGCAAAACGCAAAAATTATTCGAAAATTGTAATATAAGTTAAATCTAATTGTAAAACAATATTTTCTAAACAACTTCAAAAAATCTTCCTTAGCCTATTTTCGTATGAATATTAATTGGATAGTACGCAAAACAGCAACATTCGTTATCTTTCGGACTATGAAATATTCATTAAACTCTAATTAATGTATCCGGATAGCTAGTGTTAATATCATTAACGTAAAAGTATTTTCTTTTTCTAAAAACTGAAAAAAAATCTAACCCGAAAGGATTCATTTCAAATATTTCTCAAGTTTTTGATGTTAAAATAAATATCAGTTAAAAGATTTTTTTCTTTGTTCTTTTAGCTTTATGTTACCTAAAACCTATACAGTGTAAGGATAGTTAGTACGGTAAAATGCAAATAAATTATTTTCATGAAACAATTGAGCCAATTTTCTTTTTGGATAATTCCGTAATTATTTGGTACAATTTGTCGAAAATCGGGTAAATATGGATTTAATAAGAATATATGCTTTTTAGGTGCGTTCGTAATTATGTAAATACGTAGCACCTATTGTTGTCGCTCAGTCCGTCCGTCTGTCCGTCTGTCTGTCTGTCTGTTTGTCCGTCTGTCCGTCCGTCCGCATATAACAACGCAAAAACTACCCAACCGAATCGTTTGAAATTTAAAATACATAATTATAAAATAATTTTGTCGAGTCATTTCAAATTTTATGAAAATCGGATGGACAGATCAATTACAGGGACAATCAAAAGGATTCCGTTACATTACGGTCAATGCGGAAAAAAAGTTTCAAATGCATTTTAATTGTTTGAAATTTAAAACATATAATTATTGCGTAATTTTGTTGAGTCATTTCAAATGTTATGGAAATCGGATGCATAGATCAATTACAGGGACAATCAAAAGGATTCCGTTACATTACGGTCAATGAGGAAAAAAGTTTCAAATGCATTTTAATCGTTTGAAATTTAAAACATATAATTATTACGTTATTTTGTCGAGTAATTTCAAATGTTATGAAAGTCGGATGCATAGATCATTTACAGGGACAATCAAAAGTATTCCATTACATTACGGTCAATGGGGAAAAAGTTTCAAATGCATTTTAATGATGTTACACTCATTCGAACATAATAGAATTGACATGAATCTATGAAATACATACTGAAATATGCATTCTGTACAATCTGTTATGCAAAGAATTTTTATTATTAAATTACAGGGCCACACAAAAGTATTCCACTACATAATGCTATATGGGGAAACATTGTTTGGGGCGTGTTTTAATTATATTCAACTATTTCACATTTTATGAATAAGATATACGTTGCTGAGGTCTGATAAAAATTACTTCCTGCATATTTACAGAAATACAAAGATTTCGACTACGATACTGTATCCGAAGTATACGCTCTACTATATCAGCACGATCTGAATATTTTTAAAACTTCGTTATCATACGAACGCACCTCATTTGCTACGTTCACGTGCAATTTCCAACTTGTTATACTTTATCAAGCTTTCAAATTCAAGTCCAAGTAAGTGTCAAGACAGTCTAGAAATTTTGAGTCGGACACAATATTAATAGATTCAAGTACAGTCAATAGTTCACTACTTGATAATATTTAGAGTACATCTTGAAAGATGTAATATAAAGATATTAAGATATTCGATACAGAGTAAATGTAAAAGAAAATGATATTCTACAACTGAAATTTTTAGATATATATCTACAGAAAAATATATGTAGTAAGATATAAAACGTTATATAGAGAGAGTTACAGAAAGATATATAGAAATATACAGAAAGATATACCGTATTGATTAAAATATAAGTTACGTATGCTACTGTTTTAAAAAACACTGACAAAGGTAGTTCAATTTTATCCATTTAGCATTACTTGTCAACATCAATTGTTACCAGATGACTCACAGCAGACACTGGATTTTGCTTTAACGTTTTTTAGCGCGAGTTAATGTAGAGGATGCAATCTCATAGAATATTTCATGAAGAAATGAGCCCCATTTTCACATGAATAGGACAGTCAATACGCAGAATTTCAGAATATGGTCTTCGGAGCCACTAAATGATATTCACAAAATATTTTGAGAATTGATTCGATTTCATTAAAATGTGAAGTCGGAAGATTTTATTTCCGCAAAAGCAGACATTTCAGGAAGTGAAGAAAAAAAAACTTGTTTATGAGCAGTTGTTTCACTTTCAGTGTTTTGCGTATTCATAATGGAACTGAAAGAAATCGTATGAAAGAAATCAACCAATCAGAAGGCCGGAATAAATTTTCTGGTGTTCCCTAATCGAGTAAATAGAGTTTAAATGCGACCGAGTGCCCGGCAACACTTGCAGTAACGATTCTAGGCGGAAGCCGGTTGGAACGATTCACTACCTCCAAACGTGACTAATTTATAAGTCCGGTGGCCATGAGTAAGAGCTGTCTGGGCGTCGTATTTCCTCCGGGAACATCTCCACCGTAACTACGGTTAGATAGTGACGGCCATAGTCAGATCACAGGGGCAGCTCATGGAACTTCTATCCCGAACAAATATATAAATTCAATCCAATAGATGACGTTAATCCATCTCCAGTATCTACTGAGCATCAACTACTACCACATGATAAAATTATCGACTTCTTACAAATAAATCTACAAAATAGTAGAACAGCCTCCGAAAACCTCATGGGATATGCCTATGAACAAAGAATTATGGTTTTATTCAGGATTATTATCACCTGAACAATAAGGTATGGGACATCCCACATTCTTTAAAGATATAAAACCGACGATTATAAATACACAAATAATCCATTAAAAGGTAGCAAACATTTGTTTCGAATCTACTATCGAGATTCTTCATTAGTGCAAAACGCAGCGAGCTAGAAAAAGCAAAACAGAGCCAAAATTGCTTTATTTGCTATTTTAATCCATTCCTCTTTAGGCAAGTTTCTACATCAACATAACAAACAGCTGCAATTCACTTCATTTACACAATCAAAAATTGCATAGTCACGGCGTTTTTACAGAAAATGATTACTTGATGATAGTATCGAGCATTCTCATTTGTCACAATATCGATATTCTATAACAGCGATGGAATGACTATGCAAGAAAAGTTGCAGATTTTTAACTGTGTAGCACTCGTTTTAGCTAAGTGAAGTGCGTCGTTTTTCTTGACAAAGTACTGTCTTTCTGATAAAGCAGCTTCACCAGTAATGCTCATTTTTCCCCCGACTTCTAGCGACGAAAAACGTCATCTATCGATCGAAAATTATTCTTATTTTTATTGTAAATTTCATTTTCTCATGGTTCAGTTAATGTTATTCCCAAATTTTATCGATATCTGTCTACAAGAACGGGCTCTACGTAGATCTGAACAGGGTAATTTTAATTATAACCATCTTGTACATTAAATGCACTTCCTTTTTTCTTTGAAATTTTAAAATTAAATATTTAGACAGTTTTCGTAATCTATATGTTTAAATATTTATATCAAAGCTTTCTGGTATTGACTTTTTCTTCAAATATTTCTCGTATTTCATTCTGATAAAACAATATTTTTCTACACAAACTTCTACGACTACTAATAAGCAGATAAAATATGACGTTAGAAACCTCTCATAATGTTTGAAGAAATATCTCATAAGTTTTTGAAAATAATCTAACTTCATATTTTTTAAAAACATCTTAAGGAAATAGTTTTTCTTAAAAAAATATTCCTGAGAGATTTCAAAATTGATTTCTTAAGTGCCTTTTAACGGAGCGGCAGACTGATATCAAATTTCGGGATATGGTGAGCGAAAATAAAATGTGTTTCTTTCTAAATCGCATTAAAATAAGTCTTCTTTAAATGTATATTTTGTAGATATCTTTTTATATCAAAGAAAAAAAAATCAATAACAAAATTGTAATTTAACAAATTACAACGACTATTTGGAAAATGATATTTTCAAAGACTAAAATTCTAAAGACTCATAAAAAAAATCCGTATTTAAATCAATAATAATAATCATCATCATTTTTTAGTTGATCATAATGAGTCATATATTATGTACGTAATGCATTAAACATTAATATTCCTAGACCAATGTTTAGAAAAAACAGTGGTTTATAGATAGTGTTTTTTTTATGGAGTTAAAGTGCTATTACACGTAAAAATTACAAGCGACAAAAATCGCCTGCGTTTTTTCGTGTTCTTAGCATTTCATTGGCTGTTCGAGAAGAGTCTTTACCATCATTTGGATTTCCAAGCATTTGATTGGTTCTTACTGGCGACTCGCTTCGTTCCAGGCGTCAAAGACGCTCCTACAAAAGAGAATCGCGCGCTATCAAGCGACTCCCCCTCAGGTCAAAATTTATGCTTGTACCAGCAACAAAAATATGCTAGTTATTGCTAGGTATTGCTAGGTCTGCTAGCTTTCCAGCAAAGTGGGCCAATACACACCATGAATTGCTGGAAATTCTATGCTATTATATGTTAGATAGCATCACATGCTATATCGCTAGCTTGCACAACAAAAGCATGACAAGCTATATGCAAGCATCTCATGCTTATTTCCAGCAAAGTGGGCCAATACACACCATGAATTGCTGGAAATTCTGCTGGAACCAGCAATGTGTAATGCTAGTTTATGCTATTTTAATTGTTGGGTAATAGCACTTGGTGCTTGTCTAGCAAACAAATACCAGCATGAATTTCAACCTGGGCTGGTTCCATAGGATAACACGGAGACGCCTGCAATTTGACGCCTGCAGCACGACACGTGTAATAGCACTTTTAATGAGATTGACTTCAGAAATCCTGATATTACGTACGACATGGATTAAATATTAATATTCCTGGACTCATCATGAACAAATTTTAAATGAAATATCAGTTTTAAAATTTTTGGAATTGCAATTTTTTTAACTTCTAAAGTTCGCACATTTAAAATTTTTACACTTTTGCGTAGAGGAAAAAATGCACTTTTAAATGCAACTAGTTTGAAACCTGTATCTAAATTTGTTTTTGAGTAATTAATTTTTTAAAGTATTTATTACTTTTTTGTGATCGTGGCAACAGAAGTATTCCATTTTTGGACATCAGACAAGGACCAATCAGAAAACGAATAAAATAAAAAACAGAAGTTTACGATTTTTAGATATTATACATGGACCAATCAGAAAACGAATAAAATAAAATAAGTGGCGGAATTCAATCAATAAAAACATTCAGATATCCTTCATCTTTCCCCATTCTCTACGGAGAACAACAACTGTTTTCCAAATAGTTAATAATTTAAAAATCATTATAGAATTAATCCAAATAGCGGTATTTATATTTTTATAATATTAAATTGAAGGCTCTGATTCATGTGTTCTTTGTATGATTATCCCCAAAACAATTAATGCTTATTGCTATAGGAAGCTATTTTTCTCTTTGTCTTTCATTATCTGCATATCTTTTTGTCAGTTTGTTTTATCCCGTGTTTGTGTGTCTGTCGTTAAATTTATTTGTCTGTCTCTTCCTATATCTATGTATGTGCTTTCGTTCCTTTCTCATTATCTGTCTGTCCATTATCTCAGTCAATTTCTTCACTCATCCCTCAGTTTGTCTATATGTTTAAATTTTTATCTGGCGTCTCACTCTATAGTTGTCTGTTTATTTATTCTGTTAGTCCTATATATCTATTTCTGTTTCTTTCCGTCTATCAACTAATACTAAAAACCGTGAATTTAACCTTTATTAAATTCATTTCATATATTCTTTTCATAAAGTTATTTCATTATATCATTACACAACACTGTTAAAAATCTGCATTATTTGCTACAATATCACTCCACTGTTTTTGTACAATATCTCTATGCTAACCAATGAAAACGTTCCATAATGCATCGAAGTAACCGGTTTTTATAAAGCGGTGGAGGGACGCTGCAGCAAGTGGTACAGATTTTTAATAGTGAAATTTCTTTTGTAAAATCGTTTCATTAAAGATTAATATGTATACTGGGTATCTCTTACCTTTCTACCGTACATGTGTTAACACCTGGACATTTGACAGATTTTTTCTTTAAAACCCATCCATTGTGGAAATGCATTGTAATCTGCTATAATAATGATTTTTTTGTTTGCAATTAATTGCATTTTAGGCAGTTTAAATTGTGAATGGATGTGTGACAGGCTGCAAAAAAGATTAATTGCATATATTTAGTTTTCTACATGGCATGTAATATATCAAGTCAGCTGAAAGTTTAATATCAATAAGGAATTGTTAATTTGCCTTTGTATTCATCTTTATAGTTTAAAATTTTGCTCGCATTAAGAAATTAGGTTAAGTTCAAAATATTAGTAATGTCGTCATAAACTTAAAAAATAATAATAAAGTAAGTATCCTACAAGAGGTTTCTGAAAACTCCACAAAAAAATCCTTTTCAACCGCTACTAACTTTTTCTCGAAATGCTGTAAAACATAAAAAAACCACTTTATTTTTAATTTAGTTTCTATATTTGTCAATAAAGGGCATTATTAGCGTTAAAAAAGTTCAATATATTTTACCCAATCTAATTTAACTTAGAGTATTGTTGCCACATAAGAAAACTAAGGAAATTCATTGATTAATTTTAAAGTTTTAGTTGTTGGATGTCCAACCAGCGGCGCTACCAGTATAAAAAACATATCATATGAATAATTTAATCAAAACATGAATTCTACTATAATAGAAGCTTATTCTCAAAACTAATTTGAAATAAAAAAAAAACATGTAAAGCATAATATTTTATTTGATTTAGTTACCCTATTTTCTGTCAGGGGACGCTATAAACACAAAAGAAAACTCTTGAAAATTTAGTACTTATTTCTAACATTATTAAAGTTTTGATGCAGAAAAACTTAAAAAAATCAGTTTTGCATATAACTTTGGCTAGCATAATTAGTCAAGGGGCTCTCTTAACGCAAAATAAATTCTTGTTGTAACTGCGTTATCTAATTTCAACTTGAGTGTGGTTCCGTGTGAGGTAACATAAAAAAAATGTGCATTTTGAAATTTTAATTAGGCTGATTCTCACTAAGCGGCACTATAAACGCAAAAGAAAAAAATATTAATTATGTATTAGATAATTTTAACACATCTCAATACAGTAAAAAAAAAATCTTACGTAACTTTTTGTTAAATTATAAATCTCCCCAGAAACTTATTATGGATATTTATTAAAACAGGAACAAAAAATTACTCTTCAAGCATAGATTATGACACTCTTTCCACTTCTTCCAGTTTTAACGAAAGCTCACCTTTAAATAAAATGAAAGATGATTTCTAAGTGAAGCACACGGTATTTAAAATCTAATTTTAGGAACTTTCATGTATAGTCGAAAACACATCTGAATTATTTTTCGAAGCCCTACACAGTATACAGATTTGCGTATAATACTGCATAATTTGCTAAATTTTAGTTCAGTTAACAAACGCATAACCAAGTTGAAAATTGTTCTTCAACAATGTTTATCAATAAACAGGTATATATATCAGATATTTTGTTTTGCCTCGAAAATTACCTATTATAGAACTTATATTTACGAAAAATAGGCAAAATAATTGTTACATTTTAAAAAGCGTTCCACAACTGAAAGTTTACTTCCAGCAATTATTATTAATTCACGATACTGTAAGTGAATTATTTTGTATGTTGTTGTAAATTAAGGATAAATGCTATTCATACTATATTAACCCTCTTGTATAATGCACCTCATACAGTACGTCAATGTTTTTATGTTTGAAACTATGTATCATTATTACAATATGTATTTTAATGATAACCAAAAAGAAGGCTTTCCCATAGCAGGTACTGTAACGTAAATCTTTGAGTGTCTTGTAAATAAAATATAAACGCTACTCATTTTACTGTCAAAACCGATCATGGATAGTAAAAACCACCACAATATACATCAATTGTATGTCAATAAGTGTATACTTACTCGAGTTAGAGTACGGAAAATCAAACAAATAGCAATCAGACGTCAGACATGCAAACCGAATTCATAAACACTTTTTAACTAAGATTAAAAAGTGTTAATAAATATATTGGAAAATATTAAAAATGTCAAAAATATTTAATTAAATTAAGTTACTGTATTTCTCACTGGGGGTTTATAAAGTGAAAGGAAACTATTTTGAAACTTTGTTATGGATGACACAGTTGCATTAGAGTTATATATCTATATCTATATCTATATGTATATATAGAATAGATATTATTCATATAATCTGTCTTGTTTAAAAATAATGTATTTTAAAATTTATTTTTTACTCTGCATGTTGTTATTATACATTCAAATCAATAGTTAACGTTATTTTTAGTTACGTATTATGTTTAAATCATAAAACCCTCGACACCAATCACTTTTTAAATTAGGAATATAACTCGAATTCTTTGACATTTATACATTCTTATTAATTCTACATTACACTGCTTTCATTTGTGATAAACAAATAATAATGCATTTCTATTTAGTTTAAGAAATTTGTCGTTCTAGACTTCATTAATGCCAATCATTTATTGTAAATGATTTATGCCTGGTTATTATTTCGAGAATAATAAGAATGGAAAAGGCAGACTTCATTTTCATGTACTAATTTGTTACTGTTTAGGTAAATGGAAGATTTAGCTACATTTCATATATCGAATCTTTTAAAAATAGAAAACATATTTGTGTTTGAAAGCTAATAGATCTTGTTTATTGAATATTATTTGGGATTTCTTATTACTTTTCTTTTATAATGAGTAAGTATTTCATATTAAATATTTTTTGTGATTTTAATAGTTTTTATGTTATCAATAATTATTTTTAAATAAAAATATTAATAATAAATTTGTTATGATGAAATGCACTAGGTGTCAATAGTTAAACGACCATACTGTAAAATTGTCTACGGGCAAAACTGTTGTTCAAGTCCATTAAGTTGTGAAATATTGTGAAAAATATAATAAATGAGAAGCGTATGGAATGGACAGCATGCTCTCCTCACCTGAATTCGACCGGGCATGTTTGGGACATGCTTGGACGAAGCATTGCAGCTAGACCAAGGCCACTTTTTATTTTTCGAGACTTGGAGATTACACGTCTTGAGGAGTGGGGACAGTATTCTCCATAATGTAAACGCTAACATCATCGCATCCATGAAAAACAGGTGTGCAGCAATCTTAAATGTTCGAGGAGACCACACGCCACATTAAAAATCTCGCATCATTTCTAAACAATGTTTGCATGTTTTTCATTTACATGTAACTGAATTATTGTCATAAATAGTTTTTTCATGTTTCTTCCATCTTTTCAAAGAATTAAACCTTAATTTTTTTAAATGCGTCTTTTTTTTTCTATATTGCGCATTAATACGCGTGTACGCGCCGTTTTATGCTAACACATGGTTGTTTTTCGCAGTTTTCTAAGTTCCTTTGTTGCTCGCCTGATTTTTTTGAACAGTGTATATTGAAACTTTGTTACAGATGGAATCGTTTCATTATAATTTTATATAAACATATCTATATATATGTAAGATTGATAATATTAATATAACCTGTCTTGTTCAGAAATAATGCATTTTAAAATTACTTTTGATAACTATTCTGTGTGTTGTCATTATACATACAGAGTCATATGTAACGTTATTTTTAGTTACATAAAATGCTTGAATCATAAAGCGCTCGACATCAATTACTTTTTTAATTAGGAATATAACTTGAAATTTTTGACATTTGTACATTCTTATTAATTCTACATTGTTTTCATTTACGATAAACAACGAATAATATATTTCTATTTAGTCCAAGAAATTTGTCATTCTAGACTTCATTAATGCCAATCATTTGTTGTTAATGACTTGTGCCAGGTTATTATTTCGAGATTAATGAGAATGGAAAAGACAGACTTCATTTTCGTGTACTATTTTGCTACTGTTTAGGTAAGTGGAAAGTTTAGCTGCATTTCATATATCGAATCTTTTAAAAATAGACAACATGTTTGTATTCGAAAGGTAATGGATTCCTTTTATTGAAAGTGGTTTGGAAGTTTCTTATTAATTAACTATTAAAATAAATAAATATTTCATATTAACTATTTTTTATGATTTTAATATTTTTGAATGTTGTCAATAATTATTTTTTATAAAAATATTAATAATAAATTGATTATGATGAAATTTACTAGGTGTGAATAAATAAGCGACCATACTTTGAAGCTGTCTATGGGCGAAACTATTGCTCATTAAGTTTTGAAATATTATGAATGAAAATAAAGAAGAAGCGTATGGAATGGCCAGCATGCTCTTCTGACCTGAATCCGATCGAGCATGATTCGGACATGTTTGAACGACGCATTGCTATTAGACCAAGCCCTCTTTTTACTGTCCGAGACTTGGAGATTGCACTTCTTGCGGAGTGGAACAGTATTCTCAAAGATTTATCGATAACATCATCGCATCCATGGAAAAAACAGGTGTTTAGAAGTCTTAGCTGTGAGAGAAGACAACACGCCATATTAAAAATCTCGTTCATTTCTAAACATTTTATTTTAAATTTATAATTAACATGCAACCAAATCAATGCCCTAAATCATCATTTCATGTTTCTTCCATATTTTCAAAGAATTAAAACTTAATAAAAAATGTGTCTCTTTTTCTGTATTGCGCATTAAAATGCCCATCAATTATGCGTATCTATTTTATGCCAATATATGGCTGCCTTCCACGGTTTTCTTAACTTCTTTGTTGTCCCTTAATTCTTTTGAGCAGTGTATTTTGAAACTTTGTTACAGATGGCAAAGTTGTGACGTGTGGGTACACAGACTGGGTGACATTTGTACCGGTAGGATAGTTATGTAGACGAAATGAAGACATATTTCTAAGTATAATATAAAATCAACAGTTTATTTAAACTACTAGGACTCAGGGAAAGTGGAGCGTCAGTTCGATAATTTAAACAACTAGTCCCAATACTAAAAGATTAAGCTCATAACTATAGTCACAACTCCGGCACTAGACTCAATCGGGGCACTTCAAACTAATTTCTCGTTCAGACTTCAGCCAGATGCTGAATCAAATCTTTATAAGACAGCCCGTGGCTGTAAACACTCTTTATTATAAAGAATACTCAACGTAATTAAACTATCTCATACCACCGGCACTCTCCCTGGATAGCTCCGCTGGTGATAAACTCACTTGGCAAACGCTGCTGGCTATCTCACTTTAAAACTCCTAGCTAATTCACTGGAGGATAATAATAACTCGCTACAGCGCAATCCAAATCACCTGGCTGGCTTTCGCCGCCTTCTCCTCACACACCACATACTGCACACACTCCAACTCAAAGCTTTTATACGTTGCAAACTGAAGTCTATACTATAAATTTGCATATTACTTCTAACCGCGACATAACTGTAGAATCGAGGCGACACACACGCTCTGGAAATTTAAAGTAAAATAAAGGATAGAAGTCGCTTTCAAGCTACACATGTTAAAACATTGACGTCACGATCTCACAAAAATGCTAGAGTGCCTTTATCACAAAGGACACTCCCTCACAAAGTTTCATTATAGTTTTATATAATTATATATCTATATATATATATATAAGATAGTAATCTGTCTTGTTTAAAAATAAGGCATTTCAAAATTATTTTTGATAATTATTCTGCATGTTGTCATTTGAAATTCAAAGCAATATTTAACGTTGTTTTTAGTTACATAATATGTTCGAATCATAAAACACTCGACACCCATTTCTTTTTAAGTTAGGAATATAACTTGAAATCTTTGACATTTATATATTCTTATTAATAATGCATTGTTTTCATTTACGATAAACAACGAATAATATATTTCTGTTCAGTTTAAGAAATTTGTCGTTCTAGACTTCATTAATGCCAATCATTTGTTGTTAATGACTTATGCTTGGTTATTATTTCGATAATAATGAGAATGGAAAAGACAGACTTCATTTTCGTGTACCAATTTGTTACTGCTTAGGTAAGTGGAACATTTAGCTACATTTCATATATCAAAGCTTTTAAAAGTAGAGAATTTATCGTAAGATTATGGATCATGTTTATTGTATGTGATTTGCTATTTCATATTACTTTTCTGTTATAATGAATAGATATTTCATATTAACAAATTTTCTTGGTGAATTTAATATTAGGATTTCAACTAATAGTTTTATAAGCATTATTATTAATCACAGTCAAAGAATAATATTTTAAAGATTAATTTTTAGATTTTCGACCGATTTCTTTCAATCATCTATTAGAAAAATGACAATTAAAAAACAATTTATGAATAAATTTGTTGCCATTTCATTTCAGCAGGTTTCCCTTTTGCCCATTATAGACAGGGAAGCGGCAGCACAGGTAATTCTTTCATCCAGTTGACAGATGAAAATCTAGGATTAGTTAAATCTTGATTCATATATTAAAGCGCAATCGGTCTGCCAACACTGAGAAAAAAATACAGTTCTGGAATCTAGAATCTAATTTGTGGCTCTAGAAAAAATAGTTCCATGTCATACTTATAAATTCTAGTTGCCATTATATGAGAGTTCTAGAATCTACTACAGGAATTCAAGAGAGCTTTCCTTTATTCTCGTTGTAATACTTATTTAAAAATCTCAGCAAATAGAGGCGAACACAAGAGGTTTGATTTAGTGAGTATAATTCTAGTTTTTGAAACTATTTCCGAAATCAAGTTATAATTTCTCGTTACTGAGACGAATCAATATCGTTTCGTCACATGAAAACAAGAGACTAGAAATGTTAGGTCATTTCGGCTATTCAGCTTAGTAGTTCAACATATTCGCATATTTCGGTTATCTAAATTCTAGTTTAGGTATTCAGAAAGTGACTAACTTTTAATTCTAGGTGAAGGCGGGATATTTTTTTTCTCAGTGAAGTCATATCTTGGTGAAAAACACTGAAAACCCCGATTTTAGCGGTTGGCTCATAGATTAACTATTATCCTTTCCTACACCCAAAAGTATGAAATATGGAGCATTGGAAGCTGGAAAATATAATGGTAAACCTATGAGACAGCCGCTAAAATCGGGTTTTTAGGTAGTTTGCACCAAAATATGATTTGGCAGACCGATTGCGTTTTAATATACAAATCAAGATTTAGCTAGTCTTAGAAGAACTCTATGAGGTGATTTTATGTGCTGCCGCCTCTCTGTCTATTATGCGAACATTGATAAAGGATGACATTAAGCATTTATGGTAGTATAATTCTAAAATTTAAAATTAAGAAAATATAATAAAAACCCCGCAGTGCCGACTTTATTTAAACAACTACTGACAGAGTCCCCCTATATTATTTCTGTTCTGAACATTCCTTTTATACGCAGATAAATTAACGTAATTCGGAAAGTTTTTGGATGGGCTTCTGTTTACATCTTTCATGCATAACGTCCTATACTTCTCTATGGTATAATAAATTGATTTCTGTCATAAAATTACCTTTATTTTCATCATTTTCATTATCTGCAAGGATATTTCACATACTAAAGAAACAAGTTGAAAATTGCACATCAAACGTGGCAAATGACGTGCGTTCGTAGCATAATTAATTTTATAAATGTTCATAGCTTGATGAATTGGATGTTAAATGCTTATGAAAAAAAAAACATAAATACAAAATATGATATGATTATACATCTTCAATTCAGTAATACGTAAATAGTTGGATTTCATCTTAAATAGAACGTAATGAACATGGCAAACCTAGAACTCTTACATATCATGGGATATCGTAACAATGCGTAACTCATTCGAAAACAACTTTTACGCTATTTTCATTCATACTCTCTAATTCTTACTGTTGTGTTACCCTGTGTATGATCTACAGCGTTTATACACACAACGTAATATGTAAAAATGTAGTTACGTAATTTTAAAAATGCATATCACAACTAAAAATGCACTTCCAGCAAAAATCTCTAACATACAGTATTTCTGGTAGAATTTAACATCCGAAATATTTTATGAGTTCCTGTAAATAATATTATCACTTTCTATTATACAGGAAGGAATTTGTAATCTATACTAATAAAATAACAAATCGCTCTGTCTGCGTGTGTGTGTGTGTGTGTGTGTGTGTGTGTGTGTGTGTCTGCGATGGCTAGCAAAATCTATGGGACGTACGAAGCTCAAAATTTTTATGAGAGTAGCCCAATATCTCTCCTGATGCACCTGAGCTTCAGAATTTCGAAATTCTATTTATTAACTGAGTAATTAATTAAATTCCAAAGATCACTCTCATAAAAAATCGCCTTTTTTCTTCTTTTTTTCTCTTCAATCAGTTATGGTTGGTTGGTTGCATAAAATTTTCGCATAAATAATTAAAAAAGCTGGGAATAGACCTTTAAAATTCATAGACTGGCAAACTGTCAGTTTAAATGATGATTTTTTATCACAGCGGTTGTAAACCATGGAGGAAAAAGATAGGTGGTGGTGAAGTGAACCGAAAAAAGGGTTGCAATATTAAATCATTTATCGCTCAAATTTTAATGTCCCAAACAAAAGCATGTGGAAGTGATTTTGTATTAATAAGACGAATTGAAAGAAATGAATTACAGCCGAAGCGTATTTTATGAAGAAATAGTAATTTTTTAAAATGGTCTTTTTTCTATTATATTATTTATTTTTAAAAAAATGTTTGCTTTTAAAATAATTGAAATTGATAAATTCGAAATAATTAAATGTCAAAATAAAATAAAATAAAATATTGAAAACATTTGATTTGAACTAAAAATTGTATTACTAAAAGGTTTCTTTTTTTTCAGAACTTTTTAATACTTTATAACGTAGATGAAAATATGGTTTTAATATAACAACATATTAATAACTCTATATCAATATATAAAATATATTTATGAAAACATTCTTTTAAAATCATGCGCGAAAACTTAAATAACAAATATTAGTCTAAAATCTAGATTTCAGAGTGCAGACGATTTTAAGACATTAACGAAAGAATGCTAACTTTTCAAGCAAAATCTTAAATGATGCTTCTATATTGATATTTCAAAGTGACGGCTAGGTTACATTTATGTTATATTTAAGTTACGGTAGGGTAATGTTAAGTCGCAGTTAGGTTACAGACAGATTATGGTTATGGTACAAAAGTTTACGGTTAGGAATTTGTCCACAGAGTCAACATTACGCATGCTTTGATTAAAAATATACACTTTTGTTAAATGGCTCTGAAATTATAATACTATATACCAATCTTTTATCATCGCGTATCGATTCATTCAAGGTATAGTCGGATTTAAGAATGATATAATTAGTTTGAAATTCAAAATATTTCACTTGGGATTTCTATGTGAAAAAAATAATTAGTTACGTCATTTAACAGTGATTTTTACGGGTAAATATCAACACTTTAACACGAAACTAACGCAATCGTTGGATACATGTTCCCTCCCGTGTTTCTCATTGCTCATTTTAAGTATTTTTAGAGCTTAATATTAGTTGTTGTTTTTAAAACCGATTTTTCACAAAGTCAGCTGCAACGTATTTCAGACAATGCATTTCTGCATGCTTCCAGTTATTGATAAAATCATACAAATTTCAAGTTCGTTTAATATTGTTAATACGGACCCGGGCAACGCCGGGCGGGTCAGCTAGTAAATATATATAAATATCATTTTATATTAAATAATGATTGAAATACATCGTAAACAATGTTTTTCCATACATCATTATGTAACGGAATTATTTTGTATAACTTAGTAAATGAATAATAAACATTATGTGCACCCCCACAGAATGTATATTTTAATACACTTCAGTAAATGCATATCAATTTTATCCTGTATAAAAGGCTGTAACACTATTAAAAAGAACTTGAAACAGTATTTTTTCATTGGCCTTAATGTAACAGAATATTTTTGATTGTCCCTATAATCAAACTATACGTCCGATTTTCAAAAATTTTGAAATGATTCTACAAAATTATGCAACAATTATGTATTTTAAATTTCTAATGATTCGGTTAAGTATTTTTTGCTCTGTTATATACGGAAAAACGGACGGACGTACGGACTGAATGACGATTATAGGTAATACGAATTTACATAAAGTATCTAAAAAAAGGCATTTCTCTCATACAAAAATTTCGTTTTTTTTTGTTTTTTTCTTAAGGGCGATAGTTATAGTTAAAAAATAGTTGGATGTGCCAATCACAAAACTTTCTTTTATCTCCTACGTACATTTTAATATTTAAAAAAAAAATAGTTACTCATTTTAATGCTTTAATAATTTTAATTCAATACCATGCCAGCATTGATTTTCATCTTAAAGTTCTGCTTCAGTCAATTAATCGGAGTAAAAACGAATTTCCGTCTTTGCACGATGGACAATAGAATGATAGGCAGATTTTTTTTTTTTCAAATACAGGGAGGACCTATTTTCCATACTAAAAATAATCATACACAAAAATTTTTATTTCAGTTCTAGGCCTAAATTCATACACGTTTAGGTGGTGCAATATTGAAAATGGCATAAAAATCGCTACAGCAGCCTCCCTTTCCGGCGGATTATTTTCAAATTCAAAAAGGAACAACTAGCCATAGACCATACACTTACACAAAAAATTTGGCTCAATTTGGCTCAAGTGCATAACTTCATGCACTTTTAATCTGTACAATATTGAAAATGGCACAAAAATCGCGATTACAGCGCCCCCTTCTGGAAGAATATTTCTAAATTAAAGGTGGACCTGCTTGCCATAGTCAAAAATATTCATAAAAAATTTGGTTCAACTCTATGCCTAACTTCATATATTTTTTGATGGTAGAATGGCGACATACGGAGAGACATACACGCAGACATACACACAGACACACGGATAGACAAACATTTTTTAAAAATATGTTTTTTGGAATTTCTAATCCCTAAAACACGTGTAACCGGTTGAAAACCGGAAGTCAAAAAGAATTTCGATTACAATACTTTCTTCTATTGAAGATAGAAAAAAGTAAAAATAAGATTTGTTGCTAAATAATGTAAACAATTACGAAAATAAAACACACATAATATTTAATAACTAACTTAACATAAATATTTTACACACAGTTTGTTTTTGTTTTATATAAAATTAGATAAACGGTTTCTTCACATTAAGTAAATTGTGAAAATTTGAAAAAAATTGCTTCTGTATATGAAACAGTGCCAGAGGATATGTTGCTAAAATTTCTTTTCTAGACAACGTCATTTTCGATGTTTGAAAAATTCCCCCAAAAAGTTTGAGCTAAATAAATATTCTTGTTGATTTAAAACTTGTATTCGATAAAAGACATTTTTTTTAAAATTTCTGTTTTTATTCTAACATATTATTTAAATTATCAGATTTAAAATAAAACTAATTTAATGAAATTTCCTCCTTAAGAATTACGGCTCATCATAATTACTCAAACATATCATTATCAGTTTATTTATTTTTTTAAAATATATTTTCCCTTCACACAATATTTTAAAATTAAAATGAATGCAACATACTTATAACTTTCAAACACAAAACAAAACTTGTATTAAAGAAAAACTTGTAGTACTTTCAGCAGAATAAAGCTTGTTAGAAAATTAATGGATAGGAAATTAATATTTAAAATAGTAAGTTTTGATTCTTTATATTTTGAAGTGCATGTAAAAAAGAAAAAATTACTTTAGTAAACTACGAGTAAGATCGGATGTCCGTTATAAATTTTAAATAAAGTATAAATTTTAGACATGCTTTCGAAATTTTCTTTTTTTTTCCCTTAAAATATTAGGATTTTTTTTTTAAATTTTTAATACATCCAAAAACATGTATAAATTACTTTAAGAAACTTTTCTTTTGGAAGTCTACTTTATGAAATTTCTGTTGAATTTGTTTCTAAAAGCATCTTTTTGATATTTTTGTTACTACAAAAATATTTTCTAAAATTCACGCAAAATATTAAACTTGCACTGTAAAAAAAAAAAAAAAAAAAAAAAAAAAAAAAAAAAATGTAAAGTTACTAAAAGTTTTCTAGGAGACTGCTATTCCTAGAAATTTTTATGTGACAGCAACAGCCGAAATTCGTATAAAAGATTCAGAAATCTCAGATACAAATTGGAATGAAAATGAAAGAATGTGTAAGGCTACGAAGATATTTTTAGGAAACTGGGATTCCTAGAATTTTTTATGTAACTGCAACACCGGTTAGAAATAAAATTTTAGTAAGATAACTGTAATTTTAGTAGATTCGTTTGCAAAGTTGCAAATATCTGTAGCTTTACAAAAATTAGTTTTGTAGATTTACATTTTTTCTTGTACAGTGTACAGATAAAAAGCTAGTAACCATAGAAATTTCGGCAAATTTAGATTTGTAGAATTATAGTTTTTTTTTACAGTGCGGTTGATAAAAACAGAACGTTTTTTTCCAATAATTTAAATATGGCCTATGGTCAACGCGAAGCCTGCGGATGCAGTGGTGTCGTATTACTATGAATCGTATTACTAGAATTTTTTAACATTAGAAAGACGGCAACTCATCATATAAGGTATCCTGGGGTAATAACGCCACGTTAAGGTTCTACCAATTTTCACGGCTCAGTTTTAGTTTGTATTTTTCAAACAAATATATGATTTGATACAGCAACTCATTGACTATATATATAAAAAAATATTTTAACAGATATGTATTCATAAAATGTAATGGCGTGATTTCTTGACCAATGCTATTTGGCGTTATTACCCACCTATATGGGTAATAACGCCATGCAAACAAAACTATGAAATAAGATGGAATAATTGCATGTAGATTGCCCAATAGTAAAAATAGAAACTCTACAAACTTAGAAATTGACAAATTGGATTCTAAGCTATTGAAAATGTTCAACTTTTTGTGAAAGTGTAAGAAAAATAAAGGTGTGGTGTGGGGGTTGGATGAGGCAAAAGAATATCAGACCGTGAGCTTCATTTTGCTTAAAAAGGACCGCTTAAATAGAATTATTAGAAACAGTGCACAGTTTTAACTGTGCTTATTTGAATCAGTATTTAGGATGTAGCTCGGCCACTGTAGGGAATCAACCGGGGTATTAATGCGAAGGATTGGTGTTATTACCCCGTTATAGTTATTGCGCTGTACATTTAAAATTACAAATTATCTCGAGAAGATATATCCAAAATCTTCAACGACATTTTGAAAGTCCATGAAATGTACTACAAATTTATGCAATTAACAAAGTATTTCGTATAAAAAAAATTGTCTTCACATCACAAAACGTATCTCGCAAATTTTAGATCAAGCGTTAATTTTAGTTGCTTGTAAAAACAATAAGACCTAAAAATGAAACAAATTAATTTGAAGCTGTTTTTTGCGATTTATATGACTCAAAACCCTTCTGCGCAGAGCACATGGGTGTCATTTATTAGATTATTTCATAATTATGCAAAATAGTAGCACTTGGCGTTATTACTACGCCTGGCGTTATTACACCAGACCTTACTTAGAAAAGCGAACAATTTGGCCTTTCAATGTTTTTGGATCTATTGAATAGGGTAAATGCTAAGTAATAATAAAGAAAATGAGAAAAAATTAAAGAAAAAAGAAACGAAATTTTCTATTGACCTTTATTTCTTTAAACTGTAACATTTTATATATTTTTAAAGCAATCAGTAAATGAAGCTTTTGTAGATCCGCATTTGCCGCAAACTGTAGCACTTAATATGTAATACGTACACTGTAAAAAAAATCTACGTAAAATTACGGACAAAAGCCGGCAGCAGAGATTCCGGACAATATCCGTAAAAAAATATTTTGACCGTAAATCAAAAAATCACCCGTAATTTTACATTTTAGCAAATGCATAACTAGCTCGTAAAAAAAGTAGTATTGTCCGTAAAAATACAATGCCAAGTTGCCCGTGAAAAAAAGGGCATTGCCCGCAAAACTATAATGCCAGGATGCCCGTCAAAAAAGGGGCATTGGCCGTAAAACTATAATGGCAAGATGCCCGTAAAAAAAGGTGCATTGACCGTAAAAATACAATACCAAGATATCTCTGAGAAAAGGACATTGCCCGTAAAATAATACAAATTCTGGGCATGAAAAAAAGGGGCGATTGCCCATAAAATAACAAAACACTTACATTAGGATACCTCATTAAAGAAAAAGGATTGTCTATAAAATTACAAAAAGGATTATTCAGTGAAATTAATATAAATTTCCATACAGTTATCCAGCATTACCCTATTCTCTTTTCACAAATCATAAAATTATGCGGTTTTTAAAATAAAATCTTTAATGGGGATCGCCATATATACCAACTGAAAATCCATAATAGATTTAAAAGAGGAATATAGATAATTCACAACACTAATAAACAACCAAAATTAATTTTTACAGGAGTACTTATGTTTTCGCAATATTTGAATAAAACATTCATAACTTATGCATACTATAAAACTTGTATATTCAAAACCTAATTTTCCAAGGTTTTCAGGTACTCTTAGCAGGCAGTTTGTAGTTTTTTTTTTTTTTTTTTTTTTTCAAATAAAAGTTTAATTTTATTAAAGGAGAGCATTCTCACTCATTTCCTATAGTAAATTGTATTTTTATTCAATTACAAGGTTCTCACTTTTGGTGTTGTTGCATTAATAACTTATGTTAAAATACAATTTTTAGCTTTCCAAAATTTACCATCACACACTTTAATAGTGAGAGTGGTGGAGCATTTAAAAACTGGTAGGATAACAAACCCTCGTGTGTTTAGATAAAAGTCTGATATGTAAAATGAAAATAGAAAACTAGTTACTTTAATATTAAATTACAGGGGTTGATCCAGGCAAAATTTGGGGTCCACAAAAATCTATTTAATAAAATAGGATTCTTCACAAAATAATTTTAATAAAACAGATCCTTTCACAAAATTCTTTTATGCTATTTTCATAAATACTGTTTTAAAATCTAATTTGTACACAAAAACATGTCATAATTTTCAAAAACTTAGCAAAGGAATTTAAAAAAAAATATATATTTAGTTTTTAAATTCCTTGTTCAAATAACAGTCAACTTCCATTACAAAATGTTATTTTCACAAAAATAACTTTTCTTTTTCACAAAATGAGCCCCAAGAATAAAAACCTGCATCGACTCCTGAATTGATCAGAAAAATTATGATCAGTAATATCAATTTATTAGCTGTACTTCTATTTCTCCTTCTCCTCCCTTCCAAGCCCCTTAATAATAGAGAGCAGCTTTTTTATGATACACAAATGCTAATTTATTATTTCGATTTTTATGTATCACATATTTACTAAATACTACATGAAACAAAAGTAGTCCATTTTTGATTTAACAATGATTCATAATCCCACACACATCGGTGCAAGAAATCCATCTAAGTCGAGACTGAAATTTTTTCTGAGCATTAGAAATAACTAAATGCAAAAGGGTTAGAAGATTTCTAAGTCTTGTATTATACCTAAAAATTGGTCTCTTACAATAAAAGAAAGTGATTAAATGTTCTTGATGGTAGAACCACTATTATTTAAGTATATAAGGTAGAATTTTGAGTCAGTCAAAAATCTCTTCAACACTGAAATCAGTCCTGAGATTGAAGGTCTTGCACCCATGTCCCACGGTTCTTGATCTTGTGTACACAAATAATACATACTATATTGTTCACGAGATTTCGGTGAAAATTGATTAAACTTGGGAATGTTTGAAGATGAAATTATTACAATGGTTCTGTTTTATAAATTATCATTCAATAAATAAAAAGAAAACATGAATTTTTACAAATTTATTTAATATACTTCAACACAGTATTCTTAGAAGTAACAAATTAAAGTAACAAATTAAGAAACAACAAATAAAAAATTAATTTTTCCATACAGATTTGTAGTAACAGAATTTATCGCCAAGGTTGATTTTGGATCTTGTAAATCGTTTTATCGATTTTGTGTCTTTTTCCAGATTAATAGCCAAGCATGTCCTATTTAAAAAGAAGGTAAGAATAAATATTAAATAAAAGTATACACAATAAACAGAAATTGAGTATAGTAACAATCTCAGTTATTCCAGATGAACAGCAAATACAGCAGTTATGTTTAATAGATAATTGTTATGAGCATCCTATTAAAACAAGTAACAAAAAAGTAAGGAATTAGAATTCATTCCAGTTTAACACAAAATTAATTTCAATTATTGTAAAATAATTCATTTGTTGTAATGTTACAGTTAGTAATTTATTTTACTGAACCTTTTGTACATGAATAAAACTTGCACTTGACCTTTTATTTCTATGTAAAATATTTTTTAATGAGTAAATTACATTTGAAGCAATTTTAAAATGACAAAATTCTTTTAAGCTCTGATATAAAACTTTGGGCCCAAAAACAAAAAGGCCTGAACATCTCTGATAGACATTAATGTTCTTTATATCAAAGTAAAATGCCTTTATAGCACCTTGAACTGTTTATATATATACCACTTATAGCCGTTTGAACCAATTATAGTTGGTTTTAATCACTTTTGAACTGTTTATGTCTGTTTTGCAGCCAATGTGTATATTGCATTTCTTAGATCTCTTCTTCATTGCTAACTGTAATTGCGACATTGAGAGTGCATGTTTTTTCATATGTTTTTATGTTCTTCTATCTTTACAAGAAAATATTGAATTCAAAGAAAATATGGTATTCTGACTTTCGGTGGATTTGTACGTATTGGAATGCAAAGAATGACATTTAAAAGTTTTTAGATAATGTCTATCAGTCAACTCTGTAAGTTTTTAATAAAATAAAAAAAAAAAAAAAAAAAAAAGTGGTAGCTTTGTCTCAAGAACTAATGTATGACATTTCACAAAACTTTACATTCAGTTAGAGCATTGATATAAACTGAAGCTGGTTAGTTTTGGGGGTATATCTCTTAACAGGTGGCACTGATATGATGCATTATTCACAGTTTCCATAATATCTCTAACTCAAGAACTATGCACGGGTTATTATAAAACTTCAAATTCTAGTTCCTGATTTAAAAAGTGCTTCAATTCATATATCGGGAACAATTTTTTACTACCATTTCAAAAATATATCGACATCAACGTCTTTTATATCATGCAATAAATCAACAGTTATATTGAGAATTTTGGAGAATAATAAAATAATATTTTTTTCTTTCAAATAGAGCATTTTCCAATGTTCCCTTAGTAACTAATTTTCTGCTTAAGCAGAAAATTAGTAAAAAGTAAAATAGTAAAAGTACCATAAATAAATATTTTTGTTTATCAAAAAACTTTTTTTTTTTCATAAGTGATGGAAATATTTTACACATACACACACATGTTGTCATGATTAACACTACAACAGCACAAAGAATAGATTTATATAATACATTCCATCTTGCAGACTTTTTAATAATATTATTGTTGCAGACACTTGAAGATAGTTCTGTCACTGCACTCTCAACTAAATTTGTATGTTTTACAAGATCTTTCAACTAGATTCACACTCTTTTCAAAATCGACTAAATTGGCACTTTTTCTGAGATATCTCGAATAAATTGGTGCTCTTTCCAAGATATCTTGACTAAATTTGCTCTTTTTCTCAAGATTTCGACTAAATTCACATTTTTTTTTCCCAGGATCTGGACTAAATTCACACTTTTTTCTCCAGGATCTGGACTCAATTTGCACGTTTTCCTGAGATCTCGACAAAATTAACACTTTTTCTCAAGATCTCGACTAATTAATGTGCTTTTTTTTCAGATCTCGACTAATTTTGCACGTTTTCTGGAGATCTCAACCAATTCGCATGTTTTCCCAAGATCGTGACTAAAGTTGCATCTTTTATTGAGATCTCGACTAGATAATGCATTTTTTCTTCATCTTGACTAAATAATGCATTTTCTCGAGACCGCGACTAAATTTGCACTCCCTCCCAGGATCTTAACTAAATTTGCACCCCGCCCCCTGAAATCTTGACTAAATTCACACTTTTTCCGAAGATGTCAACTAAAGTCACAATTTTCCCAATTATTTAATGATATTCATATCACCCCCTCCCTCTTCGCAGAATCATAATTCCATTTTTCTATCATGATTCTATGTTGAAATCTGCATTTTGTAAGTATGATGAAATTAGCATTTTTTACCAAGATTCTTTGATGGCACCATAAGCAGCCAATTTATTTATTTTATGTGCTTGGCGGCTCTTTTAAACCCTTTTGATGCACACAATGGTTTTTTTTTAAACATTTAAATGGCAGCCTGTGGAAATTCAATTGATCTTTGAAAATTATAGCAAATATTTTTGGTATACAAACAACAAGCATACCCCCCTTTTTTTAATAGCCCTTTTTGAAAAAAATGTACTCTTTCTTTAAATTAGTGATTCCTCTTCGAAAAATTCCAGCGGGTGCCCCCCCCCTTTTTTTTCTTTCTAGAATCTAGAGTATTTCAGATATGACAAAAAATCATCTTTGCTAGTAAAATTGTATTATCGTAGTGAGCATTAAAAATCATTCAAAATACAATTTAACTCCAATAGTTGGCAGATCTGTAGTGGTATTTGTAATTGATTTTAATTTTCGAGAAATTAAAAACGATACAATATTCTAAAAAATATTATACGGTAGAGTATCTAATTTGCAGAGCTGTAATTCACAGTCAATTTTTTTAAGTTAACGAAAACGTATTTAGATTAATAATATTGCACACTGTGCCACCCGCTTAGTGGTGAGAATTAATTTTTTTTTTGGGAGGGGGGGGGGGACTTCACACGAACAAATTGATGCTGTGATGACTTGTCGCTACAATGATTTCAATGCAACACCTAATATTTCGAATTATAACTAACTGAATGTAAATGCCTTAAAATTAATAATTATTTGTAACAATATTAAAATGATATATCGTCATTATAAACATTTTTTTGCATAATTTTTTATTTTAACATATTAGGAAGCAGGTAAAAACTTGTTTGCAACATTACAAATCTACATACGAAAAAAAAAAAAACCCAGATTATTATGAATTAAATATAGATGAAAAAAAAGCATGCTTTCATTATTGTAACATTCACAAAAATATACATTTTTCAAAAATGAATTAAAAGATAGAAAATTTCACCAAATTAACCAGCTAAGTTGGTTTTATATATGGCAATTTATTTTGTTGCCAAATTTAGTGTTATATGACCAAATTGGTCAAAATTTAGTTCTATGGTAGTAATACTGCTATAACTACTTTTTTTTTTTTTTTTTTTTTTTTTTTTTTTTTTTTTTTTTTTTTTTTTTACAATTACCCATTGTTTAAGCTGATGCAGATTTCTTCATATGAAAACAACTATTATACCTAGGGCAGCCCACTGACCACCTTAGGGACTGGATTACACAAACAAAAACAGCCTAATGTGTGTATTGCCTTTGAATACACGAAGGAGAGACTGGAGCACATGTGAATAGTTCACATAAGCATAGCTTTTTTTTATTACTGGTTAATTTCTGAAAACAAAAAATACTGAATACTAGTAAACAGAACCCCTTTTTTTAAACAAGGTAATTTTTTATAAAATCATCTTTATAGTTAGCTCTTCTTTTTTTTAATAACTTTATAAATTCAATGAATTGCTCACAAGTGCCCCAACAGCAGGGTAGTTGCGAACACAAGGGAAAATATTTGATATGCTTTACATTCTGTTTTTTATTTGTTGTCATGATCATTAGTTACATTATGTGTTAAATTTACTATAAACAAAATTCTAGTTCGCAGTGATAGATTTAAGCACAAGATTATAAGACGAAAATAAGTAGATTGGGAAAAGGGAGGATTATATGACTAATTGAATATTGTCGGAATAAAATAAAATTAAGATGTACATTTGAAAAAAATAAAGCCTTTAAATTTTGCTTAGGGGAATTTAGATAATATTTATCAAAAATCTGCCAAAGTACAAAAGATTATTATCCATGTATTTCCCTTCTAGTATCCTTGTATAAAATATATCAGGGTTGCAAAAAAGCCGGCTAAAATTAGAAAAAACCAGGCCGGTTGGCTTTTATTAATTTTAGCCGGCTTTTTTTGGCCAAAATTGGCCTTTTTTGGCCATAATTGGCTTTTATACAGTGAAGCCTTTTTATTATAAGCAACACATTTTTAAGTGTTTTTTTAACTAATTTCAATGATGTTTAATTTACTTTGAGTTTAATAAATTTATTTATTTATATAAAAAATTGGGATTTTAATAATGATTCATTATCAGAAATTGGGTTATAGCCCAAATTTTCAATAATGAAGACATTAATACTACAATAACACATTGATGGAGTTGCTAGTGGTTTATAGTCAGAATTGCAAATATGTCAGCTAAATTATGAAATGGCCATACCAAGTGCTTTTTCTGATTTACATTGACCTTTAATCTTTAATCCTACCTTTGTTTTTCCATTTTTACTGCTTTATAAAATTAAAGGTTACTTAGTTACATGTTTTATTACTTAACTAATTTTAAGAGTTATTAAAATGTCATGTTTTATTCGCTATAAACATTTAAAATCATACATATAAAAAAAACACCATTTCTCACTATTGAAAATAGTATTTCGAATTATGCAGATTTCATAATATATTATATTTCACAATTTATTTCAGTATTCTCAATTAGCATATGCATGAATATATTCATTCACGCAAGTGGGCATATATGCACTTTTAAATAACAAAGAGCTATTCAAAATTTTAATTCAACAAATTTTATTAGAACATTTTTTGTTGTTTAATTTTATGTAATTATGTATTAAACTTTCCTCAAATATGGAATCCTTCCTAATTTCTCTTTCAACATTTTTCATTTTATGACTTAATCTTTACATATTGACCTGTAACAATGTTTCCATGAATGCTTTGATGTGTTTCATTTTGTTAGTGTTCATTCTAGGCCATTTTTGAAGGGTACAGCACCCTGCCCTTTTTAAAAGTAGTAAAATGAACCTCTGATTTTACCCAGAGATTTTTGATAAATATTTTTTTTATTCTGTGGTATTTCTAAGTTTGTGTGCCCAAAAATGATAGAATTTTTTCATTTCTTTAAGAAAAAGAACATGAAACTATTCAATCATGTTTTAATTTAATTGTATTTCTAATTTTTAAATCATAAAATCATTCGAAATTAATGTTACTTGATTTATCATATTTAAAAATTATGTATTTTGCTGCTTTCTTTTTTCCTTTTCTAAAGGCAATAACAATTTTTTTTTCTTGCAAAAGTGCCCTTTTTAGTGAATAGCACCATGCCCTTTTTATATCTATTGGGAACACTAATTTTGTCATAATTCCATTAAATATAATTCTTAAGAATGTTTAATATAAGTAGAACTATGAAATGTAGAAGTGTAAAACACATTTTTTGAGTACATTTTCTTTTTTCCAAGATTTATATTTTTCAGACATTATGCCTTCACAGTTGACTCCTAGCAGTTATAAAGACTTATTTATTTGAAAAATTAAATAGAAATTTATAACTTTTTTAGTAGTAAATTATTAAAAATGTATTAAAAATAAATCAATCCAAATTTAATATGGATTCAATACAAATTAACACTTTAAAAATAAAAGCTGGCTTTTTTCAATTTTAGCCGGCTTTTTTTAAATGGATAAAACCAAAAAAAGCCGGCAGGCTTTTTTTGGCCTGGCTAAGAGCCGGCAACCCTCGGATATATATACCTTGTAAGGGTATACTTGTATCCTTCGAATATCTTTGTATTTCCCTTCTATTCTAAAATAATGATAAAGGATTTTATAATGATTTAAAAAAAAAATAAACTCAATTACAAGCACACACCCAAATTTAACTTGTTTTACTTTTGAAAGCGGGAGGGGGGAGAGACAATATAAGATATGACATTATTTCACGTGAAGTGAACTGAAAGAAGCAGAATCACAGAATGATTATTGAGACACTTATGAACTGTTCATATCTGCCTCAACTATTCTGTTCACAAATGACCCACGTGGTCACTAGAGTTAAATTGACAAATCATTAACATTTCTCAATTTTAGAATTCTTTTTTTTTAAATCAAAAATACTTATTATTTATAGTATATGTTAGAACATTAAAATTAAAACAAATAAATAAAGTTATTCGTTTAAAAATTTAAAACTGAGATTTTACATTTGATACGCGCACTTTATGCCTCCATTTCTTTCTCTTCTCGATGACACTACCAGTGATAGAAGTGCCTCCATCATATTCTGGAGCTGTCCATTTGAAATCAGTAATTTGCAACCTTTTAACCAGTAGCTTGTAGTCGGCCAGGCTTACTTGGTTCATCTGTAAAAAAATGCAGTATTATACAGGGTGTTTACAAAAATGTATTAGTTACCATTAAAGTGATTATGTTACTTCATAAAATACCTAATTATTTCATGAAATAACTGAGTATGTTAAAGTGTGTAAAGTTAATGCATTTTAAGATGTAACAAATTATTTTATAGAACAACAATTGTCTAATTGTTAAAGTATTAAAACTTTTGGCAATAGCCGTTTGAACCAATTATAACCAGGATTGCAAAAAAGCCATGCCGGTGGCTTTTATTTGTTTTAACCAGCTTTTATTGGACAAAATTGGTGTTTTTTTAGTTAGTTTTAAAGACTTAATTGAGGTAGAATTCAATATAACCCAATTTCTCAAAACTGAACACGTTAATATTGGAATAATACATATTGATTTGCAGTCAAAATTATAAATATATCAGTTAACTTTTAAAAGACCATACAAAATGCTTTCTCTAGTTTACACTGACTTTATCCTCCCCCCCCCCACACACACAGTTTTTTCTTTATTACTGCTTTATATAATTAAAAAGGACAATAGTTGCATAGTTAGTATCATAATTTATTACTTAACTAATTTTAAAGGATATTAATATACAAGTCTTTTTTTTATTGCTCATAAATGTTTATTTGAAGCCACATATAAAGTCATTTAATAAAAAGAGCAATTCTTTTGAATAAAACAGCATTATGAATAACTTTGCATTAGTTTATGTATGAGTATGCATTCTTTAAAATAACAATGAGCTTTTCAAAATTTTAATTCAACAAGTTTTATTACAACAAGATAATTTCAATTATTAAATACACATAAGCTATTGTCAATTTCAAAAGTAAATAGAAGTATGTAAGGAAAATTCCATTTTTATGTGTAACATTTAGTTATTGTTTCATTATAATCTTTAAAATGTTTGGTATATGTAGAGCTATGCAACAATGAATTCCAAACCACAACTTTACAGTCTAACTTAATGTATTCTTATGAATATTTATAATTTCAATTTCAGACATAATGCCTTCACAGATGCATCAGCAGTTATAAAGACTCATTTATTTGATAAAATTTAGTAGAAATGTACATTTTTTAATAGAAAATATATATAAGTGTATTACAAATAAATTAATTCAAATTTAATATGAAATATCTGTAAACTAGGGATGCACAACCTGTGGCCCGCGATGTGTTAATATGTGGCCAGCGAATTTCGTCAATTTACAGCTGGAAAAAATTGCAATTTTTGTACATACATTAGTGTTCACTCTAGAAATAAAAAGGGCATGGTGCTATTCACGAAAAAGGGCACTACTGCAGCAGAAAAGGGCACTTTTGCAAGAAAAAATTTATTATTGCCTTTAGAAGGGGAAAAAAGAAAGCGAGAAAATGCATAATTTTTAAATATGATAAATCAAGTAACATTAATTTCGAATAATTTTATGATATAAAATTAAAACATAATTGAATAGTTTCATGTTCTTTTTCTTAAAGCAGGGGTGCACAACCTTTGGCCCGCGGGCCACAATTATACCACTATTTTTATGCAGAATAATTTTCCTTATAGTAATGACAGAAACTTAGCTATTAAAGAAAATAAACTACACTTTTCAAATATTCTGGTGTCAACCGATTTTCTGGTAAAAAAGTTGTGCATCCCTGTCTTAAAGAAATGAAAAAATTCTATCATTTTTGGGCACACAAGTTTTGAAATACTACGGAATAAAAAAATTATTTTTTTAAAATCTCCGAGTAAAACCAGTGGTGCAGTTTATTACTTTTAAAAAGGGCAGGGTGCATTTTGTAAATTTGAAAAAGGGCAGGGTGCTGCAAACTTCAAAAATGGCCTAGAATGAACACTACATACATCACACAAAAAAAATCCGAAATTTTGTCAATTTACTGCGGGAAAATATAAAATTTCGTCATTTAAGAACCACAAATTTCGTTTATCGGCACGGAAAAATCACGAATTCCATTGATCAAATGCGAAAAAAGGCAAATTTTATCGATGAGGATCGGAAAAATCGTCAGTTTTGCTCACCAGAGAGAGGAAAATCGCGAATTTTGCTCATGAGACTCGGGGGGAAAAAAGTAGCAAATTTTCTCGATTGGGCACGAAAAAATCGCGAGTTTTTTCGACCAGGCACGGAAAAATCGCGGATCTTGTCGGATGGACGCGAAAACTCACACATTTCGTTGATCAAGCAAGAAAAAAATCATAAATGTTGTTGTTCCTCGAAAAAATTGCAAATTATCATCGAATGGAAAAATAGCATATTTTCTTGGTTTATCGCATGAAAAAAAAAAAGCGAATTTCATCGATAAGGCACAAAAAATCGCAAACTTTGTCGATCAGAGACCAAAAAAAAGCAAATTTCGCTGATAAGACTCAGGAAAATCGCGAATTAAGTGATGACGCATGGAAATATTGCAAATTTCGTTGATCAGCTGCGGAAAAATAGTGTTTTTGTCAGTTTATCAAGAGAAAAAAAAAATCGCGAGTTTTATCTTGCCACATAAAAAAATGCAGATTTCGTCAATGTTAATACAAAAATCACGAATATTGATACTCGGTCGAAGAAAAATGTGTATTTTGTCAATTTACAGCGAAAAAAGCACACTTTCGTCAATTGAAGACCGAACAATTGCGAGTTTTATTAATCGCATTTCGAATAATAGCAAATTTCTTTGGACAGAGATGAGAATTTTGCAAATTTTGTTGGTCACACGCGGAAAAATTGCTAACTATATCGATCAGACTCGAATAAAATCGAGAATTTCATCAATCATGCGGAGTAATTTCGCAATTGGCTTTGCAAAGATCACGAATTTCTCTGTTAGGCTTTGTAAAAATCGCAAATTTGATTGATTGGCTTCGTAAAAATCATGAATTTCGTTGATTAGGTGCGGAAAAATCACGAAATTCGGTCGATCAGGTGCGGAAAAATTGCGAGTTTTGTTATCCAGTCACATTAAAATCACGTATTTCGTCAATCAGGTTCGGATGAATCGCCAATTTCGTCGATCATGCGAAGGAAAATTGTGAATTTTGTCTATCAGCTTTGCAAAAATCGTGAATTTTGTCGATCGGCTTATGAACATCGTGAATTTTGTCTATCGCCTTTGTAAAAATTGCAAATTTCGTAGATCAGGCATGGAAAAATCGTGAATTTCGTTGATCGGCTTTGTAAAAATCATGAATTTTGCCTATCAAGCGCTAAAATATCGTGAATTTCGTCAATTGTGCGAAAGAAAACAGCAAATTTTATCAATCGACTTTGTAAAAATCTCGAATTTTATTGATTGGCTTTATAAAAACGCGAATTTCGTAGATTGGCTTCAGAAAAACGCAAATTTCTTCAATGGCACATTGAAATTGGAAATTTTGTCGATCAGGTGCGGAAAAATTACAAATCTCGTCGATCATACACAGAAAAATCATGAATTTTGCAGATAATATGAAGGAAAATAGCAAATTTCATCGACCAACTTTGTAAAAGTCCCGAATTTTATCGATCGCTTTGTAAAAATATCGAATTTCGTCATTCGGCACGGTAAAAATCGCAAATTTTATTGATCAGGAGCGGAAAAATTTAAAATAACGTAGATAAAAAAAATCTTGTTAATTGGCTCCTTCTCTCTCCTTCGTTCATAAAATTCACATTTTTTGACACCAGCCATTTATGCTCTTTTTTTAGCACTTTTAATAAAACAAAACATAATCTCTTGAATTATGTCAAGGAATATCTTTAAATCTAGAAAAAAATCCTTGCTATATCTGTTATATAAAAATGTAAAAACTGCTGATATATCCTTAACAACTGAATTGGGTATTTTGACTGGGTAAGTGAACTTAAATGGGTAAATAATACAACAATAAACCGACGAAGGAAAATGAAAATTAAGAATAAATTTAACTTTAAAAAAAAGATACAATAGAATCATACATGTGATAATTGGGATTCTTTTTTTTTTCTTTCTTTTTCAACACAACATATAAACAACTACAAATATTCCTAGATTTCAATTGCTCTTTTTACAGCTGGTAGGCTGTAAAGCCAGCTATGAAACTTAAAGACAGTATTGCCAATTAACAATATTTCCTAATAATCTTGAACACACTATGTGCTGTTTTTATAACAATTTCATTCCACCTGACCTTTAATGATTTTTGTGTTCATTTATCATAGTGAAAAGCACAATAAAAAATTCATAAAACCAATTTTGAAGAATTTCAGGCTTAGCATCATAAATTTCTTACTTACACAAACCAATTATTTTTTGCTACCAACACCATTTACTGAAAATAAAGTACTTAATATAAAATGAAAATATCAAACAAATTTTATATCAAAAAAGTAAGTTTATATACAACTTTTTCACATATTTTTAATAAAAGGGGGGGGGACAAGGGGACTAATTATCATATTGAGCAAGAAAAAATGAAGGTAAATGCTTAAAACTGAAATTGTTAAAAATAAAAAGCTAATTTCTATTTACTATTAATATAATAACTATAAAAATAAAGTTCATTTTGAAAGATTTCTTTAATAAAATTTGAAAACATGCAAATTCTATCGAGGCCTAAAATTTTCTTTTTAAAATGTAAAATTACACTAATTCAATCAAGATACAGGCACTGTCCTATGGGCCAGACAGTATGCAATAAAGATAATAATCAATTCGCTACATGGACATCATCAAAACTAAATTTAGGTATAGGATACTTGTGCTTTTTTTTTGTGTGTGTGTGGAAGATATAGGTCAAAATTAACATTTTTAGCCAATGGTCATCGGCCAGAACACTAATTTTTCTCACTCGCTATTTTTTTCAACTGCTGGCAAGTACCAAAGTTACGAATGCTTCATACAAAATTGTGTTTTTTCTAGCTAATAACAATGTTATTTACTATTTCTGTTACTTACCATTCAATAGGATTGTACACCACAGGTGATTCTGAAAAAAATAAAAACCCGAAGTTAGGGATGCACCGAATAGTGATTTTGGTCGAATACCGAATATTTGGCCAGCCGAATAGTAACTGTTACTAACGAATATCGAATATTTGGCTTTACAAATACAGTCGAGTCTCTATATAACGAAATCCACTGTTCCAGTAAAAAATTCATTGTATAGAGAAATTAATCTTTTGAATTAAGTATTTGAAATATTTAAAAGTAAATATTAACCTAACATTTTATTTCTTAATTATTTAAGTTGTTTCAAAAAAGAGAACAGACATTTATTTGAAAGCTTAATGAAAATCAAATGAGGAAGACTTGCATTAATTTCAGACGAAGATATCTGTAATTTTTTGTTGTTTTGATTTTAAAATTGTTACGCTCTCAAAAAACTTTTAGCGAGGAATGAAAAATTGTCGTTAACATTTTCCTCCATTTGAAGAAATCTCTTATGTGCTTCTCATTGATTCCTCTCTTATGTGTGTATCAATCCAATTGACTGTTTTGAGAAGGGTATGGAAAGGTGTGTGGGAGGTGGGATGAATTCGTTGGATTTAAAGAACAAGGAGAGAAGTAATATAAAAAAAAAAAACTCAGCACTGACGATAAATTAAAAATAAGTGATGGAAAATTGATACCATATGATTTCTAAGCTTTTTAAAACTGAATAAATTAAGACCAATTTATGAAAAAATCATTATTTACATCGTTATCATGTTAAGAAATATAGATGCGACCAAATTTTTTTCTTTAATAAGGCAGAAAATAGTCTTGCAAGATATCCTTATACATTGTATAATTCACCTGGCTGTGGATTTCAAATAACGGACAGTCACTTATTGAAGAAAATACTACCCACGGCATAACGTGTCCTCCGCCATGCTTCATTGTAGGAATAACATAGGTTGAATCATATCTTTTGCTGTTAGGTCATCGGACGTTGTGTCTGCCATCACTTCCAAAACTGTTTTGAATTCGATTGATGGAAAAATAGAACTTTTTTCTAGTTTTCACTTAGCCAGACTTTGTGTTCCTTGGAAAAGTAGGGTATGTCGATATTTTTTTTACCTCTGAAAAATTTTTAACACCGACTATTCCATAAATTTCTGTATCACACCAGCATCATAACATGGTAGACAAACTTATTCCAGCAATATTTTCATTCCGTAAATCGCAGTATATTGCAACGGAATTTTCATGCAGATTATCAAGGGTTTTTCTCCTGATAATTCTGTCCTCAGGAATAGTAATTTTCCGGGGTCTCACGGACCTCTGAAAGCCATAACCATCTTTATTTAATTTTGTAAATAATGTTTACAGTCGATTTTAGTGATCGATAACTTAGCCGCAATATCTCGAGACGATTGTCCTTTTAGCGACAAACTAATCACTCATTTATAAATAATAGGTAATTGTTGAACTTTTCAAATTTGAATTCAAACTATGCTATACAGGTTGATTCATTCAACCATTCAATTCATTCAACACAACCAAAAAACACTTTATGGATAGAAAAAAACTAAAGAATGATAAGTGGCTGGAAGCTTTTGAGAACATGCGTTTTCTTTTATATTTAATTTTGTCAATAAAATTTATTGATATTTACACATTTTTCTATAAGTAAGTTCTTAACTAATATGTCAATATAATGTATAAGTATCGCTTTGAGATTCCTCTTCATATGGATGTATTTACAAATTAACTGAAAATTTTTTGCTGGCCTGAAACTTTTGATCGCCACTGTAAATACTTTCAACTTAATTCTGAATAAAGGAATGTCTAGATCATAGTTCTTTTCTTATGAATAGTGGCATTTTCCATCCTTCCCATCATATCATATTTTACAGAAATTAAAGCTTGTGAGTTGAAAATATATCTTATTTATTGTAAATACAACAAACGAAAACACAAGTTTGACCTAGAATGAGATGAAATACAATGCATTTATGATTCAATAAGTTGATTACAATTATGGTTTCATAAACAAAAAATTGTCTGCTTTGATAGCTATTACTAATCTCAAAAGTTTTCCTTTCTTGTTTAAGGACTTTTGGGAAAAGCAAGAAACAGATTATTTACTAAATAGAACTTAGGAACTTGCATCTGCACTCGCATCATTTATTCCTAGGAAGAATCATAATAAATCATAATTTTAATCCTTCTCATGGTTAATTTTCTTAAGTTAAACTTTACAAACAGCAAATAAATAATGTAAAAACATTCTATATTATTTAAATATGATTTTATTTCTAATTATTTTAAATATATTAATAAATTGACAGTTAAGAGTAGAAATTGTGAAAAGTTCTTTAAAATGCGTGTTTTAAAAGACTTTATTAAGTATTGGATTCGGCCGAATACTTTGATATTCGGCCTAACCGAATATTCAGTTACAAGGCTGAGTAGGCCGAATATCGAATATTCAGTACATCCCTATCTGAAATTAACAACAAATTTTTGAAAAGTGATAGAAGTAGGGGGAAATCCATTTCGGGCACTGTCTATGGCAAATGGCGAATGTTAATTTTGTGATATACTGGAAGAGAGATCAATTGTTGCATCCTTAATAAATAATAATTTGAAATCAAAAACAGATGGTTAATAATCAAAGATAGATGAAAAACTGTTTGTTGTAAAAAACTAGTTGGATGTATCAACTGATCGAATTTAATGTATGAAAATGATGATACACATTTAAATAATGTACTTCAAACGTTTGTTATTTACATTGGCGATGACTATTCTAAAACACAATTCGAACAGAAAATACATGCTACACAAGAATATAAATAACTTAAACAGAAAGCAATACTTCAAAATCAATTTAGAATATAAATTATAAAAGCGCTTACCTGTTTTAAGTGAGGATTAACGTAAGACAGGTGCATAACAGACGATAGACCGCCATGTTTTTGGGTTTTGTTTTGGTAAGCGGTAGCGTTGAAATGTTGAAAAGGATGCTTGTCTCTGATTGGTTGAATATTTGTCTGCCCGATTGGAGAGAAACCCGCACCTTGGATTTCAAATCGAAGAAAACTCTTAGCTGTAGCTAAATTAAGTATTTTAATTAATAAAAATACTCTTTTTTTTTCTTAGTATAGAACAAGGTTCTTTTATATAACTCTAAGAACTTGTTATATTACTTTAAGATAAATTTAATAACTTCAGGAGAGTTTACCAAGTTACTTTCGTTAGCATCTTTTTAAGTTGTACTACACATATTGATTATTTTCAATCACTAAAATTTTGATATGATTTAAGTTCATTGTTAATACGATCTATTACAATAAAAATATTATTTCTTTTTTAATAGTGGTCAAAATTAGCTTTGCGAAAGCATTGAGCTCTGTGAGTTCAAAATGAAATTTGTTTTTCAGAAAGTTAGGCAATTTTTTTTTTTAATTTAAATTTGTATTTTGTATTTGAAAATTTTCAGAGTTTGAATTGGGGGAAATGATAAATATTTTGGAAATTATTATATGGAGCGGGCCCCTTGAAGTCAAAGGCTCATAGGCAAAGTCCCGATTTGTCCTTGCAATAGAAAAGACCTGTTCCCAAAAAAGTATAATATATAATTAAAAAAAATAAATACTTAAGTTTCCATAAGTTTCAATATTTCAGATCCAGCATTGGTCAACATCGAACAATATTGACCAGTATCGGTAAAATAAAATCGGTCTTTGCCAATAGAGGCCAAGATTGGCTGATATTGGTTATGATCTATGGCCGATATAGACCGATATTGAGAAATAGACTTTTTCTACGTAAATTTAAAGAATTTAAGATGTTATAAAAATTGATTCCTACCTTCCATTTTTCCAAAAGTGTACAATACATAAATTAAAAATTTAAATATTGAAAATTCCACAAGTTTTTATATTTTAGATCCAATATCGCCGAATATCGATCAATATTGGCTAATGTCGGTAAAAGGCAGTGGTGTAGTGGTAAAAAATCCAGAGAGTATACGCTCAAAATAGAGGGTATGCCCTAAAATGTATATACTATAGTTTTCTTGAGAAGCAGAGAGTATATGGTGTTCCTTAAAAAAGTTTAGAGGGTATACGGCGTATACCCCCGTATACCCTCCACTACATCCCTGGTAAAAGGTAACCTGTCTTTGCCGATGCACGCCAAAGTTGTCCGATATTGGGCAATATCGAGCCGATACTGCTGTGCTACCATGCTTACCTGGGATGATGCATTTTTCACGATTTCGCAATAGTTATATCGCAAGAACTAATACATGAATTTTCATCAAACTTCAGATTCTGTTTAACCCCTCATTAAAATTAGTTCTGATTAGTTTTTTGTGTATATCACTCTGCAAGTGGCACTATTATGCAGAACTTATTTCAGATTCAGTAATAGCGCTATCTCAGAGGGACCGTTCAAGTATTACGTAAGCACTAAAGGGGGAGGGGAGGGTCCAGAGTCGGCTTATTTTTTCTGACAAGGGGGAGGTGGGGGTCACGCCAATTCTTACGTAAGCATTACCTGTAGGATTAATAATGTAAATGATTGGTAACTTTTTATAAATCAAGAAGTATTGATGTATAAACTGTCATAAAATCTTACGTAAGCAAAGGGGGGGGGGGTCTAGCATTTGCTTATATTTTCTTACAAAGGGGGGGAGGGGGTACAAAATGACTAAAAATATGCTTACGTAATACTTGAACGGTCCCAGAAACTAATGCACGGATTTTCAGCAAACTTCAGATGCAGTTAGGAGTTCACGTAAGTTGTTAATGATTAGATTTTGGTGTAAATCACATAACCGGTGTCGCTGTTATACTGCACTTTTCAGGAAGTATTTACGTATTATGAGATAAAAAAAATTCTGGAGTGCCACCACCGACTAATATTTTTCTATAAATTTACCAAAACAATAGCATATTAAAACCAGACGATAATTTTATGCGATAATTTAATCTAGATGCGATAATTTAAACCAGACAATAATTTAAATAAATAATAATAATATTTTCAACAAACAAAATAAAACTTTCTGTTATGACGTCATCGAAAGACTTTTATTTAAAGGTATTTGTCCGTAAAAAAAATGGCTAGGCAGCAGATTTGAACATCCTGCATAAAAAAACGGGCTTTGCCCGTAAAAACATATTAGTACTCCGAATTTATGTTTCCGCAACGTAAATTTACGGAAGTGTACCGTTAAGCTTCAAAAACGGACAACTACCGTCAAATATTACGGTAAATGCCCGTAAATTTACATTTTTTTTTTTTACAGTGTAGAATGTAAATGGTTGTAAAAGGGAAAGATGAACTCGAACTACAGGGAATGATATTCACAAGGTCATTCCAACAGTGAGGCAGTCAGATACGATATCGGGGAGAGGGGAGTTACGGAGGGCTAATATGGCCCTTCCCGTCATTCTAGGACATTGTTTGAAATTGGTGATTCTATTGATGTTGGAAGGAATATATTTTAAATACAGTGACAGTAAGGCAAATAAATAAAAGTCATGAAATTTTTAGTTCATTAAAATAGAAACTACAAAGCCACAAACAGCGGCCAAGGGCGAGATCGAGCTCTTCCGTCATTCTAGTGCTATATACAAAATTTAAAAGATGCTTCTTGAAAATCACAAGTGTTCTGCATGATTTTTTATTGCATACAGAGTTAAATTTGCATTTTATTTCTCTACAAAATATTTAAAAATGCGTCTTGTGATATGAAATCACATGTATTTTTTTTAAATTATACATTTTCTTCTAAATTTAAGTTAAAACTAAACTTTAATTACTTGTCAATTTTATCCTAACTTTTATTTTGTTCCCACTGTAATTTTCTTTCAAAAGAAAAGAAAGGAAAAAAATTAACATCTGCCTTTATTATTTAAACAGATCTGACATAACTAGAATTTCTTTAAATGATTAATCATCTTCGCTATAAATAAAAACAAGTTGGAAATTGCATGTGATGCGTAGCAAATGAGGTGCGTTCGTACGATAATGCAATTTTTAAAGTATCACTCTCATATATCAATCTCATAAAATTGTAAATAGTTAATTACAATTAAAATGCGCACCAAACAATGTTCTCCCTATACTCATTATGTAATGGAATACTTTTGTGTGGCCTTGTAAGTCAATAACAAATGTTCTTTGCACCACAGATTATGCAAATTACATATTATAATATGTACTTTATGATGCATATCAATATTATTATGTTCGAATGAGTGTAATACACTTAAAATGCATTTTAAACTTTTTTTCCATTCACTGTAATGTAACGGAGTATTTTTGATTGTCCCTGTATTTGATCTATGCATCTTATTTTCAAAAAAATTGAAACGACTTGACAAAATTATGTAATAAGTATGTATTTTAAATTTCAAACGATTAAAATGCATTTGAAACATTTTCCCCATTGACCGTAATGTAACGGAATATTTTTTATCGTTCCTGTAATTGATCTATCCATCCGATTCTCATAAAATTTGAAATGACTCGACAAAATTATGTAATAATTATATATTTTAAATTTCAAAAGATTAGGTTGGATAATTCTTGCGTTGTTATATGCGGACAGACAGACAGACGGACAGACGGACTGAACGACAACTATAGGTGCTACGCATTTACATAATTACGAACGCACCTAAAAAGAATAAAGATCGGCTATGCTTTCGATCATTAAAAATAACTTTTTGCTCTGCTTATTTTTTTAGTTTAACTTCCTGTATAAATCGAACATATTTCCAATTCATGCGGTCTCTCTTTCACTCTAGGTCCCCAAAATTTTGTACTTGACATACGAATTGGCGTTCGAATTCTTTTTGGCTTATTTTGAGGTCTGGTTTTCTGGTTACTCTGACAGGAAATTTTTAATTTCTCCTAATTGTCTAAAGCGTAACAGATAATTTTTGCTCATATATCATTCATTTTCACGTGCTCTTTCTTTTCGCCAATTGTTTGATGCCAATATATGTACTTACAAAATGATTAATTTGATTGCTCTCTCCTGCTTCACGACGACAGTCATGTAGAGGTTTTTCATAGGAATGCTCTCAAGCATCATCCTAATCCATTTATGCGTGAAATGATTTAATTTTATATTTCTACTCCAAATAAACAGATTTCTCGAAAAGCATTTATTGGGTGCGTTCGTAATTATGTAAATAAGTAGCACCTATGGTTGTCATTGAGTCCGTCCGTCTGTCCGTTCTTCCGCACATAACAACGCAAAAATTACTCAACCGAATCGTTTGAAATTTAAAATATACAATTATTATATATTTTTATCGAATCATTTTAAATTTTAAGAAAATCGAATGCATAGATCAATTACAGGGACAATCAAAAGGATTCCGTTCCATTACGGTCAATGCGGAAAAAAGTTTCAAATGCATTTTAATCGTTGAAAATTTGAAATCTTAATTATTACATAATTTTGTCGAGTTATTTCAAATTTTATCAAAATCGGATGCATAGTTCAATTACAGGGACAATTAAAAGCATTCCGTTACATTACGGTCACTGGGGAACAATGTTTCAAATGCATTTTAATGATGTTACTCTCATTCGAACATAATAAAATTGATATGCATCTATAAACTACATATTATAATATACATTTTTGCATAATCTGTGGTGCAAAGAAGATTTGTTATCGATTTACAAGGCCACACAAAAGTATTCCATTACATAATGGTATAGGGAGAAGAGTGTTTCTTGCGCATTTTAATTGTAATTAACTATTTGCAATTTTATGAGATTGATATATGAAAATGATATTTTTAAAACTTCTTTATCGTGCGAACGCACCTCATTTGCTACACCTCACGTGCAATTTCAAACTAAGTTCGAATTTTGACATCCCCGAATCAATATTTGTCAACAAAAGCTTATCCCAAAAGAACACGAAACATTACTTATACATTTTTAATCAAATGTCATTCATCCAACAAATTTCGTATATGCATTAACCCCCCCCCCTCCAAAAAAAAAAAAGAAAGAAAAGTTGTGACAGGCCAAAAAATGACGTTGGTAGTATAAAATTGGCGCCCTATAAATTTCCGCATCCGGGCAGACCGCTCCCTTGCCCCTCCCCTTTTCGCATGGCGCTGCCCTGCCCTTACCAGGCTATTTTTCTTCTTTTTTTCAATAAAATAAAATTACAAAAATAATGTTTTCCAGTTCTTATTTTATAATGACGCAATAATGCCAAAATAATAACAATAAAAAAACCCAGCAATCAACACTTTATTAAAAAAATCACAGCGCCAGAATACCCTTCCCCCCTTCCCCAAATCATATGAGTACAAAGTAATATCCCTTTTAAATATTCAAAGTCAAAGATTGCCACCGTTTTACTCATCTAACTACACCAATCAAATATTATGTCCCGTGCGATAAAACAGCTTTCTATCAACAATTAAATCCGTATATCTTTTAATTCCATTTTTCAAACGCATATTCCTTCCCATTACAATTATGACCAAAGATGTCAGACATTACCTCCTTGCTTTATAATAATCTGCAAGCGTCACTCACTAAATACATACGCTTGAATAAAAACACATTTTCCCCCCATTTCATTTTCAGTATTCTATCTACTTGTTCGATAAATGCAGTTTTTATTATTCTACTCATTTTTTTCAATAAATATAATTTTCGATATTCTAAAAACATATGTATTGCTTTAATCTTTGTAACTGTGAGCGTTATAAAAAATTCAAACGATAAAATAATTTTTGGGAAAAAACCGAAGCCAGATGTTTTTTAAATATCCATAGAATAATGAACAACCAATAGCTTTTGAGAGATTTTACCACGTGAACTTTTGAGATAGCAAACGGACAATTATTCATGTGATTGGTTCACTTGATTAGACCAAAATGATTTTTAATGTCTTAGAGTCGTAGAAGGATAGTGTTGCGCCAAATGAAAAGTCTGGTAGTTTTTCTTTGTGCGTAGGCATTTTTTTCTCTCTCTGTTTCAAAAGCGTTTTAATGCTGTTGGAGATTTTATTTTCTGCAGTAATAGAAATCCTTTGCCTTAGAATTCAAATAGATTTATAAGCTGGGAAATAGATTTTATATAACTAAACTTTTATTAATGTATAAATATTCATTCCTAAAAGCCTTTGTATTTGCTTCTTCTTTTAAAATGCTTATCATACGACGCATTCCAAAATTAACAGGGACTTTTTGGTAATCTGTTACTGAATAATAAGTTTTTGGTTAATATTACGAATATTTATCCTGTTATGTTAAATAATGCCCATCTCTAATCACATGTCTCCCTCTCAGGAAAAAATAATTTTAAATTTACTATAATTTATACTTTTTTCTGCAAATAATTTTCACTTCGAGCTCTCCATATTAGCGGGCCTTATGGCCACATTGTACAGTGTCTACACATGTTGTAATGAGTCTCCATATCGTTTCTCTCCACCAAGGTTACATCTAAACTATCTCCTTTAATTAAAAAAAATCTGAATTCATACCAGAAATTGTGAATAACAACTTATACTTTATTTTATAGATCGGGACATGGCTGCGCAAACCTTTACGTGATAGAGTTTATGTTTGAAATCACAGCATTAATTAAAAGTTTATTCACATATTAAAATTAATCCCTTTTTCCATGTCATATCTTGGTAGAAAATACATACAAACCCATTTTCAATGGTTGACTGAAAGATTTATCAGTGTGCTTCCTGTTTTTCAGTCCTCCATACTTTTATAGCTAAACTGAATTCATACTAGAAATTGTGAATAACAATTTATACTTTATTTACGTATTTATATAATTACGAACGCACCTAAAAATGAACACAATTTTATTTTTTTTTGCAAAAATATTTCTATTGATAATGCTCTTGAAAATGCCGCCTTTATGTTGATCTAAACAAAGGTATTTATTACCGCTACTTCCAATTTTCAGTTTTTTTATTCATTATGACTGATTATAATACATACTTTTTTGAGCTGGTACTTATTTAATAGGACAATAACCGATTTCATTTTATTTATTCTTAATTATTATACATAATATTTTTTTTTAAATCAGTCTTCACAAAGGGGAATCTGTCTAAATCTGAGAAAGATTTAACACATTTTGCTAAAACCCATTTAGAATACTAAAATTTCTAACAAATATTATTGTTTATTTTTTTCAATCATAAAAGAAAATTATCCCAGTTTCCTCCTGTAAACAAATGCAGTATTTTGAAACAAAGTTTTTTTGAAGCAGAAAAAAGAAAATTCATTTTGAAGTTTAGTGTTTAGAATTCATGGTAGTCAATCAAGGGACCAAGTTATGGAAAGCATGTTATGGGAATTATGCTTATGGAAAATATTCTGTAAAATATTTTATCTCTCGTTGTACTAAGATAGGGTCGATCTGACCCCTTATGGACATTTTTCAGTTTTCATTAACATTATTATTTAAAACATATAAGCTAAAATTACTTTCTAGGAATTCTCCTATAAAAGTCGCCTAAGTTTCCCACAGTTAATTATTTTTGTTTACTTGTAGAAATTGCGAATAAGGTCACATTAACCCCATCTTATGCATAAAAAGGGAATAAATTAAAGTTTTCTATCACAATATAATATATCACCAGAATTGCGGCAAACGCAGACAATTTATGTGCAAAAGTCATATTTCATGTGTAAGTTTATGTCTTAATTGATAAAAAGAAGAGCAGCAGAACTGAAGGTACAGGGTATGGTAAATAACACTGGCTCGGGGAATAGAGTACTGGTTTTTATCAGTTTTTTAAGCATATTTATCCCGGACTACTATCGAACTTGATATTCAACTTTGCACTTATCACTCTTACCCTAATACAGCCTGCAGTAAGATCTAAACCGGTTTCGATCATATGGTGTGGGCGTCAGTCATTCATATCCCATTCATATCCACTCGTCTGGGCCTCTTTTATTTGCCCCCAAAGTAGTTAAAATGCATCTACAATTGTTTCCAATATAATTAGTGTAGATGCCCGTCCTAGGACTATGCGTAAATATTGTGTTTTACACATAAATAAAAAAAAACTGATAAAAATAATTGACAATATGGAGGCATTTAGATGAGCAAAGTTCGGCTAGTTTATGTTCTAACGAATACGCTATTAGCATTTACAATACTTCTGTGTAAATGAGGCTTTGTGGCTAATATACCATAACAAAATTAAGATTTCTTAATAAAACAAAATTTTTACAAATATGCAATAAAATAGCTTAATAAAAAAGGCTGCAACTATTGAAATATTACTAATATTTAATAATTGTTACTATTTTTTAATAGCACTTGGAAGTTGTATTTTTTTGTTTACCTCTTCCTTTTCCCCCCTCCCTAAAATTTGTTATTTTTTCATTTTGTTGGCAAATTTCTGTCTGCTGTCAAATTTCGGATGCACATAGACGACATGCAGGTTTCGGTGGGAGTATCAATTGCAACGAGAGTTTTTAGAGGAAAAAATGAGTTTAGCGTAGTATGTGTTACACTATGTTTCATTATATAGAGATTTCTTTTTTCTTTTTACTTTATCTACTTGAATTTTTCTCCTAATTCATATATTCGTAATACTGTATAATTACATATTCCTCTTGCTAATAAGCATTGATTGCCAGTATTAAGTCAATACTATATCTTTTGATAATTTTTCAGGGCTAAACATTATAACTACCTATGAGGTAAAAATGACCCTATCTTACGCTTTAAAATAATATTTTGATTTTAGTTAATGCATATTCTTAGATTCGACAAAATAAAACATTTATCATCCTATAATACATAAAAATAATATTATCCCTTTCTATTTGTCTTCCATAAATATTAATTTTTTATAGTTAATAATTCATCACTCTTTGCCCGTAAAAATTTTTGCCTATTCCAAAATCCAAGTCAGGATTATAAAACATATCTTTCCTCTTCTTATGAACTACCTGCTAAGAGTTTAAGACTCAGCAGTTTATTTCCATTTTTACATCATTTAATGACTAACTGGAGATTAATAAAACATAAAAAAGCAGAATTACACTTTCCACATATATGTTTTATTCCATTCATTGTCAATATGAAATGATTTATGTGATTTGAATGATATAAAACCGGAAAATAAACTTCTTTAAAGCTATAATTTTCTATTTCTATAAGATTTAGTGTTGAAGATAATGCTTAAAAATGTTTTTTAAACTAGAGAACTAATCATTGATAATCGAAATGTATAAATTAGCATATAATTAGGAACTAAAGTTTAAAAAAAGATAAGCAAATTACCATCTATAATAATATACCAAAAAAAATACGTTAATTACAAAAAGCATTAGAAATATTTAAAGATTTTCACTAAGCTTCATAGATATGTATTATCTTTTAAATCTAAAACGTTTCAATACCACTATGTTGACATGATAATTTACAATATTAGTACAACTCTTGGAAAATATATTCCAATCAATGTTATCACGTTTATGATTTTTGCATTTCTAAGCATATATTTTGAGATTCATAAGCATAGGGGCGTTTTACAATTTTCTAAAGAAAACAACAGCTATTAAATAAATATCTTTATGTATTTTTAACACTTTTTAAGTAAATATTTGTACATTTTTAAGTTTATATTCTTATGGAATATTATCATTATTATTATTATTATTATTTTACGTTTAGTTTTTGATTTTTCCTACTAATTTAGATATTCGTAAGATTGTGGAAATGACATTTTTCTCTTGCTAATATATCTTGATTGCCAGTATTATGCCAAAATTTTATCTTTTGATCAGTTTTCGTGTCTAAACATTATAATTTCCTATTGGGTCAAAATGACTTCACCTCAGTCTTTTAAATAATATTTCGATCTGTAAGAGTTAATACATATTTTTAGATTTAAAAAAAATATACCTTTTATCATTATATAATACATAAAAGTAATATCATCCTCTTCTATTTGTCTTCCATAAATATTAATATTTTATAGTCAATATTTCATCTCTCTTTGCCCATAAAAATTTTTGCCTATTCTAAAATGCATGTCAGGATTATAAAACATTTTTTTTTCCTCCTCATATGTACTACCTTCTGTGAGTTTAAGATTCAGCAGTTTATTTCCATTTTTAAATCATTTAATGATCAACTGGAGATTAATAAAACATAAACAGCAGAATTACACTTTCCAGATACATGTTTTATTCCATTCACTTTTAATATGAAATGATTTATGGGAAATGATTTCTTTATTTTTTTTAATACTATTTCTGCTAATTTAAATACTTGTGATGTTGTGGAAATAATATTTCCCTCTTGCTAATAAATCTTCACTGCCAATATTATGTCAAGAATTTATGTTTTGATCGTTTCTAGTCCTAGACATTGTAATTACCTATGGGTCAAAAATACCTTATCTTGGACTTTCAAATAATATTTTGATCTTAGTATTATTGCTAGACGACATGCATATTCCTAGATTGAACTAAATATACCTTTTATATCCTACAATACATAAAAATAATATTATCCGCTTCTATTTGTCTTCCATAAATATTAATCTTTTATAGCCAATACTTCATCCATCTTTGTAATTTTTTTTTTTTTTTTTTTTTTTTTTTTTGCTTATTGCGAAATGTAAGTCAGGATTATAAAACAATTCTTTACTCTTCATATGAACTACAATCTATGTGTTTAAGACTCTGCAGTTTATTTCAAATTTTACATCATTTAATGACCAACTGGAGATTAACAAAACATAAAAAGCAGAATTACATTTTGCAGGTATATATTTTATTTCATTCATTGTCAGTATGAAATGATTTATGTGATTTGAATGATAAAAAAACCTGAAAATAAACTTCCTTAAAGCAATAATTTTCTATTTCTGTAAGATTTAGTATTGAAGAATTTATGACTTATTATTAAGGAATTTTATTTTTCATAGTGTTTAAAACTTTTTTTAAACTATAACGAAATAATAATTGGCAATCGACATGCATAAATTAGCATATAATAGTGAACAAAAATTTTCAAAATAGAAAAGAAAAGCAAATTACCAACTACAACAAATCCCCCCCCCCCAAAAAAAAAAATGTTAAATATAAAAAGCTTCATAAATATTGAAAGATTTTTTTACCTTTGAGCAACCTTTAGCAAAAAATTTCCGATCAATGTTGCCATGTTAATGATTTTTGCATTTCGAAGCATATGTATGCAGAGATTCATGAGCATGGGGGCGTTTTACAATATGCTTAAGAAAAGAACACTTATTAAATAAGTATCTTTATGTATTTTTAACGCTTTTTAAGTAAATATTTGTACATTTAATGTTTATATTCTTATAGAATGTTATCATTATTATTATTATTATTATTATTATTATTATTATTTAATTTTAGTTCTTGAGTTATTCTGCTAACTTAAATATTCGCAATATTGTGGAAAATTATAGTTCCCTCTTGATAATAAATTTTGATTGTAATTATGAAGACAATATTTTATCTTTTGATCATCTTCAGGTCTAAACATTATAATTAATTATGGGGTCAAAATGACTTCATTTCAGTCTTTTGGATAATAATTTGATCTGCAAAAGTTAATACATATTTTTAGATTCAACAAATTATACCTTTTTATCATACTATAATGCATAATAATAATATTATCCTTTTCTATTTGTTCCCCATAAATATTAATGTTTTATAATCAGTATTTCACTTTTCTTTGCCCAAGTATATATTTTTTTCCTATTCTAAAATGCGAGGGTCAGGATTATAAAATATTTATTTACGCTTCATATGATCTACCTTCTGTTACTTTAAGTCTCACAGAAATAAAATGAAGAAATAAAAAGATTTATTTATTTATAATTTTTATTTATTTATTTTGCTTTTTCTGCTAATTTAAATATTTGTAATATTGTGAAAATGACATTTCCCTCTTGCTAATAAGTGTTCTTTTCAATATTATGCCAATAAAATGAATCTTTTGAAAATGTTAGGCCTAAGGTTAATGTTAGATCTAACATTATAATTACGTTTGGGTCAAAAAGATCCTATCTTAGGCTATTAAACAATATTTTGACCTTAGTACTGCAATAAGTCATGCATATTCCTAGATTAATTAAATATACCGTTTATCATTTTATAATACATAAAAAATAATATTATCACCTTCTATTTGTTTTCCATAAATATTAATATTTTATATTAAATATTTCATCCCTTTATACCGATAAAGAATTTTTACCCATTCCAAATGCAAGTCAGGATTATAAAACATTTCTTTCCCTATGAACCACCTTCTACGAGTTCAAGACTCAGCAGTTTATTTCCATTTTTACATCATTTAATGATCAACTGGAGATTAATAAAACATAAAAAAGAAGAATTACATTTTTCAGATATGTGTTTTATTCCATTCATTGTCAATATGAAATGACTTATGGGATTTGAAAGATAAGAAACATGAAAGCAAACATCTTTAAAGCTGTAATTTTCTATTTCTGTAAGATTTAGTGTTGAAGGTTATATGTTTTATTATTAAGGAATTTTAATGTTTATAATGTTTAAAAATATTTTTTTTCAACTAGAGAATCAATCATTGATAATCGACAAATATAAAATAGCATATAATGATGAAATAACTTTTTATAAAAGATAAGAAAAAAAAAACATCAATGCCATGATACCGAAAGAAAAACTGCTAATTACAAATAGCATTAGAGCTATTAAAATATTTTCATAAAATTTCACAATTTTATTTAATTTTTTTTTATAAATCTGAAACGAATCTGAATCTGTTGAGATGATTATATACAATACTAATATAATTCACTTACAATTAAAATGTTGATTTTTTTTTTACTTTTATACAATTTAAAAACTATGTAAAAAATCTAAAATGTAAAATGTAAAATTCTGTAATGTGCGACGGTTTTGTAAATTGTGCTGCAAGGAAAATGCAGCACAGTTTATCAAAGGAATGTTTAAAAACTATGTAAGCAAGTTGCCACATTTTGTGATATTTTGTGATTTTTGCGAAAGACAAACGTTGGTATAATTATAATATGGTTAATATAAGTGGTCTTTCCTGGTTGAAAGACATTTTTTGACTAGAAATACTTAGTGCATTTTTGATACATCCATGAAATTACTTAAAATTTATTTAGAATGTAACTTTTTAAAATTTGATAAAGTATTTTATACTGTCAGACAGTGGTGATTTATGTGCTTACGTAACTTAAAAATTTATTAAAATTAATTTCGAATGTAACATTTTAAATGTTATATCGTATTTTATACTGTCAGTCACTGGTTTTTGATGCGACTTAAATTACTTTAAAATTGCTTAAAATTTATTTAGAATGTAGCTTTTTTTAATATTATACTGTATTTTATACTGTGAGTCACAGGTTTTTTGTCGGCTGAAATTACTTAAAAATCCCTTATAATTTATTTAGAATGTAGCTTTTTAAATTTTATATCGTAATTTTACTGTGAATCACCGGTGAATAACGCGGCTTAAATTACTTAAAAAATACTTAAAATTCATTTAGAATGTAACTTTTAAAATTTTATATCGTATTTTATACTGTCAGTCACTGATAATCAACAAGGCACTCCACGTGTTAAGATGTATTACATAAAAACGCTATTTGTGAATATACTGAAATATTTACTGTTTAATGCCAAATTGAAATAATATACATTTAATTAATTATTAATATGATGTTTTTCTTTTCTAAAAAAAGTATCAAACACTATTAGCAGTGTCGTAAATTAATTTTTTGTGACTGGAGATTTTTTTTCACAAACATTAAAAAAACTGCTACATACAAAAATGTAGAAATTGCTTGTATTATAAAGAAATGTTTAATAAATACACTAATCCTATAGTTTTTTTTAAATCGAAGGGTCCTTTTAAGAGATATCTAATGTTAAAATTGATCCCAAGCTTTCCATTAAAGAATTTTACAAGAGCAAAAACTGTATATAGGATTAAAATAAATCTAAAAATATGCATTGCAAGCTTGCGGGGTGCAAATTGCATATATATATCATATGAAAAACTGGTGAAACCAGAGAGAAAAGTAGAGCTCGATCTAAAAAATGATACAGTAACAAATTGGGAAATATTTTCAATATCAAAAAGTGCGTAGAAAAGAAATGGGATCAGATTACCTGTAAAGCTCAGGAAATTACCCAAATGTTTATTAGCTGAAAATGTGGACTGAGCTTTACTGGTGCCTTAATCTCTGTCATGTAAAAAGAGGTATTTTTAACGCACTCCATATTCCAATAAACCATAACCAATTTAAAAATTAGGTACATAACTATAAGTTAGATGCTGATGTAATAAATAACGAAAACGTAAACGATCCATTCAGTACAAGTTGTGGACAAAATTCCATTCCAAGGGTTTTTGATAAGTGGAAGATGAAAGCTCCAAGTAAACCCAATATTTTAAACATATCAGATTCAACCATATATTAAATATTTCTGTTCAAAAATATTTTTCTACATCTATTTTACCCAGCAATATTTTTGAGTGGATAATAGCATGATAAGCATAGATAATAGTTCACCTTGCGCGCACGATATCTCTGAAACTATTTAATATTTTTTCTTGAGTTTTATCACAGATTATGTAAAACATCAGATCCTTCAAACTGAACATAAATTATTACATCTCCTACCCCCCTTCACCATTTTTCATGCAGGTCATGCATAGATTTTATTAAAAAATAATTGTCATCTTAAACTTTTTTTAAAAATATATTTTTTAGCCTCAATTTGAACAAATTTAGGTTCAGATTTCAGATGGAGAGACATATTTAAATTATGGTAAACGATTTCATGTATAATCAAATTTATATACATCGTTGAGGTTTATTTTGAGTTATTTCATGCATAATATGAAGTAAATAGCATATACTGGGAAAGATATCACAAAAGATATCAAATAATATTTCTATCCGAAGTACAGTGTATTAGGGATGATGGCTGTTGGATGTATGAAATACAATTATAATATGTGCTTTTAAGTTTTACGAAATGTATGCATATTATACGATGAGTATAAATGCCAATAATTGCACAAATTAGATACACAGGGTTACACAAAAGGTCTACACGAAAGTTTACTGAATATGAGCGTAATTTACTTCAACATGGTTTTTAAATAAGATATGCAGTTTTTACGTTGAATTGCATTCAGATTACCAAGAAATGTTAGTATAATATAGATAAAAGGATATACAGGGTCACGCAAAGAACTGGATACATGGTTGCCTTTGGATGGCAATTTCTGGAAATGTGATTTGAATATTTTAAAGATTACTTCGTTTGAACTAAATTTTAGCAAAATATTTTCATGGATTAAAGGTATTTGGTAAACTACTGGGATGAACAAAAGTTTTCAAGTATGTTTCCATCTATTAGTATAAATTGCTAAAAGAAAAATTTCAAACAGTTAATCACTTTCCCGCTAAAATAAACTTTTTCATTATATAATCTATATATCAACTAATAGATCAAACACAGGGCTATTCAAAAATATTGGATTTCATATTTGACTATGGACAGTAAGACCTTATTTTCTAGGATAACGATGTTTCGTTAAAGATTTCAAAAAGTGTTTCAAAATCTATGCTTAACGCATGATTTTTCTTACTTGTTTAACTTAATTTTAGAAACTCACGAAAAGATAAATTAAATATGAACTGAAACAACAACTTTGTATAATCCCTTTGGGATCAGTTATTGTTATCTTGAAAGAATTTTCCTTTTAAGCTGTTTAATGTTTTATTGTTAACAAGTTTTTATTTGACATAAAATTGTTTTAAAGAGGATTATAGTTATGTGTTTTATGACAAATTGTCTCACTTCATCTCATTTCAGATAAAAAAAAAAAGCTTTAGTACTTTGTTCTTAAACATGTAGATAGGAATGCATTGTAAAATTATGTATTTTTTTTTACCTTTTACGTATATAATTCTTTATTTTATGTGTTACTGGGCATGCAAGTGCCAATTCAATAAATAATTATTCTAATATTTAGTTAGAAAAGAAGTTTTTCCAACAAATATATATTAAAATTACAGGCACAACATTTTGACAAATAAAATACAAGAAGAAACATTTAATGAAGCATCATGAATATTTGCAAAATATTTATTCTTTTACAGGTATTTGGAAATAAATGTCACTGTTTTAGAAATAATATTTTGAATAATTTATGATTAGTGTTTCTTATTGATAACTGTTTTGTTGCATCCTATGCGTATCACAAATTTCAATAATTTTTTTAAGTTTTGCTCCCAACTTAATGAAAACAAAAATGTTATTAATTATACAACTAATTAAACTAATTACTTTCATAAAATTTGCTATCTCATGTCAAAAGTTTAAAAAAATTCCATAATTATTAATTACTTTGATGTAGCTATCCTAGAATTTTCTTCTGTCTGATACATATTACTACATCTTGGAAAAATGCATCAAGCAGCGTCACTGGTATTGTGATTTTCACCAAAATCTTATCAGCAACAATTTATACCAACTTTCAATAGAATCTGAAGGTTTATTAAAATTTGTGCATTAGTTCCTGAGATAGAGGTATTGAAAGATCTTAAAAATAATTCGGCTTAACAGCACCAAATCCTGGGTAATATACACCAAAAACACAGGATCAATTTTATCAGGTACTAACTAAATCTGAAGTTTGATGAAAATCATTCGTTCTTGACATAAAGCTATTGCGAAATAAAGTAAAATGCAGCATAGCAGTGCCATCTGTAGAGTGATTTACACCAAAAAAAAAATAATAATATGCATCAGGAAATAATTAATCTAAAGTTTTAGGAAAATCTGTATCTTAGTTCTTGAAATAGATTTACTGCAATAATCATGAATAATATTGTATGACAGTGCCACTTGTTGAGCGATTTGCACCAAAATGTTGTCAGCATCATGCTATATTACGGATTATTTGAATCTACAGTTTTAGGAAGATCCATGTTTTAGTTCTTTAAGTTGAGCTATTCTGAAAATTGTGAATAATGCTCCATAGCAGCGCCACCAGTTGAGCGATATATATCAAAAACTAATCAGCTCCATTTTATAACAAAGTCTAACTGAATCTAAAGTTTTGTGAAATTCTGTGAATGAATTCTTGAGATAGAGCGCCCACAAAATTTTTGTCATGTACAGAAGGACAGATTCACAGGCAGACATCTTCTGAAAATCACAAAATCATGTTCAAAAACTTTTAAAATGTATTAATCCATCGAAAATCGGAAACCGAAATCATTTACACATCCAATACTTTCTTCTTGTAAAATTAGAAGAATGAAAAAATGTATAATATTGTTAGTAATGTTATCAATTCTGAAATACTAGTTCTTCATATTTTAAAAACAGATATCGTAATTAAATAAATAAACACAAAAAACGAAACTTCAACAATTTTATTTTTATTTTGGATCATTAACTGCCAAAAGTAATTTTAAACAGTTTCTGAAAATCTTTAAATGATGGAGATTTATATTTACTATTAATGTTTTCAAGTGAAATTAAACTCCCGCATTAAAACATCTAATTAAATGAAATAATATTATGAATTTTTTTGTAATGAGAAGTACTTCGACTATTTTTTATTAATACTTTAATTAAATCTTCAAAATTTGGAACTGCAAACAAATTAATTAAAAATAATTTAATTTTTAAAAATGCGACACTCAAATGCAATTTAACTAAAAAAAGACAGAAATAAATAATATTTTCACATTGAAATGCAAAACTCTGATAATCATATTAATTATTTTTAAGAAAGAGTTGTCTATGCTGAGAATTAAACGAATCTATTAATTAAAATATATAAGTGTATGATAATTAATTAGATATTTGGAAAAAAAAATGTTTGTTTTGTACAAACTTCTTCTTATGTATTTTCATTTATTTTTTTTTATGATAAAAGCAAATGATCCTGAACGATGATTATACCTGGAAACAACTTTTATCTTAAATAACTATATATTATGTACTCAGACATGCATATATGCATTTACATGCAGCCCTCTCATACGCAGCATTCTAAAAAATATTGAAGTGGAATTGGTAATGTTTGTCAACTAACACTTCGCATGTGAACAACTAGCTCTTGACTTTGATGTAATATCAGAACCAGCAAATAAAAAATCCAAAAATAACGCACGCAGTATTCCCTGTAAAGTATCTAGTATATAATACACGCCAACGTACGAGGAAGTTATGACAAAAAATGATAATTTGAGTATAAACACAATATATGATTTTTAATTTTGGATTTTTTTCATAATTAAAGCAGAACCCCGCTAATTCGGACCAAGTTATTCTGGATCTCCGGATAATCCGGATCGGTTAGATCGATTTTTTTTCAAGTTTGAGCAGTAATTTCCATAACATAAATTTATTTCATTCTCGTATTGTTAATAAAAAAGTCTTTTCTGAAATCGTTTTGGAAGAATACGTTAACCTTTCCTATTTAAATTATTTGATGTTATCTATTAAAGGACCAGCTATGTATTTTTTAAGTGTGGAAATTTCATATTTCACAGTTTATTATTTAATCCATTTAGAAATGTCATAAACAGCTCAATGCACAATAAAGTTTTACTTAGAGCATTGCAAGAAAGCAAGATAAAATAGTCCATATAGATACACCGACCAGTTCGTAGTTTTCTCGAGGCTCTCTCCTTGTTTTTGTGGCAAAACGCTTCAAATCAGTTGCGGAAAATTGAAATTTAATGGGGAATAAAAAAGAACGCAAACGAAATTACACCTGAAGATTTTGTTAGCATGTTAAAAACAATTGATAGTTGCCCAGATGCTGATAGCAGTAACATCAGAAATTGGTTGGAAGCTGAAATTAATGAAGTTTATGCCTCACTTACAGATGACGAAATCGTACAGATCGTTTTGTGCGCATCTGTAAAAAATGAAAATGAAGATGATGCAGAGGAAAATACCATTACCAATGATGATCAACCAAAAGTATTAGCCATAATGAAGCAACCTTCCATTCGGAACAATAAATAGTTTATATTAAGCATCGTGTGTAGACGACACCCAACGAACTACTTATGCTCAAGTAGATTTGTGACCATGCGGCCCGCAAAACCATCACAGCAAAAGATTAAAAACATTATTGTTACAGAGTAGACATTTTTACAATTTGTAAATCTTGAAATAGTCTAATATAAATGTGATTTATATAAAGGTATGTGTTACTTTATTTTATTTGTTTTCATTCTCCGGATAATCCGGACTTTTGATAACCCGGATTGGGTCCTATCCAAATTAATTCGAATTATTGGGATTTTACTCTATTTGAAATAGTTTTCTATAATTATATAATTGTAAAAAAAATTCCCAGTTTTGCATTTTTTGAATTTATACAACTTATGTTAATGGGGGTAAAATAGTTGCAATAGTTTAAAAAAAATCGGTTTTTATAAATTTAGAAAAACATTTTTATGTTACGAAATATCAATATTTTTAATGTGGTAATATAACGTGAAGCATATTTTTAGATAAATATCACACATCTGGGAAAACTCTGGGAAATAAAGAAAAATCAACATTTTAATTGAAAATGTAGATGCACATCTGTGCTCCCTTCAGTTACAAAAATGACTATGTTGTTGATGGTGTCTATGAAAAATGTGAAAATTAACTATTTTTTACTCTCTTTTAGATATATTTTACTTGAGAATAAATAGCTTTGACAAAAATAATTATCCAACATTCTTTTGCTGTCTGTTGTTTGTAAATCTTCTGTAACAAAAAATAAAACCATTTTCTATATAAAGAGAGCGCTTTTGTTTTTAAATTTTAAATGCATAATGTCATAACTGCCATCATTATTGTGTTGCTTTAAATTTTGTTATGGAAAAAAAATAATATATATGTTTTACCTGGTATTTATTAAGTTTTAAATAAATCTTAAATAAACTAATATATATCAAGTATTTTAAGTGAAAACATATCTCGGATCTGAGTTTTGTTCTCTTTGACTACAACATAATTAGCACAGTTTTTATTTTTTTAAAGAAAAAAATACTTTTAAGTTACTTGCATAAAAAATATTTATTTTCTTTCGTAAGTATTGTCCCTGACCATTTTTTAGGTGTATTCGTAATTATGTAAATACGTAGTAAAGTCATCATTCAGTCCGTCCACCTCACAATAAAGAGCAAAAACTACCCAACCGAATCATTTGAATTTAAAAATATATAATTCTTGCAAAATTTTGTCGAGTCATTTCGAATTTTATGAAAAACAGATGCATAGTTTATTTACGGAGACAATCAAATGATTCCATTACATTACGTCCAATCGGAAGAAACAGTTTCAAGTACATTTTACTGATGTTATACTCTTTCGAACATAATAAAATTTATATGCATCTATGAAGTTGTATTAAAATGTGCAATATTTACAATGTGTGGGGCAAAAATTATTTCTTATTAATTTACAGGCCCATACAAATGTATTCCATTATATAATGGTATAGAGAGAAACATTGTTTTTGGCACGTTGTCCATTAAATCGCACTTGAAACTTTTCCCTCCATTGACCGTAATGTATCGTAATATTTTGATTGTCCCTGTAATTGAACTATGCATCCGATTTTCATAAAATTTGAAATGACTTGACAAAATTAAATAATAATTATATATTTTAAGTTTCAAACGATTCGGCTGGGTAGTTTTGGAGTTGTTATATGCGAACAGGACGGACGGACAGACAGATAAATGGGCAACTCGTGATCCCAGGATTTTTTCTCTTAAATTCATAATAAACGCGATGTTACTCCTTTTCCGGGATCGGAGGAGATAGTATCACATACATACATACACGCGGTCGGATTTTAATAGTGTAAATTTTGAAATGGCTTTTTAAAAATCCCTGTCGGCTGGGCCTATAGGCGGAGGTAGATTTCGAAGAGTGCTCATTTCAACAAAAAAAATATGTATATATATATATATATATATATATGATTAGAGATAAACCCAGTTTAATAACTTCATTTGGCCGTTTATGAAAAAATTTTAATTTCATTTTTCTGCAAAAACTGGTTTTATCAGAATCATCTTAAGAAAAATTCAGCTCAAATGCCCATTTTGAAAACATATTTTGAAATAGATTCTGAATTTATTAAAAAATCGACCAAAACAGTACATTATACAGTTCCTAAATAACAAAAAAAAACTGTCAGTTGAATGAATTTGAGAAAAAAATTGAGTTTAAAAATGTGTCATAAAATAACTGATTTGTTGTTTGAATACATCCTTAATTCTTTAATCATGATTGCTTCGGAAAATTTTGTGCGAAATACTCAGTTTGACAGCATTTTTAAAAATATATTCTATCTTTATCAAAAAACTGGCCAATGCGTCACAGTATATAGTTCCTAAATAAGAGGATCTGTAAATTGGATGCGTTTGAGAGCGAAAATGGATTTTAAAACGAGTCAGAAAAAAACGCAATTTCTTATTTGAATACTTCCTTCAATTTTCAGTCCCGATGACTTTCGGAAATTCTGTTCAAAATACCCTTTTTGGTAGCCTTTTTTGAAATATATTTTGCCTTTATCAAAAAATTGACCAATGCGTCACTTTATACAGTTTCTAAATAAGAGGATCTACCATTTGGATGCGTTTAAAATCAAAAATGAATTTAAAAATGAGTCAGAATATAAGCAGTTTGGATTTGAGGTTTTTTTCTCCAACTCCTATTTTTGTTTAATTTCTTTTTGCTATACGAATTGGTCCTATGAAAAACTTGTCAGTATAAAAGTTGTAGATATTTTTGAGAAGATGTAAAATAAATTTAATCAGATTTGATATCTTAAAAATTGACGGAGTTATGGATTTTTCTCTTTTTTCAGCGCCCTTTTTCTTTTCGTTTTTAATTTTTTCATCGGTAAAAGTTGGTCCTATCAAAAACTTGTAAATACAAAAATTTTAGATAATTTTAAGAACATTTACAAAAAAATTAGTTGGACTTGATATCTTGAAAATTGACGAAGTTATGAATTTTTTTCTCTCAAAATCCCTGTTTTTTTTTCGCCCCTTGAGTCCTCTTCTAAATTCATCAAAAATTTATCTTGCATATACTTTTGGCCCATTTTTAAGAAGTAATATAAACTTTAAACCGATTCGATATCTAATTTATTAAGAAGTTATGGCATTTTTTCGGTTTTCACAAAAACGCCCCCTATTCCGACCCCCTTGGTCCGATTTTACCCATTAACGAACTTAGCCAAGATTTTAACCCCTTTGATTATATGTACCAGTTTGGTGGAGATTAGTGAAGAATTATAGAAGTTATCGTGTCCATAAAAAGTGAGATAGATAGATAGATAGATAGATATATAAACTGGTGCGATTGCAATAGGTAGTATTTCTTACGAAATCTACCTAAAAATGGTGAGGTTAAAAGGCTGGTTTGGAGCTGATCGGACTAGTTTTGAGACAGTGGATGAGACGTGGCTACATCACTATGATCCCGAATCAAAACGGCAGAAACCACGACTCATCCATTGTCACAAATATAGCCCGATAAACTCCAAATCAGCATTTCACCCCTCCCTCCAATATATATATTAATACAGCAACTACGATTCTGAAATTGAACATATAGCCACGTAAGACAGTACTCTTCAGTATTCCACATCGATCATCGCAGGTAAGATATTTTATACACAATAAGGATTATGCTTATTGAACCACCCTCGTAAAGCTATTGCCAATGTTGTGAAATTTGTAGCATAGAAGCGTCATCAGTTATGTGATTACACAAAAACTTAACCAGAACCTTATCAGTCGACTTAACCAAACCAACATATGTTACGAAATAACGTGTATTTGATTTTGAAATATGATTATCGATATTATCGTGCCAATTCTGAAATACACAACATAGTAGCACCAACTGAAAATTTATACCAAAACTTCACCAGTAGCATTTTATGTCTAAATCTAATAGTCCAAGAACCGACAGCACAAAACCCTATGTCATCGCGCACAATAATAAAACCTTTATAAAAAATTTATAGAAGAGTAGTAACAAGGGAATCTAATGATTCATGTCTTCCGGAAGTGAAGTGGTGCATAAGCCAAAAATTAATACCACTAGTGGTTGACTCGTAGTTTCAGCACTGTGTTTGTCCAACAATCAAAAATATGAAAACACGGAAAACTGGGTGCAGAAAAATACAATGTAACACAATGTGAGCAAACCACCAAAAGTGAAAAGTGCAGTATAACAGTGCCTCTTATTGAAATATTTATACCAAAACCTAATACGCAATTTATATCAATATTTAATATGGATATGAAGTTTCCATGAAAATCCGTGCATTAGATCTTGAGACGGAACTATAACGGGAATACTGAAAAATGCAGCATAGCAACACACGTGTTGGGCGATTTATACAAAAACTAATCAGCTACAATTTATATCTTGGGCTAAGTGAATCTGAAGTTTTATTAAATGTCGTGTATTAGACTTTGAGATAGAGCGTCTTCAAAATTTTTTACCATAATTTTCACCAAAAACTAATTAGTTCAATTTATATCATGGACTAACTGAGTCTCAAATTTTATTAAATTTCATGTATTTGTTCTTGAGAAACAGTGTCCATAATTTTTTTTTAATAACAGAGAAGACTGGAAGGCACTCCAAAAATAGTCAAATAATGTTTAGGACCTTCTAAAACGTATAAATACGCTAAATTTTCACGAATTCAACACCCTTTTCTTGTACAGAAAGAAAAAAGTTAAAAGAAAACTTTTTCTGTACTAGCTTTTTATGTATATATTTCTAACACAAATATCTTACATTTCCATTTAAGTTAATTTAACCCTTTCGAGTCTGGTGTACTATTAATAGTACATGTCTTTTAATGGAGCATTATTTTGTTTTAACAAATGTTTTTGCTACTATTTTATGTAGTAATATTAGTATATGTCTACGTATTTACTATATGACTTCATTTATGCTTAGGCATTTACTACTACTACTACTAATTATTATTTTTTGCTTTATTCTATTTTACGCACCGTTTGTGATTCTTAAATTTTAAACATGCATTTCAATCTGTAAATTTGAAATAAAAGTTGTTTTTCTGAAAAAATCATATGTAATAAATCGGAAATGTATTAGAAAGTTATAATATCGGTTAAATCTTGTTCTAATATAATATTTTGTAAGCATCTATCAAAAATTCTTCCTTAGCCTATTGTCATGTAAATAAGAATTCAATACTATGCAAAACAACAACAGTCGTTATCTTTTAGACGAATAAATATTCGTTAAACACAAATTAATCTATTTGGATAGCTACTGTTAATGTTATTAACGTAAAAGTAATTTTATCTAAAATCTGAAGAAAAAAAATTCGGACTCGAAAGGGTTAAGAAATGCTTCCATTATATATCTATGAAATTTAAAATGCGTATTTGAGATATTTTTAAGCATTAATAAAAATTAGTGGTTTGTTAATAGTAATTTATTTATCGTTAATTTTAGGCTATAAAATTGTAACATTCTAAAAATTGGATTCTTGTAATTAATTCCATACCTATGCTTCAGGAAAGTTACGATCTGTAATACTTACGGTTTATTTTTAGTCTTTTTTGCAAGTATTTTACTGAATGAAATAAAACAAATTTAGCTGGTGCGAGATAAATATTCTGAAATAAATGAGAGAGATAAGCGCATTTAATATGCAATATTTCAAAGAATGCGTAGTTATATTTCTGAATAAATGAGCCATATTCATAAACATTGCTGAGAAATTCATTTTGTAAGAAGTTTAAATAATTCTTACATGAATAAATTAGAATATTTTTGATTCAATCCGTTTATATGAAAAGTCTTATAGTAGAATTCATAACCCTGTACTAATAATTTAAATGGACTAACTATGTTATGTACTAACTGAATCTGAAATTTTATTAAATTCCGTCAATTAGTGGTAGTTTTTAAGATAACACAAAATTTTTGTCAAGTAGAAGACAAGAAGACACACAGACAGAAATTTTCTAAAAATAGTCAAATAGTGTTCAAAACTTTCTGAAATTTAAAAATACGTAGAAAATTTTCACGATTCCAATACCCCTTTCTTGTACAGATAGAAGAAACTAAAAAATGAAAAAATCTTTTTTTATACTAGCTAATGATGTTTCCAACACATATCTATAAAATTTAAAATGTATTTGTGAAATAGTTTATGTATTAATAAAAATTACTGGATTCTTAATAGCAATTTATTAGTCATTAATTTTAGCCTGCAAAATTTAGAAAGGGCTTTATCTCGTGTCCAATTTCGGCACAGAATTCATGTACACACCGGGTTTAGCGTGATTTGTTTTCTTACAGAAAATTTGCCAAAAATCTCGTTTTTTTAATACCAGTTAATAAATATTTTATTATTATTTTCCATTGTTTTACAGAGGAAATAATAATAAATAATCGATAGTTTAATTCATAATTACCGAACCAAACAAATGATATAATTTTTAAAAAGGCACAGATGTCATATACGCACCACATTGGCTCAACTTTTTTCTGATGCCAGTTTGGCGAAAAAGCTCGTTTTCGAATACGAGTTACATATATATATTTAAAAAGAAAAAAATAATAAAAAACGTTTAATTAAAAATTTTAAAACAAAACAGTTTATATAGTTAAAAAAAGAAAATTAAATTAAATGAACAATTTATTGATAAATAAACAATAACATCCGGGCTACTATATCAAAAGGAAAATAACCGCATTTTGGCGCCAATTAAGTACCCGAGTGCATGTATGACTTTTGCGCCAGAAAAAAAATCGCGCCAATGTGGCCTATATGACATCTGTGGCAAAGAAAATAAAAGTAAACTAGCAAAAGCCATGCTTTGTTTGGATTCGCGAAGCATTAATTTACAAAACAGATATTTGAAAATAACAATATTTTTTAATATAATTTTTGCATCTTTATTAAACAAAAACGTTATTTTATGTTTTGGCGCATTTTAATTTTTTATTTATGATGTAAGACTGGCATAATAAAATATTTTCGAAGAAAACTTTTACAAAATATTTTTTAATTTTCAACTAAAAGCTATTTTAAATATGTTTTTACTATTTCCAGTAGCCACTGGTGTTTTTTAAAGTTGTTTGAAATATGCATGTTTCCAATCTTTGTAATTAACATCAAATAATATTTGATAGCTATTTTAGAATAATATATTTGAAGGGAGCTTGAAAAAAGTTACTTCATCAAAATCCTATTTTCTGGAAAAACATTTGAAATCTGATCTCGTGATTTGATCTCGTTGATACTATGAATTTTTAACTGTAAAACTTTTTATTCTAATTTCTTCGTTTTTATATATGTTAGCGTACGAGAATTTTTGATATTGTAGAATTTTTCGTAAGGAAAATTTCTATTGAATGCTTAATTTTGAAGGATTTTCACTCTCGACAACGTTACGTACGTTTTTAAGCAAACTGGTGTCTATATATCCTCAATATCTACAACTGCTTCATCTAATGTTAAACCTTGGGATTTATGAATTGTAACAGCAAAAGCTAACTGCAGAAGAAATTCTTTCCTTGAGCAATTTATGCTTCCAATTTTCCAGAATTTAATTATTGGGGGAATTGGTACGCACCAATTCTTATAAGTTAAATTACTGTAGTATTCAAATTTATTCATGATTAGTCGCGATATCTGGTTTGGTGGCTTGTGATTTTCTTTAATACGTGCAACAAAGTCTAAAGTCCCGTTTACTAAATCTTTTTCGGTCCACAAATAAGAACGTAACATTATTTTAGATCCAAATGGTAAAGTAAGAAATGGTTAAAGTCCGTTTGTCGTGTCTGAATCGGCCAACTTTGCTTTAGTACATTTATAAAGAGCTTGAATCGGAGCAACAACTTCACGCAGTTCTTTTAATTTTTCATTTATATAACAAATTTAACAATTAATTTTATTTGTTTACAATTCTTTTGTTGCCACTTTACAAAAAAATCCATAATACAATTCTTTTAAAATGTTTAAGTGTCATCTGTGCAAACGATTTTGCGGAATAATGAAAACATGTTTTATTTATTAAATTAATCATGATTCTACCTATAATCACTTACTCCATGATTTATATTTTTTTTCTGAAAACATACGCGTTTCATTTTTTATTTATTTACTAAAATGCGTCCGTATTGGAAATGCATGTAAAATAAATTAATTAAAATAATATTTTTTTAACGTTTTACTGTAAAAAAAATTATATTGTGCAAATCTACAGATCATAATTTATTTTTGTGTTTAATTTGAAGCCAAAATATTGAATAGTTTTTTTGTAAAGTGTACGACAAAGTGTAATTTGAGTGGCCTAGTAGAGGATTCGCTTCGCTCATCCTAATAAACAATTTATTAAGCTGGGTTAACCATGTAAAGTAAAATAACGCCCTTTTCACTCGAATTAGCATCTCAGTGCGCATTAGCCTACAAAGCCTATTATTCTAAAAATTGGATTTTGGAATTAATTCCATACTTATATCTCAGGAAAGTTATTCTCTGTAATACTTACGGTTTATTTTTAATCTTCTTTGCAAGTATTAATACATTACTGAATGAAGTAAAACAAATTTAGCTGGTGCGAGATAAATATTCTGAAATAAATGAGAGAGATAAGCGCATTTAATATGCAATATTTCAAAGAATGCGTAGTTATATTTCTGAATAAATGAGCCATATTCATAAACATTGCTGAGAAATTCATTTTGTAAGAAGTTTAAATAATTCCTACAGGAATAAAGGGAATATTTTTGATTGAATCCTTTCACATGAAAAGATTTATATTAAAATTCCTTACCTCATGCGATTAATTAAAATGTGCTGAATTAACGAGGAATACAATCATTATCAGTAACATATAATATAATTCTCACTGCCGTTTGACGTATTTTATACCGAGCTTGAGAGAACATGAGCATGTTCTCTTAATATGTTGATTGAAGATAGAAAATTTGCCGAAGTATAGTAAATCATAACAAATTCAGTTTGTGGAAATTTCGTTTAATAATTTAAGTTAAGTATCTAAAAAATCGACAAAATTATAGTTAAAATAAGTTTTAGGTAGATTTCGTAAAACATACTAACTACTTACATTCATTAAAATGGTACGACTTTTGAAATATTTCTTCATAACGTTTGCCACAGGAAAGACAGGAAAACTTACAGAATTAGATTTTCTAAAAATAGTCAAATAGTGATTAGAACCTATTAAAAAATATATAAATCCTTCGAAAATTTTCACGAATCCAATTACCTTTTCTAGTACAGGTAGAAGGCAGAAGAAAGTTTTTTTTTTTTTTTTTTTTTTTTTTTTTTTTTTTTTTTTTTTTTGTAATACATTACTGAATGAAGTAAAACAAATTTAGCTGGTGCGAGATAAATATTCTGAAATAAATGAGAGAGATAAGCGCATTTAATATGCAATATTTCAAAGAATGCGTAGTTATATTTCTGAATAAATGAGCCATATTCATAAACATTGCTGAGAAATTCAGGCATACATCTCTAATACAAATATTTTACAGTTTCATTTAAGTTACTTGAATAAATGCTTCCAATACATATCTATAAAATTTAAAATGCGTATGTGAAATAGTTTTAAACATGAATAAAAATTAGCAGTTTCTTTATAGCAATTTATTAGTCATTAATTTTCCCATGCAAAATTGTAACATTCTAAAAATTTCATATTGGAATCAATTTCATATCTTTGCTTCAGGAAAGTTATGTTCTGTAATACTTACAATTTATTTTTAGTCTTCTTTAAAAATATTAATATTTTACTGAATGAAGTAAAATAAATTTAGCTGATGCGAGATAAATATTCTAAAATAAATGAGAGAGATAAGCGCATTTAATATGCAATATTTCAAACAATGCTTAGTTATATTTCTGAATAAATGAGCCATATTCATAAACATTGCTGAGAAATTCATTTTGTTAGAAGTTTAAATGATTCCTACAGGAATAAGTGGAATATTTTTGATTGAATCCGTTCTTATGAAATATTTACATTCAAATTCATAACCTCATGTGAATAATTAAAAGTGCTGAATTAACGAGGAATACCATCATTATAAATAAAATATAATAGAAATATCACTGCTATTTGACGTATTTTATACCGAGCTCTCGTAATACGTTCATTGATCATTGTAAGTCTGTTGAAATTTATTATATCACAATAAATTGAGTTTACGGAAATTTGATAATTTAAGTTACAGTATATAGAAAATCTACAAAATTTTAATTAAAAGAGTTTTTTTTTATATATATAAAAGAATATTACAGCAATGTCCAATCTACGGGTCGCGACCCATAAAGAAAAGGGCTTTGCCGCAAAAAATATATATTTTATAAAAAAATTTAAAATTAATTTTCTGAATTGAAATTACGATTGAAATTATTGAATATTTATGTCGTGAAATATCATTTGCTAACTAAACGTAGAACCAATATAATTCACGACTTAAATATTCAAAAATTTCAAGCATAATTTCGATGCAGAAAAATTAAAAATAAAATTATATATGCGTTCAACCGATGCTATTTGCTCATCAAGACTATTCGACCTTACCAATATATGGGAGTTTGAAATGCCAGGCTGGGCATTGTCCGCCTCGCTTAAAATGGTAGAGTGCTTGGAGAGTTACTCCAAAGGTTCCAGGTTCGATCTCCGGCTTGGACATTTTTCACACTGTTGACTTCTACGCTTAGTTAGCAAGTGATAAATCCCGTATTAAATATTCAACATATATTGTATTTTCCTCCTTTTTTTACAACAACAATAACCAGGAAAACGAGTTTAAAATAAAGCTTATTGAGAAAATAATCAACTTGTAATAGTACTGATTCTAAACTGATATTAATCCTAAACTTGTAACAATCTAGCAAAAGGGCAAAATTCTAAAATTGCTTTCTCTGTATTTTAATAAAAAAAATATCATATATGTATTATATATGTATATCTTACGTATATATAAGGTGGTCTGGTGTAATAACGCCAGGCGGGGTAATAACGCCAGGTGCTAATATTATGCATAATTATGAAATAATCTGGTAAATGACACCCATGTGCTCTGCGCAGAAGGGTTTTGAGTCATATAAATCGCAAAAAACAGCTTCAAGTTAATTTTTTCATTTTTAGGTCTTATTGTTTTTACAAGCAACTAAAATTAACGCTTGATCTAAAATTTGCGAGATACGTTTTGTGATGTGAAGACTATTTTTTTTATCCGGAAATACTTTGTTAATTATATAAATTTGTAGTACATTTCATGGACTTTCAAAATGTTGTTGAAGATTTTGGATATCTTCTCGTGATATTTTGTAATTTAAAATGTACAGCGCTATAACTATAACGGGGTAATAACGCCAATCCTTGGCATTAATACCCCAGTTGATTCCCTACAGTGGCCGAGCTACATCCTAAATACTGATTCAAATAAACACAGTTAAAACTGTGCAATGTTTGTAATAATTCTATTTAAGCGGTCCTTTTTAAGCAAAAAGAAGTTCACGGTCTGATATTCTTTTGCCTCATCCTCTCCCCCACACCACACCTTTATTTTCTTACACTTTCACAAAAAATTTAACATTTTCAGTAGCTTGGAATGCAATCTGTCAATTTCTAAGTTAGTAGAGTTTGTATCTTTACAATTGGGCAATCTACATGCAATTATTCCATCTTATTTCATAGTTTTGTTTGCATGGCGTTATTATCCATATAGGTGGGTAATAACGCCAAATAGCATTGGTCAAGAAATAACGCCATTACATTTTATGAATACATATCTGTTAAATTATTTTTTTATATAGATAGTCAATGAGTTTCTGTATCAAATCATATATTTGTTTGAAAAATACAATCTAAAACTGAGCCGTGGAAATTGGCAGAACCTTAACGTGGCGTTATTACCCCAGGGTACCTTATATGTTATGTATATATTTATGTATACATGTATATGTATTATTATATATGTATATCTAGTCATATTGACAATCCCATAACTTTCTTCTATCTCATAAATGTTAATACTTCCAAAAAATATTTAATAGCAGTGCCAGCAGTTAGGTGATTTACACCAAAATATAGAAAGCAACAACTTGTATCAACTTCTAACTGAATCTGAAGCTTGATGAAAATCCGTGCATTCTTTCTGAATCGCATTTCTGTTGCAGGAATATTTAAAAATTATGCATAACAGTGCCACCTGTTGGTTGATGTACTCCAAAAACTAATCAGTATTAATTTTTGTGAATTACTAACTAAATCGGAAGTTTGACAAAAATCCATGCATTAGTTCTTGAGATACAGCTATTACGGTAACAATAAATAATGCAGCACAGTTGCACCACATGTTGAGATTTGCACAAAATAGTAATCAGCACTAAATTATATTAATAACTTATTGTATGTCAAGTTTTATGGAAATTCGATAATTAGTCCTTGAGATAGAGCTATTGTGAAAATTGTGAGTTGAAATACAAGAAAAATCTAATAAGCTCCAATGTATATCAAGGCGGTGCTGAACTGAATGTTTTGTGAAATTCCTTGTATTAGTTCAGGAGATAAAGCGTCTACTAAAGCTTAATCGCATACAGACTCAGACTGGAAAAGTGACTGACAGACAGACTGAAAGTCAGACATTTTCTAAAAAACATGAACTGATATTCAGAAACCTTCTAAAACTTATCAATCCATTTAAAACCGAAGTCAAAAATTATCACAAATACTATGCTTTGTTCTTGTAAAGATAGAAGACTTAATTATCAATATGGCTGTAAATCTTCAGGGTAATAATCACTGTTCTATGCATAAAAAATACATTATATCAATAGAATTTTACTACTTTAATTAACACTTATATTGTAGGAAAAACTGGGAGCTTGGTGAATAATTAACACGGGCTTGTTAAAGAGAGCAGTAATCATTCAGCTGTCATTAGGTGATTGAATCGTGATGCAGATTTTATACATCTATCTCTACCTCGTGGAAATATGGATTTTACGGACGAAAGAGAAAAATTTAGATAAAAAATAATAATAATGACTATTAGAAACAAACAATTTATATAATTTGTCAAAAAAGTGTAATTTAACAAATTACAATGACTATTTGTTAAATGATATTTTAAAAGACTAAAGTTTTAAAGACTTATAAATAAATTCTATACTTAAATTAATAATAAAAATAAACATCATTTTTAATATGATCATAACAAGCCATATATTACATACGCCGTGCACTAAACATTAATATTCCGAGACCAATGATAGAAAAAAACAGTAGTTTCGAGATATACAACTTTAACTGTTTAAAATGTGCATCTTTACAGGATTTGGGTTAATCAGACTGACTGTTGAATTCCTCATAATATGTAAGACATGGATTAAACATTAATATTCCTAGATCCATCTAAACACGTTTTAAATGAAATTTCAGTTTTACAATTTTCGGAACTGCAAATTTTTAAACTTCTAAACATCGCACATTTTAAATTTTTACACCGTTGCGTAGATAAAAAAATTACTTTAAATAAAATTTGTTTGAAATCCTTATCACAGTTTGTTTTCAAATTATTATTAATACTATTATTTTTAACACAATCAAACTGATTGTTAAAGTTATCATACGAATTGATTATTTCCTGGCTGGGATTTCTCAGATCCCAGCAGGCTATCGCCCAGATAGCTTAACAGGTAAAGCATTGGCGTTGTAAGCCAAGTATCCGGGTTCGATTCCCGGCCTGGGCAATTTTTTGCTCAGCTGGAAATAATCAATTATTATTAATATTTTAAGTTTTTATTACTTTTTGTCATTGTGACAAAAGAAGTATTCCATTTTTTGGACATTAAACATGGACCAATATGAAAACGAACAAAATACTAATTTTGCAGAATTCAATCAATAAAATGATGCAGCTATATTTGAGATTTCCCAGTTCCCTACTGAGGACAACAACTATTTTCCAAATAGTTAATAACAAATATACTGAAGAGAAAAAAAAATATTTTTTTATCCCAACAATCGTTTAACAATATAGATTTTTAAAGAACATGTGACTGCATACTATTTAAAAAAAAATGTAAGACAGAATTTAAAACTTTTTGTTCTCCCCGCCCCTTCCTTAACTCCGTCTAAACATCTAAGATGCCTTATTGTTTTCTTGGAACAAAAGAGAGAAATTGTGAAATTAAAATAAAGTATTAGTTGTGTTTATGACGGCTAATTATCAAGACGGGAATATGGGCCTAAAAAGGGGAAGCTTCCTTGGAAGTCTTTTTAAGACAACTTACCAATATTTACGCAAGGAAATTCAAGGTTCGAAGAAAACCACGGAAAACTTTAAACAATTATGCCGACGGGCGCGATTGGGTTCGAGCCTAGCACACCCCGTCTACCAGTTTGAAGAGAAGAACCTCTCAGCCACTCGTGGTGCTAAACATATTAGAGTTGTTGTTTCCTAAACCAGCACTATTCAAGATTTATAATTTTCTTCCCTTATATTCAATTTCACGATTTAAAATTTTATACGTCTGTTTATAAAAATACCGAAGTTGTGAGAATTACAAAACTTCAAAAGGGATAATCATTCAGTCGGTTTTATTTTATGGTCTCTTTGTGAGACATGTTAGTAGCCTTGCCGTTGGTATGGCAACCTTGGAAAAATCTCCAACTTCCTCCTGGATTAATATAGGAACAGAATATCCAGAAATATCTAAATCAGCTTTGAGGTCCTTGTTGGAATTTAACACGATGTACTTGTGTGAATGTACTTATTCTACTTTGCTGTTTTTGAAAAACAACAGCAGAAAGAAATTGTGTCTAAAAAGTAGCTTATGGTTAAATTAACGAGTTTTAAAGCAGAAACAGGTGTTCTCACTGATAAACACCAGTGCCAGAAATCCCGATTGTATCGGTGTATTTTAATAATAATTAATCGTATTTTTACTGTACTTTTTGTTTTAGTTATTATTTAACTTATACACACAGGGATTAAAAATTCTTGCCTTTGTTGCGAATGCATTTTTAGTACGAAAATTTGCTTTTTTCGTAAAATAGGATAACCTAGGAATAAGCGGTGTAAAAATTTCTTAAATCGATTTATCACCAATCTAGCATCGCTTTTTAGTGCTAAATCACGATTTAATAGCAATTTTACTTTTTTAGAATATAGATGCCTATTTTTATAGCTTTTAATAAAAAATACGGGCTTTATTCCCCGCCCCCGCCCTGTACTAAAGTACATCTAACTTTAAATATTCCAAATACCTTTGAAGAAAGGAACGTTTTAAACATAAAAAATAAAAAATGCTCCAAAGTTGTTGTTTTTTTTTCATTTTGTTACTGAGCTATTTTAATACATTTTATAAACTCACTAGCAGTTACCCGTGACTTCGTTCACATAACATTTAAATAAGAAATAATTGATCAATCAAGCAAACAATTTCTATTATGAAAAGCATGTGTAATTAACTTTTTATCGTGAATTTATGGTAAAAAACTTCTGATAATCCCTATTTGCTAATTTTTTGCTGGTTAAAATTTTCCTTTCAGCGATTAATACTAATAGATAGAAACATTCTTGAATACTTTTGTTCAGCCCTGTAGTTTTCCAAGTGCCTTTAATACACGAAAGTATCTTTCTAAAATTTAGTTCAAACAAAAATACTCCTTATTACTACCTAAATTACATTTTCAGAAATTATCATCCGAAGACAACCTTGTATCCAGTTCTTTGCGGGACCCTGTATATCATTTTATATATATACTACAAACATTTCTTAGTTTACTAAATGCAGTTCAAAATAAAAACGCATATTTTATTTAAAAACCACCTTTAAGTAAATTACGCTCATATTCAGTAACCTTTCCGAGATCTTTTGTGCAACCCTGTATATTTAAATTTAACTATTTATACTATTACCATTTATACTCTCCATTTAATATGCATACATTTAGCGAAACTTAAAAGCACATATCATAATTCAAAATGCATTTCATCCATGCAACAGTCATCATCCATCATATACAGACTTCGAATAGAATATATAATATTTGAAATCTTTTGTGTGTCCCTGTAAATGCTATGCACTTCGTATTATGTATGAAATAACTCACATTAAGCCTCAGCCACGTATATCAATTTGATTATACTTGAAATCGTTTACTATAATTAAAATATGTCGGAAACTGTTCCTCCCTTTATTCTTATGCAATGTAATTCTTCTGTGCAACCCTGTAAATGAATAATAAGTGTCCTTTCATTACATACTTTACAAAATGCATATTTTAGGGCACTTTGTAAATGCATATAAATTTGAATATGTTTCACAGGGTGTAACATCGTTAAATTTAATTAAAACGATTTTCCCCATAAAGCCGTAATGTAAGGAAATTTTTTGACAATCCCTGTAAATAAACTAATCATGGTAGAAACTTTATTTTCAACAGGTATTCGTGCTAGGTAAACGTTAAGAACGTCCAAAAATTTCATGGAAATTGGAGTGTATTTACGAAAGTTAGAAAGCGACCAGACAGACAGACAAACCGAAAACATAATAACATTTCAACTTTATTCGAAAGTGTTAAAAAATCGAGCCAAAAATATATTAATCAGTAGTTTTATTTTTCGCCTTTTCCCCACAAAAAATTTCTTCCATTGATAATTATGAGTTTTAAATAAAAATATTCATTTGTATGTAACTTATAACTTATTAATTAATATAAGTAAAAAATATTTCTGATTCATTTTAAATATGACGTCATTATTTATCTCGCTTCATTAGCTACTGATATTCATACCCCTTGTATTTTTAAAGACTGCTATAAAGTACTTGTTTTATTTAAACTATGACGTTACATTTTCATAAGTGAACCATTTCATTAAAAATATAATTCTTTTTTATTCTTTTTACTTTTAATTTATGTCGCCATATTTTGCACAAAAATTCCCATTAACTAAACAAATATTCTTGTTAAATATATTATAAAAAATACACCTTTTATTTTTATTTCAAACATGGCATCATATTTATTTTCTTTTAAATTATTTTATTATAGTTTTTCGCGTTGAAGTTTTTATTAAAAATTTATTGCCGCTGAAAAATTATTATTCCAATTTTTTTATTTTCTTGGCAACAGGAAAGGAAAATGGTTAAATTTTATCTGAAAAATTCCTATTGATTTTGTATGAAAAATAATTAAATTTTGAATTATTAAGGAAAATATTTGAATAAAATAAATAAAAATTAGCCTATGTTCATTTCACTCCTATAATCTATACATATGCAAAGATTCAAAGTCATTAATCCATCCGTTTTGAAGCCAAGTTCATTCCAATTTTCGGACACACTTTCACATTTATAATATACTAGCTGTTACCCGTGACGTCGTTCACGTAGTATTAAAAAAAAAGATAAACGCTTTAATTAAACAAAACATTTCATTAACATAAATTTAAATTATATACAACACATATCTTATACCAGGCTATGCAGTAGTTTTCTTTTTTTTTATAGGGAACTTAAAGAACTCAGTCAAATAAATGGAAAATGTGTTAGATTATATTAACGATCGCGAAAATGAAATTGCAACCATTTATACTGTAGAACACCTGTAACGCACCCCAATGGTACAGAAATCATGTTGTAGTACATTTCAGAATTCCATATCAAAGAAGGAAAAATAATGTGTTAAACCTAGGTAATAAAAAAATATCCTACATTTGCATAATACATAACTTCGCCGGCCCATTCTTTTCTGCATCTGTGTATGTGATATATGTGCTTGTAAATATTCTAAATACAATGTTAAAATTTTGCTCAGTTAGAAAAAGTATAACGGAGATTAAAATTCACCTTTAGCAATTTCTAATAATAGACAGAAACGTACTTGAATTCTTTTGTACAGTCCTGTATATTACGTGCAAATATTTATACGACCGCATATTTAGCTTAAATTATTCAAGCAAAAAACCCGATTCAAATTATTGAATTCATATTTCCGGGACTCGGTATTGCACAGGTGACCATATATCCAGTTTATTGTATAGTCCGATACATGATTTATTTAAATTCTACAAACATCTCTTATTATACCAAATGTAGCTGAACTTCAGAATGCATTAGTTTTCTTTAAAATACATACTATAATTGAAAAAGCTCTTCAGCAATTTCTAATAGACCATACTTTGGATACAATATCTGAGATCAGGACACAGGTCCAAAATCTTTTATATGTCTCTGTAAATGAACAACAAATGTGATGCAAATCATACTTTACTGCAAGCATATTAGTAAATTTCAGTATTTATCATTGTATTGATTATCTCAGTATATTAATTTCATCATGTTTGAAATAGTGCAACGCAATTAAAATACGCTGGGAATATTTTTCCCCGTAGACTATTATATTACCGAACATTTTTCTGTTATCTTGTAAAAGAATGTTAAACCTTTTCACCCCATTTTCTACAGAAATCCTGTTTTAGTGCACTTCAGAAACTGATATATATTTCAATATTATTAAAATAACCTTAATAAAATAACATTATTAAAATATGCTGCAAATGGTTTTTCTTCACAGAGTATGATATATTGAAATACTTTTGAGCTCACTGTACTCACACTATAAGTACTATACTTAACATATTCGATAGTAACCATGTTCTTGTGAACCCTAAAAATGCATGTAAATTTCATTACATTTAAATTATGTAACATTATCAAAATACACCACAAATGATTTTTTCGCCGTATATCATAATGTAAAGTCTCCTTTTGAGTGCTCCTGTGATTCAGCTATAATTGCTACCTGGTTCATTTTCAATGCCGCACATGCTATAGCAAATCTCAATAACGTATGTTATTTTCGTATGAATCCCACTATATTTACTCAAGTTGAAACACGGACAAACAGACGGCAGACCCCAGGCACTCGGCATCCGGTATACAGACAGGTTGAAGACGTAAACACTTTTGGACCATGTTAGAAAGTGTCAAAAAGGGGGTAATTTCCGTAAAACGATTAAAAAAAAAAAAAAAACAGAATTTTTGAAAATTAAAAAACTTATACTTTGTTTCAGATATGACGTTACATTGATATTTTTAAAATTCTTAATGGAAAGTATTCCTGTGACGTCAAAATTGGTAAAAAGTTGAATTTTATAGCCTCGAACCGAAAGAAAGAAAAAGGTTCATTTTTATTATGGATTAATATCTGGAAAAACTACTAAAATATTCATATTCTTGTAAAGTGTGAAGTTATATTCTTGTGAAGTCTTCTAAGTGTAAAAGAAATTTTATATAATCGTCTGCGTGATGGTGGAAATCATGGTTGAAAGTTTATTTTCTATAGGTATTCGTGCTAGGTAAACGTTAAGAACGTCCAAAAATTTCATGGAAATCGGAGTGTATTTACGAAAGTTAGAAAGCGACCAGACAGACAGACAAACCGAAAGCATAATAACTTTTCAGCTTTGTTCGAAAGTGTTAAAAAATCGAGCCAAAAATGTATTAATCAGTAGTTGTATTTTCCGCCTTTTCCTCACAAAAAATTTCTTCCATTGATAATTATGAGTTTTAAATAAAAATATTCATTTGTATGTAACTTATAACTTATTAATTAATATAAGTAAAAAATATTTCTGATTCATTTTAAATATAACGTCATTATTAATCTCGCTCCATTAGCTACTAATATTCATACCCCTTATATTTTTAACGACTGCTATAAAGTACCTGTTTTATTTCAACTATGACGTCACATTTTCATAAGTGAACCATTTTATTAAAAATATAATTTTTTTTCATTCTTTTTACTTTTAATTTATGTCGCCATATTTTACGCAAAAATTCCCATTAACTAAACAAATATCCTTGTTAAATATATTATAAAAAATACACCATTTATTTTTATTTCAAACATGACGTCATATTTATTTTCTTTTAAATTATTTTATTATAGTTTTTCGCGTGGAATTTTTTATTAAAAATTCATTGCCTCTGAAAAATTATTATTCAGTTTTTTTATTTTCTTGGCAACAGGAAAGGAAAATGGTTAAATTTTATCTGAAAAATGCCTATTGATTTTGTATGAAAAATAATTAAATTTTGAATTATTAAGGAAAATATTTGAATAAAATAAATAAAAATTAGCCTATGTTCATTCCACTCCTATAATCTATTCATATGCAAAGATTCAAAGACATTAATCCATCCGTTTTGAAGCCAAGTTCATTCCAATTTTCGGACACACTTTCACATTTATAATATGTATAAGGATATAAGGATTCCTTAAGAAATAAGAGAGTTTTATTTTATTTTCTGAAAATTTTATATAAACTGATAAAAATACAAGTATAACAATTTTAAGTAAATTTACCAAGTATAATTATTTTTTTCAGATAATCAAAAAAGAAAATTAAAAATAATTCTCTTTAGGCTGTTTTAAGACATTTTAATTATACTGAAATTTATTGAAAATTGCATTAAAAATTAAATAATTATTGGTATGTTCAATAGTTTGTATTAAAAATTAAATAAATATTGGTATTTATGTGTATTTCTACAGAAAAATACACATAAATATTCACAGAAAAGTATACTTTTGAATAAAAAGTGCATTTTCCTGGCTGATTATTCCTAAAAAAGAATTCTTCAATAATAATCTAAAATTCAGCACTTAGAAATCCATAACAAAACTTTTGCATTTTTTATCTAAGGATCTTCCTTAAGCAGTTTCAATTCGATATAAACATTGATTTTTGTTACGAAATTAGCATATATAAAACTTAAATATGCATATATAATTACTTCCCAATATGTAATTTTGAGAATTCTTAAAAAATTTGCATTTAATTAGTTTTTCAAATTTATTATTTATACTCTGAGATTACCCATAAAAATAAAAATCTTGCGTTAAAAATTAGTTAAATCTATGAATAGAATACAAATAGAACAATACGTTAAAGCGAAAGTAATAAAATGAAACAAATAAAATTTGCATCCAACAAATATTCTTCTTTTAAGTTCTTGATACAGATTTTATGCAGTCATGTCCCTCGAGAAAATCTGTTTTTTACAGACGGAAAAGATACAACGTAGAAAAAAAAATACTGAAAAGAAATGAAAGAAATTTTCCTTCATCACTATAGGCATTAAACAATGTTTTTTTAAAGAACTTTTGACTACATACTGTTTAAAAAATAAGGAAGAATTTAAAACATTGTTCATTTTTTTTTGTCTTCGTCTACTAATTCAAAATGTGATGTTTTGTACTTTGAATAAGAGAGATAAATTGTGAAAAAAGTAAATTTGAAACTATTATTAGAGTTGATGTCCAAGAAAGTTTTTTTTTTTTTTTTTCTAGTGCTAAGTGAAAGTTACATATAAATAAACTTTATATATACAGGGTGATTCCAAATTTTTTTTACAATAAAAGAGGGGTGATAGTACACATCAAGACAAACAATATTAAATGGGAGACCAAGGGTCCAAAACGTTTTCCTAAGGAGATAGCCGCCATTAAAGTTTAGGGATCAAAATTTCAAATAAACATAAAAAACGGAAAAATCGGTCGATTGATTTGCAGTTTTCACTAAAATTATTCTTTATGTCGGCATTTTCTTGAAATTAAATTATAAAGATAAATTTCAAAAAATGCCGATAGAGGGCGCTTTAGACTTTGGAGTAACGAACAAGTATTTTTTGCCTGTATGGTTTGCATCTCATTAAATGTTTCCGTAAGCTTAGACTCAAACTTAAATTTTGAGCTCAAAATCTGTAGTTGGGAGTGGTTAAGTAACACAAACTGAGCTGTGCTCAGAGGGTTCAAATTTCAGTGTTTAAAAAAAACGGAAAAATTGGTCGATTAATTTGCGGTTTTCACTAAAACTATTCTTTAATTAGGTATTTTCTTGAAAATAAATTATAAAGATAAATTTCAAAAAAGGCCGATAGAGGGCGCTTTAGACTTTGGAGTAACGAACAACTACTTTTTGCCGTTATTGTTTGCATCTTTTTAAATGATTTAGGAAGGTTAGACTTAAACTTAAATTTTGAGCTGAAAATCTGAATAGTAGGGAGTGGTTAAGTAGCGCAAACTGAACTGTGTTCAAGGGGGAGGGGGAGGTTCAAATTTAAAGTAATTATAGAAAATGGAAAAATTGGTCGATTCGTTTCCGGTTTAAAATAAAACTATTCTTTAAGTCAGTATCTTCTTGAAAATAATTTTTAAAGATAAATCTCAAAAAATTCCGTCAGAGGGCGCCTTAAACTTCAGAGTAACCAACAATTCATTTTAACCATTATTTTTTGGTTCTAATTAAATGCTTGCAAAAGCATTTTAAATGTTCTCGGAAGCTTAGATTTAAACTTAAATTTCGAGCTCAAATCCTGAATCGTTATGAGGAGTTAAGAAGCGCAAACTGAAGTGTGTTCAGGAGTTAAAATTTAACCCTCTATTCTCCTCGAGCACAATTCAATTTTTCGCTACTTAAACACTCCCAACGATTCAGAATTTCAGCCCAAAATTTAAGTCTATGCATTTGAAACATTTAATGAGATTAAAAAAAATAACAGTTAAAAATAGTTGCACGCTACTCCAAAGTCTAAGGCGCCCTCTATCGGCATTTTGTGAAATTTATCTTAAAAAATTATTTTCAAGAAAACACTGATTGATCAAGAAAACTGCTAATTTAAAAATTAGTTTTAGCAAAAACCGCAAACGAATCGACCAATTTTTTTTTTCCGTTTTAACAATTATTTGAAATTTGAACCCTCCGAACACAGCTAAGTTTGTCTCCTTAACCACTCCCAGCTATTCAGATTTTGAGCTCAAAATTTAAGTTCAAGTCTAAGCTTACGACAGCATTTAATAAGATGCAAAAAATAACGCCAAAAAAGAGTGTTTCGTTACTCCAAAGTCTAAAGCGCCCTCTATCGGCATTTTTTGAAATTTATCTTTATAATTTATTTTCACGAAAATACCTAAATAAAGAATAGTTTTAGTGAAAACCGCAAATCAATCGACCAATTTTTCCGTTTTTTATAATCATTTGAAATGACGGGATATTTCTTAGCATGAAGCTATTAATATTTTTGAGTAACGTATTATTTGGCTGAGGTTTAGTTATTCTAAATTACGAAAGTTTTCATGAAATTCAAATTCATTCATATGCTCTTTTTAACAGATAAAAACTAGATTTTAAAATTATAAATATAAATTACCCCTAATTAGAAATATTATATTCCTAGATATTTCATAGTTGTAAATACAAACGAGTGAATAATTCATAGATCAATAGGCGCATTTCAATAGCAGATCATTTATTCCATAATGTTTCATAAGCCAGTTAGAAAAACATTAAAATGTTTATATCAAAGGATACTCACCTTTGTATCTAATAAAAATTTAATCATTAATTCGTTAATATTTTGCAGTTAATTGACAAAAGCCTTAAGGGTCAATCCATTTTAAGTGGTCCAGAAAATATTTTTTTGGTCGCTCGGCCATTTTTAAAAAATCTGAAACTTTTTGTACAACAACCCTAACATGACGGAAGTTCAAAATGACCGTTCTTTTAATTTTACTATTTTTTGTTTGTGCATGTCGGCCATATTTGTTTCATCGTGTGCAGCGATTTTATCAGACACTAGGATACACAAAATTGTAAATATCTCGTCTTCTATTTTCTCAATTGAAATGGGGTTTGCAGCATTTTGTTCAGAATAAAATAGGCTAAATGTACGGTGGTAGAATAATTTTGAAAAATAAATTTTTACACGTGGAATTTTAGCACAAAATTTAAGATTTTTTCCAAAATCTATCCGTTTGCAAGAGGAAAATTTTCATGCAACTGTCAACCTTACACAATTTTTTCTACAAATAGGTCAAAAGTACGTGTACTCATACACCAAGTCCTAGATCTGGGACTTAATTTCTCTTTGCGAAAAAAATTCCGAAATTCATCAAAAATTTCAAAAATCGCACTTTTTAGGCTTTGATATCTCTGGTGGGGCACGAGATAAAAATCTGAAATTTTGGCCTGTGATAGTATTGTGTAGTAGCGTTATGTACAAAAAATTTCAAGAAGGAGATTTGACTACAAGCTGAGATATGACATGGAAAATATGTGAAAACAATACTGTCAAACTATTGTAAACCTACTATGTAATTTTTCAACAAGACTGTCAACCTTGCACAATTTTTTCTACAAATAGGTCAGAAGTCTGTGTACTCATACACCAAGTCCCATATCTGGGAAATGATTTCTCTTTCCGAAAAAAATTCCGAAATTCGTCGAAAATTTCAAAAATCGCACTTTTTAGGCTTTGATATCTCTGGTGGAGCACTAGATAAAAATCTGAAATTCTGGCCTTTGATAGTATTATGTAGTAGTGTTATGTACAAAAAATTTCAAGAAGGAGATTTGAATGCAAGCTGAGATACGGTGATTAAAGAAATGTTAAGAAATGCTATTACGAGTACATTAGGAGAAATGAGATTAGTCTCTTTTATTACAATATTTACCCAGAAAATATCGTTTGTTGAAAACAGTTAAATAATAAGCATTTAATTTACAAAATACTATTATGCTCAACAAAGAGCTTAACAATATTTACGAGAGATGTTATGAGTTCGACCAGTTACTGTTATCAGTCCATCAGGCTGTTCTTTCTAAAAATTTTATTTGAAGCCCCCCAAGTCTTGTCATCCCTTGTTAACTTGAATGAAATTCTCTAGGTTTAATAATTGAAGCCATGTCAACTCGATCAGTTGCAATTCATTGTCTGTAATTTACTTTTCCTGAAATGTGTTCCGAATAAAATTGTTGCAGTAGCATTTCTAGTAGATTTGTTGATCTGGACAAATAGTGTATTGGCTTAGCATACATTGTTTAAATCACACAGAAGCATTTGAAAAAGATATTTGTAACTAACATTTAACTTTGTACCATAAATAATTAATTTAAAATTTTGGAGGTATGAACAATTACATAGTATGTTACAATAGTTTGGCAGTATTGTTTTCACATATTGTCCATGTCATATCTCAGCTTGTAGTCAAATCTCCTTCTTGAAATTTTTTGTACATAACACTACTACACAATACAATCAAAGGCCAGAATTTCAGATTTTTATCTCGTGCTCCACCAGAGATATCAAAGCCTAAAAGTGCGATTTTTGAAATTTTCGACGAATTTCGGAATTTTTTTTCGCAAAGAGAAATCATTTCCCAGATCTGGGACTTGGTGTATGGGTACACGCACTTTTGACCTATTTGTAGAAAATATTGTGCAAGGTTGACAGTCTTGTTGAACAATTACATAGTAGGTTTACAATAGTTTGGTAGTATTGTTTTCACATATTTTCCATGTCATATCTCAGCTTGTAGTCAAATCTCGTTTTTGAAATTTTTTGTGCATAACGCTACTACACGATACTATCAGGGGCTAAAATTTCAGATTTTTATCTCGTGCCCCACCAGAAATATCAAAGCCTAAAAAGTGCGATTTTTGAAATTTTTGACAAATTTTGGAATTTTTTTCGCAAAGAGAAATTAACTCCCAGATCTGGGACTTGGTGTATGAGTACACGCACTTTTGACTTCTTTGTAGAAAAAATTGTGTAAAGTTGACAGTTTCCCTTGCATGAAAATTTTCCTCTTGCAAACGGATAGATTTTGGAAAAAATCGTAAATTTTGTGCTAAAATTTCACCTGTAAAAATTTATATTTCAAAATTTTTCTTACACTGTATATTTAGCCTATTTTATTCTGAACAAAATGCTGCAAACCCCATTTCAATTGCGAAAATAGATTACGAGATATTTACAATTTTGTGTATCCTAGTATCTGAGAAAATCGCTGCACACGATGAAACAAAGACGGCCGCCATGCACAAACAAAAAATAGTAGAATTAAAATAACGGTCATTTTGAACTTCCATCATGTTAGGGTTGTTGTACAAAAAATTTCAGATTTTTTAAAAATAGTCGAGCGACCAGAGCTGGACCACTTGAAATGGATTGACCCTTAAAGAGTTTAATGCAATATTAAAGAAATCTTTGTACCTAATACTTAAAATTCTCGAATATCAGGAAATGAGTTAAAAATTGCTTGCAAGATTCCATCTTTACGTACAAAAACGAAATTAAATTAAATACAACTTTGTAAAAATGGAATACGTTTTTAATATTCTAACAAATATCGAAATTATTCTTCCATAAACCTCATTGAAAATACTCAGCTTGTAATATAATTTTCTCATATTCCTTTTGAATAAAATGAGACGATTCCGTTTTATGATGATTACAAATGGGAAATCTGCGGAAGAAATTTCTTGATATGTAATACGTCAAAACATAAATAAAATGCAAATCATAAGAATTTCGATGAAGCAACGGCATTAGCAAGATTAAATCATGTATAATTTTTCTATCAAATTCAAATCATTTTCATGTTAACATAAGAATTGATGCAAATGGATAATTTCTGCTAGGCAATTACGATTTATAAGAGATATGCAGAAATAAGCCGCATTATTTGAAATGCATTTACGCTTGAAACCAATTAAGTGATTCAATTATCTTCTAGGAAGTTCTGCTGTTTTGTTTATTATGTACTAACCACCTTTTAATCATTATTGAACTCGTTCAGGCGGGCATCACGTGCAAAAAAGAAAAGTAAACGAAACTAGTCGTTGGAGGCTACCGTAATACTTACCCATCATTTATATTCATATGAAAATAAAACATGTGAAAACTAGTTATACAATGTATTTCAATTCCAAAACTAAATTTAAATATTGTTAATACACATAGTAATACTCTTTTAATGAATTGCTGATGCACCAATTTCAACAAATTATATAAAACACCAAACTACTCAAGAAGTACCAAACTGCGTAAAAGAAACATCCTTATAACTCCAAAAATAATAATCATATAAACTAACAGTTTACTGCGTCGGAATAAGCGTCTCATTTTCATTTAAAATATACCTCTGAATTGAAATTTGAATGAAATACAGCGTCATGAAAAATCGAAGAATGTGGAAAACAGGATTACAAATATCTAGACAACTAATAATCCGATCGACTTCGTTCTTTATGCAAAATTTGTGTTTTTATTCCCTTTAACATGCATTCTTTAAAATAAAAAAATTCGAAAATTTTTATGTACCTTTCATCAGAACGAATTTTTCAAGAATCCGGAAAAAATAGTTCCGGATAATCGAGGTTGCTGATATTCAACAGACTTCGTCCCATTCTTACATGCTTAATACATACAAAATTTGAAGTCTCTATCTCAATTTGTTCGTGAGATAGAGCGTTTACAGACAGACAGACTGATCGACAGACAGACAGACAAACAGACGGTAATTTTTTTTCTAAAAATATGTTTTTCGAAATCTCCAGTGTCTAAAACGTGCAAATCCGTCAAAAAAAATTTTCGATTTTCAAAACGATATCAAGATTTACCCTATACTACGTATGATGGGTAAGTAAAAGACAAGACTTTAATCGATCGAAATAATTTTAGCTCAATTCATGATGATTATTTTTTGTACAAACCTTTTACACATCTTTGTACCTAATACTTAAAATGTTTTAATATCAGGAATTTAGTATAAAATTGCTATCAACATCATCTTTATGCACAAAAATGGAGTTAAATTAAATACAACGTTGTAAAAATTGAATACATTTTTAATATTCTAACAACTATCTAAATTATTATTCCATAAACTTCATTGAAAACATTCAGATTGTAACATAATTTCCTCATATTTCTTTTAAATAAAATGGGATGGTACAGTTTTATGTTGATTGCAAATGTGAAATGTGGAAAAGAAATTCCTTGATATGTAATACACCAAAACATAAGTAAAATCGAAATCATAAGCATTCTTATATATGTGGTATTAAATTAATGCTTCAATTTTATTATTTTTACCCTCAAATTACCCATAAAAATAAAACCCTAATGCTAAAAAATAGTTAAATTCATGAATAGAATATAAATTGAATAGTACATTAAAGGAAAAGTAATAACATAAAATAAATAAAATTTGCAACCAACAGATTTTCTTTTTTTTAAGTTCTTGATACAGATTTTATACAGTCATCTTCCTCGGGGAAATCTTGTTTATTAGAGATGAAAAAGGAACAACGCAGATAAATAAGAAAATTACTGAAAAGAAATAAGAGAAATTTCCCTTCATCACAACAGGCATTGAACAATGTTTGTTTTTTAAAGAACTTGTGACTGCATACTATTTAAAAATGTAAGGCAGAATTTAAAACACAGTTTTTTTACTTTTCCTTCTACGTCTGCAAATTCAAAAAGTGTCGTTATTTTCTTTGAATATAGAGAGAAATAGTAAAAAAGTAAATTTGAAAGTATTATTAGAGTTGATGTTGAAGAAAGTTATTTTCTTCTAGTGTGATGTGGAAGTCACATATAAATAAGCTGTTTTTTTTTTTTTTTTACAATCATTGATTAAAATTGTATGAAATTTTATTTAAACCATATTTTTCATCGTTTATCATACTTTTTTATTTATGAAGTTATACTGGGAGCCATAGAGATAAAAATATCAGTTTATTTGTATCAGTTTATTTGACGGGATATTACTTCCCATCGAGTTATTAAAATTTTTGAGTAACGCATTATTTGGCTGAGGTTTAGTCATTCTAAATTATGAAAGTTTTCATAAAACTCAAAATTATTCATATGCTCTTTTTAGCAGTTAAAAATTAGATTTTAAAACTAGAAATATAAATTACCCTTAATTGGAAATATTATATCTCTAGATATTGCATAATAGAAATATAAACGAACGAATAGTTCATATATAATAAAGCGCATATCAAAAGCAGATCATTAATTAGTTAATATCTTATAATTAAGGCAGAAAAGCATTAAAATGTTTCATGTCATAGGAAACACACCTTTCTATCTATTCCTTAAAATAATAGAATATTAGGAAATGAGTTAAAAAATTCTTACAAAATTACATCTTTACGTACAAAAACAAAATGAAATTAAGTACTATAGTGGAAAAGTGGAATGCAGTTTTTATATTCTAACAACCATCCGAATTATTACTCCAAAAAACGCATCGAAAATACTCAGTTTCCAACATAATTTTCTCATATTTCTTTTAAATAAAGTGAGATGATTTCGTTTTATGATTATTGCAAATAGGAAATCTGCGGAAAAGTTTTCTTAATATGTAATACGCAACAACATAAATAATATGCAAATCATAAGCAACTCGATGAAGCAGTTTCATTACCATGATTGAATCGTGTATAATTTTTCTATCAAATTCAAATCCTTTTCGTGTTTACACAAGAAATGATGCAGATGGGTAATTTCTACTGGCCAATTACGATTTATTCCAGATATGCAAAAGTAAATCGCATTTATTTTAAATGCATTAACGCTGTAAACCTATTAAGCAATTTAATTATCTTCTTGATGTTTCTGTTCTTCTGGTGATTATATGTACTAACCGTCTCCTAATCATCGTTGAACTTTTTCAGGCGGTCGCTGCTTGCAAAAAAGAAAAGCTAAGCGAAAAACAAATATAATTAATAGAACGCGATCATTTTAGCTCAATTCATGCTGATTTCACTTAAATTATTCTTAAGTTAAATAATAAATTCTGTTTAATATTTTTGAGAAGAAGGTATATTTTTGTAATTAAATCGTTTAATAAATGAGTATTTAAAAAATTAATATCATAGCGTTTTATTTGTATTTTTATTAAACTTTTACTAATTTATTCGTCCTTTCGCTATTAAAAATAAAAAATTATGCCAATTTGTATAATTTGCGAGTAATTTCGCAATTTATATAATTTGTCGAAATGAGTCGATGAGATAATTAAGTAGTATCCGGAATTCCGAAATAAAGCATTAAAAATATTTAAAATATACGTTGAAATTTTATTTTGGATTTGTAATGCATTTTATAAATTGTTTACACGTGTTTTATTTTCATATTGTATAGCATGCATATCCATGGTGTGTAAGTATTAAGGTGCTCCCCAACGACAAGTTTTCTGTACGCAGTCATTATACTGAGAACTATAGCCAGCAAAACGTCTGTTTCATTTTAGTATTTTGTATAAATATTCCTTCCCATATGACAATTAACATTTTTGAGCTTTGATTAATTTGGCTAAAGTTTAACCGTTTTAAATTATGAAGGTTTTCATAAAATTAAAAATTATTCTATGCTCTAATTAACACTTAAACGTTAGATGTCAACGTTAGATAAAGAATTACACCTAATGAGGTATACTATACCCCTTGATATTGCATAGTATAAAGTTAAACGATAGATTATTTCATAGATAATAAAGCATATTTCAAAAGCGATTCATTAATTCGTAAATATTTTATAATGAAGTTACAAAAACATTAAAATGTTTACTGCCATAGGAAACACACCTTTGTCCCTAATCCTTAAAGTTCTTGAATATCAGGAGATGAGTTAAAAATTTCTTAAAAAATTCCATCTGTACGTACAAAAGCGAAGTTTAAAAATAAAATACATTTTTAATATTCTAACAACCATCCGAAGTATTATTCCATAAACTTCATCGAAAATATTCAGTTCGTAACACAATTTTCTCACATTATATTTAAATAAAATGAAATGGCTCCGTTTCATAATGATTACAAATGTGAATTCTGCGGAAGAAATTTCTTGATATATGTAATACGCCAAAACATGAATAAAATGCAAACAATGAGCTCCTCAATGAAGAAACGGCATTACTAAGATTGAATCATGTATAATTTTTCTATCAAGTTCAAATCATTTTCGTGTTTATGCAAGAAACGATCCGGATGGGTAACTTCTGCTTGGCAATTATGATTTATTCCAGATATGCAGAAATAAATCGCCTTTATTCGAAATGCCTTTACGCTTGAAACCTATTAAGCAATTCAGTTATCTTCTAGAAAGTTCTACGTTGTTCTGATGATTATATAATAACCGCCTCCTAATCATTACTGAACTCTTTTATGCGGGCATTGCGTGCAAAAAAGAAAAAAAAAACGAAAAAGATAAGATTTTAATCAAACGTGACCACTTTAGCTCAATTCATGCTGATTTTGCTTATAATATTCTTGTTTAATATTTTTGATAAGAGGATAAAAAGGGATATTTATTTAAATAAATTGTTTAATAATCACATATTACATTAATATAAAATATTACATTAATGCAATATGGCACTGTGATATGATAAATTAGCAATCTTATTTTAGTATTAATAGAAGTGATAATTGGAAACATTGAAATTTAAATACAACGTGTGCTAATTATGAAATAAAAAGTTAAAAAAATAAATAAATATAAACTGTCTTTTTTGCGATAGTCGGAGAAAATATAGGGCTAGATATTCTTTCACATGGAGTTACTAAAATTTTAGACAACGTATTATGTGGCAATTAACTGTTAAAAATTATATTTTAAAGTTAGAAATAGAATTATTCTTGATTAGAAATATTATACCTCATGATATTGCATACTGTTAATACAAACGAGAGAATAATTCATAGATAATAAAGTACATTTCGAAATCAGATCATTAATGCGTTAATATTTTATAATTAATCTACATAACCATTAAAATGTTTATTGTCTTAAGAAACAAACCTTTATACCTATTTCTTAAACTTCTTGAATATCAGGAAATGAGTTAAAAATTTCTTACCAAATTCCATCTTTACGAACAAAAATTAAATTAAATTAAGTACAAAAGTGTAAAAATTGAATGCATTTTTAATATTCTAACAACCATCCGAATTATTATTCCGTAAACCTCATCGAAAATACTCAGTTTACAGCATAATTTTCTCATATTTATTTTAAATAAAATGATATGATTCCGTTTTATGGTTATTGCAAATGGGAAATCTGCGGAAAAAATTTCTTGATATGGAATACGCCAAAACATAAATAAAATGCAAATCATAAGCATCTTGATGAAGCAACGGCATTACTAAGATTGTATCATTTATAATTTTTTCTATCAAATTCAAATTATTTTCGTGTTTACACAAGAAATGATGCAGATGAGTAATTTCTGCTAGGCAATTATGATTTATTCCAGATATTCAGAAATAAATCACATTTATTTGAAATGCCTTTACGCTTGAAACCTATTAAGCAATTCAATTATCTTCTAGAAAATTCTGTTGTTCGATTGATTATGTACTGACTGCCTCCTCATTATTACTGGACTCTTTCAGGCGGGCACTGCGTGCAAAAAAAAGAAAGGAAAAACGAAAAAGGTAAGATTTTAATTGAACGCAACCAGTTTAGCTCAATTCATGCTGATTTTGCTTATATTTTTCTTGTTTAATATTTTTGATAAGAAGGGATATTTATGTAAATAAATTGTGTAATAATCGCATATTACATTAATATAATGTATCAAATTAATACAATATAGCACTTTGATATGATAAATTAGCATTTTTATTTTAATATAATTGGAAATATAGAAATTTAAATACAACGTTTGCAAATTACGAAATAAAAAGTTAAAAGAAGTAAATATAAACTGTCTTTTTTTTTGTGATAATCGGTGAAATGTATAGGATTACATGCGCGTAGCCAGGGGGGGTGCCCTGGGTGCCCGGGCACCCCCCCGCTCGCGCAGATCCAAGATTGATTTTTTTAAAATCAAAATTTAGAAAAGAAAAAAGAAGAAAAATGTAAGCAAAGTTAGTTCAATTAGTTAATCAAAACTAACAATCTATGTTTTGAAATGTGATAAAAGAAGAGATCTTGATTCTTTTTTTTTCTTTTTCAGAAAATTATTTTATTCATCTTTTTTAAAACTAGAATATTTACTAGAATCTGTATTAATCACAGTAAATCAAAAAAATTGGTTTTATATAATCCCAATTTGATGTCATTTCTTTATGGAATTTTTTTAAAACCTGTCTATTGCATGCATATTTCCATAAAAAATTAGACTAAATTCTCGACAAGGATAGAAACTACTATTTATATCTTTGCTTTTGTTATCTAAAGTCTAGATAGGAGAAAAAAAAAAGAAAAAAAATTGAAAGGAAATACAGATGTGAAACGATAATTCCACCATGTGATTAGCCTAGAGAACGGAGGGGGTGGAAGGTTGTACAAATTAGAGATGAGACAGGCTCATCCCCAGTACGAAAGTCCGAACCCGGGTCCGAAGCGGGTACGGGCTCTATTTTCATTTTAGTGTTCGGGTCCGGCGGGGGGATGGGGGGCGGGCTCGGGCTCATTCTTTCTGAGAATTAAAAAACATTTATGTGTAGAAGAGATTGAAAGAACTACTATTTTCCTTTTAAAATTATTTATTCTTTTTTAAGTCATTTCAGTGTTATTTTGATCAAAACAAAATAATTTTTTTTTTTTTTTATGTTTCAGTAGTTGATTGTTGCTTCAAAAGAAAATTTGTGATGCATGGAGATTCATGTCTACTGCATTTCCGTCAACGATTAATTGATAAGGCGACTATCAAAATAATCATAAATAATAAATTAGCTTCTGGTTGGATTTTCGTTTAAGGCAGAAGATATTTTTTAATTCGATCGTTTATATATTTATTTTGTTAGAGAATGATTTCTTCGTTTTTGATGCAGACTAGATGCTTGAGGTTTGCAAATTATTTGATTGTGCACGAATCACAATCGTTCTTCATATGACAACAGCATTGTGATTTTTTTTTCTGGTTGTCATCATGAATTTTGCTTATGCTGATTTCCTTTCGTAAGTAAACATATTTTACATGTTATTCCTATAGAAAACATTCGATTAATGTTTCTTCTTTTTTCCATAAAAACAACGGAACTTTAAGATAACTGTATCAATGTTTTAATTTGCGTTGATTTTAAGGTTCCCGTCAGTCATGGGGAATTGTTAAGAGAAATGAATTGATTATAGATAAATGTATAGGGGATGTAGTGAAGGGTATACTGGGGTATACCTTCTGGATTTTTTTAAGGAACGCCGTATAACCCTCTGTTTCTCATGAAACCCATAGGATGTACTCTCTAGAATATACTCTGTGCCTTGAGCATATACCCTCTGCGTCGATCGTGTAACCTGTGGTTTTTTACGACTACACCCCTGAAGATGTACACTTTTTATAGGAAATTGAAAACATTTTTTGATTCTTCAGCATACAAATAGTAATTTCTATAAACTCTATCCATTAATTCATTACACTTCTTTAATATGTCCATCAAATTTTCTTCTTAAAGGACAAGAAATATGGAAATCATTTTAGGTATGAAGGATATTTTTATTTGATAGCAAATTGCTCTTTTCATAAGCTTGAATTTAAATTTTTATTTAACAGTAAATTTTATAAGAAAATTTTAAAAATGGGATATCACATTTGAAACAATTTTAAAATATCATTAAATCTTTTATTTATTCATTTATCTATACTTTTTGTATCAGGCTCGGATCAATGGCGGATCTAAGGGGGGGGGGGCGATGGGGCGATCGCCCCCCCCCCCCCTTGGGCCCATAAAGGTTTTCAAGAGAGATCTTCATGGAATAGGACTTAAGCTGAAGGCCAATGTCGGCGCGATTCATAAATCATGCAGTGGTGGATCTAAGGTGTGTGTGTGTGTGTGTGGGGGGGGAGATGGCGAAGGGGCGATCACACACCCTAGAGTTGGGCTGGGTCAGGTTTTCTGACTTTTAGAGCCAGGCCTGATCTTTATTTTTTATGATGATTTGGGTCGGGCCAGACTTGTTTTTCTTCCATGTCGAGCCCTGCCTGGAGTCATTCTTCCTAAATGTCTGTATTAGAGAAGAGACAGTGCTCGGACCCGGACTCATTTTTTCTGAAACCAATAAATTTTATTTATCAATGAATAGAAAATATTAAAAGAACTTGCCTCCCCCCCTTCCTAAAACATTACTTGTTCCTTTTCAAATCACTATATTGACATTTTGATTAGAATGAAGGGGAAGCAGAAATTGTGTTTTTTTCTATTTTAGCTTTAGAATGCTATTTTAAAAGTAAATTATTAGTCACTTCTACAAACCTATTTTAGCCATTTCCGACGATGTTCTGGCGCCAACAAAAAAGCGGGAATAATGAATTTGTCTGTAGTTTGGTTTTTGTCTGTAGCAGAGGTTATTTTGTAATAGGGTTGTTTATTATCATTATTATTTAGATATTTAATGCGAAGAAGATATTTTCTTCCAATTTTAGTTTGCTTTTGGCGCATAATTTAGATTACTATTGTACACAGCGTACACAGGTCGTAATCGCTTTTCATATGGAAATAATTTTAGTGATTGTTGCTTTTTTGTGAATTCTGATGATGCTGAAGCTGTTACTCTGCAATTTACGAAGTCACTTTTGGTCGTAAGTAAATTTAATTTCCATATTATTCCGATAAAAAGCAATTGAGCAGTGTTTCCTTTATTCCTATAAAAGCATCGTAATTTAAAACTTTTAATTTAATGTTATTGTCTGGGTCACGCCTATCCCAAAAGATCGTCATGAGGAATGAAATGGTTATAGTTAAAAATGTGCACATTTTATAGAAAATTGATAAATTTTCGATTTGACAAATAATCGATAATAATTTCTACAAGTTCCATGCATTTATTCATGAAACACACTTCATTAACATGTCCATAATATTTTCTTATTAAAGGAGACAAAATATGATACTTTTTTTATGTATAAAGTACAATTTTATTTTATACCAAACTTTATTTTATATACTATTTTTTACCAAACGATTCGTGCAATTCTTCACTCCGAGCCCAATTCGGGCTGGCATCTTATTTATTATTCGTAAAAAATATATTTATGTTGCACATTTGTTTAACGAAATCTTAAGAAATGCATTTTTTAAAATTTACTTTTCTTCGTATTGTACAGCTTTACTATTATGATTCATATTATAAATAGAAGTTAACCCGACCCGCAGCAAAAAAGAAGTCATCCGGACCCAAACGCAACCCACAGCAAAAGAGGTTAACCTGACCCACTGCAAAAAGTATAAGTCAAATGGACCCAAATGCGAACCATAGAAACAGTATTAGTTACAGCTTGGTGCGAAAGAGTGGGAGCGGTCGCCCTGGGTCCGGAAATTTAAACGACGTCAAATTTATACTACCAACGTCATTTTTGCCTGTCACAAGAAAAGTAGTCTGGGGGGGGGGGGGGGGCAAGCTGAAATTTTGTTCAGGTGCAGTTTTCTGCTCACACGCCTCTGATTAGTTAACACGACCAGCAGAAAAAAGTAGAAATCAAATGGGCCCAAACCCGACCCGCAGAAAATATAGAAGTTAACCGGACCCAAACCCGACCCGTAGTGAAAATATTAGCCCTGACCCGCGCATAGGATGCGAGTCGCCCAATTTTTAAAATCGCCCCCCCCCCCTTGAGGACTCTCCAGATCCGCCCTTGGCTCGGATGGTCTCGTGCTCCAATGTACTAAAAATCTTTCGGGCGCGGGTTTCAAAAATCGAGCCCGAACTCATCTCTAGTACAAATCTGTGCTTCCTCTGAAAATAAGAAATGATGCTACGCAAAATTCAAATTAATATGGAGGTTGGTTCGTTGGTTTGCTAAATTTCGTTTTTTGAGATCATATTTTGGCATTCGTATGGGCTCATTTTTTTAACGGGAAAATTTTATTTATTCATGAGTAGAAAATATGAGAACTATTTTTCACTTGCGTACTACAAGTTATTTCAATGCTACTTTGATCAAAATAACGGGGGGAACTAAAGTCGTACTTATTTATTTTAGTATTTTATTGCTGTTTGATATGAAAACTTGTGATAATTACAGATTTTTGTTTACGGATATCTTTATTTTATATCTATCATGTTTTATTTATGTTTATATATCTTTTTCGTATCCATTAGCAGCGTCGTGCGAAAGGGGGAGCGTAGGGGGCAGCTGTCCCGCCGTGGAATTTTATGGGGCGCCAAATTTATACTACCAACGTCATTTTGGGTTGTTGCAAGAAAAAGTTGAGTGGAGGGGGCGCCAAATTGTAACTTTGCCCCGGGAGCACTTTTCTCTTCGCACGCCCTTTTTAAAAGAAGTTCTACACAATTATACCTTCCGCAAAAATACTGTCTAAAACGGAAATTTGATAGGTTTTATGGGGTTCCGTTTTATTAGATTTTATCACATAAGATATTGTTTGTACCCAACATGTTCAGGTTAAAAAATTTGGGCACCCCCCCGTTCAAGAGGCTGGCTACGCCTATGGATTAGGTATTCCTTCCCATTGTTTTACTAATATTTCAGAGCAACGTATCATGTGGCTGAGATTTAATCATTCTAAATTATGGAAGTTTTCATAAAATTCAAAATTATCCATATGTTCTTATTAGCAGATAAGAAAAAGATTTTAAAACTAGAAACATAATCACCTCTACGTATAAAAACATTTCATATTTATTTACTTAGAACAGGTGTCACAAATAAAAATTAAATTAAAAAGTTGACATGCTTCGGTTCATTCATAAAAACCGTATTCATAACACATAAAATCAGTAGAAAACTAAATGACACTGGATTATATCCAGTGTCATTTAGTTTAATTATTTATATTAATTATTTATATTTAATTATTATATTACTTATTATTTTAGTTTAGTTTTTAGTTTTGAAAAAACGAAAGCTAACAACAGTTTTAACATAATCACCTCTAATTAGAAATATTATACCCTGTATATTGCATAGTATAAATACAAACAGGAGAATAATTCCTCGATAATAAAGCTTGTATCAAAAGCAAATCAAAATTTTTTTTATATTTTAGAATTAATTTACGAAAATATTAAATTACTTAATGTCATAGGAAACACATTATTGTACCTAATCCTTATTTTTTTTTAATAATGGAAAATAAGTTAAAAATTGCTCACAAAATTCCATCTTTATGTACAAAAACGAAGTTAAATTATATCGAACAGTGTAAAAACGGAATACATTTTTTATATTCTATAAACCATCCGAATTATTTTTCCATAAACCTCACTAAAAATACTCAGTTTGTAACATAATTTTTTCTCATTTCTTTTAAATAAAATAAGATGATTCCGTTTTATGATGAATGCAAATGGGAAATCTGCGAAAGAAAGAATTAAGTTAGGAAACCATTAAAATGTTTAATGTCATAAGAAACACACCTTTGTACCTAATCTATAAAATTATAGAATATCTGGAAATGATTAAAAAATTTCTTACGAAATTCCATTTTTACATACAAAAACGAAGATAAATAGAACAGTATAAAAATGGAATACATTTTTAATATTCTAACAACAATCCAAACTATATTTCCATAAGCATCATTGAAAATTCTCAATTTATAACATAATTTTCTCATATTTCTTTTAAATATAATGAGATGATTCCGTTTTATAATGATTACAAATGTGAAATTTGCGGAAGAAAATTCGTGATATCTAATACGCCAAAACATTAATAAGAAGCCAATCATAAGCAACTCGATGAAGCAACGGCATTACCAAGATTGAATCATGTATAATTTTTCTATCAAATTCAAATCATTTTCGTGTTTACACAAGTATTGATGCAGACAGGTAATTTCTGCTAGGCAATTACGATTTATTCCAGATATGCAGAAATAAATCCATATTTATTTGAAATGCATTTACGTTTGAAACCTATTAAGCAATTCAATTCTATTGATGTTCTATTGATTATGTACTAACCGCCTCCTAATCATGATTGAACTTTTTAAGGTGGGCACTGCGTGCAAAAGAGAAAAGTGAAGTGAAAAAGGAAAATAACTAATCGAACGCGATCATTTTAACTCAATTCATGCTGCTACTACTTAATTAGTTACTTACTCTTGTTTAATATTTTTAATATATAAATAAATTCTTCTAACTAAATTATTTAATGAATGCATATTGCAATAATATTACCTAATGTATAAAATTAATACTATATGGCATTATGATTCGATAAATTAGTGTATTTATTTTAACATAATTGGAAATATAGAAGTTTAAATACAATGAATGCTAATTACGAAAAAAACATATATACGCACTCGCGATTTTGCGATAATGCAGTGTTCACGTCGCAATTTGAGGTATTGACTAAATCAAAATTTTCGATTTATTGATTTAAGATGATTGGTTAAATCGGATTTCCGATGTAAGCTTTAATTCGATTTAAGACCAAGGCCTACCTACCTCATAGCTGATATTCATGATCTTTAACGCAAGAAAATAATAACTTTATAGGAATCACGAATCTAATAATCTTTATTGTTTTATTTAAAGATTTAAATTTTTGAATGAAATTTATTGGGACTAATGTTTTACTACTTATCGGAAAACAAGTCTGTTTTGATGTAGTATATATGTTGCAGCCAATACCCGGAGCCTGGCAAATTCTAGAACTGGCCGGCCAATACCCGAATTGGCCAAGCTTCCGGCCAAAACCCGAAATGAATAGCGTATTTCGGGTTATGGCCGGCCAATTCGCGAACTGTCCGGGAAACCTTGGCCAACACCCGAACTATGATGCATAGATACCATTTTTTTTTGTAATTAAGATAATGTAACATTAAAACGCACAGTAAAAAATATTCCTATTGATTATATTGAAACGAAATATTTTTGTGTACCCAATAAATTAACCAAAAATAGTACACAATTCCCTTTTAATATCGAAATTAATTGATAAACCAAATAAGATGACAATTACAAGTTAACCGGAACCTTTACTCGAGTCAGAGCACGGACAGGCTGACGGCTAGACTATTTGAATTCATTGACACTTTCAACTATGTAAGAAAAGATTAAGCCGAGTTCCTATATATATTTCGCGAATTGGCCAATTGCATCTGGCCAGTTCGCGAATTGGCCAATTGCATCTAGCCAGTTCGCGAATTGGCCAGTCATTCTTCAACGTTGCTGGCCAATTCGGGAATTGGCCGGCCAGTTCTAGAATTGGTCAATTTCGGGTTTTGGCCGCAACATATATAAAATTAACTTAACCCTTTGAGCTCTGGTGGGTAAATTTCTTCAAAATTCCAAATGTCACATTGGCACCAGTTTTTTGAAAAGAAAAAAATCCGTTAACTACATACACGAAAAATTGCATTAAACCTTTTAAAAATAAATTTGGTCGAATTTTCTGGTGCCGTTGTGATATTTCGGTATTAAAATTAAGTGGTAGAAAATTCAACCATCAGAGCTCAAAGGATTAAAGAATCATCTACATATTAAAACGTACCCTAACTTTTTTATCTAGCAGTGCCCAATTCCGACAGCATAAATAAACTATGCACCCTTCAATAAGCTTAAAAAATTTCATGCAATTAGTATCATAAGTTTTCGAGACACTGATTATTTCAAAACGAGCATATTTTAGAGGTTGTATCCAAACTGACGTTCGGTACTCAAATGTTGATCGAAAGAGCTTCTTTCGATCAACTGATCAAGTCCTCTAAGGCGCCACTCAAACCGTCATTGAATACTAGCACAACAAAGTTATAAAAAAAACCATCATTTTGCAGTTTTTTTAAGCATAATTTGAAAACTACTTGGAAGAAAAATTTGAAATTTTAGATTTTCATAAAGCAGGACTTAATAAATCTAATCCATTAAAAAAGTAGTTATTTGCAATTCATATTAAAAAGTATGAATGTCATTATTCACATTTCATATGATGAAATCATAAAAATTGTAAGTTCAACGTATTTATTTTTGGGTATCTTAGTATTATTGCTACATAAAAAAATGCACATTGGGAGTATAATTTCATGAGATATTAATAAAAATACGAAAATGTAATTTAACATTAGAAACGCTAAATTTTGGCTACTAGTAATTCAAAAACTTACCTTTTAAATGATTTGAATTTTGGAATCTTGGCCTACTTTAAACCAAAGATTCGAAAAACACGAAAGTTTGACTATTTATAATTCAAAAACCTATCATTCGAATGATTTGAATATTGGAGTCAGGGCCTAGCTTAAGCCGAAGATTTGTAATATTTTGTTAAAATTGGATATTGCATTTGAAAAATATTACGTTTGGGTTCGTTTTAATATGTAGATAGCCGTTTACGCAAATTTTACATACACCTTTTAAAAGTAGATTTTATTTCCAATCTTAGGGACAAGTAATTTTCTTCTATGATAATTTGTTGAAAAGTGGAGATGTTTCTTTTCTTTTCTTTTTTAGCACTTTCCAACAAAAATTAAAAGTGTTTATTAGCACTTTCCAACAAAATTAAAAAGTGCTTATGCATTCGGTTTGTCTGACCGTCTGTCCGTGCTCTAACTCACTTAAATATACTCGGATATCCATGAAATTTTAGGACGTTATTCATGTTTACCCTAGCACAAAACTTATTGAAAATGAGGTTTCTACCACGATTATTTTATCTACAGAGAGAATCAAAATTTACCATTAAATTACGGCCTATGGGGAAACATCGTTTCAAAGGAATTTTAAAGATGTTATATCTTGTCAAACATATTAAAATTTATATGCTTTTACGAGGTGCATTAAAATATGCATTCTATAAAATATAAGGTAAAATGTAGGTATTATTTATTTACAGGGCCACACAAAAGAATTCCATTAGATAATGGTAAAAGGGGGAATTGTGTGTGGCATCTATATATTAAAACGAAAGCCGGAAAAAGTAAGCACGGTTAAATACGTCTCTACGCATCGATACTTGCGCCGGTATCTGAGAGTCTCCTCCTATTGGTTAATCGGAGGAGAGTGTAGTTACTGTCTGTAAGAGCATTTGCAAAGCGCGTTTGTAAATATGGGATAAGAACGCTGACACTGTTTAATGCAATGCTATAATAATTAATTTTTTAACTTTACTCATCTTATAATGATTGGAATACATTGTTTTTTTCACTTTACGTAAGTTAATTAATTTATTTCCATCTGTATTCTTTTTTTGCAATGTTATTGCCGGCAATCTTAGGCTTAATTGTAGAGATGTTTCATATGAAACTGAAACATTCAATAAGTTAATGATTAAAGTGTTTATTTACGTTCTTGGCACTTGACCTGTGCCATTTTCTATATTGTAATTTTCAAATTTATTTATTAGTATGTATAAAAAAAAAGGCTGGAAATCACATTGTTTTTTGTTTTGTGTTTTGATGGTGCGATTTTCGACGGATAGTTTGACTTCATGTATGTAAACAGATTCGCAAATCACTATTTATTTTTTGCTTCAGTTTCTTATTATACTCATGTAAAAAAAAAAACGGTGATTTTTTTCCCACTTATAATTTCATTTTTGAGCAAATTCATAAAGTTTAGGATGTATTTACATTACATCTCATAGTCTCGCCGAATAATAGAGAATTGCATATGAAATGAAAATAATCCGAGTTATAAACAGCTTTGTAAATCATTAATATTTATTTAATGTTTCACTTTTTTTTAGTACACTTTTTTTAAAAAGTGTTCCTGTGACAAAATTTGCTGAGTTTTTTTGGGGAGAAGGAGGAGGGAATATTTTGGTGAAATTTGCTATTTTTTTTTTTAATCGCTTGATCTTGATCTCTCAACAATGTTTTTTCAGAAATATGAAGATCATTATAATCAACAAAGAAAAATAAAATTATCAGAAGAGATCCCTCTTTTTGCATAGCTTTCAATCATGACAAAGCAGTCTTTATATACCATATTCATTGCTTGCTGTTTTTTTTTTATGATTATTTGGCAAAATTTGCATTTTTTGTGGTACCTAGACGATTTGAAAATTACAATATAGAAAATGCTTTATCGGCCAAGAACATAAATAAACACTTGGAAATAAAATAACTTATGTAAAGTGAAAAAACCAACGTATTTCAATCATTATAAGATAAGTAAAGAAAAAAAATATAATTATCATAGCATTGCATTAAACAGTGATAGCAAAAATGCAGTCTCTCTGTGTTGTTTTCTCACAATCTGTTTACCAATATTTGCGTTTTTTGAAGTACCTAGACAAATTTAAAGTATTTTTTCAAGATCTTTTGACGAAATTCACATCTTTTCTGGTACCAGGAAAAAATTATTTGTTTTCTTAGGGATTTTCGGTGAAATTTGTAATTTTTTTCTCGCTATCTTTCGATGTAATTTGCCGTTTTATCAAATTTATGCTTTTTTCATGATTTTTTTTTTAATTTGTCGTTTTTTTCGTTATTTTCAGAAATTTGTCATATTTTCGCTTTTTTTTCTTTGCAAAAATTACCTGTTTTGCGATATTTTGATGAAATGTGCCTCTTTTTTTCATATTTTGACAAAATGTGTTGTTTTCTCACAATCTGTTTACCAATATTTGCGTTTTTTGAAGTACCTAGACAAATTTAAAGTATTTTCAAGATCTTTTGACGAAATCAACATCTTTTATGGTACCAGGACAAATTTATTTGTTTTCTCAGGGATTTTCGGTGAAATTTGTCGTTTTTTTTCTCGCTATCTTTCGATGTAATTTGCCGTTTTATCGAATTTATGCTTTTTTTGTTAAATTTGTCGGTTTTTTTCGTTATTTTCAGAAATTTATCATATTTTCGCTTTTTTTTCTTTGAAAAAAAATTACCTGTTTTGCAATTTTTTCATGAAATGTGCCTCTTTTTCATCTTTTGACAAAATGTGTTGTTTTCTGTTTACCAATATTTGCGTTTTTTGAAGTACCTAGACAAATTTAAAGTATTTTCAAGATCTTTTGACGAAATTCACATCTTTTATGATACCAGGACAAAATTATTTGTTTTCTCGGGGATTTTCGGTGAAATTTGTCATTTTTTCTCACTATCTTTCGATGTAATTTGCTGTTTTATCGAATTTATCCTTTTTTCGTGATTTTTGTTTGTGAAATTGTTGTTCTTTGTTATTTTTTTTTTTAGAAATTTGTCGTTTTTTTTCACTATTTTTAGCGAAATTTACCATTTCTTGCGATTACCTGGATAAATTTTATGTGCTTTTTGAGATCTTTGGGCGAAATTCACGTCTTTTATGATAACTGGACGAAATTTGTCATCTTGAGGTCTTTCGGCAAAGTTTATCGTTTTTCTCGAGTTCTTTCGATGACAGTTGTCGTGTTGTCATGATTTTTCGATGTAATTTGCCGTTTATTGAAGATCTTTTTGCAAAATTTATCTTTTTTGTGATTATTTGATAAAATTTGCTTTTTTTTCTATCCTTAAACGAAAATTGTTGTTTATTCACAATCATTTGTCGAAATTTGTTGATTTCTCACAATATTTTGAATTTTTTTCATATGTTTACAAATTTGTCATTTTTTAAGGATTTTTTTGTCAAAATTTGCCTTTTTTTTCGAAATTTTTTCATGAAAATTGCCATTTTTTTAGACAAAAGAAAGATTTACAATATAGAAAATGCTTTATCAGCCAAGAACGTAAATAAACACTTGGAAATAAAATAACTCACGTAAAGTGAAAAAACCAACGTATTTCGATCATTATAAGATAAGTAAAGAAAAAAAATATAATTATCACAGCATTGCATTAAACAGTGATAGCAAAAATGCAGTCTCTCTGTGTTGTTTTCTTACAATCTGTTTACCAATATTTGTGTTTTTTGAAGTACCTAGACAAATTTAAAGTATTTTCAAGATCTTTTGACGAAATTCCCATCTTTTATTGTACCAGGAAAAAATTATTTGTTTTCTCGGGGATTTTCGGTGAAATTTGTCATTTTTTTCTCACAATCTTTCAATGTAATTTGCTGTTTTATCGAATTTATCCTTTTTTCGTGATTTTTGTTTGCGAAATCGTTGTTCTTTGTTATTTTTTTTAGAAATTTGTCATTTTTTCCCACTATTTTTAGCTAAATTTACCTTTTTTTGCGATTATCTGGATAAATTGCATGTGCTTTTTGAGATCTTTGGGTGAAATTCACGTCTTTTATGATAACTGGACGAAATTCGTCATCTTGAGGTCTTTCGGTAAAGTTTATCGTTTTTCTCGAGTTCTTTCGATGAAAGTTGTCATGTTGTCATGATTTTTCAATGTAAATTGCCGTTTATTGAAGATCTTTTTGCAAAATTTATCTTTTTTGTGATTATTTGATAAAATTTGCTTTTTTTCAATCCTTTGACGAAAATTGTTGTTTACTCACAATCATTTGTCGAAATTTGTTGTTTTCTCACAATATTTTGAATTTTTTTCATAATATGTTTACAAATTTGCCATTTTTTAGGGATTTTTTTTTGTCAAAATTTGCCTTTTTTTAAAAAAATTTTCATGAAAATTGCCATTTTTTTAGACGTTTTGGCAAAATTTGCCTTTTTGTGCAATACTTTTGCGAAATTTGTTTTATTTGGGATATCTAGACATTTTTTTTTTTTGCAGTTTTTTGACAAATTTTTTAGAGATCTTTTGAAGAAATTTGTTGTTTTTTGCAACCTGTTGACGAAATTCGCTGTTTTATTTTCCCACATCTATTTATAAAATTTCCGGGCAATGTTTTTTTTTTTTGGGGGGGGGGGAGTAATTTGATGAAATTTTCTAATTTTTGTGATTATTTGCCAGAATTTGTGTTTTTTATGGTACCTAGACAAACTTTGGTACATAGCAAATGATTTCTAGCATTTAAAAAAAAAAAAAAACTTAAACAGTGGAAAAATAATCTTCAAACATTTTCAAGAGTCTGTGACGTGTGTCGCAGCGTTGCACCAATTCTGCGCCCGGGATCATGTCATTTTGGTGTTACGTTGGTAAATGGAAAAGCATATTGAAATTTTTAATAAATATTAATCTTAAAAAAAAAAAATCTTTGAAAATTTTTTTATAGTGGCAAAATACTTTTTTTTCTTTGATTCTTTCATATTGTTGCTGTCAAGTTTTGAAGGGTTTCACCTAGCCAGAATAAATATTATCATTATTTTTTTTTAATATGTGAAATTTACATGTATTTTTGATTTATGAAAAGGTAATAGAAAAGTAGTTGAAAATGCAAAAGTTTATAAGTTGAATGGGGTGGGTAATGTAACAACAAATTAACCACGGAGAGGATCATTGTTATAGTTGTTGCTAAATGGCAAACTATAAATTCAGTCTTATTTTGCTGCGAAGTAAGTGAAGTATGTATATTTTGTATGAAATGAGTGATGGCAGTAATTTATGATTTATTCATGTTATGTACAATTTATTGGTGTTGTATTTGTAAATGAAAAATTTTCAAATGAGAGAGATTCTAATTCTATGACAGCATGTGTTCCATGTAGGCAGACGATACCGTGCTACCTAAATTAAAATGTCAGTGTTGAGAAACTGAAGAGAAGTGAAGTGTTTTTTCTGTTTTTATTCTAAAGTTGTTTTTGAGATAAATGCAGACGATAACGCAGCAGTGAGCTGCGAGTGAGTGTTATTCTTTGAATAAAGTGTTTTTTAATATAACCAGTGCCTATTTAAGAATTGTGTTGTGTGTGAATTATTTTACAGCATGTTTGAATGTAACTCGGCCAATTGCGGGTCATTTGCCTGGATGTGAAATGCAGGTTGTTCTTTTATTTATTGAAATTTTTGCTGAAGATTAGTCGTTAAAAAATCCTTTAATAGCTGGAAAATACCTTTTTCTTTCTTCGGTGCCGTCAAGTTTTGACGGGTTCCATCTAGTATTTTAAATATATTAAACTGTTTCATGTATAATAAAATTGTTGCATTTCAATGAGGCTTAGTATAAATTATACGATACTTACTGCCTTCCCTAATATAAAGTACACAGTATTTACAGGGACACGCAAAAGATTTTAAATAGTACATTCTTTCAAAAGTACTGTATATGTATCCGATGATAGCTGATGGATGGATGAGATTCATTTTAAATATGATATGTGCGTATAAGTTTCACTAAATTTATGCATATTATAAGGTGTGTATAAATGCTATAGTTAATATACAGGGCTACCCGAAAAAGCTCGTTAACATTACTGAATATGAGTATAAATTACTAAAAGGTGATTCTTAAATAAATTAAGCATTTTTACTCTGAAATGCATTAAATTTACTAAGAAATGTTTGCACACTATAGATAAAATGATATACAGGGCCAAGCAAAGAACTGGACACATGGAGCCTATGAATGATAATTTATGAGAGAGTGATTTTAGTTGTTTTAAGAGTGTTTAGGTTTTAAATAAATTTTATCTTAACACTGATGTGTTATAAATGTACCATGCAAACTACAAGGCTGAACGAAGTATTCAAGTATGTTTCCATAAACTGCTAAAAGAGAAATTTCAAGCTACTAAATATTTTTGGCTAAACTAAATTTTCCCATTATATAGTATGTATATTAGCTGACAGATCAAATATAGGGCTGTTGATTAGTACTGGAACACATATTTGGCTTTATATCCTTATTTACCTAAATAACGAAGTTTTATTATAAATATCATGAAGTGTTGGAAAGTGCTTCATATGTTTAACTATGTTTAACACATGATTTTTCTTACTTTTGTTTGCACGATTGTACATAATGCATACAGTCACCAATTTTAAAAGGCTCGCATGCATTGACAGAAATATCCTATTGAATGTCTGGATGGAACTGGATGGAAAGGAATTGCACATTGAGCATTGGTACAGAAGTTTGATAAGTGTAATACCTCTTCATGTTCAAGCCATCTTTGTACGCCGCATATTTGTAAATAAACAGTCTTCTGGAATCCGATGAATCATTTAAGCTAATTCTGTATAGTTTGCATTTTTAGTCACTTTTACTCCAGGATATAAACGAGGAGTAAATCGACAGTTAAGGAATTATGAAGAATTAAACTTTTGTTCTTTGAGCGTTAAATTCGTTTGTAGTTGCTGTGAAATGGATAGCAAAACGGATAGTTTTTACACTTTCCAACAATGTTGAAAACTGCTTATTACTTTTGTTCGCCTGTCCGTCTGCCTGCGCTCTGACTCATGTAAATATGTTCCGACTGCCCTGCAATTATCGGACGTTATATATGTGAACCTAGCAGGATTCCTATTTCAAATGAAATTTGTAGAATGTTTTGTTTATTCACAGGCACAGCCAGAAGTATTCGGTTACTTTACTTCCAATTGGAGGAAAAAAATCGTTTCAAAACTTTAAAGATGTTACATCTTTTCAAGTGTAATAAAATTGATATGCGTTTACAAAGGGCACTAATAATTTATTCTGTAGGATATGTAGTATAAATAAATTGCAGTTTATTTACAGGGCCTCACAAAGAATTCCATTACACAATGATATAGATGGGGGTATCTTTGCGGGGTATTTTAATTATGTTAAGCTATTTCTTGTATAATAAAATTCTTATACATCGCTGATTCTTACAAAACGTTATTTCATGTAATATGCGAAGTGCATAGCAATGTCAGACACATACGAAAGATTTCAGATAGTATATTTTATTCGATATACACTATATTAACGATGATGTAGGAAAAGCAGTTTTAACTATGATATACTCTTTTAAGTTTCACTATATTTATGCATACCAAATGTTGTGTATAAATCATATAGCTTAAATACATGACTACACAAAAAAAATCATAAAGGTTACTGGTAAGAGCGTAAATTTCTTAAACGTGGTTTTCAAATGAATTCTCAGTAAACTGAACTGCATTTACTTTACTAAGAAATATTTGAAGAATATTGTTGTCGGTAACATTAATAATTTAATATAATAATTTAGCAAAATAATTTAGCAGAATCATTTAACATACTCATTTAATATAATAAATAAATCAAAATTAATGTAAAGTAATTTCCTAAATCATTAAAAAAGATTTATTGCAATAGTAATCATTTTCTAAAACATTAAGTGTAATATATTGCTTTTTATGTTTATAATTTAATTCTGAAATGCCGACAGATTGACGCCACTGTATTCACTTTGTTTTAATTCTGTGACGTCATGATATCTGTGTGTAAAATGTTATTAAATGATGTAGGCAGTTGTCGATTAAAATGTTGAATAGATAACAAGTGTTTTTCTTTTCCGTCTCTTGGACTTATTTTAGTGTGTTTAAATGGTCTTATGCTGTGATACTACTAATAGTAGTTTTTTAGATTGTTATAGATTAACAATATAGTTTGATATATTTAGAAAGAAATAATATATTCTTGGCGCCCAACATGGGGCGACACAGCATAAAACATGGATTTAAACATTTTAAAACAAGAAAGAAAAAGCCTAAGAATATCGTTTTCTGCCTGTGTAAATAAAATTAAAGAAGAATTGCTGAAACCGGACATTGATGTCAAGAGCTTTTCTGTTTTGCAGAAACAGTTAGAAGATAAATTCGAAAGATTAGATGGATGTCAGAAAAATATCAGTGACATTCTTTTGAAAAGTAAAGATTGCGAAAAGGAATGCGAAGATGATTTTCAGTCGGCGGAAGAGTATAGAGATAAATATCTAGAAATGAAGACTGGAATAGAAGAAAAAATTATTTCTTTACAGTTACCAGTGTTTGAAAACAGAAATGAATACTTCGAGAAAAGAAATTTTAAGCTTCCGAAGATTGAATTGAAGAAATTTAACGGTGACGTTAAAGATTATTTGTCTTTCTGGTCGCAGTTTCAGAAGATACACGAAGATAAAAGTATTTCGGAGTCCGATAAATTTCAATATCTAATTCAAGCTGTGGTTCCGAATTCAAAAGCAGCGAGGGCAGTTGAAAGTTATCCAGCAACGGCTGCTAATTATCAACAAGCAATTAATCAGATTCAAGAAAGATTTGGTAGAGAAGATTTGCTGGTTCAAGTTTATATACGGGACTTGTTATCCATGGTCATGAAAAACGCTATCGCTGGACGTGTTAAAGCAGATTTACCTAAATTATATGATGAACTAGAAGGAAAACTGAGATCGTTGGAAAGTTTGGGCCGTACTCAGGAAAAGTACGGGGATTTCCTGATACCTTTAGTAGAATCAATACTTCCCGAAGAAGTCCTGATGTCATGGGAAAGAAAAAGAAATTCGGAAGATGCAAGACATGAAGAAAGATCACTAAAAAATTTAATGTGCTTCATTAAACAAGAAGTTCAAAGTGAAGAGATGGTGGCTTTAGCGCGAAGTGGTTTCGGTGCAAGTTCAACTTATAAAAAGGGAGAGCGGGAGATTAAATTTTCGACTCCTGCTACTGCTTCTACATTAGTGAGTACGTCTTTCGGAAATCCAGGTAAGAAAGACATTTCTTGTATATTTTGTGATAAAAGGCATTTGTCTCGAGATTGTTTTACAGCTAGAAATATGACTTAAGAAAATAAGAAAAAACTATTGTTAAAGAAAAATGCTTGCTTTGGTTGCTTTAGACCAAACCATATGTATAAAAATTGTAGATTTAAAAGTACTTGTATTAAGTGTAAAAAATCTCACCATTATTTGATGTGCCCAGATGATAATATTGAAATTACTAATGATAAGAACAAAAGTGATATACATGAAACTAATACTCTGACAAATCATTCTAATATTGAAAATGTATATCTTATGACATTAATGGTTAAAGTTAAAAATAAGAATGTAGAATTAAAAGTTCGCAGTATAATCGATTCTGGTTCTCAAAACAGCTGTATCAGTAAAAAAGTGGTTGAGAATCTACATCTGGTTCCCAAGAGGAAAATTAAAATGACTCATTGCCTTTTTGGGAGGAGAGAAACCTCAGTTAAAATGCATGATGTTTATGATTTAATTATTTCTGATTTGAATGATTCCTTTAGTTTTAAAGCTGAGGTATTCTCTGAAAATAAAATTACCGGATTTGTGCCTAAATTATCTAGTGTGGAGGCACTTATTGAGCTTAGAGAAAAACAAATAATTTTACCTGATCTTGAGTCTGATGATTCAGAAATTAATTTGCTTTTAGGTGCCGACTTAATTGGCACATTATTCACTGATAAATGTAAGAAATTAAATTCAGGTTTATTTTTGTTAGAAACACGCTTAGGTTGTGTATTAACTGGAAAACCCAATCAAAACTTGAGTGGTAATTATGATAGTAATAATGTTTTGTCTGTTGTATCTTTGTATGTAAAAAATGTTCCCATTAATCAGTTATGGGACCTTGAAACGATCGGTATTGGAGAGCCTGTAGAAAATTTAAAAAATCAATATGAGCATTCCAAAATGATAGAGGAATTCAAAACCAGTATTAAAATTCTTCCGGGTGGTAGGTATGAAGTTTGTTTACCATTGAAATCTGATATGATTGAATTGCCCAGTAATAAAAAATTGGCGTGGAAGCGACATCAGAAAATGTGCGAACGTGCTGAAAAGGAGGGTATTTTTGTTGATTATCAAAATGTTTTCCGAGAATGGGAAAAATTAAAAATAATTGAGAAAGTAACGGGGAACGTCGAAAAGGGGCATTTTTTGCCGCATCGGCCTGTTATAAAAATGGACAGTGCTACTACTAAAATTAGGCCCGTTTTTGATGCATCCGCTAGAAAATACGGAAAGTGTTCCTTAAATGATGTTTTGTATAAAGGTCCGAATTTAATTTAGCAAATACCGGATATTATAGATAGGTTTCGCATTAATAAAATAGGTCTTTCTGCGGATATCGAAAAAGCTTTTTTGCAGATTAGCATAAATCCGGATCATAGAGATTTTTTACGATTTTTTTATCCTGCCGTTAATGAAGAAATTATTTATAATCATTGCAGAGTGGTTTTTGGAGTGAATTCAAGCCCATTTTTGTTGGCAGCCACGATATCCCATTTATTAGATAATGTACCTCTTAATTATAGGAATATTTCTGAAAAGTTGAAATATTCATTTTATGTTGACAATTGTGTTACTGGTGTTTCGAATGCTGCGGAACAAGACGAATTTATAGTACAGGCTGAAAACATTATGTCTCGAGGTAGTTTCAATTTGAGAAATTGGGAAAGTAATGTTCAATCTCAAAAGGCTTCAAAAAGTTCAGGTGTAACAAAATTGCTTGGGATATTGTGGGATCTGGATTGCGATATGCTTAAGTGTAATTTACAATTTGATAAATTGAGTACCAATGAAAATTTCACTAAAAGATTAATTTTGAGCTCTATGGAGAAAATTTTTGATCCAATAGGGATATTGTGCCCAGCAACTTTGCCACCGAAAATTATATTGCAACAAACCTGGAAATTAGGTCTAGGGTGGGATTCTCCTTTACCGGAGGAAATTACAAGGCCTTTCAAAAAATGGTTCAATGAAATAAATATGTTAGAAAACGTTCAAATTCCGCAATATGTTGAAATAAATGAGTCTACCGAGATGCATGTTTTCATGGACGCATGCAAAGAGGCATATGCAGCTTGTGTATTTTTGCGAACGAAAACCCCGGACGCTGTAAAAATTCAATTAATTCGAACAAAAGCTAGAGTTGTTTCTATAAAGCAAGCGTCAATTCCCAGGTTGGAATTAATCGCGTGTAATATCGGAGCTAGGTTGGCACATTCAGTACAGCAAGCACTTTGTATACAGAATATGAAAACAGTGTTTTGGAGTGACTCCATGGTTGCGTTGTACTGGATAAGTGCATACGGTGAATGGTCCGTTTTTGTTTCGAACCGGGTAAAAGAAATAAAAAGTCTTTTTCCCAATTACGAATGGCGCCATGTGCCAGGAAAAATGAATCCCGCGGATTTGATTTCTCGGGGGTGTTCTCCACAGCAATTGCTAGAATCACGGTGGTGGGAAGGGCCAGAATGGCTCATGGAGGAAAAAGAAAACTGGCCCATAACCGAAACTCTTGATAGTGAAACTCCTGAGATTGTTAGTGAAAGGAGAAAAGTGAAACTGTGTAACGTTAATACAACTGTTAAAAATACACTATATTGCCATTGATTATGGGACACTTGCGATTTTAGACATTTTACCAAATATCTAGAAAAATACATGAGGAATCATCTCGAAACTCTTAGTGTATAAATATAATAGTATACGTCATACATCTCCGTGAAGGTTTTTTACCGAAACGCCATAGGGGACCGTCAACAAATTAAAAAAGAATGAATATCTTTTGAATAACCCTGTCAAAACTAATGTAGCAAAAGCGCTCGAACTCTAGATTATGATTGAATGCCTTATTGTAATACACTGTATTCATTTTTATGCAAATAGCATGCATACTCGCAGAGTAATTAAGGTTTTTATAAAAATGGTCCCAAATTTTTCCAAGTTTTTTCATTATAATTTTCAGAGTTCTTAATATAAAATAATATTTTTTTCAGAAAATATAAAAAACAACATTGCACACAGTACCTTGTAATCAGAATTAAAAAATAATGAAAATTGTATACAAAATAAGTTGGTTTACTAAATAATTTTTTACTGCGCATGCGTCAACGATATCAAAATTTCATTTGCATATTATGTTAGCTAAATGTATAGAGCAACTTTTGTGAAAGTCACAAAATCATAACTTGAAAATTCTGACAATAATCGTCAATTGAATAAGTCGAAAATCCGTTATTCTCAAAATGAAGCAAAAACAAGAGGGGTTGTATCCATATATTCATTGATTAGTGTCAATATAGAATACACAATATGGGATGTACTACTGCATTTGGATAAAATCCCTCATTTTTTGCTTCATTTTGCAAACAACGGATTTTGTTCCTTTTCTATAGACGATTACTTTCAGAATTTTCAAGCTATGATTTTGAGACTTTTACAAAAGTTGCTCTATACATTTAGATAACATAATATGCAAATGAAATTTTGATATCTTTGACGCATGCGCAGTAAAACATTATATAGTAAACCTACTCATTTTTCATACAATTTTTATTATTTTTTAATTCTGATTATAGGGTACTGTGTGCAATGTTGTTTGTCATATTTTCTGAAAAAAATATTTTATATTAAGAACTCTGAAAATTATAATGAAAAGACCTTAATTACTCTGCGAGTGTGCATGCTATTTGCATAAAAATGAACACAGTGTATTACAATAAGGCATTCAATCATAATCTAGAGTTTGAGCGCTTTTGCTACATTAGTTTTGACAGGGTTATTCAAAAGATATTCATTCTTTTTTAATTTGTTGACGGTCCCCTATGGCGTTTCGGTAAAAAATCTTCACGGAGATGTATGACGTATACTATTATATTTATACGCTAAGAGTTTCGGGATGATTCCTCATGTATTTTTCTAGATATTTAGTAAAATGTCTAAAATCGCAAGTGTCCCATAATCATTGGCAATATAGTGTATTCCTTGGTACGCTAAGAAATTTTCAAAGTTTGAGTTGATTATTAGACTAGTTGCATGGGTATTAAGATTCATAAATAATGTGAGATCACGAAACAGTGCTAGAAAAGTTGGTAAATTATCAGTTGAGGAATTAGAATATGCTGAAAAAACTTTAATTTCAATTGTTCAAAACGAGTTTTTTCCAGATGTAGATTCGATACCTTACTTAAGCTGCTTTAAAGATGAAGATGGTATAATTAGAATAAAGACAAGGATTACAGAGCGCATTGATACACCATATTTTTTATCGCCCATTCTTCTACCTGATGACTGTATTTTTACAACTAGACTAATAGAACATTTTCATATAGCGAACTGTCATGCTGGAACTCACATTTTGTTAAGTATCTTAAGAGAAAAATACTGGATTCAAAGAGGTAGAAAAACTGTCCGAAAAGTTGTAAATAAATGCAATCCTTGTCAGCGCTACAAAATTAAATCTCGTGAATCCGATCCAGTGCCATTACCCTTTGATCGAGTAAAGGATTCTAGTGTTTTTGAAATTGTAGGCATTGATCTAGCAGGACCTTTATTTGTTAAAAACGCAGATAAAACCTGAATAGTGCTATATACTTGTGCAGTTTACAGAGCCGTGCACCTAGAGCTTGTCTCCTCTTTGTCAACTGATGCATTTTTGCTGTCTTTGCGACGTTTCATCGCGAGAAGAGGTAGACCTAAAATAATCTATTCTGATAATGGTAGCAACTTCAAAGGTGCCAATAATGATCTGTCAAAGATAGACTGGGAAAAATTATCTTGTTTTTCCGACGTGCAACGAATTGTTTGGAAATTCAATCCTCCCTCAGCCGCTTGGTGGGGTGGCTGGTTGGAAAGGCTGATCCGTGTGATCAAAGAGCTTCTCCGACGAACTCTCGGTAAAGCTGTTGTGAATTTGGAAGAATTACAAACAATTTTGTGTGATTGTGAATACGTTATCAATTCTCGTCCCCTCACATATCAATCCGAAAATCCAGAGGATTTAGTTCCCTTAACACCTAATATGTTTTTAGTGCAAAACTCTTATTCCAGTGTCACGGACATTGACGAAGTTGACGCTAAACAGTTTCGCAAACGACTAAGATACAGAGTTAAGCTCATGGAGCAACTGCGAATACGGTTTCGAACTGAATATATTGGTCAACTTCTTCAAAGACGTCGTGAAATAGCCCAGTTACCAGAGTTAAAGCTGGGTGAACTTGTGCTGATTGGAGACGATGTGCAAAAACGTCTCAATTGGCCGCTTGCAAAGATTGTGGATCTAATTCCTGGAAAAGATGGTAAAGTTAGGACTGTTAAATTGAAAACTGAACACGGTGTGATTTTAAGACCTATTCAAAGAGTATTTCCTCTAGAACTTTCTACTAATAATATGTATCCTTTCTTTTTTCAGCTGGAAAGCAGTAGTCAAGATGCTCTCGTGAGTTCTGATACTGCAGACGGGACGACTAAACCTGAAACAATGAGTTATAGAACTCGATTTGAGCGTATTTCCAAAATGCCCAAAAGATTTGGTAAATGAAGTATTTAATTTACAACATAACCCCCCTTTTGAGTAGCTAGTCAGCAACTCAAAGGGGAGAGTATGTTGTCGGTAACATTAATAATTTAATATAATAATTTAACAAAATAATTTAGCAGAATCATTTAACATACTCATTTAATATAATAAATCAATCAAAATTAATGTAAAGTAATTTCCTAAATCATTAAAAAAGATTTATTGCAATAGTAATCATTTTCTAAAACATTAAGTGTAATATATTGCTTTTTATGTTTATAATTTAATTCTGAAATGCCGACAGATTGACGCCACTGTATTCACTTTGTTTTAATTCTGTGACGTCATGATATCTGTGTGTAAAATGTTATTAAATGATGTAGACAGTTGTCGATTAAAATGTTGAATAGATAACAAGTGTTTTTCTTTTCCGTCTCTTGGATTTATTTTAGTGTGTTTAAATGGTCTTATGCTGTGATACTACTAATAGAAGTTTTTTTTAGATTGTTATAGATTAAAAATATAGTTTGATATATTTAGAAAGAAATAATAAATATAGATAAAATAATATACAAGGCTACTCAAGGAATTGGTTACACATGAGTCTATGGTTGATAATTCTGGTAAGTTAATTTAATTTTTCTAAAGAGTTTTTTAGTTTAATTAAATTTTAGCTAAATAGTGGGGGTGTGTAATAAAGATAAAAGATAAACTACAAGGGTTAACAAAGTTATTCCTGAAATTATCTATCTATTAGTTTAAGTTGCTCTGAAATTGCAACCTGTTAAACTCTCTATACTAAACTGAATTTTCACTTTACATAATACATGTATCAACCTACAGATCAAATACAGAGTTGTTCAAAAGAATTGGAATACATATTTGGCTATAAATATTTAACATACATAATATAATACATAATACTAATAAGTATAATAATAAAATGTAGTATAATAATACATTTTTAAAATGTTTTATCTGTTTTCTGAAGTGTTTAGTTAGTTTCTTATTTACCTTATTTCTCTAAATACCGAAGATTTGTTAAAGATTTCAGGACGTATTTGAAAGGGTTTCATAATCTATACTTAACGTATGCTTTTAATTTCTTGTTTAAAAATTACTCAAGAACTATCTGGCGGAATGATCTGTAAATGTACACTCATATGTTTTAAACTTCTAGAAATTTTTTTCTGTTTAAAAAAGGTTATGTTATTATTGATATTTTGTTTTAAAATTAATTTACATTTTAGAAAAATATGATTTTATTGGGATGCACTTTGATTTATTTTTAAGTGGCTGTAATGGCGTCTCAACTGATTTCTAGGTGAAAATATTTGTTAACATTTCAATAATGATAATAATAATAATCAATGAAAATAGCAAAGCTTTGGTTCCTTAAAAAATACATGGAACTGAATAATAATTATATATTAATTTGCACAATTGTAGCACAAGACTTGGTAATACGGGTATTATTGACTATCGCAGGTATAAACTTATCACGGTAATGAGTGCCGTCCATGTACATATAGCCTACAATGACTAGAAAATGTAGATAAAAAAGATTTTAAAGCATTAGTAAAATTTTAATTTAAGCTTTTACAAATTTTATAACAAAAATGCTAGAATTTGCAAGAAATATAAGGATACTTATTTTAAAGCAACATTTTAGGTTTCATTCCCAAAATTTTATAAGTATTTATATCCTTATTTGGGTCCCCATGATGGAAACATCATGGGGACCTCCATGGGTTTCCATGGGTTTCCATGAGCACATGTCGTGTAAGTCACGTACTACGATTTTGGATACCAGTATTTTAGAACGGAAAAATATTACTTATTTTATCAGCGATATTTCATGTATTGAATTAGACCATGCAAAACTTTCGAAAATAACGGTGGTCAACATTTTAGCTATTACTAATAATGTGACTTACACGACAAGTGCTCATGGAAACACCTATTTGTATATTAAAGTATTTATATCCTTCAAAGTGTTTAGATTTGCTCTTCATCATTCGAAATGTTAAAAACAGAAATCATGTTAGCCACATTAAATAAATTTACAGCAAAATATTTCTTGATACTCGAATAAAATTTCATTTTTAAGGAAGCCCTAGAAATATTATATTCACACAGATTAAAAAAAAACCTTGAGTATTTTTTTAAAGTAAACAAAACGAGTTTCCAAATGTTTCTTTTAATGTTGTGTAGAACTGCGAAAAAATAAAATACTTATTTTTAAAATGGAATTTTTTCTTTATTTTTTTTAATCAATGGCTTTGTGTTTCAAAAGATAAATAGTTGAGTTAAAAATCAAGGAATTATTTGAAAAAAGAGAAACACATTGTTTTTATCCGTAGCAAATTATGTACTGTGTAGTTATGTACTGTGTACTTAGAAACATTTATTTTTTAATACTATTTTTTTAAAGAACAGAACTAATAATAGATTTAAACCCTATAACTGATTTTTTTCAGCTAAAATTACATTTATCTTGTTGAAAAGAGTTTGTTTTCTAAATTACTTCAAAGCAAATTGTTTTTTATTTAATCTGCGAATTTAAAGCATTGATAAAATATAAGCATACTATCATTGTTACTATTTGTAAAATACGTTGCATTTACAGAGATTAAATATCTATGAAAAATAATGCTTCTATGCGTTCGCAATTATATAAATACCCAACACCTATAGTCATAGGCTGATCTGTTCATCTGTCCGTATATAACAACACGAATTCTACTGAACGGAATGTTTTGAAATTTAAAATTTATAATTACAAAGAATTTTGTCCAGTCATTTCAATTTTTATGAAATTCGACTCAAAAAAGACATTGGTGAAAATTTTCTTCTTTCCATTAAAACTGTTTTTGTGTAATTCTTTTAAAAATGCTTCATGATAGATAAGGATTCTAAGATGTTATGTTGGTTACATGCTATTTAACATGAAGTCATATTATTCTTGTATTATTGATTTTAATATATGGGTCATTCTTCAAAGAGTGTAACATTTCTGTTACATTCAATTTACAGTAAAAATTTTAAAAATATTTCTTTTACTTATATTTTTTAATTACAAAATATTTATGTTAACATAAATATATACCCATTTTTTAAAAAATAATTTTTTATTTATTAGTTTTTGGTGAAAAGCATATTAATTCTCACGTCCGTGGCATGTCACACACATGATGTGTCTGTCAATGTTGCTTAATAACTTGTTTAGTTTGAAAAAGATAATTTAGCTATTTATTATTCCTTCCATCTGAAATATTTAATATTTAAGCATTTTTAAATTTGATAGATTTTGATTTAAGTTGTTTTAGTAGAAGAATTATGTGTCATTTTCTACTCCGTTGCCCAAACATTAAATGCCTTTTTTTTCAATAAAAATGGCAGTACTGGCACCACCTTTTATTTTTCATGATGCAAGTCATCCATTTTGTTAATTTGAGCAATAAAAAAGTTCTGAGATTTTAACTGAAGAACAAAAAGACAGATTTTTATATATATATATATATGTATATATATATATATATATATATATATATATATATATATATATATATATATATATATATATATATATATATATATATATATATATATATATATATATATATATATATATTACAAATTTAAAATTTTTTCGCCAAAACTAACCTTTATACTACCTTAATTTTCTTATAATAATGTTCCGTACTTACTTCAAATTATTAAATTCAAATCTTGTTTCTAGATCTAATCTGTTAATCTGTATGCAGACGATATAAATTCTTAATTTGCCTTAAAAAACATTATTCCAGTATGCGTAAATTTAAAAAGATGGCTCTAAATTAAAAATATTCTTAATTAAAACTTTATTTCTAAACATTCCAAATAAAACTGATTTCTTCTATGTTTTTATCAACCCTTTTTAAGAAAATCTTATTAAATTTATTCCAAAACCATACCTTTCAAAAAATATCATTATTTTATTTTATCTATTTATTTATTTTTCCGCCGTCAACCTTTGATGTGTGCATTAATAAATTCATTTCTTTTCTTTTTCTCTTAAAATTAATCATTTATAAAAATCGTCTGCCTAAGAAATTATGAGTTGATCATAAATTGGTTAAATAATATATTTTTTTTAAAATAAATTTATCGTCTGTGTAAAATAGTCTCGTATCTGGACAAGAATTCTGTTTACAAAAAAGGATGATGGTTTGAGATTACAGAAAGTTCTAGAATTTTCTTTTTAGTTTTAAAAGGTGGAAGTCTCGAGATGAGAAGGGGAGAGATTCTGGAGTTCTTTCGTTCATGAGTACGGCTGATTGAAGTAAATGATGGAATATTTTTTGGATTTTCGGTAAAAGATCGTTTGCAAAAAGGAGCTTTTCCCTCTATAATGACTACAGTTGAATAAATAAACTTACAGCTACCAATGAGTGATTTTTTGGATCTGCTACATTTATTTATTTTTTATTTTTCCCTCGCTGGCCATGACTTCTGTGCAAAGAATGGGGACCCTGGCGATGATGTTTCTGGCTCCTAACTTTAAAATGTCACAGTCTTTTCTAGAGTCGACAGGATGTTTTATGCCTGCGCTGCCTTTTTTTGGTTTTTAAAGAAACTTGCTATGGAGCGAAGTGATAATAAAAACTGTGGATCGCTGAATAATTTGCCCGTCATTATTGGATGTGTTCTTAAACAAAAACTGCCATAGTCTCATGATTTCTGGAGTGACAAAAACAGAGGAATGGTTCCTGTAAAGTGCTTTGGTCGAGAAAAAGTAGTCCTCTTATGATGAAAAAGAAGAAAAAAAAATAATAATAATTACAAGACCATTTCTTGTTAATTGGTGAAAATAAAAATATTTTTTCGAGATAGTTGAGACCCATAGGATTTCGGTGAGATTTTTTTTTCGTAGTGTTTTGATTATTATTTGTATACTTTTTATGTATTTATTTAAATTAATTATTCTCTGTTTGTCAGGTTTATTTATTTGATTATTTGTCTGTGAATTTTATTTACTTGCCTATTTATGAGTATTATTATTATCATTATTATGTGTTGGAGATAGAAACATTTTTGTTCTTAAGGATTAGATTGAAGTGTATGGTATTCTTAGACAATTACTGTTGCATATTAAGATTATTATGATATTTTTATGCACGATTAAAGATAAGTTCGTAATAATAATGAAGTATAAAAGAACTTAGAAGCTCAAGTTATTTTTTTTTAAAGTACATTTTCTAATTTATTGATATTTGTTTGTTATCAAGAACTATTCTCAGAATACAGTATTTTCATGATAATGTTCCTACAACTAAACATTTGAGCTGAAAATTAAGTTAACATTTATGTTTTTCCTTTTATTTGTTAGAATTTCTGGTTACAGTGAGCTTTGGTTCCCGGATTCTTATAATTTATTTAAATTCAGTAAGAAAGATGGAACTGTGCAAGGCTTTTGCTAGAATTTTGACTGATAAATATGATTAATTTTTTCAGTAAATTTTGTGATTTTAAGTAAGGAATTACCTATAATTAAAATTTTTGAATCTGTTTATGATCTATAAAATAATAGAATTAAAAGTTGATCCCAATTTAAGGTATAACAATGATGTTTACAATTTCTATTTTATTAGATAAAATTTCTGGTTAATGTTAACAGCTAAATATAGTCACAATTTCACGATAGTTTTGATTCAGATTTTTTTTTTAAATGGTGGGTAATGGTTTTGTGTGAGGTAGTTAAAATGTATACTACACCAGTAGACAAAGCCCTCAAAATTGCGAAAGCGCGAACTCAGGAATTTCACCTTAAAAGTAAAAGACTCTATGATCGAAATTTTGTCGAATGCCCATTAAAAATACAAGACTCTGTAATTTATGAAGAATTTAAATACCCTAACACTCGAAAATTAGAACCTACTTTCTCTGGACCATATAAAATTATAAATAAACTTTCTGATGTTACTTATGAAATAGATAAATTTAATTATGAGACAGGACAGAATTCCGTTATTGTGCATGTTTCTAAATTAAGACCCTATTTTTCACCAGAAGATTTTAAACTGTTTCATGAGCAACCCAAAAAACAAACAAAACCTCAAATACAATCACAATCACTAGATCAAACTAAAGTCACGACAGTAGATTAAATTTTAATTCTTATTCTTTAAATATTTTATCACCATAATTTTCAAAATTAGCAGGTATGTTCTTGGTGCGCAACAAGAATATTACTTGTTTTTGGGAGTTTTTGGGATTAAATTGGGCTCCTTATGCAGGCATAAGGTGTGCACTTTGATTGTAAAGGCTTTCAAATTGGTGTTGATAAATTAATTTTAAGTGTATTTAAGTCTAACTATATTTACTCATTTATTGACATTAGTATTATTCTACTTATTCAGCAGATATTTATGTTATAACAGTTATAAAATCTGATGATTCTACTCAAACCTATAACATAATATGTGATTTTCAGTGTTTGTGAAAACTACAGATATTAAAAGTTATTCAAAAAAGCACACTATTTTTATTTCCATTTCTCAATTAAGAATGACACCTTTTATTCCTATTTGTATTTTATTATTAAAGTTTATAAACCATGTGTAGATAAAACATTATTCTACATTTGGCATTGAAAACTTATAACCAAATTTGACAATTTTGTAAAAGAGTATCAGAGAGGAATTATTGTAAGGAAATACTGGTTGAGAGTCCATTTTCTAAATAGTTAGATTTAATTTTATTTGGATTTTGGAATTATTATGATTTTTTTTTTATTTATACTTTCGGCTAGCAAAAAATACTTTCTTATGCTATTAGAAGATAAGAAAATTATTTAGTTGCTATGTAATTATTTTTATCCTCAACCAATATTTTCCCTATCAATAATAAACAAATTGTGATATTTTCTTTTGATTATACTCTTGTTTTATTATTATTATCATTATGATTTCTATAATGAAGTTTAGTATTAATTATACTCTTATTGGGAAATATTAGGATATGGAGTCTTATTATACTATCACTTATTATTGTTGTTATTGTTATTATTTAAATTTTTCTATATTATTTATTATTGATATTGAGAGTGATGCTATTTATTATTAAAAAAATTGATATATTATTGAAAAAAAAATTTGATTGATTGTTAAAAGATGTTGGATCCAACATAACATAAAAAACAAAGATTAAACTAGATTTGGAGATCTTTAATTAAAGAGACTGTATTCAGTGAACATTGGAAAAGACTTTTATACACAATGGAAAGACTTTTTTCATTTGAAGAAATTTATTTAAAATAACCTATGCATTAAGTTATTTGTAATTATTTAAACTTCCATGAGAACGAATTTTTATTGTTTTTATTACATTTTTTATCTCTTGCTTATTTATATTTATAACTTATTTACTGTTATTGTATGTAGTATCTCCTATGCACTTACAAATAGTAAGTGATATTGTAACAGTATTGTATATCTTTCAGGGAAATGCTCCTACCTAAATTTAATTCAGATTAATTTCCTCTTAACTATTTTATTTTAATCGCTAATATTTTTATATTGCGTTAAATTTCTTTTCTTCCATCTCTTGGCTTCCTGGGTTTGACAGTTTTATTCCAAAATTTGACTTTTCTAAATTATTATATTTCTGTTGTCTGAACTTGTAGTTTTATTTAACTATCAATTTCATACAAATTTTCGGGGAAGGGGGATAATATTACAAATTTAAAATTTTTTCGTCAAAACTAACCTTTATACTACCTTAATTTTCTTATAATAATGTTCCGTACTTACTTCAAATTATTAAATTCAAATCTTGTTTCTAGATCTAATCTGTTAATCTGTATGCAGACGATATAAATTCTTAATTTGCCTTAAAAAACATTATTCCAGTATGCGTAAATTTAAAAAGATGGCTCTAAATTAAAAATATTCTTAATTAAAACTTTATTTCTTAATATTCCAAATAAAACTGATTTCTTCTATGTTTTTATCAACCCTTTTTAAGAAAATCTTATTAAATTTATTCCAAAACCATACCTTTCAAAAAATATCATTATTTTATTTTATCTATTTATTTATTTTTCCGCCGTCAACCTTTGATGTGTGCATTAATAAATTCATTTCTTTTCTTTTTCTCTTAAAATTAATCATTTATAAAAATCGTCTGCCTAAGAAATTATGAGTCGATTATAAATTGGTTAAATAATATATTTTTTTTAAAATAAATTTATCGTCTGTGTAAAATAGTCTCGTATCTGGACAAGAATTCTGTTTACAAAAAAGGATGATGGTTTGAGATTACAGAAAGTTCTAGAATTTTCTTTTTAGTTTTAAAAGGTGGAAGTCTCGAGATGAGAAGGGGAGAGATTCTGGAGTTCTTTCGTTCATGAGTACGGCTGATTGAAGTAAATGATGGAATATTTTTTGGATTTTCGGTAAAAGATCGTTTGCAAAAAGGAGCTTTTCCCTCTATAATGACTACAGTTGAATAAATAAACTTACAGCTACCAATGAGTGATTTTTTGGATCTGCTACATTTATTTATTTTTTATTTTTCCCTCGCTGGCCATGACTTCTGTGCAAAGAATGGGGACCCTGGCGATGATGTTTCTGGCTCCTAACTTTAAAATGTCACACACACATATATATATATATATATATATATATATATATACATATATATATAATTAAATGGTATTATTGAGAATTCTCACTTCCACGAACTTGAAGTTCAGGTTGGTAAAAGAATGTAGAAATACATAGTTCGTCTGTTTAAATATGCTTAAAGTGTGCAAATTGTAATACCAATACCAAATAAATAAATAATTATATCTATTCTTGAAAAAAAAAAAAAACATATTTATTAAGACTATTTTTACAGAAGCTTCCCCACCTCCGTGATATTTAAAGCCCATTTCCGTGAATAAGGTTATGTATATTTTTTTATTTATGAGTAAAATAAGTAAAATTAAGTAGGACCATTGTTCATGAATACTAGTAGTAAAAGTTTGATATAAAAATGAAAGAAAGGGAAATGCATATTTTGAAATTGAAAAATATTTTTGTTCAAAAGTTACACTTTCTGGAGAACGACCCTAATGTAGTCGTAATAAATTTTGCACTCGTGGATTTTTGCATAAGAGCACTAAAGCTATTCCATGAAGATCTAACTATTTACAACACTATGTATAGTACGAACTCACCTCCTTTTCCACGTTTGATGGGCAATTTCCAAGTTGTTTAGAATTGTCTTAACATCTCTGAGAAATCACAATGTCTAATTAAAATGCCAAATCAAATTTAGGAATTGATATGTAAGAACAATTAAAATATTAATTTATTAGATAGTACATTTCTATAAATATGATTAATACACTAGTTATTTTAATCATTATGCTTTAATGAAATAATATAATCAGATCAGTAATTTTACATCACATGTCACGCAAAATATTTTATTATAGCATCGCTCCGAAAGAAGCATTTATTTAAAATGTCAAGAATTTGCATTAATTTAAAAAGAGATTCTTTAAATAAAAAAATGCTATCATAAAAGGCACATAAGGATATTTATAATTCCTAATATACTCTTACATAGGAGTCGAAAATAATATTTTTGAAAGTAACATTTTTATGTTAAAAAATTTGTCATAGAATGACAAGTCTCAATCGAAAGTTTTCGAATTTTTATTATTTGTCTAGTCTCTCATCATTATCGATGATGAGAGCATCTGGAGCTTTAGCATCCTTTCAACTCTTTATGTCCCAAATTATGAATTCTTGTACAGTCGTTGGAAGCAAAAAGGAAAAACCCTCTACTAAATCCTCAACAAATTATTGTAGAAGAAATTTACTGCTACCGATCGGATATAAAGTCTATTTTTAAATAATGTGTATAAAATTTGCTTAGGGGGTCATCTATGTATTTAAACAAACCCTAACTTAATTTTTTTTTTACCAGCATTACCTACATCTGACAGCAGAAATAAATTCCACACCTTTCAATTAGCCTAAAAACAAATTTACATGAAATTCGTACGATAAATTTCCGAGAAATTAATTATTTTAAGACGAGTATATTTTAGGCGCTGTATCCAAATTGAAGTTCAGATTTTGGTTGTTGACCAAGAGAGTCCTTTTCTTGATCAAGGCTCTTATAAAAGTCACTGAAGACCGCTAAATTATAGGATAGCATATATCCATTGGCTCGTGCAGAGTATGGAAATCCCGTCATACTCTGCCGGCTATTTGCAAACAGCTGATGACAATAGAATAAGAAAAAAAACTATTGATTTTAATAAATATCGTGAACAACTTTAACTTTTATTTTTTCTTATGTATATTTCACCGAAGCAGATACTTCAGATTAAGGTCAAAGTTGGTATGGTATTGAACTAATAATATTGAAATATTAATATGCGTAACTACATTTTGAAATATTAAAAGTTATGTATGACATAGAAGAAAGTTTTGGGGTAGGTACGTCCAACTAGTATGCAGGGTTCACTCTGGCTTTTGACCAACACTAGCGATTTAGCAAATAAGACATAAAAAATGTAGCCAAATGAAAAAAAAATATTAGCAATAGATTTTCGTTAAATATTTAATCCTTTTTTTTTTTAATGTTTTCTAAAGTAAGATATTTTTTTATCATTGTTTAGAAATTATAAATTCTAATAACGCTACGAAAACTAATAAAAATATGTACATTTAAGTGTCTAATAAATGCGTAGATGTTTCAAACATTCTTTAAGCGATAAATTGCTATGAAATTTCGACGATAACTAATAGAAAGAATTAATAATTGGTCAATGATACTTTCCATACATCTAATAAAAAGTACGGTAAATGGAAAATTCAATGCCACTTTTCAGCAATACTTTTATTGATTTGGCGAGTGATGCGAGTAATTTTGCTTGTGATTTTATCGACGCATAGACCGTGATAAACTGACAACAGGAAAATTTATGTGTCTTTTGTTGCTGCTAAACTGAATTAGTGTTGGGTAAGTAATAATATTGTAAAGTAAGTAAATAATGTTGTAAATGGCATGGTACGGTTGAAATAGAAAAGCGACATCAATTGTAGAGTAACGTAGATGAGAATCACAACTGTAACCACACACAAATTGGATGAACAGAAAATGAGCACTCATAATTTGGCGAGTCGGATTGTTCATTTACTCGCCAAATGAAACTTTTATCGCAGTTTGGCGTGATGGCGAGCGACAACGAAAACCCCGCTAGTTTGTTTTTGTAAATGAACGGAAAGCTTAGATCCATCGATAATTATTAGAAAGAACGTTGCATTGTTCTTCAGAGATATATATCGATTTCATATATACGTGTGTATCAATAAAATGTTCCGTAAATGATTTTTTTTCAAACAATTATGTAACAGAATTCCTTTATGCTTTTTTATTAACGAACTAAATGCATAATTTTCGATGGCGGACTTTAAAAACATATAAAATGATCTCATGTAATATGAGTACACTAGCTGTTTAACCCGTTCTATGCACGGAACTTACATAATTTAAATTCTGCATAAATGAAACTAAAATTAACATAAAACCATAATAGCAACAAACTTCTTTAAAATATCTAAATAAGTAATAAGAATTTCCCTGTTAAATTGTTGAGTTGATCAATGACTATTTGATTTAGAAAAGTATCTTTATACTACTGTGCCTTTCATTTAATTTATCATGTTGCTATGGCAGCAAACGCCAAAACGATATCTTTGGAATAAGAGATATAATAGAATAAAAAGTTTTGTTGATGATTGTGATGCAATGTTTTTCTTTATTTTCATGAAAAAAGGTAATAATTAAGCGAACTTAAATAATCTCTAAATATTTGCATCTGAGGTAGAAAAATTATCGTATACAGCTTCTTAGTGGCGTATGTAATATGTATATCTTATATTGCAGTAAACATTTCAATCTGGTTGGAACTCCCGCGATTTCGGGTTGAACATAAACAAAAAGACAAAAATTTGTCAAAAACATTTAAATAAAATTTATTTAAAATTTTCGAATTTTTTTTTTCTTAATCATACATGGGGGAGGGGCTCCTTACCATAACCCGTGTTCCAAATTTTTTAACTTTGCTCTGGGTAGTTTCCGGGTTTTTTAAATTACATAGATACGCGCACGGATTTCTATAGGATAAATGATTTTTTTCAAAAAAAAAAAAAAAAATTAAGACAAATAAATTCCGTGATCAATGCGTGTCTTGTGTAATAACAGTCATGTGTTACATACGCTATGGATTAAACTTTAATATTCTGAATTAACAATAAACAAATTTTAAATGAAATTTCAGTTTTACAATTTCTGGTATTAAAAATTTTAAACTTCTAAACATCAGGCATTTTCAAATTTTACATCGTCGTATAGGGGAAAAATATACTTTTAAATTCAATATGTTTGAAAACTGTATCTCAATTTGCTTTTTAGTTATTAATTTTTTTTTTGTTTTTTTTAATACCTTTTTTGTCATTGTGGCAACAGAAGTACGTCAGATAAGTCTCAGATATATCTATTCAAGTTCGAGAACAACAGCCATTTTCCAACTAATTAAAAAGCGCAAAAATTCGTTAAAAAATATAGAAAAAAATATAATGACCCCAATCGTTCATGGACCCCTACCAGCAATCCGTGTGGCGAATTTTGTAGCCCTGCACCCTGCGGTTTCGGAGTTTTTGAGCGTACATAGATACAGGCACATATTTTATTAGTATATATTTACGAGAGTTAAACTGTGGATAGACAGAGAGATGGTCAGATGGCCAAACATATAGCGAGACAAATCCATATCATAAAAATTCAGGTCATCCTTATTCAGCTACTCTGTTAAAAAATTTGTGTGAAATTCCGGAGAATTTACGGGTTATCCATTAGCTTAAGTCTTATGTAAAATTACAAAGATTAGAAAAACAGAGACTGAATGGAATTCTTTTAACCAAGAACTAGCGTAGGGGAGAGTGGTGTACCTTGGACATATGTGTACCTCGGATCTATGCTAATTTTGGCTTTACTTGTTTAGATCATTAAACAAGGACATTTGTATATTAAATATTTGCCATCAGAGGTCTCATTTAAGTTCTTGGCATTTGTTTAGAAGCTCAACTAAATGTACAATTTCTAAAAAAGGAAATTCACCTTTCAAAAGTATATTTTTCTTAATTATTTCTATGTTATTTTTATGCTAAAACATATCTATTTTTTTAAAATGAGGATTATGCATTATAAAGCAATGTTCTGGCTGCTACACCATGTGCTTTAAATAAAGTTAGACCTAACCTTAACACCATGATTAGTGGTTTTGTTTTTAAGTGTAAAGTGGTGTACCTTGAATCTAATAAAATTAGTGTACCTTTGACTGGGTCCAAATACACTAGGTATTATCTAATGGATCTGAAAGGCAGATCAAGAGGTTAAAATTTGGAATTAACTTATCTAATTACAATATAGGCTAAAATTAAATATAATTACTAACATAAATAAGTTTTAGTGCTTTTGTGATTATAGTAAATGCAAATGTTCTGAAGTTTTATGTCTATTTAGACTTTGTTATTTTTATAACCTAATAAACAATAAAATGTATCAAAAAATTATATATGTACCTTCTTGATTAATAAATGTTGATTTTATTCCCTAAAAACAAGTTTTTTTCCATTCTTAATAATGAGACCAATGTACACCACTAGTGGTGTACCTCGGTCCTATTTTCATTTTATATTTAATTCAAAATTTTTCATGGAAATTATTTATATAAAATTGTAAGACAAATATATATAGTGTAAAACATCATAAAGTTTTATAATTTTTATTTTATTTTATTTTATTTTTTATTTTATTTTTTTTTTAGTTTTGGAAATTTTTAAAAAGATTAAAAAATATAAACTGAAAATACCACCAGGTTAGGGGAAGGTATACCACCTTCCCCTAAATTTACACAGAATGTCGCTCTTTTTTCCTGTGTTTTAACAGAAATTTTTAACAATGTATCATCATGTATGTGAACGAAAAAAAAACAGAATGATTAGAGAATTTCTTTCAAAGAAATGCAGATGAATGTATTTAAAAATTATCTCAGTATCTGTAAAAAAAAAATATATATATATATGTACATATTCTGATAATTTTTATTTAATTAAAACCTATGAACTTTAATTTTTTTTCTTTCTTTTTTGATTATTTGTACAAGAAATTTTTCAGAATAATTAGCTCAGACTTTTTAATTTTAGAATATTTTGAATTAAGATTCTTTTTACTAAACTGCATCAAAATTTATGAATGATAATGACTTCACAGTATAATTAATTATGTACAATAATATCTTATTTATTTTTTAAATGCATTCATCAGATGTTTAAGCATACATTAATTAAATTACCCGACTTGGTCTTTCTGAACACATATATTACGAAAATAGAGAAAACCTGCATCAGTTTGCGCCTTTACAGAAATATTTCATTATGAATATTATTATTTACTTTTTCATCATAATATGGTATTCTTATTAAATAGATCTTTTATTCGGCAGAATTTTTTTATATTGGAAAGAAGCAGCTGGTTGTTTTCTCACGTGTTGCATTAAATCAGCAGCATATTTATAATTAATGCCCACGTAACGAGCAAATTGCAATATTATATCATATTAAACTTGATCTAATATTTAATTAGATTTTTATAAAGACGCGTTTGTTTTTGCGATTTTATAATTAAATTTATAAATGAGTACAATTTAACATACCATTATAACAAAGGTCAAATCTATGTGTGTGTGATGCTTACGTCATTTTGTGAATGGCAATAGCATAGGATCAAATTTAAATTTTACTTAATTTTGTTGGAATTTAATAAAATTACAAAATTTCTATGTTGCATTTTTCTGCATTAAATCGTTTTCAGACTTTTGAATTTTAAATTTTCATAAAGTTTTAAAATCAGAAAAAATCACTTTTTATTGTGCAATCCTTCCTTAAGTTTGTTAATGACCCGAGTTTTTTAGGGATGTTTGAAGGGTTGACCTAGGATTGACTTAAGCTTTTAAGAGAGAGGAACATCGATACGTAGCAGAAAAATTAAAAGGATCCCACTATGTATAAAGCGTAGCCTAAGGACTAGTATTTGGGCCTTCCTTGAATAAAATATGGGACAAAGTGTTGGCCAATCTGTTGTTAAGCAGTGTATTGTGTATATATGGATATATTTGGGTATTTAGTAATTACGTATATTTGGGTATATAAGTATTGAGTCACTAGAGCTCTTGACATTACACTGGTGAACCAATGTTTCTGTTAGTTTGTGGTTGAGGCAATTGGTTGAACCAGTTAATGGAGGTCATTTTTTAGTTAGGTGGGGCGGTTTATTGGTTATTTGAAGTTGACTTATCAAATTCCTGAAATGATCTAAATAAGTTGTTGTTTATTATTGAAATTTCATAATTTATAAGTCCCGTAAGAGGACATCGTGAACTCCCTTTGGTTGAAATGTGAAGTGAACTGAGTAGAGAATAAAATGTTGTTGTTTAGAGTGTGCAAAAAGAATGGCGACCAGAGTGTTCGCTACGTATAGTTTGTGAATAGAATAGCGACCAGAGTGTTCGCTAATTATAGTGTGTTATTAAAAATATTTTGAAGATACAGACCAAAAGTTTTATTATTAAAAGTGTGTTTAGTGTGCTTTAATTAGTAATAGTATACATATACATTTTTTATGGTCTGTCGAGCCGGAGACGAATCAGCGACCTATGGATAAGTAAATCGTACAAATTTAATTTAAATAAGATTTTAGTTTTGGATAATGTGCTGCTATTGCCCTTGGATAAGATGAAGAGGGTAAGTTTTTACATATTTATTACTTGAATATAATTGTATTTCTTTGAAAATATTTATTAGGATGGAATCTGTATAAAAGGAAAAAAACAGATATTAAAATCTAATGTAACCAAGGTAACGAAAGAACTCGAAAATAAACATAGTTTGGATAAGTTTAAATTAGAACTTTACGAGAAAAAATCGTTTGCTTTTGAAAAGAACTTATAGAGATATTTAGGAAAATTTTTCAATTTTGTGATAATAAAGATGTTGATAAACATATATTGTTGAACAACAATCTATTCAAGAAAATATAGATAAAATATATTTAATTGTAAAAAGAAAGTTAAGTGAATTAGCTCCAGTTTTAACAAAATGTGAAGTAAACACGAAAAGTGAAGTAAATGTTAGCGAATCAATCCGCTTACCTAAATTAAATCTTCCAACATTTAGTGGGCAATTGCATGATTGGTTATCTTTTACAGATATTTTTCTTTCTAGCATTCATAATAATTCGTGTTTATCAGCTTCACAAAAACTGTCCTAATTAAAATTATCGTTGCATGCTGATCCTTTAAAGATCATTCAGTCGATTCCAGTTACTGATGCTAATTATGAAAAAGCGTGGAATCTTTTAGAAGATAGATTTTCGAATAAACGAGATCAAGTATTTGCGCATTTGAAGCGTTTTATGTCCCTTCCTTCCATACAAACTGAAAATCCGTCCTCTATATTAAAATTAGTGGACAATGTAACTAAATGTATTAGATCATTAGAAGTTCTTGAACAAAAAATAGAGGGATTTTCAGACACTATGTTTGTATATATGGTAATACAAAAGTTAAATTCTTCGTGTAAGCTTTGGTGGGAAAGAGAATCCAAAAAAAATGAAATACCGAAAATATCAGAATTGTTTTCCTTTTTAAAAAATCATGCTCGAACTTTACAAGCTTCTAAAACAACCAGTAACACATTTAGTCAAAAAAGGCAAGCTAAAGAAAAAACGCCATCATTTTACACTAGTGCGAAAAATTCTAAGTGCATTTACTGCAAAAATGATTCACATTCATTATTTAAATGCAATGTATTTCAGAAAATGCCAGTTAATGACCGCATTGATTTTGTTAAAAGAAACAAAGTTTGTTTCAATTGTTTATCATGTTCAAACCATTCTGCGAGAAATTGTACATCTAAGTATTCGTGTATGTTTTGCGGCAAGCATCATTTATCTCTTCTTCACATACAAAGGGAAAAAATAGACGATTCTACGTCAGTGAAACTCAATAAACAATCATCAGGAGGGTTAAACGAGATTGCGAATTCATCTGTTGCCAACCAGGATAAGTCATACGACTTAAACCCCGAAGCTTTGAGCTTTGAAAGTAGGAATAGTAATTTCGCAGGAACTTCTGTAAATAATTTATGCCAAAAGAGAAAAACCACTATTTTATCTACTGCTTTAATTTATATTGAAAATGGTTCAGGTGAATTTATACCTGCGCTTGCATTAATAGATATCAGCTCAAATAACTCATATATTTGTGATAATTTTGCAAAATTATTAAGATTTAGAAAGGAAAAATTTAATGTTTCCGTTTCATGTTGGAATGATTCTCATATTAATATAAATGGAAAATTAGGGCCACTATTTCGAATAAGGTTGATTATAAGAGAACAATAGAATTTTTGATTGTTCCAAAGATAACAAACCTTATACCAGGACATTATTTTAAATTTTCATTTGCCGAGGTGTGAAATTGGCAGATCCAAATTTTAATGAATCTAATAAAATAGATCTTCTAGGAACTCAGTATTTCTACTAATTATTACAAAATGGTCAAGTCCGCTTAAAAAATTCTAATGTCATTTTACAGAATAACGTATTTGGTTATGTAGTGGGAGGTTGTATCTCTAATTCGAATACTGGTAATATGACAAATGGATCAAATTTATATGCTCTTATTCAAGCATACACAGGCATTCAAGGCATTCAGCCATTATCAGGCACATTCCCTCCTGTTGGTATCCAACAACCTCAAATTTCACCTGGTAAACAACTTGAAGGGCCTGATGGAGCTAATCTCTTCATTTATCATTTGACTCAAGAGTTTACAAATTCTGATTTAGCTCAGACATTCGACCCAATTGGAAATGTTATCTCTGCAAAAGTGTTTATCGATAAACAGACAAACCTCAGCAAATGTTTTGGTTTTGTTAGCTATGATAACCCTAACAATGCCCAGGCTGCAATTCAGTCAATGAATGGTTTTCAGATTGGAATGAAAAGACTAAAAGTTTAGCTGAAGCGTTCTAAAGATGCTTGTAAGACATACTAAATGCACATAACCGAACTTGCACGCAGTTTTCCTACTAAGAAAGTGTGTGTATATTTGAAAAATTTTATCCTGTCGTTATTCTGTGTTTACAAATGTGTTGAAATATATATTTCTGTTTTTTTAAAAAAAAGATTATATTATTAGTATTATTATTATTGCTGTCTTGAAGCATACATGATTCGGAAAAGTTTTGTTTTTAAAAACTAATCTATATTTTCATGTTTTTCCTAAGTGTTTGTGTCCATTGATGTCATACATATTAAATATTTTGCCCACGGTGTGAAACATTGCTTTTAAACTGAGTTTCTGACTTGTATAAAGTTTTAAAATCAAAAGGAAATTGTTGTATCGTATTTGTTAGGATTTTATAGCAAAAAATGTTGATTGTACTTATTAGTCTGCAATTTGTGACCCCTGATCATGGATACTTCAAGGACTAAATTTATATTACTAGTAACTTGTAATTGTATAAAGAAACCAAATAAGATATATTTTATTTTATAAATGCTTGTGAGCTGTGTACAAATTATATGCTGTTGATAAATACCTAGATGTTGTACGATTCATATATATCTTGCTGTAATTTGTTTGTTAGTATTTTAAAAAGTTTTAAAAAATAATCGTGAAAGGTCTCGTAAAATTGCGTGCAATATTTATTAACTGTGAAAATTTTCTCCTACTAATGGCCTTAGTTAAGTTTATATTGTTAAAAGTTTGAAAATGTTTAATTTTTCCCTCTTGTTTAAGGGTACAAAAGTGCCCAATTGAAATTTTTATCTATCCATAAATTTCATATTGAATTATATTATATATTTTATTTTTTAACTGTCTATTTTTATGATAAAAAGTTAATTAAATCCAATTGATTTTTTAAATCATCAGATTTTAAAACATGCACCTTTTATATAAACATTTTAATAAAAATTTTAATTTTACTTAAGAAAGGTGTTATAATAAAAATAAAATACATTGACATGTTTCGGAAGCGTCAAATAAGTCCCATAGTCATTATATAAATAAAACAAAATTTCAAAATATTTCTCGGTCAATACAAATGACAGGTGACAATGAGATATAAATAACAAAAAACACGCGCTCTATTGCAAAAAATTAAATTAAAATATAGACCATGATCTAAAATATGAATAAAAATTAAATTTCAAAATATTTCACGGTCAATACAAATGACACGCGACAATGAGATATAAAAACACCAAAAAACACGCGCGCTATTGTAAAAAATTAAATTAAAAATAGACCATGATCTAAAAGAAATTCCAACATGGTTCATCCTATTCATGCTCCTTCGAGGAATATTTTCATTAGTTCTAACCGTAACTTAGGAATAATAAAAGAAACGGTATCATTGCAAACCAGATTATTACGCGTATAAATTTCAATGGACTGTCTTATAATAGATTTACGATTACAATTTGATATGAAACATAATTTACTTTGACTAAACAATATTTTTATCTCCTCATTTAAATATGTTCTTGATAAGGCAATTGTTAGTACGTCCAAATTTAATATCAGATTCATGCTCACCTTTTCTAATTCCAAACTTTCTCCCAATCATGCCTATGTAATAAATTAAGTCACCATTTTCAGTGATATAAGGTATTTCATAAACTCCAGCAAGATCATCATGTCCTATAGGATCCCCTTGCTTATTAAGTAAACATCTTAATTTTGGTGGAGGAGTTGCAATCAATTCAATATTAAACTTTTTTAATTTAAATTTTAGTTTCTCAAAACTGCCTTTCAGATATGGAAAAGAAACTCTTTTAAAATTTTTAGAATCATCTCCTTTATTGAATTCTATATTCAGTTAACCCTAAATATTGTTGTTTAGGCTTCCCTTTTCTATAATAATTAATTAATTTATAATTAATTGTATTTATTGAAAATTAAATTAATTAATTATTATAGAAAAGGGAAGCCTAAACAACAAGCTCTAGTCCAAGTTTGTCTTTTTATTGTGTTTCTTTAAAAGGAACCAAAAAAAAAATTGTAAAGCATGTATTTATTAAAACGTCTGCCTTAATATGTTTGGCACTAAAAAAAAATTGTGTACCAGACAGACTTCTGTCTGACTTTGTTGGTGTGAAAGCAAATAGTGATTAATTAAAAGAAAAAAACAAATTTTGTCTACATGTAGTTTCTGTGGCTAAATGTCTAGTCGTAAAGCACATTTTGCATGGAACCCATGCTCAGCTCACTGTCAACTGTCGTATCTGGTGTCTTCTGTCTGTCTGCTGCTTTTTGCACGATCTGTGTGTAAGTGTTTCTGTCTTGTGAATGCATCAGAGATCATATTTTACATCACTCTGTGATTCGTGATAACTGCTGCCCAACTATTGAGATATAGGTACAGAACGTGTTTCAAATATAATTGAGTCAGTGTAATTCTTAGCAAAAGAAATGATAACACTAAAATTAAAATGAAAAAAAAAGCTGTTTTCTTATTTTTTTTGTTTTTACATGATTTTTCTTTTATTGTGCATTGTAGCTATAGTTTAAGTTATTTTTTTAACTGAATTTATTTATAAAGCATTTACAAAAAAAATCTTTGTTTTACTGTTTGTTTTTATGAAATTTTAACTATTATGTTACAATAGTGTAAAAAAAAGGGGTTAGCAGTACAGAAGTTAATAATATGCTGTTGTGTAGCGTTGCTGTCCACTGTGTATTTTGTGACTTGTGGTCACATCCAGTGCAAGTACCTTTTTGTATACATCATGTGATGGTATACTTTAAAAAATATATTAATCAAATTTCCGATGATTTTTTTTACTTGAAAAGTTTTTCATATTCAGTCTTTTACTTGATGATTTGTTGTTGATTTTAAAAGATATATATATATATTGGACTAAATGGAGGTTAGATTTTTAAAATACTTTACAGCAGAGATCTAAATGGGTAGTGGAAAAAGAAAATTTAAGGGCAGGAATAATGGTATTGATAAGGATTTTTTGCCTGTATGTAAATGGTCGTTAGGCCGCATTGGTGAGATTTATACAAGATCGAATCGCAAGGTTCGAGTAGTCAAGGCTCGCACAAAATATGGCTAATTAAAGCGTTCAATTACAAAAATATCTGTTCTCCCTATTGATAACTAAAAAAATTATTAAAATATTGTAAATTTTGTAATTTTTGTGTTATATTTTGTATATATTTGTTTGCTGTGTAATTTTCTGTAACTGTATTTTGTAAATTTATTTGATTGTAAAATATTGAAATTTGCATTTCAATCCGAGGGAGAATGTTTATTATTGAAATTTCATAATTTATAAGTCCCGTAAGAGGGCGTCGTGAACCCCTTTTGGTTGAAATGTGAAGTGAATTGAGTAGAGAATAAAATGTTATTGTTTAGAATGTGTGATAAGAATGGCGACCAGAGTGCTCGCGACTTATAGTTTGTGAACAGAATGGCGACCAGAGTGTTCGCTAATTATCGTGTGTTATTAAAAATATTTTGAAGATACAGTCCAAAAGTTTTATTATTAAAAGCGTGTTTAGTGTGCCTTAATTACTAATAGTATACATATACAGTTGCGATATACAAAAAAGAAAAAAACTAATGGGATCAGAAAGAAAAGTAGAGCTCGATTTAAAAAATGTTACAGGAAAAAATGACAAATACTTTCAGTCCAAAAAGTTCATAGAAAAGTAATGGAATCAGACTATCGATAAAGCAAATGAAATTGGCCAAATGTTTGCAGATAATTTAAAATGTGGACTGAGCTTTTATTAGTGCCTTATATTCAGAATCATATTATCCAATCAAAATGATTATTAAGCACAGTAAACAGAACGGGACGTTATGATAAAAAATGAAAGTTTATTACCCCCAGCATTGTGTATTTGATTGAATCAAGTCACGCTACGCTCCACAACACTAAAAGAATGTAAAACATGAAATACTATTTTAAGTAAAACATTACTATAGTCAGGTTGTTGAGTAATTGGGGTTGATTAACATTTCTGACATAACGCATCTAACGTAATAGTTATTATTTCATGTAATTACAGTAAAAAAGAAATCTTATGTTAATGGATTTAAGTCAGACAAAAAGTTAATTTATGGTTGAATCGTACATGTTTATGGTTTTGGGCTTACTTTGGACTTTGATTTCTCAACTTATCAATGACTTTTGGAATGGTATTTGGCTTATTACTTTGTACTGAAATGAGCTATTAGATTTTGGCTCATTACCAAATAACCTTTCGACCCATGTTTATGAAACTAAATTTTTAAGCTGGTTATGAAAAACTAAAATTTGGAATGTGTTAAAATGTCTTTTCTTCCCTAATTTCTTTTAAGGCACCAGTAAAATTCATTCCACATTTTCTGTTATCATACAAAAATTTGGGTAATTTCTGGAACTTTACCGATAATCTGGTTCAATTACTTTTTAAACGAGACTTTCAGACTAAAAAGTCTTTATGAGCTTTACAATAAATCTGATTCCATTACTTATCTATGATCTTTTTTTAGGTTGAAATTCTTTACCAGATTTCTACTGCAACTTTTTTAGATTGAGTTTTACTTTTCTTTTTGGTTTCACCAATTTTTTTCATATAATTATATCAAGCGGCATTTGAAGTATTTAAAAAAAATTCTCCGAATTAAAATTTGTTTTGCAGCAACTGCAAATGATCTTTTTTAATACGTGATTTATCATATTGCTAACTAAGCATAGAATCAACAGAGTGAGAACTGACAAAGCCAGGAATCGAACTCGGAACCGTTGGAATATTGTTTCAAGTTTTCTACATTTAAGCGAGAACGATACCTAACTTATTATATCTCACATACATGTGATGGTAAGGCTAAAATTGCCGTATAAGATGGAATAGTCTTCATGATCACACAATCCTGCGACGAAACATGAGATTCATATTAACCCAGCATCTTGACGCTATTTCAAGGATTCCGGGTTCGAATCCCGGCTTGGTCAATAACTGTCGTAATCTGTGCGTAAACTTTTTACAGTTTGTGTACTCTCAGTTTTACAAAAAAAAAAAAAAAACCCTCTTAATAAATTATTCGTAGAAATAGAACTTTTAACAACTTTTATATAAACTTTTAAATAGAACTTTCAACAATTTAATTGAAGACCTGAAAATAATTTCTCTATAATATTATGAAAAGAAAATTACTCTCATTTTGTTGAAAATTATATCATGTTCAAACATTGTTAAATGATATTATCATTGTATTTAATAAACTGACAACGCGGGATTTTGAATCCTATGCCGATTGGTGAATTATTTTGCACTACAGAACCAGCTTGTTCTACGCTTAGCTAGCAATGTGATAAAACATATATTTAAAAAAAAAAATCAGTACTTTAAGTGTAATTTCATTGCTGAAAAATAATTTGAAAAAATAATTAAAATTAGATTGTAAATGAATCTAACATTAGGAGATCTGTAATTTAAATATCCAATATGCCTAGCATATGAACAAATGACGTACTGTTTGAGATACCAATCTAAAATTTACTGGAAAAGCAAAATGACATATCCAATCTAAGTGTTCTTATTGGAATTTTGAGAATTTGATATAATTTCAGTATAAAGACGGCGCTTTAAAGATTTATTTTGTTAGGTTTTGTAAGAATATTGTTCTATGGTTTATTCTAACGGAATATTGCTTGTATAAAATGAAAAACAGTATAATTTCATTTCAAATGATCACTTTTTTTCATGTGCAAAATTGTCGAATTACATTTTTTTGCATTTTTACAATGTATTTTTTGGTACAATTTTTTTTTTTAATCATAAATACAAAATAACCCGTAAAGACAGGTAGGAAGCTTTCGTACTACGGGCTTTGAATTTATTTACTGATACATTTTTACTTTCTTCTATCGTCAATAGAAGAAAGTATTGTAATCGAAATTTTTTCGACTTCCGATTTTCGACTGATTTACACGTTTTAGGGGTCAGAGATTCCAAAAAACATGTTTTAAAAAAATGTCTGTCTGTCCGTGTGTCTGTGTGCGAGTCTGTGTGTGTGTCTCTATGTGTATCCATATGTCGCCATTCTACCATCAAAAAGTGTATGAAGTTATGCATAGAATTGAACCAAATTTTTTGTGAATGTTTTTGGCTGTGGCAAGTAGGTCTTCCTTCAGTTTTGAAATATTCCTACAATCACGATTTTTGCGCCATGTTCAATATTGTACCGACCAAAACTATATGAAGTTATGCATCGAATTAAAACAAAATTTTAGTGTAAGTGTATCGCTATGGCTAGTTGGGGTCCTCCCTGAACTTGAAAAAAATCCGCGGGAAGGGGGCGCTGCAATAGCGATTTTTGCAATAGCCATTTTCAATATTTTACCGTTCAAAAGTATATGAAGTTATGCATCGAATTGAACCAAATTTTTTGTGTAAGTGTACGGCAATGGCTAGATGGTTCTCCCTGAATTTAAAAAACATTCGCCGGAAGGTGGCGCTGCAATTGCGAATTTAGTCATTTTCAATATTGCACCAAGTAACCGTGTATGAAGTCAGTTCTAGAACTGAACAAAATTTTTTGTATGTGATTATTTTTGGTAAGGCAAGGACCTACCTGAATTTGAAAAAAAATCTGCCTATCATTCTATTGTCCATCGGCTCGTGCAGAGACGGAAATTCGTTTTTACTCCGATTAATTGACTGAAGCAGAAATTTAAGATGAAAATCAAAGTTGGTATGGTATTGAATTAAAATTATTAAAGCAGTAAAATGAGTAACTATTTTTTAGAAATATTAGAATGTACGTATGAGATTGAAGAAAATTTTGGGATTGGCACATCCAACTAGCTTGCTTTATAAACGTAAATATAAAATAAACCAGTGAAGATATATTACACAAAAATGTTTTTGTACTATGTTTTTATATAATCATTTGGTATCATAATTTCGTGGTAACAATGACTTCACAAACTTAGCGAGTTATTTATGAAAACAATGATGATTGAATTTTTTATTTACTGCAATTTTTAATTGAAAAAAATATTGCAAGGAAATGCAAATGTTCTGTGTCAAAAACTAGTAAAAAAATCTTTCCCATGATACCGAATTATTGTTTTGTGTTCTGTAAATGCATAAAAATAGATGTTGACAAAACCATACATATGATGATAGGTCTTCCCTGTCAAGTTTTAAGGGGTGGGAGTCAAATTTTAAAACTTGTATGTTATACCACGAAAACTTTTTTTCTATAATTCAAACCAATTAGCTCTTTATCTCTGACAGTATTTATAAACAGAACTCGCTTTAAACTTTTATCCCTTCACTGTTAAAATTACTGGTGACACATTGCACCTTTCAGGGGTGAAAGACTTGTCTCTCTGGTGACATCCCTAGGGGAGCGAGAATGGCACCCTTAGTTAGGGTGATAAGATAACACCCCTAATCCAGAGTGCCCAATAATTAATATGTATATAAATATATATAAACCGACTTTTGACTCGAGAAGGATTCGAACCCACTACGTCTGATTGTAAGCTCAACGCTCTAACAGTTCGGCCATAGACTCCCACTTCAAAGTCTCCCTGAAATATTCAAATGTCCTGAAATTCAAAGGTTGCTTTATATAAAAGGCTCGCCAAAAGTTAGCCATCCGAAGTTCTAAACGCAATTGGGATAGCGCATGAGCGGTGATAGTTTTCGTAAAAGGAAATTGCTGTTTTGATCCACCAGTGACGGCAAGTTGAAAGTAAGGACACACGTCACAGAGCATGCGCAAATGACTAAGGGGTTAATATCTTACAACGGTATGCATTGCGCAGCACCCTAATTAGCGTGAGTCACCGAGTGAGGTATAAAACGGCACCCCAAACTCATTTCCAAGACCGCGGGTATCAAGTGGTAACACATTTTCACTCCTGGATGCCAAATGCAACTGGTTTGTCACCTTTATTTTTAACAGTATTACTGAGCACTGAATAGTATCAATATTTTTGTTGTGCCTTTTCTACTTCATTTAAGATTAGTTTCGTAATTTTTTCTTTATGAGAAGATCTTTTGCTGGAATACATTAAATGGACCTCCAGGTGGGGCAAAGGAAGTGCATAACATGGATAAGTGGTCAACGAGATTACCCACGATGCGTCACATGAAGGGTTTCAATTAAATTTAGAAAAATACTCCCCGCAGAAGCAAAGTGGGGTGTATAACATGAAATAGGGGTCACCGAGATTCCCCAATGATATGTCACATGAGGGTTGTCGGCAAGTGTTGAAAAAATGCACTACAGGGTTCCAAATATCGTTCTATCCAGAAAACGTCCCGCCCCCCCCCTCTCTCTCTCTCTCTTTCTCTCTTTAAAATTTTCATTTATTATAAATAATATTTATTGGAGGGCTCCGTAAAAATATCCAATTTAAAATGATAATACTACGATTTCAATAAAGTTAAAAAATTGGGTAGGGAGGATGGAAAATTGGGGAGAAGGGTAAAGAGGTCCATAATATAAAAGATTGATGTGGGGACTTTAATATGATACATCGCATGATGGGTCAAAAAAGTTTGAAAATTTATACATTTGTTGAAATTCACATTTAATTATTTTTTTAGTAGTTTTATATTATGGAATTTCATGTTCCTGCCTATAACGGCTGCTGAGTTATCCAAGATGATTTACAATTTTCAACCCTCCATTTAACCCATTTAGTGGGGGATTTTAAAAAAATCCCTTGTTAGTGCACTCTTACATCATGTGAAATATATTTTCTCCAATTTTATGATTCTAGGTTTAGAAGGACCCACCAGTGGCCGCGAGGTTCTGACCTCCAAACTGGTAGACGGTAGGTGCTGGGTTCGAACCCAATCGCCACGGACGGCCTAACCGTTCGGAGTTTTCCGTGGTTTTCTTCGAACCTTGAGTAAATACGGGTTAGGTTCCCTTAGAAAGACCCCCAGGGAGGGCATTCCACCCTTTAGGGCCTATATCCCAGAGTGTAGATAATTAGCCGACATAAATACAAACAAAACAAAAAATAGGTTTAGAAATTTGGGTTGTGCGTTGATTATGAGTCAGTCAGGACAAACTATTTTTTAAATGTATAGGTGACTTATAAGCGAGCCCCTGATGTCAAGAATACAAGTCATATATATGTGTTCAGTAAATACATAAACAAATAAACAAACAAACTAAAAAACTGCTAACAAAATCAAGATCCCAAAAATATGGTTTTTTACTGCCATAGAAATTTAATTTTTACTCATTTTTCATGTGTAACATAAAATTATATGAATTAAAAAATTTTATTAGCTATCGAGTGACTTCTTGTTATTTCATATTTTTAAGATTTAATTTTATCGTAATATTTTGCTGGTTTACTGTTACGAGAATATTTTAGGAATAGTGACTGAGATTTAATGATTTTACTTTAAAGTACCATTGTAATTAATTACCTATAATGAATTAAATTTTTCAAGGGTGAATATTTTTTTCATGTATATTCTTTAACTTTTACTGTAGGACTTGAAAAAAATTATATGAAAAAAATTTAATAGATCATAAGCAATAGATAAAAGGTTAAATGATTTTAACAGTACCAGAATTTACATTGATTTACCATATAGGTTTATCAGAATCAACTGTTTCCAATTCAGTGTTGGATGGAATGATGAGAATTATACTCTCTCAATTTTCCAATGTTTTCTATGTAGTAATTTAGCCATCCAATTAACATCGGCCATTTTTCTTAAGAATAAGAAATGGAGGGAATGTTTGGATCGAAATGATGTAGCACAATGATATTCTGAAGATTAACATGCATTTTTCTTTAATAAGAAAGGTATTTTGTCTACCTATTTTGTCTGCACTAACTTATGGAGCAAGAACATGGACGATAACAAAACAGATATTTCAAAAAATTAAAAATAACACATCGAAATATGGAAAGTTGTATGCTAGGCATAACTAAAAGAGACAAAAAGAGAATAACCTTGATAAGGAGTCAGACGAAAGTTTTTGACATCATTGAAAGAATTAAATAGGTTTATATGTAGTTACGTATGTGTATATATATACGTATATATATATGTACACAAACATTTATTTATAAACAAATAAAATTGTTAAAGAATCGGGGACAACAGAGACATGATACGCGCGAAGTTTCATTGAATTTTCTACAATTAGACTTGCGGTCGGAAAAAAGATGTCTCATCGGAAAAAAAGAAAGAAACCAAATTTGAAGGACAATTTATTCCTTCGTGAAGATTCTAATTTCGATGTTTTATTGATTTTTGTGCTCATAAGCTAAAGATAAAAGCATGATGTAATTCGAACAATAAATCCACTTGGGAGGGGCGTACCCTCTCCCTCATGGAGGAATTTGCACAGCAGCACCAGCTTACATAAGAATAATTTTTTTCTGCTTTAGGCAGTAATTTCTTTGTTATAGATAAATTACAAAACTTGCTCACATAAAGACTGACAGGCACAGAAAAACAAAGTTTTTATCTGAAAAAGAGTCACGTCGTGTTTAGCTTCTTCTAAAAATTATAAATCCATCCAAAACTGGAAGATGTAATTTTTTTCGACTCCAGTATTTTCTTCTTGCAGGGATTAAAAAAAAGAAAAATAAAAAGAAAGATGGTCAGTTAAACTGATGGCATTGAGGCTATTTGCACTAATTATATATTATACTCTTATTTTAAAAAATAATTACACTCTTAAATTAAATTAAAAGGGAATCAGCCCACCGTTCTCCCACTTTATACTTACAAGGAAGGTCTTCATACGGGCATACTCAGAAAAATCTGAAAAAATTACAGAATGTTCTTCTCACATAGTTATATATGCTTATAAAAAAATTTCGGCGGAACCTCCTTATAAAGTCCGTAAAAAAATAATAAAAATTTCGTTTATTTGGCGATTTATCTCCGGTTGGTGAAAAAAAACGAAATTTTGAAAAATACGCTTTTATGCTTCGAATACTTTTCAAAGAAAAAACTTTCTATGTTCAATTTATTTAAATAAGTTTAATTTAAGTAATTTTAGTTTTGCATTTTTACTTTACTTTAAGTGTAATTTTGTCATATACGTTTATATGTACTTATAACGAAATGAAATTAATATATTTTATCATTTAAAACACAATTTAAATTGATTAAAATTGTTCCAAATTGAAAAATACACTGTTAAAAATCTGCTGCATTTTGTTGCAAGGCACTCCCTTGCTTGTATAGAGAACGGTTACTTGGCCGTGAAATGGAGCTTTCTCATTGGTTGGAATAGAGATATTATATATAAGCGGTGGAGTGCGTTGCAGCAAAATACAGCAGATTTTTAACAGTGTTGCACAAGCTACAACACCGCTAAAAATCTGTACCATTTTATGCAGCGTCACTCCACCGCTTTCATAGAAAACGGTTAATTCACCGTGCTATGGAGCATTCTCATTGATCAGAAGAGAGATAATCTATAAAAATAGTTGAGTGACGTTGCAGTAAATGCTGCAGATTTTCAACAGTGAAATCAATTAAAATCAGTTTTCAGATTCGTTAAAATCGTCTGCTTTTGGCAAAGAAATGCACTGCTCGCCAAATCCCGCGTCGATTTCAGCTTTTCACGCTAATTATTGCAAACAATTTTATTTTTTTTACATATCTAATAATGTAATTCCGCCGTTAATTTCACTGATCTTTTATTACCTCCATGAGTAGTTTATTTCGTATTTTTTTTCAAAAAATTCTGAGTATGCTTTAATGGAGACCTTCCTTGTTAGCGGACTACCAAATCTAAAACTGGGAAGTCTCTTATCAAAATAAGCCTGCATAAGTTTGAAGCAAATAGGAAACATCTGAAAGAAAAAACATTTAGCTAAATAAGAAGGGAGGAATTATAAGCTGATTTATTGTGTGTATTTTATATTTAACCAATGAACCTACAAATCTAATCAGGGAAATCCTTATTCAAATAAACCTGTATAAGAAATTTAAAGCAATTTGGATAATTCTGTTTTAAAAATCCTTTTTTTTAAATTAAGAGGAAATTAGTTTCCCCGTTTCCTTCTTTACACTTAATCAATGAACTGCGACGTAATCAGCGAAACGCCTTTAAGGTTGAACCTAGAAGAAAATGGATCAAGTCGGATGTTTCTATCAAGAGTTTTCGTGCTACAATTATATGCACGTACATGATTATGTACATATAGAGCCTGCGGGCACATTAGTTCTCAAGCTTTCATAACCTGTGAATTAAAAAAGAGCCTAACCTTCTTTTTAGACTGAGTCGGCTTTGCATGTTTTACTCTAAAAGTTAATTTACCCTTTAAAAGAATAATTTCATATGAGAAAATGTTTTACGTTATAACATTCAATAGAAATCTTACGAAAATGAATCAATTAGATATCACTTACAATAAAATACAGAAATAACACAGAAATAACTCCAATAAATTTAATTTTTATTACATTCCCTGTGTAGAAAATGGTAAAACTTTTAGCAATGATTGTTGTTCCCATGTGAAATGATCGACGAGTGTAAAACATGAATGAATTTTCTTTCGACCATGAAAGTTAAAGCTAACTCGATAGATTTTGAACCTATGTATTAATGTTTGAACTTTACGATTTATTTTTTTTTTTTTTACTATCTATGAAATGAAAGTTCTATCTTCTGTAAAAGTGATATTTTGAGATTGTTAGCTATTTAAAGTTTAATCATCTTAATATTTAAAATCATTGTATTAAACAATAAAGAAGTGCACTCATCATATTTAGCGATAAATTGGATAAATGTTACTTAACATATACATGGTGCTTAATATTAAAGTTTCATTTTGAAATGATAATAAAAAAGAAAACTACTGGAACAAATTTTATCAAACTTGGTAAGAGATTAAAGGTGGTAAAGGGAATTATCAGCCCAAAAAAAACTACAATACTAACCAAGAAACGCAGGATGCCGCTGTATGAAATATTGTTAAACGAAATAAAACATAATGTGAAGATATTGGTTTAAAATGGGTTTAACCGTTTCTGAAATGTTTTACAAAACATGTTCAATATGCGTCCACTATTTTCCGAAAGCTATTGAAATCGTATTGATGCATTCGCAATACCAGTTTTTAACATATCATGAGGAGCATTACCGATATGTCTGTGTATTCGGACTATAACCGTAAATATTACTTTTGAGATAACCCCATACCCAAAAGCTACAAGGATTGTAGTCTGGTGTCTAGAGTTGCCAAGAAGTGAGGAAGTTTTGGCCTATAATCCATTCATTCGTGAAATATTGCTTAAAAAACTGTGTGACACGTGTAACTATGTGCACCCGTTCTGCATAAAAATCGCAGAGTCTAAAATGTCACTTTGCTAAAGTTCACGTATGGCGAAATTTCTTACAATTGACGCTAAGCAAGCTGAAATGATAGTGCATGTAATTGGTCCAGCTATCGACTGCTCTTCAAACAACAATGGTTCATTTATGAAATTTGCTATCATACCACACCAAATGGTGACTTTGGAGGAATACAATGGATCTGGGTAGACAATATGAGGCATTTGTTAATTCCAAATCTTGCAGTTATGGGTGTTGCCACCTCCATTTGGGTAAAAATACTCCTCATCTATCCACAAAATGTTCCATGACCAATGTTCTTCAAATTCTATCTGTGCACGGAATTCCAAAGTGAAAGTTTCTATTGCAAATGGATCATTAACTTGAAGTTCTTGAACATGTTTAATTTTGTATGGGTGGAACTGCAGCACTTTACAGACAATTGTATACACCGTACACCATGGTACGTCCATTTGACGCGCGAGAGCACGTAGCGTGTGTGCTTTCTATTCTTGCTTCCTGAGCGTCCAATGGAACAATCTCCTCGGCTTCTAAAGAAGCAGGTTCCCTTATCTTCCCATGTGCAGCAGAAAATAAACTCACGGCCTCAACCGTACCATCATTTCCCTCAAGCACTGCATTGTCATTGGAACTTGGCGTATTCCTCTTACTGAACGATACAATTGCAAAGCAGGCCTTTTATTATTATAGCAGCATTTAACGAGTAAAGCACGGTCTTGCATGGTTGGAGACATTGTCGATTCATAAGAATGAGAACTGTGACAGACAGGCTCACTTTATCTGACAAAACAAATGACGTGTAAAGCGCATTTGCATAAATCTAATTTTCTTCTTCCTGCCTTAAGCCAATTAAAAGTTCTGCATAACCCCACAATCAGTTTTATTTTAGATACATTAAAAACAAGTTAAACCTGTAATATTTGAGTCTTAATCCCTTGGGGACGAGCGACATGTATACGTGTCGCGTAAAGGCTTAAGAATCTTTGTTTATTCCCACCAGTAAAATTTTACTGTAAAATTTGCCTTATTTAATCGGGGCATTTTGTCGATTTTTTACCGTACAAATTGCTACTTTTAAAAACTGGTGACAAAACATAAAGAATTTTGTAAAAAAAAAACTCCCGTCGCGAAGGGGTTAAGGCAAAATCCAGGCTTCAAACACCACAAATTAGCGATTTGTAAGAAAACGATTCCCATATTGCACACACAAATACGAGTGATTGGCAATCTCAAATCATGTTGTCGGCAGTTTGTAGTTTGAACTTTTAAGAACAGAAATGGATTTTATTGCACAGATGGTGCATTCAAATTTTGTTACATTTAAATGACAATTTTGTTTAGGTCATTTTTTCTTAAGGGTATAAAAATGTTAAACGCGTGTAACAAAAGGTTAAGTTCGATTCTGACCCTTATTTCGTTTAACAATTTTGCAGCGTTATATATTCCGGATGGTAAATATTTGAACTTCTACTTGATTGGAGAGAAATACACTTTTATGACCTCTTTTAAACTATCACGAAGTTTTCTAACATTTGATAAAGCAGATTACCTTTTATGTCACTTCAAAATGGAACTTTAATTATAATCAACTCTTATTACAGTTGAAATTTACTATAGGTTTATAGATTTTTATTTTGAGTTAGTTATTTTATGGCAATAAAACTGGTGATTTCTCCTACATAGCTGTCTTCCAATTAGTCCACATGCTCTGAGCAGAGTGCCTAGTGCTATTATTGCATTACCGGTGTTTGATTGTGAATCCTAGATTTGAGTGTTGACAGAAAAACGGCGTCTATTGTAGGCGTCTTTTTAAGCAGTTGAACAGGCTTCTCAATTTACAGACAAGTTATTTCCAAAAGTATTCTTTAACTTATTCATTTTCTGAAAATTAAAGTGGGAAAAAATTTTTGCCATTCAAATTTAAAGAACCTTCCAAACAATGAAAAATATCCATCTAGCATAACCGCCATTTTTGGGTGAGTGCTCAGAGCTAGTATTTAGGTGAGGTGATCGCAACGCTAAATGACGTCAAAAAGGCTTGTCCTTCATTGCAAATAATCTACTAGTAAAATACAAGCAGAAGTCTATTGCATATTTTTTTTTAACTATAAAGAAAGATAACAGTTTTGAAACAGATTATTTTTAATTTTTCTCAACAGTGCAGCAACGCTCAGTCTTTAAAGTGTGTTTTTAATTTATCAAATGATACTTTATTAGGGTTTCGTTCATCTGACGAAACCCTATTTATCTCTGTCCTCTGTCTGTCTGTCATAGAGTCCGTACACAAAAACTATATAAGTCAGAGAGTTATTTTTTGTACGTACAGCTGAATATCTCTTGTTACACAACTAACCATAAAATTTTGAAAAAGACTATTATTATTAGTTAAAATATTATTTTTAATGGCATCAATTCGTTTTCTGTTGTTTGTTCTCTTCTAATTCTTGCACGTAAGTTTAAATAGATACAAAAATTCTTTCATTTTACTTTAACTTTTAAAAGAAATGGAGTACTTCTGTTGTCACAATTGCAAAATTGGTATGAAAAACTACAAAAATATAATATCTCAAAATAAAATGAAATAGTGCATTTAAACAAATTGCATTTAAAAGTACATTTTTACCCCTATACGGTGGTATAAAAATTGAAAATGTTCGATATTTAGAAGTTTAAAAATTTGCTGTAGCGTAAATTTCAAAATTTAAATTTCATTTCTTCTAATTTTGCAAAAAAGTGTAAGTAAAACTATTATGTATGTAACATAAATTAATGGATTAAATACATCGCGTAAAAAACGTGCTTATTTGTTTTTATTTCATCATATTAAATGATATGTATCACCTCGTTTGACAAGCGAAATGATTTTTATATTTATTATATTATTATTCATTCAAATTACTAGTCGCCTCTGTTAAACAGTTTGGTCTCCCTTAAATTCATGCTATTCTTTGAAATATTTTACTTTTATTCATAATTTTATTTACTTGCGTACCTCCACTTAATCTGGAGATTCTGATAGAGAAATCAACAAATCTATGCGATGAAGAGAACATTTAGGGGGATAATTCAATATTCTTTTCTGGTTGGCGCGATTGGCGAAGAAATCACAAAATAGCGCCGAAAAACCGTTTTTCGTTTGTTAATTTAACGATAAAGTGTTTTGAAGGAGATATTAAACGAAACTCTCTGTGTTATCTGCGGTCACACTTAACCACTTGTTTTTTAAATCGTTTAAGTTTAATCTAAATTAAACATAAACATAAACACCAAAATATGCAAAATTTTTTAATGTCATTTAAAAAAGAAATATGCATAAATTTGTCAATATACTAAAAATATGTTTTTTATTTCTTCAGAATTATGCAATTAGAATGAATTTAGTATTATAAGCGCTTTTCTACTATTAACGTAAAACTTCTCTTTTAATTTTCATTCTTTTGTATCATGTTATTGAATATTTCGACGTAGAGAGAACATCTAGATAGATATTAGCGTTTTTATTGTCAGCGGAACTCCCCCATTTTTCGCTGCATTAACAGTTTTCTATCATTAAGCCCAAAAACATATGCTACGCTCATTACATTTTCACATCTAAAACGAAAAAGAAACAAGCAATAAATACGAGGCTATGTTTTTTGCAAATGAGCTTCGAAATCGGCAGAATGATTTCTCCTTTCCATAAAACCTTTTTTGTACAACTCACACATTTTTTCAACCATAGTAATTGTTTCAATGCATGCTTAATCTACTGTTTTTTGTTAAACTTGCAAAATCGATTTTTTTTTTTGGTCAATCATAAAATATTTTATCATAGATATCTCTTGTATTCCCATAAAACTGTTACCGTAATTTAAAATGTAAGGTAAAATGTCAAATAAAACCAGTTTTATTATGTACCGAACATAATATGCGTATAAATCTAAAACCTTTTGTAAGGATTTTCCAAGGCCTCACATGCTATATCTGAGAATAAAAAAAAAATTTTTTTAGTTGCTAAGATATTAATTAAAAATCACGAAAAACGCTAATCAAAAATATGTTTTACTTTCCTCTTGATTTCAGTTAGTTGGTTGTATAAAGCTTTTGCAAAAATAATTAAATGAACCAAGTTAGCAATGCAATTTTAGTATTTGATGTTTCAAGTTCGCACAGTGTCCAACACAACACATTTTTTATCTGAAAATAAAACCTGCTTGCATTTGAAATGGCAGACGATAGAATTTTCTAATTTTTACTAACTTGCAAAAATTAAGAGAAATATTTTGGGGTATCAATTTGAAACTATGTACTTTTACGTGAAAAAAATCTCAATCCAAATATCGAATTTTGAAAAAAATGTCATCGTTAATTTTTCTTTTTTTTGGGGGGGGGGGAAAGAAAAAAAGGATGCAGTAATTAAACTAGTTGGATGTAGCAATAGCAAATCTTTCTTCTGTCTCATCCACATAATGTTTCGAAATATAATATCACAGTGCCAAAATTAAATGCCAATTCATGTCCATCAAGGGAAGTCTAATGTTATGAAATTATGTGCAATAGTTCTTGAGAAATGATTATCGCTAAAATAACGTAAATCATGCAAAATGCAGAATAGCAGCACCACTTGTTGGGTGATTTACATGAAAACCTGATTTGCAACAACTTAAGTTATCATCTAGCTCAATCTGAAGTTGAAAATCGTGTTTACTTCTTGAGATGGGGCTACGGCGGATATTATGAAAAATGCAGGATAACAGTGAGATCTGTTGGGCGATTTACACCAAAATTTAAACAATATTAAGTAATATTCAGAAATACTTGAATCTGAAGTTTTATGAAAATCCATTTCATTATTTCTAAATATAGAGTTATTGCGGAAATTGCAAAAAGTGCAGCATTGCTGCGCCATCTTTTGACCAATTAACAACAAAAGATTCAAAACGTCAATTCATGTCAAGAGCTAACTAAATCTGAAGTTTGATGAAAATCCATTCATTAGTTCTCGAGATCGAGTTATTGTAGAAATCGTAAAAAATGCTGTATAGAAGCGCTAACTGTAGAGCAATTTACACCAAAATGTGGAAAGTGTGAATTCATATCATGGACTAACAGAATCTGAAGTATGATAAAAAAATCCGTGCATTAGATCTTCAGAAGGAGCTATTGCGAAAATCATGATAAATGCTGCTTAACAGCAACACCTAATGAGTGATTTATAGCAAAATGTAGAAAATGTCAAGTCATGCCACCAACTAACAGAATCTGAAGTTTGATGAAAATCTGTACATTAGATCTTGAGATAGAGCTACCGCATAGTGAAAAATCTGTTGAGTGATTTTCAGCAAAAATTATCAGCACCAATTTTTATCAAGGACTAATTGAACATAAATTTTTATTAAATTTCGTGCTTTATTTCTTGAGATAGAGCATACACAAAATTTCTATCACAAATAGACAGACAGACATTTTGTAAAACCATGTTTTCTGGTATATCTGACATCTAAAATGTGTAAATCCGTTAAAAATCGGCAATCAAAAATTTTTATTAATCGAATACTTTCTCCTTGTAAAGATATAGTCCGAGAGCCGACAGCACAAAATTCTATATTATCAAGCATAATAATAATAAAAAAAACTTTTCTTTCATAAAAGAGAAGTAATAGGGTAATCTAATGATTCATGTTTGCCGGAAGTGAAGTGGTGCATAAGTCAAAAATTAATACCACTAGTGGTTTACTTGTGTAAAATATTGTGTTTTCCATACAATCAAGGGTATGAAAACATGGAAAACTGGGAGAAGGAAAACACAATGATAAACCTACTAGTGAGCCACTAGTGGTATTAATTTTTGGTTTATGCACCACTTCACTTCCGGCAGACATTTATTATTTGATTCCCCTATAATTACTCTTCCATAAAATAAAGGTTTTTTTCTTGTGCTTGATACCCTAGTAGCAAACCAATATTGGTCCAACGTTGCGCCAATATTTCGTTTATCGGAAATATTGCCAATAAAACATCAATATTGCTCCAATATTGGGATGTTTACATTTTGCCTTTATTTAGTCAATATTTGCAGAGAATATTATGCCAATATTGGGGTTTCATTGGAAATATTGCCAAGTTAACGCCAAGATTGTACAAATGTTGGCATTTCATTGGAAATATTTCCAATGAAATTCCAATATTTAATCAATATTGGCGTTTTATTGGCAATATTTCCAATGAAACCCCAATATTGGGATAATATTGGCTACAAATATTGGATAAATAAGGGCAAAATGTAAACATCCCAATAACGGAGCAATATTTCATGCCAATATTGCGCCAATGTGCCAATATTGTTCCAAGATATAGCCAATATTGTTCCAATATTGTATGGCTACTGGGGTAATATAGGTTTTTGTGCTTTCGGTTCTTGGACTAATAGAAGAAAGTAAAAATGATATAAAACTTCAGCCAAAGTTCATAATGAATTGAATTGAAAAGAGTTCTTCTTCTGGTCGATCGTTCAATTTACTTTCCGAAAATGAAATGAGATAATTGTGAACTATTGAGGGAAAATAAACATGAATTCTATTGTGCCTGAGCATTTTTACTTAAAATAATATTAAATAATAATAAAAAAACTTAAAAAAGGCAATTTAACAAGTTACAACGATCATTTGGAAAATGATATTTTCAAAGACTAAAATTTTAAAGACTTATAAATAAATTCTATATTTAAATTAATAACAATAATAAACATTATTTTTAGGATAATCATAACGAGTCATATATTACGTACGCCGTGCATTAAACTTTAATATTCCTAGACCAATTACAAAAAAAAAAAAAAAAAAAAAAAAAAAAAAAAAGCAGTAGTTTATAGATAGACAAATTTAACTGTTTAAAATGTGCATTTTTATTGGATGGAGTTAATCAGACTGACTTATGAATGCCTCATATTACGTACGACATGGATTAAACATGTATATTTCTTAACCCATTATAATCAAATTTTAAATGAGATTTCAGTATTACAATTTTCGGGACTGCAAATTTTTAAACTTCTAAACATCGCACATTTAAAATTTTTACACTGTTGCGTAGAGAAAAAAATGCACTTTACAATGAAATTTGTTTGAAATCTTTATCACAATTTGTTTTTAAATTATTATTATCTTTTTAAAGTTTTTATTACTTTTTTGTCATCATGGCAACAGAAGTATTCCATTTTTGGATATTAAACATGGATCAATCAGAAAACGAATAATAATAATAAAAAGAATCAGAAGTATTCCATTTTTGGACATTAAACATAGACCAATTAGATAACAAAAAAAAAAAAAAAAAAAAAAAACAGAAGTATTTCATTTTTGGACGTTAAACATGGACCAATCAGAAAACGAATAAATTGCAGAATTAAAGCAATAAAAGGATTTAGATATCATAGAAGGCGGCAGCCTTCAAGTGACGCAGCTTTAAACCTATCATCGTCAAAACCTGCCATCGTCATAAGGGTAGATGCGGAACTTCATATATACAGCTAACTCAACTTCAAAGGAAATCGGAAAAGCCGCCTTCTAATAACTCAGCAAATATTGGTCAGAATGGTCCAATTTTTTTAATATAGTCTTATATTCCCAGTCTAATCCTATCCTATAATTTTTACATTTCTACGTGCCGTATATTTTTAGATCTCGATAACCATTTTTAAACTGAAAACGATGGTGTTTGTTCCTGATAATGAGATCTAGAAAACGGGCTGGGAGATTTTATTAAAACTTATATATAATATGAATCTCTTTAAGATAGAGGGAATAAGACTTGCCTTGTTTCAAGGAAAACTCTTGTTTGTTATATATTGATCTTGGAAAATTGGACTATATTAGCTCGCGGATTACATGTTATTCTATGGGTTAGCAGACGGAGACACTGCAAAAAGGCAAATGTAGTAATGGTCACAGTTAAAACACCCGCATCGAAGCAATAAATGTTTTTGAAACTACAAAAACATCTTATCATGCGCTTTAAGACATTCAATAAATATATACTAAATCAAATTTCTATTTATTTTGCCTTTATTTTTCGTAAGAAGAAAATATTACGTTTCTTACATTGGATATTTTTGCATTTTGTGGAAAAAATATTTTGAATCCTTTTTTAAAATAGGAAAATATTTTTTAATTATACATATTCAATATACTTTTCACTTATGATTTTCTTTTAAAGTTTACAAACAAAAATTATTTTTAATAAATTTGCTTTAGAATTCCATGTATTCATACGCCGTTTAGATAGTTTTGTTTTGAATCGTAATCGAATTCGCTGGCGGTAAGCTTTGTACTTGGCACTTGTTGTTTTTAGCATGTATGTTGTGTAATTTGCGAAATAATGGTTATTATGGTAATATAGGTATTGTGTTATTTGGAGAAACTGAAAGGCCCCCTTTTTTGGATAAAATAATATGGTGAATCCAAGTACACGAATCAAAACAAATTGATTCGTGCTGTATGTTGGCTGTCGTGAAATATTCAATTTCAGGAGACGAACGTTAAGCTAAACCATCTATAATGAAAAAGAAAGGTAAATAAATATTTTTTGGCACTCATTATTAAAGTATTATTTAAAAAGTATAAGTGATGTATACATTAGTTAGCATGTTGATTTGATTTCAAACCAACATAAACTATCACAGAATGTGTAAACTATTGCTAAATTTTGGTAAACAAACAATATTTATAATTGACCAACAGTTTAACCAAGTGCTTGGGAATTCTAAAATTCTCAAAATAGATTGTTTTTAAGTTTATAGATGTCCTTATTATATGAATTAATTAACAATAATTATATGAATTAATTAACAATACTAAGTTTTAAAGTGTTGTAAAAATTGTGCTTTTTTATTTCATTTATTAATTACTGTGATTAATAACCCAGGATGTTAATTTTTAGATTAAAATTGCTTGAATATGTTATTCAAAATGCATTTATTACTTTTTCTTATGCATTTTTGTCGCTATTAATTTTCATTTTAAAACTGTGCCTTTTTAGCTTAGCTTAATGGCCAGTAAATCCAGGTTTTAAACAATTTTTAAAATAAGTAAGTGCACTTATTATTGGAAATTGTGAACAAACTAGTATTTATCAACAAATTACAGCAGTATTTTGATAATTCAAAAGAAAGTAATGAAGTTAATTTGTTCTTACATGCATTAGTGACTGTGGCTATAAAGATTTCAGAGATTTAAAAACAAATTAGTTGCACTCATTGTTTTTTTTCTTCATGTACACACAGTGCTTGTACAACATGCATTAGTGATTGCATTTTTAATTAATTTTGTGTATTTTACGGATTGTTGCACAGCAATTTTGCTGCAGCCTGAGTGTTTTGTTTTTGTTTTGTTTTCATGTGCTCTAAGTGCTATACATGCAGTAGTTGGACTGCTTTAACGAGTTTTATTTTAGCGAGTGAGAGTTTTAGGCCCTTTTCTTTCTAATATAAACGTTATTGTTTTAATGTATTTGTTTCACAATATTGTCACTGGATTTTTTTAGTTCAGGTATCACTCATTTCTTCCAGATATTGGGAATCTGCATGTTACCGCATAGTTTGCTGCATCTGTTAATTTTTGTTGTTTGTTTTCATATGGGCATAGTGCTCATACATTTGTTATTGACTGCGGCTTTGAGAAATTTCATGTGTTTTAGAGACCATTGCATAAGTTTGCTGCATCCAGTAATTTGACATGCACCCAGCTCTCATTATCCATTAGTGACTGTAGCTTTAACATGTTTCATGCATCCTATTATTTCATTAATAATTTCGAAATTCCATGTTTATATTTTAAAATGTTATTTAGCAGTTGCCACGGAGGTACTACAGCGCATCATTGTAGTCTGCATTAGATGCTGTTCAAAAAAGAATTTTTTTTTCTTTTTTTCTTCCTAAGAGTCTGATGATTTAAATCCAAGCGTGAAAAATTTTTTCTCAGATCACAAACCAAATACAAAAGTATTGTAATAGTTAATATTACGTTATAGAAATCAATAATCAAAATATAAAAGCATTAGCTTTACAGCTTAGAACATAGCGTTATTAATAAACTGCATTTATAAATTGGACATCTAAAATGGAAAATCTTAATATATTTTTATAATGTTAGAATTTACAAGCACTAAAAGTTGGGTAAGCAAATAATTCTTAACCAAATATTAATGATAACATTGGTTTAAAAAGAAATAACTTATACTTCTATGCTTTAATAATGAGTTTCATAAAATATAAATTTACCCCCTTTTTTTCTATAGATGTTTTAATTTCATATTCATTGTCTCGAAATTGAAGTATTTCTTTCTAACATTCTTTTACAAAAATGTCTGATAATTAACGCTTTTTTTATTTAAAAAAAAAAAAAGGCCTTGTTTCTACTAATGAACACAAAATCCTCAAATAACTTTGAATCCATTATTTAAATAAATTGCATAACATACCTAAGAAGAAAACATATTTAAGATTAAATTTAATACAAGAAATTAAAAATTTTTAATTCAAATAATGTAAAGTTACTAACACACTAACAAATAAATATTTTAAAATACTAACAGCTAATAATGGACGATAAATAATTACATTTTTTAGTTTTGTCATTTCTAAAATGTAATTGTTTAAATTCTATTTGAGTTGAACCTCATCCAAACCCTAAGAAATATTCTATCGAACCTTAATTTAATCTGAAAGAAAAAAAAAATCTGACAATACACACTGACAAGCATAGTTGTATAATATAGACGCACACCATGTGCAGAAAATTTTATGAAGAAACAATTTTTATTTATTTATTTCAACAAAGAATTGCATTAAAAAAAAAAGTGTATCTCAACAAAGAATCATGTAAAAAACCCCAACATTTCGAGAAAATACCACACGAAAAACATAAATTTCGTCCAAAGACCGCAAAAAAAAAAAAAAAAAAAAAAAAAAAAAAAAAAAGTTAATTCAATCCATGAATCGCATAAAAAATACAAATTCCATGAATCGCTAAAAAAAGAAAGCAAATTGCATAAAAAATGGTAATTATGTCCGCAAATTGCTTAAAATGTGAATTACGTCCATGAATCATGTAAAAAAGCGAGAATTATATTCATAAATTGTATGAAAAATGCAAGTTACGTCTATGAATCGTGTAGTAAAACATGAATTATGTTCATAAATTGCTCAAAAAACACGAATTTTGGTGGCAGAAATCTGAAACGGAAATTACCTCTATAAAACGCATAAAAATAGCGACTTTCATTCATGAATTGCATAAAAAATGCAAATTACATCCATGAATTGCATAAAAACGTGCATTACATTCATAAATCACTCAAAAAATGCGAATCACTTCCATGAAGTGTGCAAAAAAACACGAATAACGTTCAGAAATTGCAAAAAATGCGAATTATGTCCAAGAATTGGTAAAAAAAAAGCGAATTACATTCATAAATCCTATAAAAACACAAATAACGTCAATAAATTGATCAAAAAACACAAATTTTGTCGATAGAAAGCTCAAAAGATGCAAATTATGTCTATGAATCGCATAAGTATAGCAAATTACGTCCATAAATCATGTAAAATGTAAATTACATTCATTAATCGCATAAAAATTGCAATTATGTCCATGAATCGCTCAAAAAAAGCGAATTGCATAAAAAACATGAATTGTGTTTACAAATCGCTCAAAACGTGAATTACGTCCATGAATTGTTTAAAAAAGTGAGAATTACGTTCAGAAATTGTATGAAAAACACAAATTATGTCTATGAATCGTGTAGTAAAACGGGAATTATGTTCATAAATCGCTCAAAAAACACAAATTTTGGCAGCAGAAAGCTGAAACGCAAATTACGTTCATAAATCACTCAAAAAATGCAACTCGCTTCCATGAATCGTGCAAAAAAATACTAATAACATTCATAAATTACAAAAAATGCGAATTAGGTCCAGCAATTGGTAAAAAAAGCGAATTACATTCATAAATCCTATAAAAACAGAAATAACGTCAATAAATCGATCAAAAAACGCAAATTTCGTCGAGAGAAAGCTTAAATGAAAATTATGTCTACAAATCGCATAAATATAGCAAATTACACCCATAAATCATGTAAAATGTAAATTACATTCATTAATCGCATAAAAATTGCAAATTATGTCCATGAATCTCATAAAAAACGCGAATTGGGTCCACAAATCGCTCAAAACGTGAATTACGTCCATGAATTGTTTAAAAAACTGAGAATTACGTTCAGAAATTGTATGAAAAACACAAATTATGCCTATGAATTGTGTAGTAAAATGGGAAGCTGAAACCCAAATTACGTCTATAAATCGCATAAAAATAGCGAAGAGTGTTTTGCATTCATGAATCGCTCAAAAAACACAAATTACGTCCATGAAACGCATAAAAACGTGAATTACATTCATAAATCACTCAAAAAATTCTAATCACTTCCATGAATCGTGCAAAAAAACACTAAGAACGTTCATAAATTACAAAAAATGCGAATTACGTCCAAGAATTGGTAAAAAAAGCAAATTACAATCATAAATCCTATAAAAACACAAATAACGTCAATAAATCGATCAAAAAACGCAAATTTCGTCGATAGAAAGCTCAAAAGATGCAAATTACGTCTATGAATCGCATAAGTATAGCAAATTATGTCCATAAATCATGTAAATTGTAAATTACATTCATAATTCGCATAAAAATCATGAAATATGTCCATGAATCGCTCAAAAAAAAAAAAGCGAATTGCATAAAAACATGAATTGGGTCCACAAATCGCTCAAAACGTGAATTACGTCCATGAATTGTTTAAAAAAGTGAGAATTACGTTCAGAAATTGTATGAAAAACACAAATTATGTCTATGAATCGTGTAGTAAACCGAGAATTATGTTCATAAATCGCTCAAAAAACACGAATTTTAGCAGCAGAAAGCAAACGCAAATTACGTTCAAAAATCACTCAAAAAAAGCAAATCATTCCATGAATCGTGCAAAAAAAATACTAATAACATTCATAAATTACAAAAAATGCAAATTAGGTCCAACAATTGGTAAAAAAAGCGAATTACATTCATAAATCCTATAAAAACACAAATAACGTCAATAAATCGATCAAAAAACGCAAATTTCGTCGACAGAAAGCTCAAAAAATGCTAATTATGTCTACGAATCTCATAAATATAGCAAATTACATCCATAAATCATGTAAAATGTAAATTACATTCATTAATCGCATAAAAATCGCGAATTATGTCCATGAATCGCTCAAAAAAAGCGAATTGCATAAAAAATGTGAATTATATCCACAAAACGTGAATTACATCCATGAATTGTCTAAAAAAGTGAGAATTATGTTCATAAATTGTATGAAAAATGCAAATTACGTCTATTATTTGTGTAGTAAAATGGGAATTATGTTCATAAATCGCTCAAAAAATACGAATTTTAGCAGCAGAAAGCTAAAATGCAAATCACGTCTATAAATCGCATAAAAATAGGGAATAGCATTTTGCATTCATGATTTGCATAAAAAACGCGAATTACATCCATGAATCGCTCAAAAAATGCAAATTACATCCATGAATTGCATAAAAATGTGAATTATGTTCATAAATCACTCAAAAAATGTGAATCACTTCCATGCATCGTGCAAAAAAACACGAATAACATTCATAAATTGCAAAAAGTTGTGTAAAAGTGTTACGTCCAAGAGTTGTGTGAAAAAAGCGAATTACATTCATAAATCCTATAAAAACACAAATAACGTCAATAAATTGATCAAAAAACACAAATTTCGTCGACAGAAAGCTGAAAAAACATAAATTATGTCTATGAATTGCATAAAAATAGCAAATTACGTCCATAAATCATGTAAAATGTAAATTACATTCATTAATCGCATAAAAATTGCGAATTATGTCCATAAATTGCTCAAAAATGCAAATTACATTCATAAATCGCATAAAAAACACTAATGATGACCATGAATTGCGCAAAAAATGCGAATTACACCCAACATTAAATTAATTTGCAGAAAGTTTTTGGTTTTATACAAGTCTGCCAACAAGAACCTACAAGTTATCCTGAAACCCATTCTAAACCAACAAAAATTTAATGGAAAGATAAATTTGTCCAAGATAGACAAAATAATTTCCATTGACATACATTGACCAGAATCGAAAAATTCCTATTGAAATCTATCCTATACACTCCAAAACCAGAAAGAAAAAAATCCCTCCAAGAGTAACTCAATCTATCTGCTGCAAAATAAAATACATTGAAATGCAACTGAACAAGAACCTGAAAATTACATTTGAAATCAAACCGAAACCAGATTCAACCCCCCCCCCCCCAAAAAAAAAAAAAAAATCCAACCATATCTCGATTTGGGAAAGAAAACTTAATTTCCATAGATACGCGTGGTCAGAAATCTGGAAATTCCAATTAGTCTATGGGTTAGAAAACCTTAATTCAATCTGAAAAAAAAAAAATCTGACAAGCAGAGTTGTATAATATAGACGCACGCCATGTGCAGAAAATTTTATGAAGAAACAATTTTTATTTACTTATTTCGACAAATTGCGTAAAAAAAAAGTATCTCAACAAAGAATCATGTAAAAAAACCCAACATTTCGACAAAATACCACGTGAAAAACGTGAATTTCGTCCAAAGACCACAATAAAAACATTAATTAAATCCATGAATCGCATAAAAAATACAAATTCCATGCATGAATCGCATAAAAAATGTGAATTAAATGTATGAATCGCATAAAAAATGTGAACTACATCCATGAATCACTAAAAAAAAAGCAAATTGCATAAAAAATGGGAATTACGTCCACAAATTGTTTAAAATGTGAATTACGTCCATGAATCATGTAAAAAAGCAAGCATTATATTCATAAATTGTATAAAAAACGCAAATTACGTCTATGAATCGTGTAGTAAAACATGAATTATGTTCATAAATTGCTCAAAAAATACGAATTTTGGCAGCAGAAATCTGAAACGGAAATTACCTCTATAAAACGCATAAAAATACCGAATTGCATAAAAAATGTGAATTACGTTCATGAATCGCCCAAAAAATGCAAATTACATCCATGAATTGCATAAAAACGTGAATTACGTTCATAAATCACTCAAAAAATGTGAATCACTTCCATGAATTGTGCAAAAAACACGAATAATGTTCATAAATTGCAAAAAATGCAAATTACGTCCCAGAATTGGTAAAAAAAAGCGAATTACATTCATAAATCCTATAAAAACACAAATAATGTCAATAAATCGATCAAAAAACACAAATAGAAAGCTCAAAAGATGCAAATTAGGTCTATGAATCGCATAAGTATAGCAAATTACGTCCATAAATCATGTAAAATGTAAATTACATTCATTAATCGCATAAAAATCTCGAATTATGTCCATGAATCACTCAAAAAAGGCGAATTGCATAAAAAACGTAAATTGGGTCCACAAATTGCTCAAAACGGGAATTGCGTCCATGAATTGTTTAAAAAAGTGAGAATTACGTTCAGAAATTGTATGAAAAATACAAATTATGTCTATGAATCGTGTAGTAAATCGGGAATTATGTTCATAAATCGCTCAAAAAACACGAATTTTGGCAGCAGAAAGCTGAAACGCAAATTACGTTCATAAATCACTCATAAAATGCAAATCACTTCCATGAATAATGCAAAAAAACACTAATAACATTCATAAATTACAAAAAATGCGAATTAAGTCCAACAATTGGTAAAAAAAGCGAATTACATTCATAAATCCTATAAAAACACAAATAACATCAATAAATCGATCAAAAACACAAATTTCGTTGACAGAAAGCTCAAAAAATGCAAATTATGTCTACGAATTGCATAAATATAGCAAATTACATCCATGAATCATGTAAAATGTAAATTACATTCATTAATCGCATAAAAATCGTGAATTATGTCCATGAATCGCATAGAAAATGCGAATTGGGTCCACAAATCGTCAAAACGTGAATTACGTCCATGAATTGTTTTAAAAAGTGAGAATTACGTTCAGAAATTGTATGAGAAACACAAATTATGTCTATGAATTGTGTAGTAAAACGGAAATTATGTTCATAAATCGCTCAAAAAACACTAATTTTGGCAGCAGAAAGCTGAAACGCAAATTACGTCTATAAATCGCATAAAAATAGCAAATAGTGTTTTGCATTCATTAATTGCATAAAAAACGCAAATTACATTCATGAATCGCTCAAAAAACACAAATTACGTCCATGAAACGCATAAAAACGTGAATTACATTCATAAATCACTCAAAAAATGCAAATCACTTCCATGAATCATGCAAAAAAACACTAATAACGTTCATAAATTACAAAAAATGCAAATTACGTCCAAGAATTGGTAAAAAAAGCAAATTACATTCATAAATCCTATAAAAACATAAATAACGTCAATAAATCGTTTAAAAAAACACAAATTTCATCAACAGAAAGCTGAAAAAACGCAAATTATGTCTATGAATTGCATAAAAATAGCAAATTACGTCCATAAATCATGTAAAATGTAAATTACATTCATTAATCGCATAAAAATTGCGAATTATGTCCATAAATTGCTCAAAAATGCAAATTACATTCATAAATCGCATAAAAAACACGAATGATGACCATGAATTGCGCAAAAAATGCGAATTACACCCAACATTAAATTAATTTGCAGAAAGTTTTTGGTTTTATACAAGTGTGCCAACAAGAACCTACAAGTTATCCTGAAACCCATTCTAAACCAACAAAAATTTAATGGAAAGATAAATTTGTCCAAGAAAGACAAAATAATTTCCATTGACATACACTGACCAGAATCGAAAAATTCCTATTGAAATCTATCCTATACAATCCAAAACCAGAAAGAAAAAAATCCCTCCAAGAGTAACTCAATCTATCTGCTGCAAAATAAAATACATTGAAATGCGACTGAACAAGAACCTGAAAATTACATTTGAAGTCAAACCGAAACCAGATTCAACCCCCCCCCCAAAAAAAAAAAAAAAATTATCCGACCATATCTCGATTTGGGAAAGAAAACTTAATTTCCATAGATTTTCGTGATCAGAAATCTGGAAATTCCAATTAGTCTTTCTTAAACCTAATCTGAACCTGAAAAAGGAAATTCCATATAACCGGAGCCCAGTATCTATACAGGACAAAATATTTTCCATTAAAGCACAACCTGAACAGAACTTGAAAATTCCATTTGAATTGAACCTGATTGAAACCTGAAAAAAATTTCCATCGAACCTTAACCTAATCCGAAAAAGAGAAAATTATTTCTGCCGATACACATTGACAAGAGTCTGAAAGTTAACATGAAACCTAATCCAAACCCGAAAAGGAAAAAACAATGGAAACACAAGTCTGTCCAAGAAAGACCAAATAAATTCTGTCCACATACACCGACAAGAATTTCAATTGAAATCTATCCTAAACCCAGTTCAAACACTACCCCCCCCCAAAAAAAAAAAAAAAATCCAATTGTAACCCAATTTATCTGCGACAAAATAATATACTTGAAATGCAACTCAACAAGAACCTGAAAATTCCATTTGAAGTCAATCTGAAGCCAGATTCAATCCCCCCCCCCCCCAAAAAAAAAAAAAATTTAATCAAATCAAGATTTTAGAAAAAAAGGAACAATTTATGTCGATATGTATTGACCAGATCATGGAAATTCCAATAGAAGTCTATCTCAAACCCGATCCGAATAACCTGAAACTCAATCCAATCCCCCCCCCCCAAAAAAAGTAAAATAAAAAAAATTAGGAAATAAAAATCTGTTCAAGAAAGACAAAATAATTTCCGTCCCCATCCACTGACCAGAATTGAAAACTAGTACTTGAAATGCAACTCGACAAGAACCTGAAAATTCCAATTCAAGTCAAACTGAATCAAGATTCAAACCCGAAAAAAAAAAAAAACAATTATCTAACCAAATCAAGATTTTTAGAAAAAAAAATTATGTAAATAGGTACAGACTAGAGCATGGAAATTTTAATAAAATCTTAAACCCGATACAAACTCCCCCCCCCCCCTTACATAACTAACAAGAAGCCTTGATGACCCCACAAAACATAACTAACAGGAACGAAGAGTCATGCATACTGCATCGATTACGATTATGATGCATTTTCTGACTCATTCTGAATATTGTAAACTTATTGTCATTCATGTACAATAATTTTACCATTTTGTGCAAAAAAACAAAGCATAATTAACGAGAGTAAAAATTTTTCCATTAAACATGTTTATATACTTTCCATTTTATTCTGAATGCTTGAAACCTATCAGTTTCATCTTTGTACAGTAATCTTCCCATCCAAATCTCCCCCCCCCCTGTTAGTTTATATATGTTTTGTGCAAACAGCAAAACATAAATAAACTATTAAAATAAAATAAAATTTAATTCATTAAGGTTTTATCAATTACATCTTTCATAAATTCAAAATATGAATCCTAAAAGATATGATATCAAAATTTAAGTGACGCCTTGACGAGGCTTTAAACAATGTTTTAAAATTCCATTTATTTATTTATTGTCTAAATACATTTTCATATCTAAACAACACTTTTCATTTTCCAATAAGAATGAAAAGTTACACATACAGTATAGATTATGAAACACTTTCCAACACATTTTCATTATTGTAAGCCTATCATTTTAATCCATTTGCAGTAATTTTACCACTCTATATAAAGAACAAATCATAATTAACAAGAAAGAAAAACCTGTGTGCAACATAGATTATGAAACACTTTCCAGCATATTCTGAATATTGTAACGGATATAGTCTTAATCAATCTGCAATATTACCAACCTATACAAAGGTTGAACCATAATTAACAAGAATCATGCACGCAGCATAGATTATGAAATACTTTCCAGCACATTCTGAATATTGTATTCCTGATCATTTTAATCCATCTGCAGTATATGTATCATCATGTGTAAAGAATAAACATAGTTAACTAGAATGAGAAATGATACATACAGCATAGATTATGAAATCCTTTCTTAGAAATACAGTGCTGAATGTACATTACTTTCTTATCTTATACTAACGTACTTTACTACAGAGTTGTTTTTAACGAAATCAAGTAGCACAGCATATATTAATAATAAAATATGAAATATCTTTTTTTAAGTGGGTGGGGGAGGGGTAATTAAAGGTGATCAGAAATCATGAATATGAATTCATTGCATTAGTCTTTAATTTTTTGTTTTTATCTTTTTATTATTAACCTAAAAAAAGCACTGATATCAGTACAAAAAACCCTGAACGGGTTAAAAGCTTGTGACGCAGCACTTTATCTTATATATCTAAGAATTTTAAATTTGGGACTTAAAACTAATGATATCAAAATTTATGTGACGCTATGCTATTAATTAATATATACATATATTAAAATTTAATTCATTAAGGTTTTATCAATTACATCTTTCATAAATTCAAAATATGAATCTTAAAAGATATGATATCAAAATTTAAGTGACGCCTTGACGAGGCTTTAAACAATGTTTTAAAATTCCATTTATTTATTTATTGTCTAAATACATTTTCATATCTAAACAATACTTTTCATTTTCCAATACACTGTTAAATACATCACTTTCACTGAATATATATAATGCACTGAAATGTATTTATTTGAATAAATAGATTTATCTTTTGGGCTACGCTATCCAAAATCAAAAATAACGTTTGAATAAATATTTTTTGCGTCATTGTATCCAAAGTAAGTTAAATAGATGCAAATAGATACAATGACGCAAAAAATATGTATTCAAATGTTATTTTTGATTTTGGATAGCGTAGCCCAAAAGATAAATCTATTTATTCAAATAAATACATTTCAGTGCATTATATATATTCAGTGAAAGTGATGTATTTAACAGTGTATTGGAAAATGAAAAGTATTGTTTAGATATGAAAATGTATTTAGACAATAAATAAATAAATGGAATTTTAAAACATTGTTTAAAGCCTCGTCAAGGCGTCACTTAAATTTTGATATCATATCTTTTAAGATTCATATTTTAAATTTATGAAAGATGTAATTGATAAAACCTTAATGAATTAAATTTTAATATATGTATATATTAATTAATAGCATAGCGTCACATAAATTTTGATATCATTAGTTTTAAGTCCCAAATTTAAAATTCTTAGATATATAAGATAAAGTGCTGCGTCACAAGCTTTTAACCCGTTCAGGGTTTTTTGTACTGATACTTATATACCGATATACTTTCTACCGAGGAGAACAACTTTTTTCGAAAGAGTTAATAATAATAACAAAAATAAAGGAATATATTTAAATCAAAAATCAAACTTTATCATTTAGGTATTAGATAATAAATGCGGTTTACAATATCACTCATACAAACCAAGTACTTAATAACTCTTGCGAAAAATATAATAATACTGCTATTTTGGGAAATTCATTATACATGAAAGAAGCTATTTTAAAACGCATTTGAATTCAGTCCAAAATGACGATTATCATTCTAATATATATATATATATATAATATGCTATCCATTTTTATTTGATTTCTATTACCGTTATATTTTTTCTTGCAAATATTCTTTTCGTATCCTGTATTTCCATAAAATGTTTTCGTAATACAAAAAGCGAGGCAAACATTTCCAATAAAACCTGTCTTATTTGCTATCGTAGAGGAACTGTTTTCCTACCAGTCCAATACGCAGGCAGTTTATTTCCATTTTCTATGTATTTTAATGGCATCGAGAGATTAATAAAACATAAAACGTGAAATTACTCACTTTCTAGATGCATATTTATGTTCCATTCGAGTGAACATTAAAATGATTTATAGCATTTAAATAATAAACGTCTGAAAAAAAATAAATAAAAGAAAATGTAAGAAAAAACTTCTTTAAACTTTTACTTTCTATTTTTTAGGGGAGTTTATTGTTTAAAAGCTTATCTGTTACCATTAACAAATTTTAATTCATAGTATTTAAACAAGACGTCGTGATTTAAAATATTATATACTTGTATATTTAGTATAAAATATTTTGTACATGCATATTTAGAATGTAATAAAAAGTATATGCATATTTTTTGAAATTGTTAAAGATAAAAGCATTGTAAATTCAGAATAAACAAGTCAGAAATTGTGCGTCAAAATTGCCAAATGAGGTGTATTCGTATTATAACTAATTTTGTAAGATTCAGATCTGAATGCAATAGCTGTTACACTCTTATGAAAAAATAATCGGATACAAAATTCATTATGATTATGTACATAATATTCAATAAGAAGGTACTTGTAAGACTTCTTCATAAATAGAACGTAATCAGCATGACAACCTAGAATCATTACCCATCGCGAGATATCATTTAATTAATTATGCATGATAAGATTTAATAGAATGAAGAAAACTTTTGTTTTTTTTATTGGATTTTAAATTTCAAAACATTTGTTTTAGTGGTTTTTCCACTGTTATATTTAGATAGACGGATGGACCAGACGACAATTATAGGTGCCGCGTATTTATACAATCACGAGATCATCTAAAATTATACATATATATATAATCAAGCTTAATTATTTATGAATTGGTTTATAAATGCATTTTGCAGAATCATTCATACTAAGGAAGTGTATAATAACTTTTGAAAAAGAACAAAATAAAATAATAATAATAATAATAATAATAATAATAATAATAATTGTCGGACGCTCCTCTCAGTCCACAAAACTTAGAAGAATGTCCTAGGTAGTTTTAGCTGCCACCAACGATATTAATGGGTGATATCGGTCACCTGCTGTGAGGATTGGGTAAAATAACACTGACGCTGTTAATGAACTGAACTAACAGTTTATTTAAGATATAGATATGTACACAAGAAACAATATTTACAACTATCTACAATTACAACTCGGATATACAGGGTGTATCTAAACTACTGGGCAAAACTTTAAGGGGTGATAGTAGACACCAAGACAAATAATATTAAATGGGAAACTAAGGGTCCCAAACGTCTTCCGAAGGAGATAGACGCCATCAAAGTTTAGGGCCCAAAATTTGAAATGATTATAAAAAACGGGAAAATTGATCAATTCGTTTGCGGTTTTCACTAAAACTATTCTTTATGTCAGCATTGTCTTGAAAATAAATTATAAAGGTAAATTTCAAAAAATGCCGATAGAGGGCGCTTTAGACTTTGGAGTAACGAACAACTATTTTTTACCGTTATTTTTTGCAGCTCATTAAATTTTTTTAGAAGTTTAGACATAAACTTAAATTTTGAGCTCAAAATCTGTGGTTAAGTAGCGCAAACTGAACAGTGTTCAATGGGAGTGGGTAGGTTGAAATTTCAAATGATTATAAAAAACAGAAAAATTGGTCAATTGATTTGTGGTTTTCACTAAAATTATTCTTTATGTCAGTATTGTCTTGAAAATAAATTATACAGATAAATTTCAAAAAATGTCGATAGAGGGCGCTTTAGACTTTGGAGTAACGTACAATTATTTTTTACCGTCATTTTTTGCATCTCATTAAATTTTTTTAGAAGCTTAGACATAAACTTAAATTTTGTGCTGAAAATCTGAATCGTTGAGAGTGGTTAAGTAGCACAAACTGAACTGTGTTCAATGAGGGTGGGAAGGTGTAAATTTCAAATGATTATACAAAACGGAAAAATTGGTCGATTCGTTCGCGTTTTTCTCTAAACCCATTCTTTAATCAGTATTTCCTTAAAAATTAATTTTAAACATAAATTTCAAAAAATTCCGTTAGAGGGCGCCATAAACTTTAGAGTAACCAACAGCAATTTTTAACTGTTTTTCTTTGTATCCAATTAAATGCTTGCAAAAGTTTAGACTTAAATTTTGAGCTCAAATTCTGAATCGCTGGGAGGCGTTAAGAAGCGCAAAGTGAACTGTGTTCAGGAGTTCAAATGTTACTCTGCCCATCTTACGAACACAGTTCAATTTTTCGCTATTTAATTAATCACAACGATTCAGATTTTGAGCTCAAAATTTAAGTCTGAGCTTTAAAAACATTTATTTAGATAGAAAAAATAACTGTTTAAAATAGTTGTTGGTTACTCTAAAGTTTAAGGCGCCCTCTAACGGAATTTTTTGAAATTTATCTTTAAAATTTATTTTCAAGGAAATACTGACATAAAGAATGGTTTTAGAGAAAACCGCAAACGAATCGACCAATTTTTCCGTTTTTTATAATCATTTGAAATTTGAACCTCCCCACCCCCACTAAGCACTGTTCAGTTTACGCTACTTAACCAATCTCAACGATTTAGATTTTCAGCTCAAAATTTAAGTTTATGTGTAAGCTTCTAAAAAAATTAATGAGATGCAAAAAATAACGGTAAAAAATAGTTGTACGTTACTCCAAAGTCTAAAGCGCCCTCTATCGACATTTTTTGAAATTTATCTTCATAATTTATTTTCAAGACAATACTGACATAAAGAATAATTTTAGTGAAAACCGCAAATCAATCGACCAAATTTTCTGTTTTTTATAACCATTTGAAATTTGAACCTACCCACTCTCATTGAACACGGTTCAGATTGCGCTTCTTAACCACAGATTTTGAGCTCAAAATGTAAGTTTATGTCTAAACTTCTAAAAAAATTTAATGAGATGCAAAAAATAACGGTAAAAATAGTTATTCGTTACTCCAAAGTCTAAAGCGCCCTCTATCGGCATTTTTTGAAATGTACCTTTATAATTTATTTTCAAGACAATGCTGACATAAAGAATAGTTTTAGTGAAAACCGCAAACGAATTGATCAATTTTCCCGTTTTTTATAATCATTTCAAATTTTGGGCCCTAAACTTTGATGGCGTCTATCTCCTTCGGAAGACGTTTGGGACCCTTAGTTTCCCATTTAATATTATTTGTCTTGGTGTCTACTATCACCCCTTAAAGTTTTGCCCAGTAGTTTAGATACACCCTGTAGATGATCCGGTTCAACATTAAATTAACTACAATAAACGTTGGTTGTGTACCGTTCAACTTACACTTTCTTCCTCACACTCAACGCACGTTGGATACGCTTTATCAGAGATTACTGCAGAATCTCAATACACAAGGGTACTAGGCCTCACTTCTCGGCCTATAACACTATCCACCGGGACGCCTTGTCCCACGCTCAAAATATACCCTATCCAACAGGACCACAAATCCTGAGCGACCTATCGGTCTCAACACCAAGCGAGAACTGTCCCTAACCTCTCAGTCCAGAGTTGACCTTGTCAGAGATCTTCCTTCCCCCAGCAGGGCCTCTTAGAGTTCCTCCATTGGTTCAATTCCGCATACCAACCTTGAGTCATGACCTCTACTATTTACACATCACTTAAATACTAAATGACAGCTGAGCCATGCCCCGTGGTCATCACTTTCATTCAGCAACGAGTGCGTCATCCGCACACCTGCGCCTGGATAACCACCTGTCATTTGTCATTATGAGAAAAGAAAGAAAGGTATTTCGAGCTTCACGGATACACAACCCACAATACATAAAATATTCAGATAAGGAAATGTTATTCCTTTCTAATTCAGGGCAGATGTCTTCTAGGAACCTGACAATAATAATAATAATAATAATAATAATAATAATAATGCTATTTTCGGAAATTCAGCTTAAAAGCACATAACGCATAAAAGAAAGTATTATAAAGTATACTTCAATTTAGCCCAAAATGACGATTATTATTCTAAAACATGTGTAAAATATTCTATCCATTTTTATTTCATTTCTATTAGCAGTATGTTTTTTCCTTCCAAATATTTTTTCTTATCCTATATTCTCGTAAAATATTTTCTTAGTACAAAATGCTAGACAGACATTTCTAATAAAACCTGTCTTATTTGCTATTACAGAGGAAACTTTTTTTTTTCATACCAGTTTAAAAGGCAGACAGTTTATTTACATTTTCTGTATATTTTAACGGTATCGGGAGATTAATAAAACATAAAACAAGAAATTACTCTTTTTAGATGTATATTTATATTCCATTCGAGTTCACATTAAAATTATTTATGACATTTAAGGGTGTCCAGACACATTTTAAAATAAATTTTATTTATTGAATTTAAATTTTGATTTTTTTTGTGATGGTTAACCATGATATTTGTAAACAAAATCACATGATAAAACTTCTCTTATTTTATTTTAAAAATTTTAAAATTAAGAATATATTTAAAAAGTGGAGTAATTTAAAATTGTTGTAACTCAGAATATTGTTTGTAGAATTTCAATTCTTTTACATTTAAATAAACAAAAAAATCCAAATTCTAATTTTAATTCAGCATTTTAAAAAATATGTGTAAAAATTATAAATTAAATTATTTAAAGTAATAATTTGAAAAAAAAAGGATGTAACTTTTATTTAAAATATCATATTCTTAAAAGTAAATATATATATTTTTTTAAATTTCCTGAATCAAAATTAAAGTAAAATAGTAAAAAAAGACATGCTTCGAGTTTGAAGTATATACTTTTAACGGTTTTTGATTTATAAGAACTTAAACCCGCGAAATGGTGAAAAAATCCATCCTGAAGAAAAACGCATGTTTGCAAGAAGTCACTTCATGACAACCCTTGGTTGAAAGCTATATTTCGAAAATAAACCAAAAAGGAAAAATTAATATTTGCTTTCCTAATTAAGATAGAAACACGATTTAAACATCATTTTAAGCATAAAAAAACAGAGAAACATTTAATGCAATAAAACATTTTTAGGAAATTTGAATATTTTTGTGTCCCGGACCCTCTTAAATAATAAATAGATTAAAAATAATTAAATAAAATAAAAAGAAAGAAAAGAACTTCTCTAAATGTTAACTTTCTATTTTTTAGGGAAGTTAATTGTTGAAAAAAATAATTGTTGCTATTAAATAATTTGGATGCATAGTATGTAAACAAGACGTAATTTAAAATATTTCAGATATGTATATTTATTATAAAATATTTTATACTGGCATATTTAGAATGAAATATTATGTATATGCATATGTTTTAAGATAGGTAAAAATAACAGAAATGTAAATGCAACATCAAAACTTCGGAAATTGTTCGTAAAATGCGGCAAATGAGGTGCATTCTTATTATAACTGATTTTGTAAATATTCAGATCTTCGTGTAAAAGCTGTTTCATTCGTGTGCGAAAATGCACGGATACAAAATTTATTATGATTATATATATAATATTCAGTAACATGTGATTAGTAAGACGTCTTTTTAAATAGAACGTAATGACCAGGACAACGTAGAATCATTATACATCGCGAGATATCATTCAATTAATTACTTACGATAGGATTTAATAGAAAAAAAACCTTTATGTATTTTTTCTTTATTTTAATTTTGATTCAATTTTAAATTTAAAAAAATTCGATTGGGTAGTTTTTGCCTTTCTATATGCAGACAGACTGACCAGACGATAATCATAGGTGCTGCGTATCTATATTATAAAAGCCAAACATATCTGTGCGTTTACAGCTAATAGCAATTGAGACTTCAAGTTTTGAATTTAAGTGATTTTAAAATGATTAAATTAGAATACCTTGAAAAAAGGCTGAATACAGATATGAGAGTTGCACATATATATTTTAAGATGGTGAAAATGATATCGGCGATATTCACATCGAAAAATTCTATGATTGAGTCAAAGTGGCATAAATTTTGCTTTTTTCATTTTTGAAATAACAAACACAAGAGCCTTAAATGATAACTTTGTCATAATAATAAATCTTTATTATATTTGACTGCTTACGTTACGATTAAAGTTTAATTTTAATAATTTCTAAAACTGAGTTTTATGGAAATAGTATTTTGTTAACTTTAGTTTAAATAACATTTGTTTAAAAGTTTGACTTACCAATATAAAATGCATTTTTATTGTAACTAATTTTGTAGGCTTTTTATAAATCTATGAAACAGTTTTTTTCTTAAATATTTCCTTTCGTTGAAATTCAACGGGTTCTACCTTGTTAATATAATCACGAAAGAATGTAGAAAAATATAATATAAAAATGTAAAATTAAACTTTGTTATTCATGAATTATTTCATAAATGCCGTTTGCAATATCATTCATACATAGCAAGAGCATAATAATTCTTTCGAAAAAAAAAAATACTGTTGCTATTTTAGAAAATTCAGCCTAAAAGTTCATAACTGATGAAATAAACTATTTTAAATTATACTTTAACATTTTATCTACGGAATCATTTATAATGAAATTGTTTCATGTCAATTATTATCTTGTTTAATAGCCGAAGATACATTGGGTGGCAAAATTATTAGTTACACAAAAATTTTCCTTATCATCAATCTTGGTTTGATTTTTTTGAACTGACAACACTGACACGTGACATTGAGCTTTTTCTCAAAAATTTTTACATTATGGACGAAAGTCTGTTTTTATTTATGAACCCATAAAAATCCAGTCCATGTTTATCAAAAGTAGTTTAATAATCCACAAATAAATAACAACAAAACAAAGCTTCATATTCTTCCCAATGTAAAGTTTAAGCGTGTAACTAATGATTTGGCCACACAGTAGTTACTAGAAGTTTTATTAAATTATAATAATGTGAAATTTAGGTACGTTTTTTAATAAAATTGATTAAAAATATCACTGGTTGTATGTGTAATTTTTTTTGTAAAATATTTACAAAAATAATCAGATAATTTAACCAAATGTACTCTTAAGGAAATATTGGAGATCTTATAAAAGCAACGTATTTAAATGTATTATGATCCTCTTTGTAAATTGAAAGACTTTTTTTGTTGAAAATGTTCCGTATAATTTTTTTTCTGCAGAAGAAAAGCTATACTTATAAATATGATTAAAAATATCACCACTTTTTGAAAATATTTTGCTTTGACTGTTTCTCTAAGATATCTAAAGTTTATTGTGAGATAAAAAATAAGGTTTAATTAATAGGCAGAGTAAATAAAATTTATATTAGATTTTCTTCACTGGTACTTAAAAAAAACCATCAGTGCAAAAAGGGTTATCAGCTCATAATGGCTATTATCATTCTAAAACATATGAAAAAATACTATCCGTTTTTATTTTATTCCTATTAGAATCATATTTTTCCCGTGAAAATGTTTTTTCATCCTCTGTATTCCAATAAAAATGTTTTCAAAATTCAGTTTGCAGGATAGACATCTATAATAAAACCTGTTTTATTTGCTATTGTGGATGAACTATTTTCCTACCAATTTAAGGAATAGTCAGTTTATTTCCATTTCTGTAAATTTTAATGACAATGGAGGGATTAATAATACATGAAATGTAATATTTATATTTTCAAATGATTTTGTTATGCTTTTCAGCGTTCACATAAAATGATTTATGGCAATTAAATAATCTACAGATTAAAAATAAAACCTGCTGTAACCTTTAGTTTATTTTTTCAGGGAAGTTTGTTGTGTCAAAATTTATGTGTTACAACTAAAGAATTTTATTGCACAGTATGTAATTAAGGCGTTGTAATTTAAGATATTATGTACATGCTTATTTAATGAAAAATATTTTGTATATAATATTTAGAATAAAATATTGTTCATATATTTTTTTAATTGTTAAAGATAAAAGAAATGTAAAACATGAGGTGTGTAAAATGTAAATCATACTTTATAAAAATGGCGGAAATTGTATGTCACATATGAAGTTTGTTTGTACTGTTAGTAATTTTGTAAAGATTCAGATCTTGGTACAATAACTGTTGCATTCTCATGCAAAGATACATCAATACGAAATTTATTATGATCTTTACGTAATAAAATGCAATGTAACAGATCTGGAACAAACCTATCGATCTTAGGACGTTATACGATCGATCGGAGCCACGTTAGGCTTAATTGCGAGATTAGTATGAGAAAAATTATCTCCCTAAATAAAATCTTTTTCTAACTGAAATCCTCTCTGTTCAACATAATTTTCTATAAAAAATTCAAAAACAACAAAATTTCCACTATTTGCGCAGCGAAAAAAAGCATTTAAAAAATCGAGTTGTAAACAACGGTACAGTAAAGCGTAAACAAGGTCTTTGGTAGGGCATCATTCCCTTTTGTAAGTCATTCATTGAAAAAAAAAATTAAACAGGGGAGCTAGATGTCACCTGAATCTGTCCTATCTCTCCTTATTCATGTGACGTCCACCTGTCAGTTGCAGTTACATACAAGAAAAACACCAACAGGCGTGAATAAAATTTTAACAATGCCTTCCCTTAGACTGGGATTACAGTGTTTCACTTAAGATCAATTCACAGACAAAGTTATCGTCGTTTGTGAAAGAAATTATAAACGATTATTTTCGTTCAATACATTAAAGGAGGGCTGTCCAACGTGTCACCCGCGGGCGCCATGGCGCCCTTTTGAAGGTTTCTTACTATTAAACATTTTAGAAGTAAAATTACATTAGGAAGAATGCTTTCTTTAAAATCACTAACATCTGCCTCATAAATATTTTCAAAACATGTGAAAACGCATTAAAAACTAGAAACATGCTTTGAAAATTTAACCGTGCCTATATTTTCACATTTTGAAGCTATTGTTTATAAAGTGTAATTATGCTGGTTAAATTTGGTTATAATTGAAAACAGCTGTTTGTAATACTTAACAAGTTACAGAAAAAAAACTTTTAACCTATTCTAGACACTTTGAATACCCCCACCCCCCATGTGGATAATGTACATAAAAGTTAGGTTTTTCCTTTTGCTATTGTTCTACTGGCCCATTGGCTGTTTCAAACGAGGGATAAACAGGCTTATTTTTTTTTTTTTTTACTCTTGGAATTTAAGGTTTTTTTTTCAATTTACTTAGAAAAAACAATAAAACAGTGCAGAAGGATTTATAGCTATTAAAACACTTCCAGGCTATATCTCAGGAACATCCATATGAACGGTCACTATCATACTTGTATTTATTTTTGTACTTTTCATAAAACTAAATTCACACTTTTAAAATAAATCAAAGCGTGTTTTCACATAAAAAAAAACAATTGGTTTGATTTTTCTTACCACTTTTTTACTTTCAATCTTCAATAGAAAAAAATGTTGTAATTGAAATTTTATTTATTTCCGGTTTTCAACGGATTTACACGTGTTAGGGGACAGAGGTTCCAAAAAACATGTTTCTACAAAATGTTTGTCTGTGTGTGTCCGTATGTCGCCATTCTATAATCAAAAAGTGTATGAATATATGCATAGAATTGAACCAAATTTTTTGTGAATATTTTTGGCTGTGACAAGCAGGTCCTCATTCATTTTTGAAATATTCTGCTGGAAGGGGGCACTACAATAGCGATTTCTGTGCCAATTTCAATATTACACCGACTAAAATTGTATGAAGTTATGCATAAGATTGAACCAAATTGTTTGTGTAATTCTATGGCTGTGGCTAGTTGATCGTTTCTGAATTTGAAAAAAATCCACCGGAAGGGGGCGCTGCAATAGCAATTTTTGTGCCATTTTCAATATTGTACCACCTAAAAGTGTATGAAGCTATGCCTAGAATTGAATGTATAAATGATTTGTGTAATTCATTGAAAGAATTTTTTGTGTAAGTTTTTTGCTATGGCTGTTTGGTTCTCCCTAAATGTAAAAAAAAAAAAAAAAAACACCGAAAGGGGGTGCTGCAATAGTGATTTTTGTGTCATTTTCAACATTGTACCATCTAAAAGTGTATGAAGCTATGCATAAAAAGGAACCAATTTTTTTTTGTAAGTGTTTGGCTATAACTAGTTAGTTCTTCCTAAATTTGAAAAAAAAAAAAAAAAAACCTGCGGAAGGAGGCGCTGCAATAGCGATTTTTGTGCCATTCTCAATATTGTAGAACCTAAAAGTGTATGAAGTTATGCATAGAATTGAACAAAATTATTTGTATAAGTGTTTGGCTATGGCTAGTAAGTCCACCCTGAATTTAAAAAAATTCACTGGGGGCACTATAGTTACGATGTATGTGCCATTTTCATTATTTTACCATCAAAAAAAGTATGAAGTTATGCATAGAACTGAACTAAAATTTTTGTGTATGATTATTTTAGGGTATGGTAAGTGGGTCTCCCTGAATTTGAAAAAAAATCTGCCTATCACTCCATTGTCCATCGTCTCGTGCAGAAACGGAAACTCGTTTTTCCTCTGATTAATTGACTGAAGCAGAAATTTAAGATGAAAATCAAAGTTGGTATAGTTTTGATTTAATATTATTAAAGCATAACCATGTGTAACTGTTTTCTTAAATATTACAATGTACGTATGAGATAAAATAAAGTTTTTGGATTGGCACATCCAACTATTAGTAGTGTTTCTTTTGCTATTATGGGCAAGATAAAATTTTGACATCTTATCCTACAAATATTTTTGAGGTAGACCTCTCGCACAAAAATATATAATTTAAAATTTAATGCATGTAACTCCAGAACCGTAGGGACTTTATGTCTATCGTTGTAAAATTCATTAGCATTACGTTAAAACGTTCGTATATACTAATACTGTGTAATAATATTGTCGCATGCTTCCAGTCACGTGAAAAATGTCGCCTTTCATAGAGGGCCAAGAGCTGAGATGAGCCCCTGCTTATTGAAAGGTTGGACAGTCCTGCTTTAAAGCATTAAGTACAAAAGTTTTGCATAGCTCTTAAAAATGGGCATTAGATACATAAAAAATTATGCTTAAAAAATTAAATTTTCAAAACGCTAAAGGCTTTTATAAAATTTATCGTAGCTTTTGTCTTTTTTTTAGAAGTTTCATTGATATATTTCAAACAAACTGCGACCGTTTTATTTCCTTAAAATTTATCCTATTTATTAATCAATATGCATATTTTTATCGGGGGGGGGGGGTAGTTAACGAAAATATACAATTTCAAAATGTTATAAAAGTAAGTATTTATTATTAGTATTATGTCAATAGTTGCAGCAGAATCTTAAATTGCGCACTTTTTTTATATTTGTTACATTTTTGTTTTATTAAGAAATCTTAATTTTGTTATGTGTATTAGCCGTAAATTCTGCTTTACCCAAAAGTATTAAAGTTTTAATTCGAATAAAAACTAGCCAAACTTTGCTCATCTAAACGCTTTTCATGTTCTCAATTATTTTATCATTTTTATTTCCAATTTTATATGAAAAACACAATTTTTACCGACCGTCCTAGGATGGGCATTTATACTAGTTTTATATGTCAAATTGAGTAACAAGGAAATCATATGACTACATCTTAAATCTGATATAGCACCATGACAACTTAGAATCATTATCTATCATGAAATATAATTCAATGACCATGGGATATCATTGGAATTCTATTACCAATTTCTGATAACATATAATAGAATGAACAAAACATTTATTAATATCTTTTAACGTTTTATTTCGATTTCCAAGAAATTAGAACACAAAATGCTGCAGAAAATTCCGCAAAGGTTTAATTAGACATATCAAACATATCATTACATATCAAACCATTCGGTGGGGTAATTTTTGTGCTTTTGTGTCTTAACAGGCGGTCAGGTCGGATAACGATTGTAAAGGCTATAATTTATTGATTTACGAGCTTACCTTTATAAAACTATATAAATCTAAAATCAAACTGTGTTATTTTAAAATTTTCTTATGGATGCGCTTTTTAATAATACACGTACTAAGCAAGTATACTTAGTGTCTTTTGAGAGAAAAATAATATTTATATTTTTAAAAATCCAACCTGAATGTACTACATAACGGACGAATGAAACTATTCTTACACTTATTCAATATCAGCAAAAAATGACGATTATCATTCTAAAATGTATATTAACTGTTTTTATTTTACTTTTATTAGCATTGTTATTTTTATTTTCCAGGAAATATTTTTTTTGTCCTGGCATTCCTATATAAATGTTTTCGTTATGCATAATGCAAGGCGGGATATTAATAAAACCTGTTTTATTTGCTACCCTAGATATTTTCCTGCCAGTTTAATGCACAGGCAGTTTATTTCCATTTTCTTGTATATTTTAATGGCCATCGGGAGATTAATAAACATAAAACGTGAAATTATTTATTTTTCAGATGCATATTTTATTCCATTCTACCTTCACATAAAATGGTTTATTGCATCTAAATAATACGCAATTTAAATAAATATATATATATATTTAACTTTTAACTATTATAGGCATGTTTGTTGTTGCAAAACATATTTGTTTCTATTAAAATTAATTTTACTGTGTAGTCGTTATAATATACATACAGGTATTTAATCTGTATATAATATAAGGACGTCATTATAATGTACAGCTCCTATTCAAAATATTAGATTAGTTAATTTTATTATAAATAGAAAATATCGATTGGAATTTAATGTCTTTTAATGCAAATATGCAAACGATATTTTTATTAAGAACTTATTGTTGATTAAACTTATTTATTATCTTAAAATTAATATCATTTTTGAAAAGATAATTTGAAAAAATATTTATTCAAGTGTTTCAAAATATTAGAATATTTCACGTTATTTCTCCTTTAATTTTCATCAATTCATAACTGGTGACATCATTGATTAAATTCAAACGATTTTATTAAAAATGAATATTTTTTTTTGCAATTTATTTGCTTTTTCGTCTTAAAATGTGTCGTGTGAGTGATATTCCCGAATATATTAAACTTCGTATGGTTGATTTGTATGAGCGCGGTAAAAATGAATGTTATATAGCGCATTATTTACATTGTTCGCAATCAAGTGTTAGTAAAATTCTAACACAGGTTGTAAAATAGGGGAAATTTCAAAATAATCGCAGAAACGGCAGCCGAATACCAGAAACATCTGCCAGAGATGACAGGAAGCTGAAGCTTATAGTTAAGAAAAACAGCTTTAAAAGTGTTCGATTATTGCACCGAATATGGAAAAAAAAAGGAGTTGAAGTTTCTACATCGACAACATTAAGACTTCTCCATAAATTTAAGTTTGAATCTCGTGTACAGAAAACATAACCATTCATGACTACAAAACAAAAGCGTATGAGATTGAATTGGTGCAAATAAAAACATTTATGGAGCGAGGAAAATTTGAAAAATATATTATTCAGCGATGAAAGTATGTTTTGTGTTTCATACTGTAATCAAGGTGTAGCGACATCTACGGGCGTGTTCAGCGCAACTTATCAAAGTAACCAATCTTACCGACCGATTGTAGGGCAGTAGGAAAGCGAATTGTGGCACCAATGAAAACTATCCTGTTGAATTGTAGCTGACGTCACACTTCGCCTTGATTTTCATTTCGTACTTGTCTACAATCGGTAAGTGACCGGTAATTAACCGGTATGTTGTGCTGAACACGCCCTATATGTCAAGTATATTTAGGCAATACTTGTTTAAAAAAATAACTTCAACTTCTACAAACAAAATCTTGTTGTTATTCTCGCAGACGATTCCTTGCTTGTACAATGCAACAATTTTTGTGCGTGTTGTTATAGTTGTATATATGTCATTAAAGTTTTATTTTTTAAAACAATGTGTTTATTTAAGCGTCTATACATCATATACCATAAATTGGTGACCCGTTCGCAATTACGAATTATGATAAGAGATTGCATGATCGATCGAAGTTGGGAAACATAAGTTTCTGTTGGAGTTGATAAAATATTTTGCAAATTTAGAATGTCAAAAGGCAATCTCAGTGTCGTTCCATACACCAGCTCAGCATATGTTGCATTTTTGTCAGTTTTAATAGCAGATGGAATACCAAGAAAAAATATGGAAAGTACCCCAGTCCATTAAGTTATTCGAGTTTGGAGAATGAAACAAGAAGCTTTTGAGAAAGAATGCCTTAAATGTTCCGCAACATTTGCTGCTAGTGTGATAGTTTGGGGTTTCATGCGTGTAGAAGGACCCGGAAAGTTATGCTCCGTCTACGAAAAGGTTAACGCTCAGATTATTATGAAATTTTGGAATATTACATGATTCCAACATTAAAAGATTTATTTGAAGATGATTTCATCTTTCGACAAAATTTAGTTTTACCACAAACCTCGTTGTCAACTACAAATTGTTTCCGACAACGCAACTTAAGTTACTTTCTTGGCACCAAATTCAACAGACCATAATCCCATCGAAAACTTATGGTGCATAATAATAAAGAAAAAACTCCAAGAAAATCCTCCTTCAAGTAAAACTGAGTTAGTGGCACGTATAAAGTCTGTTTGGACTAATATTGATAGAAATACTTGTAATCACCTTGTATATAGTATGCAAGATCGATTGCCTACTGTTATGAAAGCTAAAGCGGATGCTATAAAATATTAACTACCACTTACTTTACATTCATAAGGTAATATTGTTGCGTAAAATGAAATATTCCAATATTTTGAACCAATCTAAATTGTATTCTCATATTATGATGAGTTTCAAAAAGCTGTACACCTAATTTATTGTACTATATTTTAAATTTTGTAAATTTTAATATCTAATCGAAACATTCCAGATTTAATTTATAAGAAATTTAATTGAATGTACGTACAAGGAAGGTCTCCATACGGGCATACTCCGAAAAATCTGAAAAATTGCAGAATGTTCTTCTCATGAGGATATATACGTTTATATAAAAAATTTGGCGAAATCGCCGTACCTTGTCTGTAAAAAAATAATGATTTTTTTATATTTTGGCGATTTATCATCGGTTGGCGATAAAAAGTAATATTAATTTTTTTTTTTTTTTTTTTTTTTTTTTAAATGTCAAATGCATTTTAAAGGAAAAAAAGTTTCATGTTCAACGTGTTTAGATAAATATCTTTGGTTTTTTAGTTTTAGTTTGTTTAAAGTATAATTTCGTTACATTTATATTTAATGCATTTATAATCAAATTTAACCATCAAAATTTAAGATTTAAAATTAAATTCAGATTTAAATTAATTAAAATTGTTTCAAGTTCAAGTCCAGTTAAGCATTGTCAATTTGATTTTGTTGCTGTAGAAACATATAACTTTTATTTTTGAATACGCTTAAATATATGAAAATGATTTTACTGAATAAGAATTTTTTTTTATATGAAAATATTTTTTTCAGAGGTAAATTAAATAACTGCAGCAACAAATAATATATATATGCAATTTAATATAAATATATATATATATAATATATTAAACTCTCTCATTGTTTATATTTAAATTCATTAACTACCATTTACATGGATTCTAAAAATCCAAGTTTTCAGTTGCATTTAAATCGTTTGCTTTTGGCGGGGAAAAGTGCTGCTCGCCAAGTCGTGTGACACTTTCGTCTTTTCGCGCCAAATGTTTGAAAGTATTTTATTTTTTTACATGTTTTCTAATGCAATTCCGCCGCTAATTTTCACTGATCCTTTATTACATACATGTACACAAAAATCTGAGTATGTAGACCAGTATGGAGACCTTCCTTGTTTGTTTAAAAAATAAATAAATGAAAAATAAATGTTTCCTTTTAACTTTTTCACAATTATTCTAATATTTTGAATATGAGTTGTATATATATATATATATATATATTTACTATGAAATATATTATTTATGCATATTTAGATAAAATATTATGTATATATGCATTTTTTAAATAGTTAAAAGAAGTAGATATTCAGTATAAACAATTCGGGAATTACACGTAAAACGTGGCAAATTAGGTGCTTTCGCACTATAACTAGTTTTGCAAATAATGAGTTCTTGTGTCAATAATTTGTTGAATTCTTTTTCAAAAATGCATGAATAAGAAGTTTATTAAGATTTTATATATAATATTGAGTAATACGGAATTAACAGGACTCCATCTTAAATAGAATGTAATCACCATAGCAATTTAGAATCATTAACTGCCATGAATATCATTGAAATAATTGCATGCGACGGGATTTAATAGAATGAAGAAAACGACATTTTTATTAATAACTTTTTAATTATAGATTCGATTTTTATAAAAATTGAAATGCCTCTGCAAAGTTCTGCAACTATTATGTACATTAAATTTCCAAAAAAAATTTTGAGTAGTTTTTGTACTGCTGTACAGAGAGACGGGTGGATCAGACGACAATTATTTGTGCTACTTATATAACTAAAAACGCATCAAATAAAAAACAAAAGTTGCGACTGTCATTACACATTAGAAAAAATCATTTCTTTCTATAAAATATTAATAATACGATTGTAGTATTTTCCACATGTGTTTGAAAATTTAGTAGCTTTAAATTAATATTTTCAATAGATATTTTAAATGCAGTAATTTGAAATTAAATATATTTAAGATACTGCATCTTAAATATCGCCTATTAATATAATTGTCATTTTTTAATTTGCGCGAAATCAGAAAATGGATTGGCTCTTGTTAGCTTAGAATTTCATAACATTTTGCACAGAAATTGTACTTTAGAAAATAACAATGTATGTCGAATAATTTTTTACTTAATTAATGGGGAACCGAAGAGGAATTTTATGTATTCAGGAAAATGGTGCCCATTAAGACGTTTCAATTAAAAAAAAAAAAATAGCCCCCTGACAACACTGGCGCAAAGAAGCAGAAGAATAATAAAAAGAATATTGCCCAGTTAAACTGATGGCATTGAGCTCACAGGCTACGCATACTAATTGTACATTACAGCCTTGTGTAATTCCGTTCGAAAAAAAAAAAATTAAGAAGGGGAAACAGCTCTCCCCTTTCTCCTTTTTAATACTTAATCATTGAACCTCCTAAACTATCAAGTACATTCTTTATCATATTAAAAAATCTGTATCCAAAATTCAGAGCTAATCGGATAATTCTTAATAAAAACCCATTTAGCATTTATATAATTTAAGAGGAGTTATTCCCCTCTTTTATACTTAACCATTAAACTTCCAAAACTATTCAGAGATTTCAACGAAATATGACAATTCTGATTGAAAAATCCATTTATACAAGTTAAGGGGAGGGGCATTAGAACCCCCGTTCCCCCTGTTTATACTTATTCAATGAACACCTAATAACAGCCACGGACTCGCCTCATCAGAATGATCCTATATCTAAATTTTGAACGAAAACTGTTAATTCAGCATGAAAATCCCGTTTATATCAATTAAGGGGGGGGGGGCATGAGCCCCCCGTTCCCCCTGTTTATACTTATTCAATGAACACCTAATAACAGTCACGGAATCGCCTCATCAGAATGATCCTATATCTAAATTTTGAACGAAAACTGTTAATTCTGCTTGAAAATCTCGTTTATATCAATTAAGGGGAGGGCATGAGCCCCCGTTCCCCCTCTTATACATATCGAATGGACTCCAAAAACTAATCAGGGAAGCGCCTTATCAGGATATACCTATATACAAAATTTCAAGTGGATCCGATATTTTTATCATGAGTTATCGCGTTACGCACGAACATACGAACGTACATACAGAACGGACGGGCACATAAGCTCTCAGGCTATGATAGCCTGTGAGCTAAAAAAGAAATAGTTATAATTCTGAAATGAAACTTTGGCCTTTATGAATTTGTATAAGAATGCAATTTGTAATAATACATTTGAGTCGCGTTTCCAATGCTTTCGTTAATCAAACCGGCTTTTATCAGAGGGGTGATATGCGGGTGTCGTACCTGCTTTCATTTTGCACCCATTTCCATACGCAAGCATAAAATCTATTCCCCCAAAGAAACCGGAAACTGCGCAACTTTTCGTTCTGACCTTTGATTGGCTGATTGGTGGAACTGAGCATGAACTTCTAGTGTAAACACAAATAGAAGGGTTTTGTTACGTTTGGCGTGTTCAAATCTTATTTTTTGCTTCTGTTTTCACCTTGTTCTTGTTATTGCACACTTTTATCGACCTGGAAACAAATGCTAATTTAACATTGTAATGCTAAATGGGTAAAACAAAATAATAAAATTAGTTGTTTTAAAGACTGAATTTTATGGGAAAAGAGAATGGAGTTTCGGAAGAGGGGACTTTAGATGAAATTTTAATGAAATGAATGTGAATCCTAAATGAAATTTATGATTAATTATTAATTTTTGTTATAAAGAAAAAAATAAAACAGAAAAATAAATAATAATAATAATATTAATAAAGTATTTTAAAAATATTTAATTTTATTACTTTGTTGAATGTGTACTGGGGAGGGGGGAGGGATCAAGTGATGAAGCAAAATTTTGGAAAAAGAGCAGGGAAGAATTGGTTTAATTGATCTTTTTTCTTTTAACGCAGAAGAATTCCAACTCTGTTTAAAACATTCACTGCCGAACATGCGCCAGCGCATGATACGGCGCCAACGTTAAAGGGCCACTCACGCTCCAGCGCGTGATGTAGGGTGATGTCCAATAGCTAGTCACGCGCTGGCGCGTGAAAATCTTTCACTGATTCTTTGTTATAAAAAGTAAATCGGCTTCTGGGAAAAACCCACTTCTACAGTGCGGCATTAAATATCATTCACAATATCATTCTAACTATCATTATCACAATAATTAATTTAAAATAAATAATTCTCACAAACATTTCATTAACTATTGATATCGTAATTGTTAAATTTATTTGGAAATAAGTATTTTGTTTCATTAGTATGCCTTCATTAAAATCTGGTTCTAAATACAATCATAAAAACATTTATATTAACATTTCTTTCCTTTTTTTTTCGGGGGGGGGGGAGGAGAGGTGTCCGTTTCTGCAATTTTAATTGCTTTGATATCTGTTGTTTACAATAAAATGTTGACTAATATTAGAAAATAAGGTATATAAATGGTTAAATATTGTTGTTAAACAAATCAAATATTGAAAAAAAAATCTGAATACAATAATAATCTAATTATTAATAAATAGTTTTTAGTCAAACTCATTAAAGATATCTATTACTGGCACATCTACCCTATATAGCATGACTTATTTTTAAATATGTATACATTTTGCTTAAAAAAAAAAAAAAAAAATTAAAATAATCTTCTTTTATAACCAAATTAATTTTATATTATAAATATAAATGAAAATTTCCGTGTATTATTTACATTAATTACATTGTAATAAATAACACATAAAAAATGAAAATTCAACATTTCCTTGGCGTTGTTTAAATTAAATCTCGAACTTCAAGCAGACGAAAACCTAAAGTTAAATTATTACATATGCGCATGCATTAAGCTTGTGATTCTGTTGCTGCAATGACCGACAAATCAAAGAATGAAACAGTGTCTACAACGCGAGAAATATCAATAGCGCTAACGAAAAACATGCTGACGATAAGTAGAAATCCCGGTAAATTGTTTACCCTAACTGAATCATGGGTAAAAGGCGAATTACTGACCTAGTCGATTGCAGGTCTGTCTTTGGGGAAAAAATGACCTAGGCTCGATTCTCCTTCAAACCGGTTTGTGCACTGGAAATGGAGTAGGGGGTAAAATAACCGTTCTGAGGTGTCTTGAAAAACTGCATTGGAAACGGGGCTATATACTGTAAAACAAACCTATAATTTTTTAAAGTAAACTGAGTTTCTTAGAACTTTTTATGAAACATCAACAACCAACATTCTTGTGACAGATACATGTTTGCTCCGTAAATCAAAAAATCTTTAAGGAAACTAAGAGTTTTTTAGAAAAATTGGGATGCTAGAACTTTTTACGTAACTGCATTTTCGATTTCAAATAAAATTTTAGTAAGATTACTGCAAATTTTGTAGATTCTTTTGTAAAGCTACAGATTTCTGTAGTTTATAAATACTATTTTATATACTTAGATCATTTATTTATTTATTTATTTTACAGTGTAGTGTTCAAATTTTAGCAAACATACAAATCTAAAATATTACAACTTTTTTTTATTTTTTTATTTTATTTTATTTTTTAGCAATTATTTATTTATTTATTTATTTATTTTTTTGTGAGAAAAATAATATTTCCATTTTGGAAAATCCATCCTAAAAAAACATAAGGAATGAATGAAAGAATTTATAAATATATTTAATATCAGCAAAAAATGAGGATTAGCATTCTAAAATGTACACAAAATTTATTATTCATTTTTATTTGACGTCTATTAGCATTTTTTTTTTCTAGAAAAACTTTTTTTCATTCTTGTATTCCCATAAAAATGCTTTCGTAATGCAAAATGCGGAGCAGGATATGAATAAAACCTATGTTATATGCTATCCATGGTGAACTATTTCACGACCAGTTTAATACACGGGCAGTTTATTTCCATTTTCTGTATATATTAATGGCCATCAAAAGATATTAATAAAACATAAAACGTAAAATAATTCTTTTCGGATGCATATTTTTTTCTGTTCCACGCTCACATAAAATAATTTATGGGGTATCAAAAAAAAAATAAAAAAAAAAAAAAAAAAAAAAAATTGAACTTTTAATTTTTTATCTCAGAGAAATTTTTTGTTTTAAAATTTATTTGTTCTATAGCTAAAGACTTTTATTTCATAAAATTTGAAGAATACATGCCCATCGTGATGTTCTATACGTTAATACACTACACTGTAATAAAAAGCAGGTAAAGTTACTGAAAAATTTCTAGGAGGTTGGGATTCCTAAAATATTTTATATAACTACAACAACAAAAACTCATATAACGGAGACACGTTAGTGATTCAAAATTTCTTTAAGGTTACTATCAAGAAAGGTATCTACACCGCCATACTCAGAAAAATCTAAATAAAATACAAAATGTTCTTTTCATGTAAATATATATTTATTGAAAAATATTTTGGCGGAGCCTCTATAGAGCGTCTTTAATAAAATAATGACTATTTCGTTTATTTGGCGATTCATAACAGGTTGGCGATGAAATAAAATTTCCAAAAATATGCTTTTATATCGAATGCTCCTTAATTAAAAACATTGTATGTAAAATTTGTTAAATTATGTTTAATTTAAATAAAAAAATCTATAAGGTTTATAACAAGGATTGTCACAATATGGGCATACTCTGAAAAATCTAAAAAAAAAAAAATACAGAATGTTCTTTTCATGCGGATATATATTTTTAAAAAATATTTTGCCGGAACCTCTATAGAGCGTCTTTAATAAAATAATGACTATTTCGTTGATAGGGTGATTCATCACCGGTTAGCGAAGAAATAAAATTTTCAAAAATATGCTTTTATATCGAATGCTCTTTAATTAAAAATATTTTGTGTTAAATTTGTTTAAATACGTTTAATTTAAATAAAAAAAAACTATAAGGTTTATAAAAATGATTGTTTCCATACGGGCATACTCTGTAAAATCTAAAAAAAATACACAATTTTTTTTTCATGTGGACATATATGTTTATAAAAATATTTTGGCGGATCCTCGATAGAGCGTCCTTAAAAAAAGATGAATATTTCGTTTATTTGGCGATCATCATCGGTTGGCAATGAAATTAAATTTCCAAAATATGCTGTTAGATCGAATACTCCTTAATTATAAACATTTCATGTTTAAATTGTTTAAATACGTTTAATTAAGTAACTTTTGTTTTTCATTCTTAGTTTGTTTTAATTAGTTTTGTCATTTATACTTATATGTATTTATAACTAAATTTATCTATCATATTTTACAATTTTAAACAAAAATTAAATTGATTTATATTGTTTGAAAAAAATAATTCCAAATGAATAATGACGATCTGATTTTTTTGCTATAGAAATAACAAATTCTTCGATATATAGAAATGTATAATGGCGGAATTCTTCCTTAGAATTTATTTTTTAACGGCCATCTAAATTAAAAAGTTGGCCATAATTGGAAATAGATATTTGCATTTTGCAAACTATAGAAAATTATTTATCTGCGATAAAACTAAATCATCATAACTAAATCGAAAAACTAAATCGTCAAGCAACATGTATGTGTAAAAATATACATACAGTAAAACCATCAAATAAGGGACACCTCTATTTAAGGGACGAAAGTTCTGGTCCCAGTCCCTTAGTATAGGACCTGTAATGTATTTACCTCTGAATAAGAAACACTCGATTTAAGGGATACCTAAAAATGAAATTATAGAAGCTGGTTCTTGCATTTCAGATAATGCAGTAGTCTATGGTGAAAATTAAAATACAGATTTTTGTGAAATTATCATTCAGACAGGCATACAACACACAACTGATGAGCATTTATTCAGCTATAATAAAAATAAAGAAAAAACTTATCAGATGATTTAAGATACATAAAACAGTTGAATACTTTTTTCATAAATACTGCTCATAATGAAAGACTAAAATTTGCTATGGTAAATGAACACTTGAGAGATTTGTAGTGAAAAATTTAAATATAAAAAAACAATCACTTTTGATCGATTAGTACTTCAAGTAAGATTCTTTTAAATGTTATTATAATTTTTGCACGTACATAAATACATATGTAAAAATATAAATCAACATCTCTACAAATCATTCAAAGTAGTAATTGATTGAAAATTTAAATTAATTCTCTTTTTCTTCTGTGCCTGATTAACGTAATTAATAGCCTTTGGTTACATTTAAACTTCATCTTTAATGTTTGATTATTTTTTATGTCTTTTCTAAGCGATTAATTTAAAAAACGTAAAAACTCCAAATGAGAGACACCTCTATTTAAGGGACAAAAATTCTGGTCTACAAAAATCGTGCTCGGCAAATTGCGTATTGCTTTTATATTTTTGCGCCAATTATACGTAAGTATTTATTTATTTATTTTACAGATTTTCTAACGGAATTTTGCGGTTAAATATCCTTTATTATATACATAAATAGTTTAACTAGCAATTTTTTTTCAATGTATTTTAAATATTCCCAGTAAGCAGATTTTCTTCGTCAGAATATTTTATGAAACTAGAATGATGCAAATAAAATTTAATACATTTATTATAAATTTAGTACATTTTTTAATAAATCTACAAATTACTGAAGCTTTACCAAAAGCAGTTTTATAGACTTGCATGTTTTTAACTTTTTTCTACCTCCAATAGAAGAAAGTATTGTAATCGAAGTTTTTTCAACTTCCGGTTTTCGATGGATTTACACGTTTTAGGGGTCAGTGATTTCAAAAAACATGTTTTTACAAAATGTCTGTCTGTCCGTGTGTCTGTACATAAGTCGCCATCCTACCGTCAAAAAGTGTATGAAGATATGCATAGAATTGAACCAAATTTTTTGTGAATGTTTTTGGCTGTGGCAAGCAGGACCACCTTCATTTTTTTAAATATTTCGCCGGAAGGGTGATTTTGAAGGGTGATTTTATGAAGGATGCAATAGTGATTTTGTGCCATTTTCAATATTGTACCGACTAAAAATGTATGAAGTTATGCATAGAATTCAACCAATTTTTTGTGTAAGCGTATGGGTATGACTAGTTGATCTTCCCTGAATTTGAAAAAAAATCCGCCAGGTAGGAGCGCTGCAATAGCGATTTTGAGCTATTTTCAAAATTGTGCCAACTAAAAGTGTATGCAGTTATCCATCAAACTGAACCAAATTTTTTGTGTAAGTGTACGGCTATGGCTAGTTGGTCCTCCCTGAATATGAGAAAATTACGCCGGAAGGGGGTGCTGTAATAGCGATTTTTGTGCCATTTTTAATATTGCACCACCTAAAAGTGTATAAAGTATAACATTTGAATTATGAATTATGAAGTGTATGAACTATGACGCTTATGCTTAGAATTGAATTAAATTTTTTGTGTAAGTGTATCGCTATGGTTGTTGGCTCTCCATGAATTTGACAAAAATCCGCCGGAAGGGGGCTCTACAATAGCAATTTTTGTGCCATTTTGAATATTTTATCACCTAAAAGTGTATGAAGCTATGCTTAGAAATGAACCAAATTTCTTGTGTAAGTGTTTAGCTATGGCTAGTTTGTACTCCCTGAATTTGAAAAAAATCCGCTTGAAGGGGCGTTACAATCACGATGTCTGTGCAATTTTCATTATTATACCAACAAAATATGCATGAAGTTACGCATAGAACTGAATTAAAATATTTGCGTGTGATTATTTTTTGATATGGCTAGTACGTCTTCCCTGAATTTGAAAAAAAATCTGCCTATCATTTTATTGTTCATCAGTTAGTGCAGAGACGGAAATTCGTTTTTATTCCGATTAGTTCACTGAAGCAGAATTTTAAGATGAAAATCAAAGTTGGTATAGTATTGAATTAAAATTGTTAAAGCATTAACATGTCTAACTATTTTTTTAAATATTAAAATGTACGTATGAGATATGTAATTTTGGGATTGGCACATCCAACTAGTTGTTCAGCGTAAAAATAGGATTTAGTACGTATACAGGTTTCAGTAATTTTACACACGTAGAATTACAGATTTTTTTTTTTTTACTATATACATATGGGCATATTTTTTAATAGTTAAAAAGACTATTAATGATACATTCATTATGAAGAATGGATAAGGTTCTTTATTGAAATTTGTTACTTAATCTGTATTTAAAACCGCAATCGTGCCTGTCAATAATGCTGACATCAATATATGATTAGTAAGTGCTAACGATTTAATTTCGCTGCATTGTAAATATATATATATATAATTTTACAGATATTAGGTTACAGAAATCCCTATATAAATCTAAAAATCTAGTTTTTATAAATCTTCAGAAATCTGTAGCTTAATAAAAACATCAACTAAAATTACAGTGATCTTTCTAAAGTTTTATCTATATCCCGTTTTTCAGTTCTTAAAAAGGTCTAGGCAGCCCAGTTTCTTAATAAATTGTTAGGATTTTTTTTTTTTTTTGATTTATAAATCAAATGTACACCTGTTACATGAATTTTTGATTTATCGTTACTTAAAAAGTTTTAGAAATCCCAGTTTCCTAGAAAAATGTTACTAACTTTACAGATTTCTTATTCCTTTTGTCTTTTTTTACGGTATACTGTATTTTTTCAATTTTTCAATTTTAATTTTTATAAAGAAATTCAATAATGTCATACAGGTTAAAATTGTAAAAAATTGCTTGAAAACTGTACCTTATCTGGCCGATTTATTATTTAAAAAAATAATTTTCAAGCGTTTTTTAGGTAGATTTCGTATGAAATACTACCCATTGCAATCGTTCCCATGTTCGAGTTTGTGATACCTTTTTGCAAATCTACACCGACCATGGCCATTAGACCCCAAAACTACCATCAGTAAAAAAGTTTATACTGGTGTGCAAAAATTAAGGACGGAGAAAATAAGTTCACAAAAAGCCGAAAAAGGCAGCCGAACGAAATGAAAGGCCAATCAGGAGATAGAACTGAAAGAAATGCAGTAGGACATGCCCTTATATGACTTATGGCGTTAAGGGTGTTCTTAAATCAAAAAGGGCAACTTTGTGACACATGCTTTAATTTATTTTTGTTCGGAAATGCATGAAACTAGCAGGTGTTATTATTCAGAAACTGTCTAATTGCACTCATTTTTATGTTTTTTAAAAAATACAATAGATCTATCATAACAGGGCTTGAAAGTTGACGTTTTTGAACACGTTTCCCGATGAAAGCAGAAAAATCGATCGAAAAGCAGGAGAAAAACGGGTGATCACTTAATCTGAATAGCTTAGAACTGGATAGGTAATTTAATTATCATAAAATGGAAAAATAAGTTCAATTAAAAATCGCTTCCATAGTCATGTATTCCAATTTTACATATTTCTGTTAAAAATGTATTTGTAAATGTGTCAAAACGTTTCTCGCTTGTTGAGCGGAGCAGTTAAGAACACCCTTAAAGGAGGTGGTGTTAAGGGGGATAAAGCACAGAGACGACGACCGTTTAGAAATTTGGTGAAGTATATTGCACTGTGTAAAGTGATTTCGATGTCGTTGTTTTACTACTATTGTGTGATATAGAAAAAAGGCAATCCATGAGATGTCATCTGAATAACTTTACACGAACTCGAATGATTTGGAAGTTGTAAGAACGTCGAAGTGTGACAAGTGTGGTATAAGAGATCATTATCAGTCACAACATCGTTTTACGAGCCTGAAGTGCTTTTCAAACGAGGTGATCATCTGTCCAAGCTTTCAGCAGTGGTAGCGCACGAGAAGAAAAAAAATAGCAGAAGACTGTTATTTTGTACTACAGGCTGAAATAAAAAAGTGACAGGCAGCTATAGAAATCGCAAGGCAGATTGAAAAGACTACTGGACGTCGGATATTACGTTTTATCATGGCTAAAAGGCTGCATAAATGTTGTCTACATGCATTATGTCCAGTGCTGCGTGTACCATTAATGCCTGCTCGAGTACTCTTTACGGATGGGAACCGATTTAGTATGACGAACGATTCTGGACAATTGCACTGCACAAAGCAGGGAACACCTAACCCCCACTCCAACATCATCGAAAGTTACCATTTTAGGGGATGCCGGAATTCTTGTTTGGAGTGGTATCATGCTTGGTAGCCGTACGAACCCCCATGTCTTCCATAGTTGTTCAGTATCTAGTTCCCGCTATTGCGCCGAGATTGTCTTGTCTCACATGCGTCTTTTTAGAAGTTTTGTAGGTCCAGACAATCCTCTTCACAGTCGGAAACGCTCTCCGTTATCGTACAGCGGTTGTCGAAGAACTCTTGGAGGGTGAAGATATTCAACAAATGGATTGGCCTGCAACATTCCCGGGCAGGAATTCCATAGAACACACGTGGGATCTTCTCTGGATACGCTTGGCATTACGTGACCAGGCGCCGGCGACGATTCCGGAACTGAAACTGGCGTTACAAGAGGAATCAGACTCGATGCCTCAACAGATCCTATACAACCTCGTCCTCAGCATAGACAGACGTTGTAAATACTTCATCGCAGTCCGGGGTGACCATATCTCCTATTAGAGACTATTTTTTTTTTGCTAGGTGTCTCTAAGACAGGCACTTCTGTCTTTTCTGCATTTGTGCTCCAAGTGACCTTTGCAATAAAGTGCTTATGTATCCTTTTGATTCTTTGTTTAAATGTTCTTTAGCATTTGCCCGATATTTTCACATCTTGAAGATCTTATGTTATGATTTTGGTCGATGTGGAAAATTTCTGGGCGACGTTACATTCGAAAAACCCTGTCGTCCTTACTTTTTGCACACGAGTGTATATATATACATTATATATCACTTTTTTAGGGACACGATAAGTTCTATAATTCTGTTCAGATCTCTTTCAAATTTTTACATAAAATCAAGGGATATAAAATCTCGGTACAGTTCGATAATAGGCATAATGGTACCAAAGGTGTGGAAATAGGAAGGGTTTTGGTGGAAACAGCAACCCCTCATAACTTCTTTACAAAAATAATTATTGAATCAGTTTAAAGTTTATATTACTTCTAAAAAATGGCCAAAAAGTTTATGCATGACAGACATTTGATAAAATTAAAAATATCTCAACGGGCGAAAAAAATAGGGGTTTTGGGAGAAAAAATTCATAACTTCGTCAATTCTCAAGATATCAAATCCAAATAATTTTTTTGTAAATGTTCTTAATATTATCTAAAACTTTTGTTTTGACAAGTTGTAGCTAAAAACAAATCTTACTGAAAAAAAGAAAAAAAGAGAGTGAAAAAAGAAAGAAACGCATATCTTCGTAAATTCCCTCCTGACTGCCGCCGGCTGATTTTTTCACACACTAAGCTGCAGTTTTCACTGCAACATAAGCAATATTTAAATTAGTAGAATTCCACAAATAAAACCCAGTTCTGAAAAATTAAGTTAGGATTGATGCTATCAAAGATTATACACCGATACTAATAACATATTTTGTATCAGGTTGGAAAAAACATCTTTTTTTTTTTAAATATTTTTAATAAATTACAGAGAAAACAACATTACAATATTACCCTTTGGCTGGGCAGTCAGGGGGTTAAGATATCAAATCAGATTAAATTTATTTTACCTCTTGTCAATAATATCTATTACTTTTATACTGACATGTTTTTTTAGGACGAATTTTTATACTTAAACTAAATTAAACAAAAATATGAGTTGAAAAAAAAATTTCAAATCCAAATTGGTTATATAATGACTCATTTTTAAATTCATTTCTGATTTTAAACGCATCCAAATGATAAATTCTCTAATTTGGGAATTGCTGTGCTTGCTTCATTGAACAGAAATAATTTAGAATTAAATATATATTTAGTTAGGTGACATGAACATTTAAAAATTATTTAATAATTCCGACTTCAAGTTAAAATGAATATTTCTTATTCATTTATGAAAAGCGCTTTCAGTGTTTAAACCGACGTCTTCAAATATTTCATTGATTAAAATGTCTTTTATATGCACTAATGTATACATTTGTATTATAATAAAAGGTTAATGTTCTCAATTTTGAACAAATTGCGTTAAATAACAAACTGCTGATGCTAAATATAGCGATTTATTCAAAATTTGGATACGGTTTTATTTTAAGCAACTTAATATCTATATTTTTAAATTACGATTAATTTTTCAATAATTCGAAATTTCCTTGCATTGTTAGCAAATTTAAAATAAGTTTAATAGTTAGTCTGTGATCAGGAGATTGAATTTATTGCTGATGCACTTCTATTTAGAAGCAGTAAATAACCCGAGGGTTAACTCTAATTTAAGACGAAATTTTAAATCAAAGTGGTGTTGACAGCAATTTTCACTTCAGTAAAATTATTTAAAATATGCCAAGAAATACAAATAGCTAAATTTTTATTTATTACAAACATATCATAATATTTAATTACTTTTAGGCAGTTACTTTTAAACACTTTTTTTACTATCTTTAACATATTTAATAAAAGTTACACAATATGTATAACGTTTATATCTTTTAAAGTTTTATGGTTGTATATGTATGTTTTTTCTTCTCAGCAAAATAGGATGACAGTAGTAGATCAAATAAAGTCACTTCTACGGAATTTTTATTATAATACAGTCGGCTCTCGTTAATTCGAATTCGTCGGGACCACAAGAAATGTTCGAATTATCCGAAGTTCGAATTATGGAAAATATTTAATGAAAACATGGTTAATATAGTACTATTACAAAGAAATTAATGTTATAGTGTTTTTTAAATTTATTTCGTCTGTTATCATTAGAATATGACTTGATATTAAATTAGAATGTATAAATACATAAACTAATTAAAAAATTAGAAACAAGCACGATGGAAGAAAAATTTGAAGCGTCAATTTGAAGCGTGACAGACGGGGTACTAAGAAAGTGGATATCAAATGCATGGGGATTATAAATATACTTGTTCGGAACAATTTTTACAAAGATCAAAGAAAGAAAGTTATTCAATTGATCTGAAATCCGTGAGAAAGAAGAGAAAAATCTTAATTCTTGTCAGTTCGAATTAAACGAAGTCAAGAGAAAATGAGTTCGAATAAATGGAAACTTTTAACGTATTCTGCAATTCAAAATTTCGGGACTTCATGTTTAGTTCGAATTAATCGAAGATTCGAATTATCCGATTTCGAATTAACGAGAGTCGACTGTACTTTCCTTTTAGTTTTAGAAGTATATTAACATGATTGCTAATACTTTTAGTGGATGTCCTATAATGGTACTAATATCTACTTTAATTTACTGTAATTAAATAGAAGCACATTTTTAAATAGCTGGTTTTTTTCAATTGTCATTTTCTCAGTAGTTGATCAGGCAAAAGAAGTCAGTCGAAAGTCTCAAATTTAATCTTTAAAACTTCATTCTTGGGCTGCGATTAGCAATGATAAATTTAGTAGTTGAAATAAGTAGATGGAAGAAGATTATTTTAACAATGAAGTGTAATAAAGGTTTAAAAATTATTCATTGGTTCCACTGCAAGTTAAAAATGCATATCTCTTATTCATTTCTGAAAAGCTCTTTCAATGTTTGAGCCGACATCATTAAACATGCCATTGATTAAACTTTTTGTTGTATGCACTAATATTGCATACATTTCTTCTATACCAAAATATTAATGCTTTCGAATATGAACAAATTGTGATGAAAAACATATTGCTGGTGCTAAATGTAGCAATTTATTCAAAATTTGGATTCGGTTTTATTTTACGCAATCTAATATCTACATTTTTAAATTACGATTAATTTTTCAATAATTCGAAATTTCCTTGCATCGTTAGCAAATTTCAAATAAGTTTAATAGTTAGTCAATGGACAGCAAAAAAAATGAGCTGATTCGTTTCATAAAGAGATTGAGTTTATTGCTGATGCAGACCTATTAACAAGCAGTAAGTAACCTCCGGGTAAACTCTAATTTAAGATGAGTTTTTAAATCAAAGTTGTGTTGAAAGCAAATTTCGCTTTTGTAAAATTATTTAAAATCATACCAAGAAATACAAATAGCTAAAATCTATTTAGTTCAAAATGCGATCATCGACATATATTTAATTTCTTTTAAATAGCTATTTTAAAACATTTCATTATTATCTTTAATATATTTAATTAAAATTATACAATGTATGTAACGTTTAGGTTTTTAAAAATCTTACGGTTGCATAAATATAATACTTTCTTCTCTCTTCAATAAAATAAAGTATTGTAATCGAATTTTCTTTCTACTTATGATTTTTGACGGATTTGCGTGTTTTATTGGTCTATCATATTTTTTAGAGGGCAGAGCCCCGTAGTGTTATAAAAAGTTTCATACTTTTCGAAGAATTTATAGAAGAGTACCTTTCAAAAATATATACATGACTAAAATCGTAAGCTTTGATGCTCCTTCTTTAAGAGTGGAAATCTCTTGTGGTACATAAAATTGTTTTCCAGTAAATCTACTTTTTTCAAAAAAATTTCCAATAATGAAATATTCGAGCGGGAAAAAATGTGGTTGAAATATTTTGATATAGAAATTTTTTTTTTCTGTTCAAGAAGTTTCTGAAGGAGAAAATTACTTAACAGCTAGAAAAATTTAAATCACGTACAAAGTAGTAAACCAATGGAGAAATTAGACACAACTGAGCGATTTGACTAAACATTTAAAATTAGCGTTTTTACTGGCTGTCCCGAAAACAACTGTAGGATTTTAAAATTCTAAGGTAGCAAATAATATTTCCTTTTAAACAACAAAAGTTTTTTCATGTGAATATGTATATAAAAAAAGAGAAATTTAGTGAAAATTACATATGATGTAAACAATACATTTAAAATGCCTTAATTTATTTTTTCTCTTATATTACGGCTAAAAAAATAGAAGGAGACAAAGACTCTGTCTGTTTCACAGTTTAATTAATTGTCTATGTAAATCGTCACTAGATGCTTATCAATAGCTGCTTTGAGTTTAAAATTCCGTAATTAAAGGGAAATGAATGAAAATCCTTTTACAAGGAAATATCCATTTTTTAAAAAAGAAATTATAATTCAATGTTTTGCAATCTTTAAAAAAGGGATAAAGTTAATGTGATTTTAGAATTTGTGGTGTTTCGACGGGTATTAACGGGTATTAACGGGCTGAGTCCTCAAGTCCTGTAAATGTCTTCAAGCTTCTCGAATAATTTATAAAAAGGAACCTTTCAAAAATTTATGTATCTATCTAGGTAAAATCGTAAGCTTTGATACTACTTTTTTTAGAGAGTGAAAAGCTGTTGTGATATTTTAAAACTGTTTTCTAGTAAATCTACTTTTATCAAACCGATTTCCGATAGTAAAATATTGGATCAGGAAAAAATGTGGTTGAAATATTTTGCTATAGAAAGAATTTTTTTCTGTAAAAGGAGTTTCTGAAGAAGATAAATTCTTAAAATCTGGAAAAAGTTAAATCACGTATAAAAAATGTAAATATATAGGAATATTAAATACAACTGAGTCATTCGACTGAACATTAAAAAAAAAAAAATCAACGTTTTTACTGGCTGTCCCAAAAATGACTGATGGATTTTTAAATTTTTAGGTGGCAAATGATATTTCTTTTCAAACAGCAAAAATATTTTAACGTGAATATCAAAAAGAGGGAAAAATAGTAAAAATTACATCAGTTTTAAACAATACATTTAAAAGGAATTACTTATTTTTTTTTCTAATATTACATCTAAAAAATACTAGAAGGCAAAGACTCTGCGCATTTCACTGCTTAAATGATCGCCATTGTAAATCGTCAGTAGATATATAGCAGTCGCTAATTCTACCTCAAAGTTAACCAATCAGAGGGAAAGGAATGAAAAACTGCTTAAATAAAGATCGTCACTTTTTTTATTTTTAAATTTTAGTTCAGTGTTTCGTAATCTTTTAAAACATGATCAAATTAGAGTGTTTTAAGTGTTTGTGGAGACTCAACGGGAATTAGCCTGCGTTGTTTATCAGGGGCAGTGTCCCCTAGTCTTGTAATGTTTTCATGCTACTCAAAGAATTTATTAAAAAATACCTTTCAAAAATTTATGCATGGATCTGAATAAAATCGTAAGCTTTTATGCTTCTATTTTAGAGAGTGGAAAGCTCTTGTGGTACATAAAATTGTTTTCCAGTGAATATATTTTCTCAAATAGATTTCCAATAATAAAATATTCGAGCTTGACGGAAATGTGGTTGAAATATTTTGTTATAGAAATATTTTTTTTCTGTTCAGGAAGTTTCTGAAGAAGAAGAATTCTTAAAACCTTTAAAAGTTCAAAAGTCGTGCTGTAATAGTAAATAAAGTAGTAGTTAATAAATAAATAGAGAAATTGAATACAACTGTACCATTTGACTGAACATAAAAAAATTAACGTTTTTGCCGGCTGTACCAAAAATAACTGATGGATTTTGAAAGTAGTAACTTGAAAACGGTGTCAGATATTCAAAATATCCTTCCAGGAGAGTTGTTCATGATGTCAGGAATTTTTTAAATTTTACTTTTGACTTCAGTTCGAATTTCAAACAATAGATGGCACGAGAGCAATAGGTGCCCGATTTTTGGTACTTCAAGATTCGTTGAATACATTCGAATCGCCTTTTCATCGCAAGGAATAAAAGAGAGGCCGAAAAATTTAGTCTGGATTTAGCGGTTATTCCTTGCAGCGCCATCTATTGCTGATAATTGTAACTATAAATGAGAATCGCAGCATAAAAACTCCAGATATCTTACATAACACACCTTTCAATACATACGTCATCGTTCGCAAATTATTGAATTTTAAAATTCATCAGTCATTTTTGAGAAACCCAGTACATTTACCAAAAAAAGAAAAAAAGCAACATTCAAATCTGAAATAGCAGTTATTTTAAAAGTGTAATATTTCTAAGCACAAGCTTACTTATAATTGTTCTGCTTATGGCATTTTTTATTATATACATTACAAAAGTGTGATATATTATTTTGAAATTTTATCCCATTTGGAACTGAAGTTTTTTTAATAAATTTTATTATTTTTACAATAAAATGTTTCCTTTAATCATATAATTTCGAAAATGTTCTAATTAAGAAAGGCAAATATTGTTTTTCGTTTTCCTGGTGCACAAAATGAATTCTACATGCACCTTTTAAAAGTCTCTACATGCATCCATATTCCCGAATGCGTTAAATTATTAAAGCTAAATCTACAGTATAATAGGTGGATAAAATTTCACTATTTCAAAAAATGATGAACATTTCCAAATAATATATATTTAAGGGTATTAATTAAAAGCAAATAAAACTCAAACAAAATGAAGAACATTTTTACAAAAATATTGTAATTTCATATTATGCGGGGCCGGGACACATTTTAATATGTATATATGTTATCATATATAGGGGTATTCCTGCCACAACAAAACGATCTGACAAAGTGAAAATGATAGCACAAACAAAGTCGACGCTCGATCTGTGATAATCAATCACATCACCTCCAATACTTTCGCGGCCGAGCAAGTTAACAGATGCAACTCGAAGAATGGTGTGGTCACTTCAATAATTAAAATTCTATGAAATATCAATGAATATCACATTTTATTATAGTTCAATTGCAATTCTACTCCATCATCAAAACTAGACTTCCTGTCCAAGCCAATGTCTCGGAAAATAACAAAAGAACAAGAATGAATTTCGGTAAAAAGTCATTTTCGGGAGAATACCACATTAAGGCAAAATGTACGTGCTTAACATTTGAAAGGTCAATCAAATCTGATCGCTCCGTAACAACCAACTGACACTATCAAAAATTCTCAGATAAATTGGCTCCTCCCTGTCTCACACATTACTTTTCAAAACCCACTAATATTTATTCGAATGTAGTTGTAATTTACTTTGAGCCCTTTTGTTGGTTCATGGGTGGGGCTAGATGTAAGGATTATGTCTTACCACGCGACAGAATATAAAGTAATCAGTCCTTAAATGCGAATAAGTCCAACCAGCGCAGACGATTATTAAATAAATAAAAGAAAATTAAAGTTTTAGATAAATGTTTTATTCTAATAAAAAAAATATTGCCCAGTTAAACTGATGGCATTGAGCTCACAGGCTACGCATACTAATTGTACATTACAGCCTTGTATTTTCGTTAATTCCGTTCGAAAATAAAATTAAGAAGGGGAAACAGCTCTCCCCTTTCTCCTTTTTTTATACTTAATCATCGAACTTCCTAAACTATCAAGTACATGCTTTATCATATTAAAAAACCTATATCCAAAATTCAGAGCAAATCGGATAATTCTTAATAAAAACCCATTTAGCAGTTATATAATTTAAGAGGAGTTATTTCCCTCTTTTATACTTAACCATTAAACTTCCAAAACTATTCAGAGATTTGAACGAAATCTGACAATTCTGTTTGAAAAATCCATTTATGCAAGTTAAGGGGAAGGGCATTAGAACCCCCGTTCCCCCTGTTTATACTTATTCAATGAACACCTAATAACAGCCACGGACTCGCCTCATCAGAATGATCCTATATCTAAATTTTGAACGAAAACTGTTAATTCTGCATGAAAATCCCGTTTATATCAATTAAGGGGAGGGGCATGAGCCCCCCGTTCCCCCTGTTTATACTTATTCAATGAACACCTAATAACAGCCACGGTATTGCCTCATCCGAATGATCCTATATCTAAATTTTGAACGAAAACTGTTAATTCTGCATGAAAATCCCGTTTATATCAATTAAGGAGGGGCATGAGCCCCCCGTTCCCTCTGTTTATACTTATTCAATGAACACATAATAACAGTCATGGAATCGCCTCATTAGAATGATCCTATATCTAAATTTTGGACAAAAACTATTAATTTTGCATGAAAAACCAGTTTATATCAATTAAGGGGAGGGGCATGACCCCCCGTTCCCCCCGTTTATACTTATTCAATGAACACCTAATAACAGCCACGGTATCGCCTCATCCGAATGATCCTATATCTAAATTTTGAACGAAAACTGTTAATTCTGCATGAAAATCCCGTTTATATCAATTACGTGGGGGGGGTATGAGCCCCCCGTTCCCCCTGTTTATACTTATTCAATGAACACATAATAACAGTCACGGAATCGCCTCATCAGAATGATCCTATATCTAAATTTTGGACAAAAACTGTTAATTCTGCATGAAAAACCCATTTATATCCATTAAGGGGAGGGGCATGAGCCCCCCGTTCCCCCTGTTTATACTTATTCAATGAACACCTAATAACAGCCATGGTATCGCCTCATCCGAATGATCCTATATCTAAATTTTGAACGAAAACTGTTAATTCTGCATGAAAATCCCGTTTATATCAATTAAGGGGGGGCATGAGTCCCCCGTTCCCCCTGTTTATACTTATTCAATGAACACATAATAACAGTCACGGAATCACCTCATCAGAATGATCCTATATCTAAATTTTGGACAAAAACTTAATTCTGCATGAAAAACCCATTTATATCCATTAAGGGGAGGGGCATGAGCCCCCCGTTCCCCCTCTTATACATGTCGAATGAACTCCAAAAACTAATCAGGGAAGCGCCTTATCAGGATATACCTATATACAAAATTTCGAGTGGATCCGATATTTTTATCATGAGTTATCGCGTTACGCACGAACATACGAACATACGAACGTACATACAGAACGGACGGGCACATAAGCTCTCAGGCTATGATAGCCTGTGAGCTAAAAAGGCAAATAGATTTGTGGAATGAGACTGACATTTAAGTAATACATTCTAGTTCTTTTAGCGGTTCTAGTAGTTTTCTAGTTCTAGTTAGCGGGAAAATGGAGAACTTTTTTTTTGTTTTTACGCACTCACACACACACATGTATATATATACACACATATATATATTGAGTTTAAATTTGTGAATATTTTTGTGATTATTAACCATATCATTTATAAACAAAATCTCATGATGAAACCCACATAGCATGCATGGTCACAGTAACGTCACAGTGACGTCACTGTGAGTCACTGTGGTCACGTAACATCTGTGACCAAAATGCCACCCCTCAGTGACGTCACATTGTGACTGAAATGTGACGTCAAATCTGTGACCAAAATGCCACCCCTCAGTGACGTCACATTGTGACTGAAATGTGACCTTCTTAGAAAATTAAAAAATATATACAAAAATTCTTCAAAAGATGTTATTTAGTGGAAAAAATATTTTTCTGTCAATTGGAAAAGTTTTTGTGACGTCACTGTACCAAAAGGCCACCACTCAGTGAAGTCACATTGCGACTGAAATGTGACCTTCTTAGATAATTTTAAAAAAATACAAAAATTCTTCAAAAGATGTTATTTAATGGAAAAAATATTTTTCTGTCAATTGAAAAAGTTTTTGTGACGTCACGGTAATGCCATTGCAAATAACACCCTCATAGCATGCATTGTCACAGGTGGTCACGTCACACCTGTGACCAAAATGCAACCACTTAGTGACGACACATTGTGACTGAGTGGTGACCTTCTTAGAAAACTTCCAAAATCTGTTATTTATTTTAAAATTACTCTTTTTTGACAATTAAAAAATATATTGTGACATCATTGCTATATCACTGCATGTAATGCACGTCATTTCACATTTGTGACAAAAAAACACCATATTGTAAAGCTGCAGTGTAACAAAAATATGAACTTAAAAAATCTCAATAATCTTAATAAAGAATACTGCCCAGCTAAACTGATGGCATTGAGCTCACAGGCTACAAATACTAATTGTACATTAAAGCCTTATATTTTCAAGGGTTAATTCCGTTCGAAAAAAAAAATTAAGAAGGGGAAACAGCTCTCCCCTTTCCTCTTTTTTTATACTTAATCATTGAACCTCCTATACTATCAAAGACATGCTTTATCATATAAAAAATCTATATCCAAAATTCAGAGCAAGTTAGATAATTCTTAATAAAAACCCATTTAGCATTTATATAATTTAAAAGGAGTTATCCCCCTCTTTTATACTTAACCATTAAACTTCCAAAACTATTCAGAGATTTGAACGAAATCTGAAAATTCTGCTTGAAAAACCCATTTATATAAATTAAGGGGGGGGGGCATTAGAACCCCTGTTCCCCCTATTTATACTTATTCAATGAACACCTAATAACAGTCACGGAATAGCCTCATCAGAATGATCCTAATCTAAATTTTGAACGAAAACATAATTCTGCATGAAAATCCCATTTATATCAACTAACGGGGGGGGGGAATTAGAACCCTTGTTCCCCCGATTTATACTTATTCAATGAACACCTAATAACAGTCACGGAATCGCCTCATCAGAATGATCCTAATCTAAATGTTGAACGAAAAATTAATTCTGCATGAAAATCCCATTTATATCAACTAACGGGGGAGGGGCATTAGAACCCCTGTTCCCCCTATTTATACTTATCCAATGAACACCTAATAACAGTCACGGAATCGCCTCATCAGAATGATCCTAATCTAAATTTTGAACGAAAACTTAATTCTGCATGAAAATCCCATTTATATCAACTAACGGGGGGGAGGCATTAGAACCTCTGTTCCCCCTATTTATACTTATTCAATGAACACCTAATAACAGTGACGGAATCGCCTCATCAGAATGATCCTAATCTAAATTTTGAACGAAAATTTAATTCTGCATGGAAATCCCATTTATATCAACTAACGGGGGGGGGGGGCATTAGAGCCCCTGTTCCCCCTATTTATACTTATTCAATGAACACCTAATAAGTCACGGAATTGCCTCATCAGAATGATCCTAATCTAAATTTTGAACAAAAACTTAATTCTGCATGAAAATCCCATTTATATCAACTAACGGGGGGCATGAGCCCCCCGTTCCCCCTCTTATACATATCGAATGAACTCCAAAAACTAATCAGGGAAGCGCCTTGTCAGGATATACCTATATACAAAATTTCAAGTGGATCGGATATTTTTATCATGAGTTATCGCGTTACGCACATACATACAGAACGGACGGGCACATAAGCTCTCAGGCTATGATAGCCTGTGAGCTAAAAAATTTCAACATATAAAGAGAGAAATAATTTGAACTGTAATTTAAATAGGTCGTGTAAATGTATTTCGAGCTTGAATGAGATTGATAATCTTACAATTTTTTTTTAATTTTTAGTAATTTATTTTTCGACATTTTGGAAAATGATTAAATTTTCTCCTGTAATAACAAAACTACAAAGAATCACTTACGCAAGGCAAATTCCATTTTCCGTACCAAATATGCAAAACTTGTTTTTCTTGTCACAAATCTTGTAAAAATCGGGCTATAAAATGTCATTAAAATATGCAGTTATATATTACATTACGTTTTTATCATTTCAAAACATTTAAATAATTTTAAACATTAATGTATGGATGTGTAGCTAACATTTCAAATCAAATGAGTAATTTGTTATCCTTGACAGTGAAAATGTGTGCGTAAATATAGAAAAATATTTGTATTAAAAATGGATGTATTACACATAATTATTAATTAGGATAGACTGAAAAAAGATTTTTAGACCGAAATCGAATTGAAAGACACAAATAAAAAGCTTTTATCCTCTATAACCTCCTTTTTTTGTATTAAGAAGATACTATGTATGTTCACATGTGATACAAACTTTATTTTAAAACAAGTTTTTTTTATTATTAGCGTTAAATCTATTATTTTAAATCTTTAAAAACTTAAACAAAATTTTATCTAATAAACTTTAATTTTGATTATTATTAACTATTGTTTACAAAAAAATGATTTTACAATTCATTTTAACTTGAATTGTTTCGAAACTAATAAAAATAAAAAATAAAAATACATAAAAAAAAATTTCAAAAAAAGAAAAAAAAAAAAAATTGATCAGAATCACTCTCATAAAATTATTGCGTATTTAAACTCCAAAATATTGCATAAGAAAAGAAAAAACAAAACGGTCATGCGCATGGAAAGTGAAAATCGTCTGCAAGACAAGACTCTAGCGGGAGTCCGTGCAGGCTACTCTCGTAACCAGAGATTAAACAGCTCCGGTTAAGAAAAATAAAACCATATGAGAAATGACGTAACAGGAATGTCACATGCGAGAAATATTTTTTTTAATTTATTTTTATTTTTCGTTTGTTTATTTATTTGTTTATTTTGTTAAACATTTTTTTAACATGTGATTTTGATACTTTATTATTTTTTAACACCTTTTAAGAAATTTTACCGAAATAAACAACTTACACTTCTGTTTACTATAACAGCAACAGCTGACTAGCGCAAGGCACACTGGGAAAATAAAATATCGCTGATGTTGACAAACCCTGGTAACGAGAGGGCCTTGCACGATAGTTAGGACTCTCGCTAGAGTCTATAGTCTGCAAGCGAAAGAATAAATAAACGTAAACAAAAATATTTTAGACGATTTAGATGATAGAAGACGCGAGAAGTTAGTTGACTGGAATTTGTGGCAGATGTGACTTGTGAGCAGATGCGTATTGACACAGATTTACAATTTAAACAAGAATGTCCTCTACAACTCTTCGAAGCGGCAAAACATAAGTCCGAGAAAATTAAGAGGGCTTTGACTGTTAAAATGATTTTATCTTTGCCACTTTAATTATTATCGGATTTAGTTTGTGCGGCAAAAAGAATAACTCGACGAATGAATTCGATGGAAAAAAGGTATGGAAAAATATTATTTTTCATGGTTGCATTTATTATTATTATTATTCTGAGAAGGATTTTAATTACCTTCTCAAAAACATGCTATAAAACATTAATGTTTTATTAACTTAATAAAGTCTAATACATCCATTATTTATTTTGTTGACATAAAAAACTTGATTATTAATAATTTGGATTAGGTTGTCAAAGGTAGTGATTTTAATTGCATTTTAATCTGCATTGTTTCCTTTTTTAAAAATAATTGGTTAAAATGTTTCCATAAACATAAAATCATATGAAAATATATCATAATAAATTGTTAATATAATTATTAAACATTTAAAGATAATTATATTTTGTAATAAAGAAGCTTTTTTATAGAATAAAATTATTAATAAACATCCTTTTTAAATTTTTGTATTAAGTAATCTTCGGAAACATTGCATAATGTTATTTTTAAAAATGCATCCGCTCAGAAGAGGAGTTATAAAAGAACGAGAAGAACTATTAAAAGAAATCGTAGATGTTTGTTATTAAAAAACAAGTTGAAAATTGCACGTGAACGTAGCAAATGAGGTGCATTCGTACGATAACGAAGTTTTAAAAATACACAGATCTTGCTGATATAGTAGAGCGTACTCCAGATACAGTATAGTAGTCAAAATCTTTACGTTTCTCTAAATATGCAGGAAGTAATTTTTATTACACCTCAGCAACGTATATCTTATTCATAAAATGTGAAATAGTTGAATATAATTAAAACATGTCCCAAACAATGTTTCCCAGTATAGCATTAGGTAGTGGAATACTTTTGTGTGGCCCTGTAATTTAATAATAAAAATTCTTTGCATCACAGATTGTACAGAATGCATATTTTAGTATATATTTCATAGATTCATGCCAATTCTATTACGTTCGAATGAATGTAACATCATTAAAATGCATTTGAAACTTTTTCCCAAATGACCGTAATGTAATGGAATACTTTTGACTGTCCCTGTAAATGATTTATGCATCCGACTTTCATAACATTTGAAATGACTCGACAAAATTACGTAATAATTATATTTTTATATTTCAAACGATTAAAATGCATTTGAAATCTTTTCCCCCATTGACCGCAATGTAACGGAATCCTTTTGATTGTCCCTGTAATTGATTTATGCATCCGATTTACATAACATTTGAAATGACTCAACAAAATTACGCAATAGTTATATGTTTTAAATTTCAAACGATTAAAATGCATTTGAAACTTTTTTACCTATTGACCGTAATGTAGCGGAATCCTTTTGATTGTCCCTGTAATTGATCTATCCATCCGATTTTCATAAAATTTGAAATGACTCGACAAAATTATGTTATAATTATGTATTTTAAATTTCAAACGATTCGGTTGGGTAGTTTTTGCGTTGTTTTATGCGGACAGATGGACGGATAGACAGATAGACGGACAGACAGACAGACGGACGGACTGAGCGACAACAATAGGTGCTACGTATTTACATAATTACGAACGCACCTAAAGACAATAACGTTAATGACTGTTTAATGTATTTTTTAACCTGTGAAATGTTATAAAATTTTTTAATAGAAAGTCATTCTGGATGAAAACGTTTCAGTTGTAAATATTCTTATTGGAATGTTTTCAGGGAGAATTTGGAAGTTAAGACAATCAATAAGAATTTAAACATGATTGTATTTAAAATAAATAACGCAAATACTTGAACGGTATGAAGCTAAAAAGTAAAAACTGTATTTTATTATTAATTTTTCATTCCAGACACTTTTATTATTTCCTTTAATGAATCATTTTACAGAGGTAAATTTCAAAATATGCATTATATGTTGTATTAGTATACATCGTGATTAAAATGGGTATTATAAATATTCTCTAATATTATAAATAAAATATTAATAATTATAATTAACGTATTTGTTGTTCTATTTTATGTTTATCGTCGGAGTTTTTATTAGGTAGATGTGTCTATGATGGACAGCTTTCCAGTTATGGATATCCCCTTAATGTTTTTTTTGTTTATTAATATACTAATAAATATTTAGCTTTAATTTTTTTATAATTCCTCTTTGCATGCTTTAATAATATTTTAATATTCATAGAAGACAGTATGTGAAGACAGTTTGCGAATATTTTTTGATTTGTGACAAATTTGTCACTAACTTTGTGACGGTGGCCGCATTGTCAATATTGTGAAGTCCCACTGGGACACAATTATACAGTTATGAATATTGTTATGTAGTGTAAAATCACTTACATCTATAATTTTATTATACTTTGGAGATACATCTCAATTAAAACTTAGGAGCTGCTATAAAAAGAATGTACAAAAAGAAAGTTACCGAATCAAAATGTAATGCTATGCAGACTTTAATCTTTGTTACATATTTTTTACTGTTGCAATAAATGAGAATATTTAAGACAATTGAATATTCGATCTATCACAATTTGAAACACAATTTGATCACAATATGAAATTTAGCAATTTCTTTTTCTAAAAAGCATTAAAATTATCATAAAAACACTTCCTTTAAGGTCACTAGTCACGGAAAAAGACCCGGATGATAATGTAAAGTCTGTGGGAGTGTTCTTTTCAAATATCTCGCTCAAATTTTAATATTTTTACATGATTTTTTTCATAGGATAGCTGAAGGCGATCCACAACCAGCCTAGTTTTTATTTTTTCAATTTTGGTTTCAGATTAAAAAAAAAGTATTTTAAATTTCAAAACCGGTTTAAATCGCGTTCTGATATTGAAACAATCATAATATAAAAAGTATATAAGCAAAATTGAAAAAGTAAAAAATAGGCCGGTTGTAGATCGTTCTCAGCTATCCTATGCAAAAAATCATGCAAAAATATTAAAATTTGAGCGAGAAATTATCTCTGACTTTGAGATTATCTCTGAAGAAATTAAAAAAAATTTTCATAATTTCCTGGACAACTTTTCATCGTTTTGTCATGATGTTTTGGGGAAATTTCTCATTTTTTCGCAATATGCAAAACTTGCCTTGTTTATCTGGATCTCTTGTCGAAATTTACCGTTTTTCGGGTTCTTTTGACAAAATTTATTGTTTTTTCAGGATCTTTTGCCAAATTTTGCAGTTTGTCTTGGTTTTTATGAAGAAAATTTCACTTTTATTGCGTTGGTCGCTCAGTTTGTCGTTTTTTCGGGATCTTTTGATGAAATTTGCAGTTTTTTCGCATTTCTTTGATGAAGTTCATGGTTTTTTATGATACTTGGACAAAATTTGTATTTTTTCGTGATACTTGGACAAAATTTGCTTCAGTAAAAACTCTTGAACAACAAAATATTACACTTGCAGTGCATTACATCAAGTCTTATTTTTTTAACATTGTACGATACATCTTGAAATTAACGATGCGAAATTTTTTTTTCTTCACATAAATCATGTAAAATTATATTCATCAATCAAGATCCACCTCTGACTTATTAATCAGTTATAAATAAAATAAACAACTCAGAAAGCGTCACAAAAATTTATGAAATTAATTAGTGTGACATTATTTAAATTTACTTAATTAAGAGGAATCAAGTTAATGAAATGTTGTATAAATATTAATTGAAAACTCTATGGATTAATAGGTACTATTACGTTATTCCGTCGACCAAAAAATTATCGCCTAACTATAAGATTAAATGCGAATTATCGATGATCGTGAGTGTCACATTTAATGACATTAAATACGATTTGTGTGCTTAAAATGTCATTAAGTGATTTTTATTTCGACTTTTTATTAATATTTTTATTAATGTTTTACTAATTATTTGTTTTTTTTTTGTTATTTAAAATAAAAAATATGTCATTATGTATAATTTGGTTATTATTTTGGTGATTTGTAAAATTTGACGAAATTGGTCGATGGGATAACAGAGTAGTACCGATTACTAAAATATTTCATAACAGAAATAATTTATGTAACTGAAAATGTTTAATCCAACATTTCACTTAAACAAGCAATACATAGAAATTGTAAAGTCCCTCAAGTGTGTGTAACTTGGGACCAGACATTGTGCCAATATAATGTGCACATCTTTTGTTTACATTTTTAAAATGAGTAATTTGAATGTAATAATAGACTAGAAATCATAATGAATGCTTACCATAGAGTATAATACAGTCAACTCTGTGAAATTCACAAAATGTATTATCTGCAAAACATGTTAAAATGTAAACATTGAAAAGTGTTTTAACATTTAAACTCAAAGATAAAGATATGCAAAATTTTTTGTTTTCATGAAATGACAAATTTTTAATGAAACAAACTGAGATTTAAGAAAATTCATGTATTTTGCACCCTGTATTTAAAAACTACTTTAAGCAAGTCAGTAAGTTTTAGTTGATTGGGAGCAAACCTATTCTTTGTTTAAGCAGCGAAAAAATTAAAAAAATAAATAATTTTATTTCTAAATATTTTTTTTTTATCAAACAAAAAACACATAGTTTCTTCAGTAAATATTCTTTAACAACAAAATTTTATGTTGGCGCTAGGAGTAATTTATTCATAGACATGAGAAAAAAATTATTGACAACAAAATAAAACAAAGTACAATACAGGATTTTTACCTAGCATTCTCGTAAAATTTTTAATATGCCCGGCATCCCCTCTCTAATCCATAACTTTTCATACATTCTATATTAACTTCTATATTATATTCTACATTAACAAGGCGCCACTTGTCTAGTTTTGTTTTGAATCTGAATGTGACAAGTTATAAAAATTGGTGTTAACATTTTTCATTCAGGTAGAATTTATTTATTTAGAATTAAATTGATAAAGAAAATGCACAAATTGAAAAACATCAAACAGACATGATATAATCATTAACACTAGAACCGCGGAAAAATTCATTCAAGTTTTATAAAAAAAAATTCTCACCGGAATTTTCATTTTAAACTGTTTAAATTATTTGTTGAAAACATTTTTGCTCAGCATATATTTAGCTTATTTTATTAAGAGTTTTCTGCTTCAATTCGACATTTCTCCATGTGATACGGGTCAAAATGACCCGTCGCCGGGGCTCTAGTGTTAAGTAATTTTCATGTTTTTAATAATCCACATAGCTGTTTCTTGTTATGCCAATTCAGTCTCGCAATGTCTTAACCCGTTCGCGATGGCGCGCGCATTTTTAAGCGCGCATCAGAGGACGGAGCGGGGAAATTCGATTTCATCTTCAGGGCCGAAGGATTTTGCTCAGCTAAGCCTAACTCGTGTAATGTGTTCTTTAAAAAATTGTAAAAAAATCATTTTTCCATGTAACCTTTTGAAATTTACATGCATTGAGTAGGTTGTTACTATGTATATTCACACAAAAAATGAGTTATTTTCAACGGTATTTTTATATAAAAATGACTTTTTAAATATACGTAATAAACATTTTAACAAATTATTTAGCCCTCAAAATAGTACAGTATGATCACAGATCACTTATGTGAGTTTAATATAGCAACAAACGAAATATTTTCCTAATTAAAAAAAATATTTTTGTTAAAACAGCAATAGTTTTGCTTCTAAATAATTTTTAAGACATTTCTTAAACAAAATAAGCGTTTTAATGAAGCTGCTTTATTAACAAATAAGACTAATTAAATAAAACGTGTGAAAACTTCTGCATGTTAGTGTTTATTGCTTATTATAGAAACATACATAAAAAACAAATTTGAAATGTTTCTTTAAAAGCAGTTCTGAAAATTCGAAAATTATATATAAAAATATAATAAATCATAGAATATTTATCAAATAAAAAGTATTGCATAGTAATAAATGAAAAATTAATAAAACTATACTTTAAAATAAAATATGCATTTGGCTGAATTTGTTCATTATAGCTAGATATAGATATATATAGTAATCTATACTAATAAAATAACAAATCGCTCTGTCTGCGTGTGTGTGTGTGTGTGTGTGTGTGTGTGTGTGTGTGTGTCTGCGATGGCTAGCAAAATCTATGGGACGTACGAAGCTCAAAATTTTTATGAGAGTAGCCCAATATCTCTCCTGATGCACCTGAGCTTTAGAATTTCGAAATTCTATTTATTAACTGAGTAATTAATTAAATTCCAAAGATCACTCTTATAAAAAATCGCCTTTTTTCTTCTTTTTTTCCCTTCATTTAGTTATGGTTGGTTGGTTGCATAAAATTTTCGCATAAATAATTAAAAAAGCTGGAACAGACCTTTAAAATTCATAGACTGGCAAACTGTCAGTTTAAATGATGATTTCTTATCACAGCGGTTGTAAACCATGGAGGAAAAAGATAAGGTGGTGGTGAAGTAAACCGAAAAAGGGTCGCAATATTAAACCATTTATCGCTCAAATTTTAATGTCCCAAACAAAAGCATGTGGAAGGGATTTTGTATTAAGACGAATTGAAAGGAATGAATTACAGCTGAAGCGTATTTTACGAAGTAATAGTAATTTTTTAAAATGGTCTTTTTTCTATTATATCATTTATTTTTAAAAAATGTTTGCTTTTAAAATAATTGGAATTGATATATTCGAAAAAATTAAATGTAAAAATAAAATTAAATAAAATATTGAAAACATTTGATTTGAACTAAAAATTGTATTACTAAAAGTTTTCTTTTTTTTTTTTTCAGAACTTTTTAATACTTTATAACGTAGATGAAAAAATGTTTTTAATTTAACAATATATTAATAACTCTATGTCAATATATAAAATATAATTATGAAAACATTCTTTTAAAATCATGCGCGAAAACTTAAATAACAAATATTAGTCTAAAATCTAGATTTCAGAGTGCAGACGATTTTAAGACATTAACGAAAGAATGTTAACTTTTCAAGCAAAATCTTAAATGATGCTTCTATATTGATATTTCAAAGTGACGGCTAGGTTACATTTATGTTATATTTAAGTTACGGTAGGGTAATGTTAAGTCGCAGACAGATTATGGTTATGGTACAAAAATTTACGGTTAGGAATTTGTCCACAGAGTCAACATTACGCATGCTTTGATAAAAATATACACTTTTGTTAAATGGCTCTGAAATTATAATACTATATACCAATCTTTTATCATCGCGTATCGATTTCATTCACGGTATAGTCGGATTTAAGAGTAATATAATTAGTTTGAAATTCAAAATATTTCACTTGGGATTTCTATGCGAAAAAAATAATTAGTTACGTGTTTTAACAGTGATTTTTACGGGTAAATATCAACACTTTAACACGAAACTAACGCAATCGTTGGATACATGTTCCCTCCCGTGTTTCTCCTTGCTCATTTTAAGTATTTTTAGATCTTAATATTAGTTGTTGTTTTTAAAACCGATTTTTCACAAAGTCAGCTGCGACGTATTTCAGACAATGCATTTCTGCATGCTTCCAGTTAATGATAAAATCATACAAATTTCAAGTTCGTTTAATATTGTTAATACGGACCCGGGCAACGCCGGGCGGGTCAGCTAGTATATTATAAAATGAAATATTAAATAAAATTTAGTATAATATGAATCATCACTTTAAAATATCAAATTACTTATGTTATGCTACAAGTGATATATTAAACAAAATTTGTTTTTAGCCATTTTATTTTAATATATCACTTATAGCATAACATAAGTAATTTGATAGATAAGGATTGTTTAATAATAATGAGTTAACTTGAATAATAAATTAAAATACATTCATCAAAGAATATTGATGTTAAAATATCTTTAGTTATATCTTATGTATTAAATATTTAAAACTATAAATAAAGTTATGAAATTAAAAGTAATTAATAGTGAATGAAATTAAAAGTAATTAATAGTGAATGAAATTAAATAGTACTTTTAAATATACTGATAAAAGTGCCATTAATGTTAAAAGTACTTTTGAAATTGAAAAAATATATATAACTGAACATCAAATGATGCATGGAATATATTCAATTATAACAGCTAAAACGGATTTTTGATTCAAAATATGCATGCTAATGTATGCGCATAGTCTTTAAAATAGTCAGAATTTAATAAAAGATATCGCGTAAATATTTATTATTAATTTAAAACGAATTAACTTAAACAAGCGTGAAAAGTAAAATCAAAAGAGGAAAGCAGAAAAATATTCTTAATTTAGTGGCGCTGAGAATATATTATCAGCGTATCAGCTCTCATAATCAGAATGTAACACTTTTCTTTCTTTCTTCTTATTAGTTTTTTTTAACTGCGAAGCACTTCTGAAATAAAATAAAAAGATAAAAAAATAAATCTTTCCTTCTAAAAGAAAGAAAACACGAAATCTTGATGACGTCGATTTTTGCAACTAAATAGTATTTCTGATCGAGATAAAAGCGCGAAAAATAAAGCCACGAATCAGATGTTCATGTTGCCATTCGTAAACGTGCATATGCTTACTAATATTCTTACTTAAGTGAATTATATTCTTTCTAATGATCGTATTCTTTAACCGCAAAATTTTCCCTTTCAAGTTCAGTAGAATTTTTTTCTAATAAAGAAAAATAAAGTTTTACCTGACGCGTAAAAAGATTTATGAAACACAAAGACGTGATGAAAAAATAATCTTTTTCCCTTTGTAGTATTTCCATAAAAAATTAAATTCACGTGGATTAAGAAAAAAATTTTTTCATTAGCTTTCCTAGTTTGAAGGAGAAGTCTTCTTCCTTAATATGCATTCAAATAGAATTAGGATAAATTTTTTATATGCTAAACTGTGAAAAACAAAACGTTCCGTTTGATCGGCATGAATGGTAGTCTCGCGGGATGTGAGTACAAACAGCGCCGGCATGAATGGTAGTCTCGCGGGATCTGAGTACAATCGGTGCCGGCATATATAGAGGTCGCTCGTCCCCAAGGGGTTAATATACAATGAATAAAGTCTGCAATAAAGTTAACCGCCGGATTTTTGCCGCCGCTTATTCAAATTTACTTAATTAAGAGGGATCGAGTTAATGAAATGTTGTATAAATTTTACTTGTTAACTCTATAGATTACTTGGTACTACTAGGTTATCCCGTCGACCAAAAAATTATCGCCAAACTATAAGATTAAATGCCAAAAATGAAAGATCGTGAATGTCACATTCAATGACGTTAAATACAATTTGTGTGTTTAAAATGTCATTAAGTGATTTTTATTTCGACTTTTTATTAATATTTTACTAATTATTTGTTTTTTCATTATTAAAATAAAAAATATGTCATTATGTATAATTTGGCTGTTAGTTTGGTGATTTGTATAATTTGGCGAAATTGGTCGTCGGGATAACAGAGTAGTAGCGATTACTAAAATATTTCAAATTGAAATAATTTATGTAACTGAAAATGTTTTATCCAACAATACACTTAAATTTAACACAAGCAATATATAGAAATTGCAAAGTCCTCAAGTGTGTGTAACTTGGGACCAGACATTGCACAAATATAATGTGCTCATCTTTTGTTTACGTTTTTAAAAAGAGTAATTTGAATGTAATAATGGACTAGAAATCATAATGAATGCTTATAATAGAGTATAATACAGTCAACTCTGTGAAATCCACAAAATGTATTATCTGCAAAACATGTTAAAATACAAACATTGAAAAGTGTTTTAACACTTAAAAATAAAGATATGCAATAATTTTATTTACATGAAATGAGAAATTTTAATGAAATAAACGGGATTTAAGAAAATTCATGTATCATGTACCCTGTATTTAAAAACAATACTTTAAGCAAGCCAGTAAGTTTCAGTTGATTAATTGTGATTAATGCAAACCTATTCTTTGCTCAAGAGGCGAAATAATTAAAAAAATAAATAATTTTACCTCTATATATTTTTTGTTTATCAAACAATACACAAATAGTTTCTTCAGTAAATGTTCTTGAACAACAAAATTTTATGTTGGTGCAAAGAGTAATTTGTTCATAGACATGAGAAAAAAAAATTACTGACAACAAAACAAAACAAAATACAGTACATAATTTTTACCTGGCATTCTCGTAAAATTTTGAATATACCCTGCCTCCACCCTGTAATCCATAAGTCTTCAAAAATACAAGCAGATAACTTTATTGCAAAGTTAAACATTCTGTATTAATAATCCATTGCAAGATTCTCCGGTTAACTTTAATGCAGAGCTTATTCGTTGTATATTAAGACAATGCGCGATTCAATTGGCGTAACAAGAAACAACATGTGGATTATTAAAACCTGAAAATTACCTAATGATTCTATCTTATCTGTTCTATGTTTTTTAATTCGTGCATTTTCTACATCACTTTAATGGACGTTATGTAAGAGTATTACTGCCTGAATGAAAAATGCTCCGTAACTTGCCGCGTTCGGATTCAAAACAAAACTAGCCAAGTGGCGCCCCCACGCGTTTGAATACATACATATCTAAGAGCAAATAATTTAAAATAATTTTTGTTTGAAAACTTTAAAGAAAAATACATAAGTCGAAATTATATTGAATTTGTATATTTAAAAAATATTTTCCTAATATTTTAAAAAAGGATTCAAAATATTTTTTCCACAAAATGCAGAAATATGCGGTGTAAGAAATGTAATATTTTCTTCTATACGAAAAATAAAGGCAATATAAATAGAAATTTGATTTAATATATATTTATTGAATGTTTTAAAGCACATGATAAACTGTTTTTGTAGTTTAAAAAACATATATTGCTTCGATTCGGGTGTTTTAACTGTAACTCTAACTGCATAAGCCTTTTCGCACCGGGCTTGTCTGCTAACCCATAGAATAACATGTAATCCGCGAGCTAAAATAGTCCAATTTTTAAAGACCAATATATAACAAACAAGAGTTTTCCTAGAAACTAGGCAAGTCTTATTCACTCTATCTTAAAGAGATTCATATTATATATAAGTTTTAATTAAATCACCCAGGCCATTTTCTAGATTTCTTTATCAGGAACAAGCCCCATTGATTTCGGTTTAAAAATGGGCATCGAAATCTAAAAATATACGGCACGTAGAAATGTAAAAGTTATAGGATAGGATTAGAGACTATATTAAAAATATTGGACCATTCTGACCAATATTTGCTGAGTTATTAGATGGCGGCTTTTCATGTTTCCTTTGATGTTGAGTTAGCTGTATATATGAGTTCCGCATCTCTCAAATAGGCTTAAAGTTGCGTCACTTGAAGGCTGCCGCCTTCCATGATTGGTATATATATATATATATATACACTATCTACCAAAAAGTATTTGTACACTTTCAGTTTTTGACATTTTGTCAAATATTTAAAAATATACTGGTCGGATTCTTCTGGAACTTCAGAAATATAAAGATTATGTTTCACTTTATATTTATTTACATTCATTTGTTAAGCGGGTAATTAGGGGGCCGGCAAAAAAACAAAGAATAATAGAAATATTTGGGATCGTCCTGTACATGAAAATGCACGAAACGACTTATCGCTTTAGAATACAAATATATGAATACAGTAGAATATGTACACTAATTTTTGTGAGAATAGCATGTATATTTATGGCGATAGAGCGATTTTTTTGAAAAATTCAAAAAATTCTGGTATGTTTTTTGTTTATATCATGCTGGGTTTTTGACCAAATTTAACGCAAATTTCAGAAAAATTGGCAAAATGCAGTAGAAAAAATGTAGCGCAATTGGAATATAAATGTATTAAATATTTTATGAAATATGAGTAGTTGTATAAAATAATTTTTATCTGCGCATGCGCGAACTAGAAAATTTTTTTTTTTTTACATCATTTAATAGTCAATTCTATGGAGTGACTTATAAAAAAAATCCAATCAAATATCGTGAAAATTGAAAAAGATATCATTATTTTAGTGAGATGTTTTTACTCTGCTCTCTAAAAACGGCTGAATCTTAAGGGATTCTCCACAAATTGACATTTTTTAATAACTGACTTTAAAAAAAAAACTAGTATTGAATTAATACAATATCTAATACAATATTGCTGCTAATAAGTACTTGACAATTGTGATAGAAAAGAAAAAGAGCTTTATTCGCATTCAGGGCCAAAACTAAGAGAGGGGGGAGAAGGGCATGTGCTCCGGGCGCTAGGATGAAAGTGTCCCAAATGTACATTTTGTTTGGCGATTTTTTCCATGTCTATGTTTAGCATGATATTGTCAAAATCGTCCCATTCAAAGCATTTCTCCTATACCAAAGCATAGAAGAATCTAATGATGATGGCTGCATCATCATTATCTTCATCATCCATCATTCATCCATCATCTAATGATGATGGATGAATAATGATGAAATCTGCTTTATGCGGGATCTTTAGATCCTAGCAGATTTTTTTTTCGTTTTGATTCGGTTTCACGATTTTAAGGTATCATTTTTTTAAACAAAGCAGACTACTTTAATCAATATTACATATTTTAAGTTTTAAAATAAGTCGGCTATTAATAAATTAGAAAATTTTTCTTTGCAAATACTTTTGCAGATGCTTTGCAAAGAAGAAAGGGGAGGGGGGGGGGGTTCACCAAAATTCATTGAAATATAACTATATTAAATATTTTCTAAAATGTTCTATGTCATGCAATATTTTCAACTAAATATAAAGCCACATTCAGAAAAATTCGCAAAATGTAGTAGAAAGAATAAGGTGCTATTGAAATATAAATATATTAAAAGTTTTCTAAAATATGAGTATTTGTATGAAATATTTTTTAATCAGCGTATGCGTGAACAATAAAATTTATCATTTTACATAACTTAATATTCAACTCTATGGAGCTACCCATAAAAAAATCCGATCGAATTTCGTGGAAATTCAGAAAGTTATTGTGGATAGGAGTGAACTGATTTTCAATTGGTCTCTGAAAGCAGTTGAATGACGTCAGATTTTACGCAAATTGCCAAATCTCCATTTACGTTTTTTACTGGTGATTTACTTCTTTTCTTACATAATTACCAGAACGAAACTATTTCAGGATAAAAATAATTATAAAAAATCGAAGCATTTGTGTCAAATCTACCCATTGATACATAATTGATAATGGCTCTTAAGCAAATGCTGATATCTGCGATCCTGAAAAACGTCAAGTTCTCCACTGTTAAATGTGGTGTCGAAAACAACACTGACATCAATCGCATGCATGATGCCAAGAAGAACAGAGCTGTCTGATTTTGAGAAAGGTGTGATCATCGGGTACCACCGAAATGGCCGATCTTTAATCGACATATCTAGCGAGTTTAATTACTCCAAAACGACTGTGGCTTATGTGATTAGAAAATGGAAGCTGAATGGTGATTTTCAGAATGTGGCCAGAGTAGGCAGACCGACGAAACTGGGAGATAGAGACCGACGGGTTCTGTCTAGAGAAATTCGGAAAAACCGCAACCAACCAATGTTACACATACGCAAGAATTTCAACAAGCTTCAGGATGTGTTGTTTCCATGAATACCATCCGTAAGGAAGCTCATCTGCTTAATTTTTATGGCCGTGCTGCCGCCCATAATCCTTTAATCACCAAGTCCAACCGCGCAGCTCGGTTAAGTTGGTGCAAAACACGCCAGCAATGGATTGTACAGCAATGGAAACAGGTTCTCTGGAGTGATGAATCAAGGTTCACCCTCTACCGTTCTGATGGTAGGGTCTGGGTCTGGCGTCTGCCTGGAGAACGCCTCCTACCAGAATGTATTGTGCCCACAGTTAAATTTGGCGGAGGGGAAATTATGTTCTGGGGTTGTTTTTCCTGGCTCGGACTAGGACCCTTGGTCCCAATTCATGGTAAGCTCAATGCCGATGCCTACTGTAATATACTGGACAACAGTGTACTTCCTACTTTGGGGCAATACTATGGATTGGACCCATGTTATTTCCAGGATGACAACGCAAGCTGTCATGTAGCGAGGTCCAGCATGGATTGGTATGCTGATAATGGAGTGCATCGACTCGAGTGGCCTGCCCAGAGCCCAGACCTGAACCCAATAGAGAACCTCTGGGACGAGTTGGATCGTCGAATTAAGGCGGGTGACACACGCCCAAAATCAGTAAAAGAGCTTACCTGCCTTGTGCAAACAGAGTGGAATAATATACCATTAAATGTAATACAAGGACTAGTTGAGAGCATGCCCAGGAGAGTTGCAGCTGTAATTGCCTCTCGAGGAGGATCTACAAATTATTAAATGTGAACAGGGCCAAAACCATTCTTTTTTTCTTGAGGCAAACGTGGATTTTGAAGGTACCCCTTTCCCCCTCCTTCGCAAAGCATATTTACAAAGAAAATTTCTCCAATTTATTAATAGCCGACTTATTTTAAAACTTAAAATATGTAATATAAAATAACGTATTCTGCTTTATTAAAATACTCCAATTTGATACTTTAAACCGAATCAAAAAAATTCTACTTTCAACAGGATCTTTAAGGCCCTTGTCCCTGCCCGCGAAGACATTGCTGAGCTAATGCTATTCCTGTGGGGAGGCATTTTTCTAATAACTCTTTCGCATTTTGAAATTTTCATTTTTTTTTTGCATTGGATAGCGGAAGTCCCTCTCAAAATCGCTCCTTGACTACTTTTTCGATTTGAGTCATAGATATTTTTTATAAAGTTAGTTTCACTTTCAGAACCGCTTTTGAAAGTGAAAGAAACATTATAAAAATATCTACGCCAAAATTGAAAAAGTAATCACGGAGCGATCTTGAAAAGGACTTCCGCTATCCAATGCAAAACATATTATTTAAAAATGTCCAAATGCAAAAGAGTTAGAAAAATGCATCCCCATAGGAATAGCATTAGCTCGTGAGCATCTTCGCGGGTAGGGGCAGGGACCTTAAGCCATTATCTTTAGATTTTTTTATGCTTTAGCATAGCCCAGATATAATAATTTTAACAATATTATGCTAAACATAGCCATGAAAAAAATCGCCAAACGAAAGATACATTTGGAAATCTTTCATCCTAGCTCCCGGAGCACATGCCCTTCTCCCCCCTCCCTCTCTTAGTTTTGGCCCTGAATGCGAATAAAGCTCTTTTTCTTTTCTATCACAATTGCCAAGTACTTATTAGCAGCAATATTGTATTAGATATTGTATTAATTCAATACTAGTTTTTTTTTTAAAGTCAGTTATTAAAAAATGTCAATTTGTGGAGAATCCCTTAAGATTCAGCCGTTTTTAGAGAGCAGAGTAAAAACATCTCACTAAAATAATGATATCTTTTTCAATTTTCACGATATTTGATTAGATTTTTTTTATAAGTCACTCCATAGAATTGACTATTAAATGATGTAAAAAAAAAATTTTTTTCTAGTTCGCGCATGCGCAGATAAAAATTATTTTATACAACTACTCATATTTCATAAAATATTTAATACATTTATATTCCAATTGCGCTACATTTTTTCTACTGCATTTTGCCAATTTTTCTGAAATTTGCGTTAAATTTGGTCAAAAACCCAGCATGATATAAACAAAAAACATACCAGAATTTTTTGAATTTTTCAAAAAAATCGCTCTATCGCCATAAATATACATGCTATTCTCACAAAAATTAGTGTACATATTCTACTGTATTCATATATTTGTATTCTAAAGCGATAAGTCGTTTCGTGCATTTTCATGTACAGGACGCTCCCAAATATTTCTATTATTCTTTGTTTTTTTGCCGGCCCCCTAATTACCCGCTTAACAAATGAATGTAAATAAATATAAAGTGAAACATAATCTATATATTTCTGAAGTTCCAGAAGAATCCGATCAGTATATTTTTAAATATTTGACAAAGTGTCAAAAACTGAAAGTGTACAAATACTTTTTGGTAGATAGTGTATATATATATAAGTTTTTCGCCTTAATCTTAAGTTAATTACTTCAATCTTCTTTGGAACCTCCTAACATTGAACCTTTTCTTTTCTTTTTATAATATTTTAACATAATATTTTTAATTCTATATCTTTAAGTCAACTCTTTTTATTTCTTTTTATTCTAAATAAACATTGATCTTTCAAAACAATTCTTTTCTTAAAAAGAAAATCCCATTAGTTAATTCATTATATTGCATAATATTTTATTATTTGTTTTCTCAAATGTTCGATATCTCATCAACCCCTGTGGTTGTTTTTGTTTGAACAAGGGATTCAAGCGGCACCGTATTCGGCCGTCTGAGAAAACTAAGTCTGAGTTTGTGTCGGTGGGTTAAATTTCATTGGTAAAAGGTGAGTTTTCAAAATTTTATTGGCAGATTAGAAGTTTGTTGTGAAATCCTTTTTTCTCCGTGCAACGAAGCTACATGTCGTATTACGTTGGCTTTGGAATCAGAATCAGTTTTAGTTTCGTATGTGTGTTTTCATGCTTTTGTCACCTGGTGAAAGACAACGCAATAGGCGGATGGCTACGACACCAACACAGATCTATTTCTTTTTGTTCGTACCTTATAATTTTTAAATTCGTCATTAGTGGAATCATTTTGCTTGATGTGGAGTCTATTAAACGTGCTTAAAAATGTACAGTGCTTCTGTCTGATTTAAGGGTAAATATCCCCTAGGATGTGGTCTCTTTTCCTTGCTACGTTGATGCGGCACGATTGGGAACTCCTCGATGGAGTATTTAAATAATATGGATTCGAATGGAATATTACATATATATTGAAGTATTTATCGTTAAATTTAATGTCTTTTTCTTTTCTCGTTTTTGGGATATATTTTTGATTGAGCTAATAAAAATAGTGATGAATGAATCATAAAATGAAATAAAAAAAATTAATCATATCCAAATGTATTACTAATTACGAAGTTTTGAAACAAATTTCTAGCATTTGAGAACGAAAACAATAATTACAATACCCCCTCCAACCCCTCAAAAAAAAGGATTATTTTAAATATGCAAAAGAAAAATACCCTTTTGCAGGAAAAATAATCTTGTCAGATGATTCATGCACTTTAATTTTATAGTTTTTATTTTTATGCCCAGGAATGTATGTGTGCTGTCCCCAAGTCAATAAAATTGCATGAAATTTTAAAACATCGCACATTTTCGTTTTTTTACACTGCAGTATTGGGAAAAAAATTATACTTTTAAATGCAATATATTTGAAAACTGTATCTTAATTTATTTTTGAAATAATAATTTTTTTTGTAGTTTTCAATATCGTTTTTGTAATCGTGGCAACAGGAGTACTCAATTTCTATTAAAAGAAAGAAAAAAGGCAAAGAAATATTATATTTTATCATTATGTTGCTATTTTCTCAATAAAAGAGAAAACAATTGAAATTCGAATTCGTGCTGTGTCAAGAATATCGTCTTTTATAAAAGAGGGGAATTTTGGTTTCATTTACAAAATTTCATTTGCACTTAAAGGAATATAAATAGTTTAGTATCTGTTTCAACTAATAGTATCGAGACTTTGAGTTTTGAACCAAAATTATCAAATTAAAATATCAATGTTTTTGAAAAAGTGAATACAGATATGAAAAGTGCTTACGTAAATTTTAATATGGTGAAAATGATGTGGATGTTTGATTTCATGATTGAGTCTAAATTGAATAAATTTTGCTTTTTTTATTTTAGAATACTGGCCTTAATTGATACTTTTATAATAATAACAGATATTTACTAGTTATTACTACTTAAATGCACGATTAAAGTTTAACAATCTCTATAACTGAGTTTTATAGAAATGGTATTTTGTTAACTTTTGGTTAAATATCATTTTGTTCACTAGTTAGACTGACCAATATGAGGTGAATTTTTTATTGTAACTAATTTTGTACGTTTATTATAAATTAATGAAAAAGTTCCTCCTTAGACATTTTCTATTGTCGAAATTCGACGGTTCTACCTTGTAGTTATAATTACGTGATTAATTGGTCTGTGGCATCGTAGTGATGAAATGGAACGACTAATTCAGAAAAAGGGTAGCCGAGACGTATAAAGGCAGTCATTTTCTGCTAAAAATGAACATACGAAGCAATAAAAGTCACGAGTGGATATCTATAACTATATTCATTGTAAGTAACGCATATACATTTCCCCACTATTAAATATAATTCAATAAATTTACTTCTATGCTGATTTATGTGCACACTTCCGCATTACGGTAATAATTTGGCCAGTTTATATTCTCAATAAATTATTTTTGCAAAAGTATAAACATTCTGCAGCATATACTACATTAAAGATGAAGTTTCAAGCTGTACCAAAATATTGAATGGTGTTAGAATAGTGTCCCTGAGTTTCTTTTTTGGAGAACCTGTAAATAAAATAAAACAAAATAAAAATAAAAATATGTTCTTTCTATCGAATGATTTTGAATATATATATCATAAATAGTTGTAGGTAATTAGATATTTATAATTGCACCATGCATTTTTTAACCAAAATAAAGAGAAGTTAACGTTACATGTTTAATGTGTTACATATTTGATTAACATACTATTTACATATTTAACATTATATATTTACCAATGTCATTTTTCTACCATATCTAGAATAATAATTCTCACCAGAAAGCCCGCTTTGGTCTACTTAATTGATCTAAAATAATAAAAATTTTTCCGCTTTTATCTAGAAGTAACAACAACGACAACAACAACAACAACATTAATAATAATAATAGTAATAAGTAGCAGTGTAACTTAAAATTTCTGTTCTTTAGCTTTTACCATTTTTCAAGATCGTTTAAATGTTTTTATGTATTGGTTTTGTCCGTTTGCCGTCTGCACATGCTCTCACTCGTTTAAAAATACCAGAATTTTCATGCAATTCATATAATATTTGGTCTTAATACAGCTTCAGTTTTATTGTATATGACGTTTATATACTTTTTAATTTTATTTATTTTCATACAAAATAATTTCGTCTATTGCAAAAATCGTTTGCCGCGTAATTTCATAATGTTATATTATTTCAAATATTTTGAATTTGATATAGATCATAGCGGGGTACTAGAAGATGCTTACAATATAATGAGTTCTAGAGTGTATTCCTCATTAATTTACAGAAACATACAAAATAATTCGATTACAGTACTGTCAATCTATAAAAACTGTTGGAAGTGCATTTTCAGTTCTGTCACGTCAAAACTGCTAGAAGTATAGTTATTATTTTTACCTGAATGTTACATTTAATTATATTTTGAACTTACAAGGAAGGTCTCCACACGGGTATACTCAGAAAATTCTGAAAAAATTACAGAATGTTCTTCTCCTGAGGATATATACGGTTGTAAAAAAAATTTGGCGGAAGCCCGAAAGAACGGTCGTAAAAAAATAATGAACATTTCTTTCATTTGGCGATTTATTATCGGTCGGCGACAAAATAAAACTTCAAAAAACACCTTTTTATGTCAAATTCTTTTTAAGGTAAAAATGTTTCATCTTAAACTTGTTTAAGGAAATTTTATTTATGTAACGTTAGTTTTCTCAGCTTTAGTTTGCTTTAAGTATATATTTGTCATAATGTATTCAGAAAGAAAGTTAACTGTGAAAATTTATAAATTAAAATAAAATTAAAATTAATTAAAATTGTTTCAATCTTAAAATTAACTCCAATCTAATTGAGCTCTGTCGATTCAATTTTGTTGCAATAGAAACAAAAACTTCTCCAATATTGAAATGCATTACTGCAGCGTTTTCATCTGGCCTTTACTTTTCTATACGCTTAAATATATGAAAAAAATACTTTTCAATGTGTATTTTTTTATTTAAGAAACTATTTTTAATGTGATAAAATTAAATAACTGCAGCAAAAGAAACAGAAATATGTAACATAAAATACATCTATGTGTCAGACTCTCTCATTATTCAAATTTAAATTCATTAAATACTATTTACACGTATTCTAAAATTTAACTGACACGAAATTTTCAGGTGCATTAAAATCGTTTGCTTTTGGCGTGGGAAAATGCTGCTCGCCAAATCGCGTGACACTTTGGTCTTTTCGCGCCAAAAGCTCGACAGTATTTTATTTTTTTTTACTGAGTTTCTTCTGTAATTCCGCAGCTACATTTGACTGATCCTTTATTACATACATAAGTAGTTTAATCAGTATTTCTTTTCAAAAAATTCTGAGTATGCCCAGTATGGAGACCTTCTTTGTTAGTACGATTACTAATTTTCAAATACTTTTTGTTGTTGTGATGAGATATTGAGCGTAAGTGTCACTTACCTGATTACGTGCACTTGTTGATAGAGTTCGTTTTTAATTACTATTTTTTAATTAACGCAATACAATACAACCCATGAATTATGAAAGTTTACTTATGATTGTTTAATGCAGGGATGCTACATTTTATGCTTCTTACGTCATAAATGATAAAATTAAAAGTTTTGAGTAAAAAGCTGAAGTTGCTAAGACTCTTTCTTTTTAAATATTACTTAAAAAATATGCACGTCTTACTTAATTGCAGACCATATGCAACAAATAATGAAATACCGTATATTTTCGTGTAAAAGTCGGAAATTTTGATCCTCATTGGTTCCAAATTAGAAAGTCGTTTTATACACGATTATTAGAAATTTTCAAACTTGATGTTCTAAAATGAAATAAATAAGAAGGTAATAGAAAAAAATTAATATGCTTACACATTTCTATAAATACTTTAACACTCCATTCTATTATAATTAGGAAAAATTTACCAATTTTAATTGATTTTTGAAATCATTATTAGAATTTTTAAGCAACTCATTAAAATAGCTTTCTGTCATGGATACGTCAGAATGAATAACGACAGTGTCTGATTTGTCATCATCACAAACGCCGTCTTCTTCAAAAATCCGTCACATTGTTATTGCAACATTTGTTGAACGATGAAATGATAATTTCTTGTGGTAAAATAGAGCCAAAAATTGGTTTCAGAAAAAAAAAGATTTCATGGAAACCGCATAGATCATGTCATAACGGAATGAGTAAGACCCCAATCAAATAAATTTAGCTGCGCTCTTAGGAAAAAATGAAATTTTTTTAAATTTTATATGGATAAAGTGCTAAATTTCATTCCCGTTTTTTAACATCGGCTTACAGCTCAATTTTGCGCAATTTTTCACTGAAAAGTCGTATATTCGGTTTATTTACGGATCAGTTTGCACATAGAATTATACGGCATTTCAATTAAAAAATTATTAGTATTAAAAAATCTGCCGACTTGGTAGTTTTGCTGTTTTAAATACTAAAATATTTTTTAAAAAATAAACTTCATATATCAAAAGTATAATTTGTTGCCATTTTTATTATAAGATACAACCAGATTTTTTACAATTATAAAAACAAAAACAACAATAAAAAAATAATCTTATCATAATAAAAATTATTGCAAAACATTCTTTTTATTTATGTTTTTTCCCCTACAGTTTTTAGGAATATTTGTTACATGAATATTTACTGAAAACAAGAAAATAATGATTTGTTATTTCCAGCATGCTCTTTTTTACTTGTACTTTATTAAAACTTTTTCTCTGAAGAATTTTTTTCAATAAAAATATCTTTTGAGATTTTAAGCATCATTTTTCTTTTTAAAAACGAATAATTTAAATTTTTTATATATATATAAAAAATGAAGCATGTAAGTTACTTTTTGTGTCTGAGACGTTATATTTTGTTGATTAAAGCTGATTGAAATACGCATGTTTATTTTTTTTCTTTGTTTAATAAAAGTAAATTTGCATTTCAAAAATGTTAATTTTTAATGCGTAAAAAATATAAAAAAATTTTATTCGAAAATATTTAGCTGAGTAGTTGTTTTTGCTGCTATTTTACTTAAAAAAAAAATTATATAACTTCAAAAGAATGTAATGCTGAATATTATAATTACGCATAAATATTAAAAAGCCTAAAATTATCTAGTAATTTAAAAGCATAATTCAGATAACATGAATAAATACCTGGATATAATAGTATCGTAACAAAAAATGTAATGTACTACATATGATAAATACGAGAAAATCTGTAATATTCAAACACAGAGAATTCTACATAGAAAAATTATATAAAGCAAACCAATATACAATATGAGGCCATAAATAATGCATATAATGGGATGTTTGCAGTACCAATAATATCGTAAAAGTGTAAATCAATCTGTATAATGTATAAAAAATGCGAACGAAAATAGTTATTACAATTTCGAAAATCACAGGACAAATTTCTTAAAGCTACTTGTTTACTATTTTCTAGAAATCTGTTTTAGAGAAATTTATTTTGTGGGCGATACACACATTTAAAATATATTAAATTTAATAATTTTTAACAAACATCTAATTTTTATACTATATTTGGATTTTAAGGTAAATTGTACCTTTGGATTTCAAATGAGAAGTTATTCGATCAAAAATCCCAGAAATAAAACATTCAAAATTTAGAACACATATTGTTAAATTTCTTTTTCCTTTCCCTTGGGATTGTTTCGATAACCACCAAAACACAAGCCGCGACCCGTAGATTGTGAACTACAGATCTAGAAAAATACTTGAAGAATTTTTAGGCGACTTCAAAAATGTGCAAAACATGTCTCATGTGATATTTTTTCTGTAAAGGTTCTAATCATACATTCCTAGTAGCAAACCAATATTGGCCAATATTAAACCAACGGTCCAAAGTTGCAGCAATATTTCATTGATTGGAAATATTGCAAATAAAACGCCAATATTAGTAAAATATTGGCATTTCATTGGAAATATTTCCAATGAATTCCCAATATTGTACAAATGTTGGTGTTACATTGGAAATATTTCCAATGAAAACCCAATATTTTCATAATATTGACTGCAAATATTGATTAAATAAGGGAAAAATGTAAACACGGAACAATATTTCATGCCGATATATTGCGCCAATTTGCTAATATTGCTCCAAGATATATCCAATATTGATCCAATATTTTTGGCTACTGGCGAACAAAATACGGTCTATTTTACGAAGATTCTACTGGCAATTTTACAACAGTACAATTTACTGTTTTTAACGGAAAAACTTATGTAAATTCAAGAAAGTGTTTACTTTTTTCTTTTGGAAAATTTTCCTGAATTTTCGAAATATAAAATCGTCCTTTTTTGTTACAGTGTAAGGTGATTGGAGGATCAACAGACATTAAATAAAATAGAAGTAATGGCAATCACTCAATAAAATAAAATGCTCCAAATGATCCGTAGCTAAATCACTGGACTGTGTTAATTTTTTACAAAAATCGTATTCATTTGTGTACGAATAGTACATGTACGCAAATTATATAAATATTTCTTATCAAATTCCAGAAATTCCTGCATGTTTTTTGCTTGTACTATACAGCGTATTTAACGAAACTTAAGCCGTATTTCATAAAGCTTGAAAAAATACAATAAATCAATGTACTACATGGTAATAAATGAAAATAATTCGATCTTGTTGCCCTAAAAATTTGAAATTTTGCATAAATGTCATATTTAGGATGCAAAGAAAAGAAAATACTAAAAAATTCGAAAAATTAAAGAAAAAAAATTAAAAACTAAAAATTAAAAAGTAGAAAAAAGCGGAAAAACTTAAAATAATTTGATATGTTGGTAGTCTTCATTGTTTTTTATTTTGTTTTTCTAGTAATCCTAAATGATAATTTTATGCCAAATATCAAGAATTATGAGTTTTTAGTGATTCCGTAGACCGACAGCAACATTTCTGGAAGCAACTCAGTATGCTTTTGATTGCAACCCCCCCCCCCGTTGCACTTTATGACTTTGTGCCAAAATTTTTCAGAAGCCTGGAATATGCTTTTATCTAGAGATCATCTAAAACAGATCTAAAACTACATATTTCTGAAACCTACCAATTAATTGTGAGTAGAGGGGATTATGGTTAAAGTAAAAAATTAGGCATGTCTCGTTAACCAAAAAATTTTCTAAGATTATTTAAACCCACTTTCAATTTGTATATTCATTCTGACATTCTCATAAAAAAACTCCTTTTCTCTACATCTGCACCTTTAGTTAACCGATAATTGTGTCACATGACAATTGTGCAGAATAGTGAAGTTTTCTCACATTACTATGTTATGGATTAGGTGGTATTATTTGATTGAAATCGACTATAAACAAGGAGAAGTATAATCATAAATGAGTAATACCTTAGATGAGGGGGTCTTTCTAAGAGGGAGTGTGACTTGTATTCACCTTACATTTGAAGAAAACTACCAAACCTTCGGACATCCAGCTTCACTGCGTGTAATATTTTGCAGCCGAGTTTATTATGAGAAATTATATCGAACCTATAAATACGTTCATCGATCGTATTAAAACTTTTTTATTCAGTACTTTAATAATAACTGTAAATAACAAAATACAAGTAATATTTATTACATTATTGTGCTGCGTAATTGTCAAGTCATAATATTAGCAATAACCGAACCTGTAGCGACTAAGAATGATTTTTAAATAAAAATGTCAGTGCGAATAACAGATCAAAACTTCGACCTACATGTGTACATGACTACATCTCCACGAGTTGCGAAGAGTTTCCACTCCCGAAGCTGGTAGACGGCATCTGATGGGTTCGAACCCATTCGCGTTCGTCGACCTAAAAGGTCTTATCCGGTAATTCTCCATCAACATGAACCGTGAGTTCAGCATTTCACTCTCCGTTGAATCTAAAATCTAATTCACCGTTAACTCAACCTTCCGAAATCGAAGAAGAAATCGAAACTGAAGTTCAGTTACTCAACCTTCCCGAGGAAGAGAGCTTGTTTGACCTCGCATCCGCAGTCCAAGCAAAGATGGTAGCTGCTTTCAACTGAACATTGATGGATTTTTTTTCAAAGAGAGCTGTCTGTGTTTCACTAAGTAAATGAAATATTAATTACAAAAAAAATTTGTTATAAAAAATGTGTTGCTTCAAAATTTTTAGCATTTTTTTTTAACATTTTACTTCTATAAACGAAAATTATATTAATTTTTTATGAGTCTTTAGGTTTTGAAGCGATTTTGATATCAGGAAACGCCATCTCTCGAACGTGAATAAAATAATAAATTAATAAAAATTGTCTGATATGAAAAAAAAGGTTATATAATTTAGATTTTTAAAAAATAATAATTAAAAATAAAAGCAGATTTTCTTACATGTCAGTTTCAGCTTTTTTATACAGGGTGTTTCAAAATAACGTGGACAAATTGATATGACAAATCAGGCACACGACAAGGATAAAAAAAATCACACAGGAACATAGGGCCGCAAACCTCTTGCTGATTCACAAATGCAGGGTGTTTTATCCTAACTCAGTTTGGGTTGACGATAACAAATTTCAGAAAAATGAAATAAATTATAATAAAACATTTAATAGACATTCTCATTTTTGTTTTAAATGTGATAACACCAATTAAAAGTGGTAGAAGTTTGCTTTATGCGCACGAGGAATATGCACTTAGCACCTCACATTTTGAACTTATGATCAGTTTATAGGGTATCATCGATTGCTTGAGCAATATGTTTTTCCAGACCTTTTCGTAACATTATCACATTTCGCACAAAATTAGGTACATATCGTTCGATTTTCATTACGATGTTATTATGTTCCTGGAAATTATTACTTTCAAACAGGTTGTAGCTAGAAAGAAACACCCTGTATTTATGACTCAATAAGTAGTTTGCGACCTTATGTTCCTTTGTGATTTTTTATCCTTATCGTATGCCTGATTTGTCATATCAATTTGTCCACGTTATTTTGAAACACCCTGTATTTGCTTAAAGTATGCAATCGTAGAAACAGGAATTTTGTGACGGTAAAATAATAAGCCGTTAAACAATAATGCATTATAAAAATTTATTTTCTTTCTTGTTTTAAATAATTACTTTTCTTTAGAAGAAGCATTTTTCAGAAGATTTAACTTGAAAAGTTTTGCATTTAAAATTTTCGCTTCAATTAATTTTATTAAATTAATTAAAACATTAGATTTAAGTTAGAAAAACACTGAATGAATGTATGAAAAAATAGATGTATTTTCAATATTTTAATATTCGTTGAAGAATAAATAAATAAACTTGTTCGTTATTTTCTTTTATTCTAATTATTATTTCTAGCTTGGTCAGAAAATCGTTTATTAAATTTAATGATTAAAGAAAAAGTATATATTTTTAATCAAGTAACTTTTATGAAGGAATTTTACTGTAACGGAAAATCTTATAACTGTGTATCGATATGGAAAATCTTATAACTGTGTATCGATATTTCTAATCTTTGAATCTAATTTTGTGAACGCACAAAACTCCCAAATCACAACGGTAATTCGAATTTTATCTATCTAAAAATTTTTACAAGTATGCATTTCAAATCTTGTTTTCTCTTCACAATAAAAACTGGTGATGCGCTACGACAGAACTTATGAACCCAATAAGTACGTCATAAGATTTCTTTGGACAATCAGGATGCATATTTCAACCTGATGTTCACTAATCCGCGGTTGACTGACCTCGGCCTTGAAGTTAGCGATGTATTTGAAATATTAACCGGTGATGAGATTTGCTAACCTAAGGTTTTTCAACTGTGGATAGAATCGCGAGTTAAAGGTTGATGAAGAATTGCCCGGTTAGCTTTTCATGTTTTTTTAACCTTTTCCATGCGTACGTACGTGTTAGTTTTTCCCATAGAAAGATACCCACGTAGGGAACACCGCTGTCTTTATGCCCAGATCTCTTGTATAAATAATCAGCCATCATAAACAATACCAACTGTGATTGCTAGTCTATATGTCTCAGAGACATGTGTGGGTAATGAGTAACGTCACTAATACTTTTTTACATGAGATTTTTTTTATGGGAATCTATATTACACAAGTTGCCCACTAAAATTTTTCGTTTATTGCTCTATAATTTTGTTAAAATAAAGAAAACCAAACAAACTTTTACATTCTACTGTTTAAGAAAATATCATTCCTGAGAAATTCATGGTATTTAAAAAAAAAAGGATATCTTAAGACTCACTTTTAAAAAACTTTATTAAAATAAAAAAGTTGTCACAAATTTGTTCGTAGTTAAATTCTTTTACTACTGTTAATAAAATTTTATATAAGGTACCCTGGGGTAATAACGCCAGGCGGGGTAATAACGCCAAGTGCTTATATTTTGCATAATTATGAAATAATCAGGTAAATGACACCCATGTGCTCTGTGCAGAAGGGTTTTGAGTCATATAAATCGCAAAAAACAGCTTCAAGTTAATTTGTTTCATTTTTAGGTCTTATTGTTTTTACAAACAACTAAAATTAACGCTTGATCTAAAATTTGCGAGATACGTTTTGTGATGTGAAGACTATCTTTTTATCCGGAAATACTGTGTTAATTACATAAATTTGTAGTGCATTTCATGTACTTTTAAAATGTTGTTGAAGATTTTGGATATCTTCTCGAGATAATTTGTAATTTAAAATGTACTGCGCAATAACTATACCGGGGTAATAACGCCAATCCTTGACTTTAGTATCCCGGTTGATTCCCTACAGTGGCCGAGCTACATCCTAAATACAGATTCAAATAAACACAGTTAAAACTGTCCAATGTTTCTCATATTTCTATTTAAGTGGTCCTTTTTAAGCAAAAAGAAGCTCACGGTCTGATATTCTTTTGCCTCATCCCCTCCTCCCACACCACACCTTTATTTTTCTTACACTTTCACAAAAAAATGAACATTTTCAATAGCTTAGAATGCAATTTGTCAATTTCTAAGTTTGTAGAGTTTGTATTTTTAGAACTGCGCTATCTACATGCAATTATTCCATCTTATTTCATAGTTTTGTTTGCATGGCGTTATTACCCATATAGGTGGGTAATAACGCCAAATAGCATTGGTCAAGAAAAAACGCCATTGCATTTTATGAATACATATCTGTTAAATTATTTTATTTTATATAGATAGTCAATGAGTTGCTGTATCAGATCCTATATTTGTTTGAAAAATACAATCTAAAACTAAGCCGTGAAAATTGGTAGAACCTTAACGTGGCGTTATTACCCCAGGGTACCTTAAATCAATATAAAATCAGCATTTATCTTAAGATATCACAGTCTGAAAGATTTAGAATTAAAAAAAAAAAGATAAATTTATTACAAGAAATTCAACATTTATCACGTGTCATATAGTGAATATACATCTATAATAATAATAAATGACAAATTTAAAAAGATAAAAGTGATTTTATAAAAACGTTATAAATCTTCCTCATGATATATTTTCTTAAAATATTGCTCTATTCTAGATTTTCATGAAATCACTTTGTTTGAAACTCTTTGTAAAAAAAGAAATAATAATTTTATAAAAAATGTACATGGATGTCAGTTTTTCCTTTGATTACAAAAATGTTTGTTGCTGTTGATGGTTCTGAAAAAAGTGAAAAATAACTATTTTCCAGTTTTTTTCTTATTATTATTTTACAATGGGATTAGATAACTTTGTCAAACATAATTACGTACGATGTTTTTTGATGTCTATTGTTTGTTGTTTGTAAATCTATTGTACCAAGAAGAGGGATAATGAATTGATTCTCTTGGGATGAATTCTGTGAGGAAAAAGCTTTTATTTCTAAACTGAATGTTCTCTGCTATCATAAATTTCATTTTTAGAGTTTTACATTATTTAATGTTTCAAATTTAATAACACTTTCAAGCAATTATCATTATTAATATTATTAGGAGACGAGCACACGTAAAAATACATTACACAATATTTTTTTATTATTATTATGAAGATTTAAGAATTTTCTTCCTTTTTAGGTTCATTCGTAATTATATAAATACGTATTACCTAAATTTGTCGTTCAGTCTGCCCGTCGGTCCGCATATATTGGAGTAAAAACTGCCCAACTGAATCATATGAAATTTAAAATATCTAATTGCCGTACAATTTAGTGAAGTTATTTCAAATTTTATGAAAATCAGATGCATAGTTTAGTTACAGAGGCAATCAGAATATTCCGTTAGATTATGGTCAACGGGAAAAAATAGTTTCAACTGCTTATTAATGGTGTTGCACTTTTTCGAACATAAGAAAATTGAAATACATCTATGAAGTATATGCTAAAATATACATTCTGTAAAATCTGTGGTGTAAAGAATATTTGTTATAAATTTACAGGGCTACACATGAGTATTTCACTACATAATGGTACAGTGAGGAACATTGTTTGGGGCGCATTTTAATAATATTATACATTTTCACGTTTTATGAATCTGATATGCGTTGCTGAGGTTTACTACAAACCATTTTCGAAAAATTTGAAAGTAGATTAATATTTCCAGGGATAGACAAAATATTTCGGATACTCTACTGTATTCGGTGTACTTAATATTAATACACCAAGATCTAAATATTTTTACAAGTTCGTTATAGTACGAACGCATATTATATATATATATATATATATATATATATATATATATATATATATATATTATTTTGATTAAAGCCTACTAGAAAAAGCTTTTTATTTGGTTAAATGTATTTTACTTTTTAAATGTTTTGAAAATGCATTTATAAAAATATTTTTACGTAAAACAAGATAGCAATAGAAAGCTGAAATAAATAGTTCTATACGGAATATTCTTTTGCAAAATATCATAATAGTTGTATATTTAATAAACAGAATCATTTTCGTGATTCTTAGCGTAAAAAAAAATATTAAATTTTCGAAATCTTACGATCATTGACATTTTACGCTATAGTTGTGCTAAATATACTAAAGAAAAACCGACTCGGTGCGTATCTTTATTGCTCTTAGGACGTTTCGGCAAGGCAGTACGTTTTGCAAAAATAATAATAGCGGTAATGAAACTTTTGCAAACGGAACCGCTGGAAGTATATATTATTAAATTACATACAAATATTTTAAAAATCTATTTTTTCTCATACAGTTTCAAAAGGCATGATGTTTTTAATCTATTTTTCATTTATTTCTAATGACATTGTTTCTTAAAAAATAAACATATATTCGAATGCAATAGTCTAAATGTTTAACCTCTTCAGTCCCTGAGTACCCAAATGGGTACATCAGTTTTGTCACATTTTATTAATGATACTTAAATATAAATGAAATTTCGATATAAAAATAATATGTCTCGAATTCTAAGATTCGAGCTAATGAAAATAAAACAAAAATCTCGCTCTGAAGTCAAACGAGAGAAGAAATAATTCAGTAATAATTAAAAATACTGTAATAATCGCCAGTAGCGAAGAGGATAAACAATCGTTTAAGATGCTGCTGTATATATTTTTAATAAATCCAAAGCTCCCATTAATCTTCCATTATAAGTTTGTTAGAAACTTTTTTAAAATTTCAATTGGATAAATTCGACTTACTTAGCTGAAAACTTTAAAAAGGCATTTAAATGTTCTATTAGGAGCCAATCTTTGTTTAAACTTTGCTTGTATTTTTCTGCATCATAGGTTTTTTCATCATTAAATTTCTCATCGTTTTTTCGCATTTCTCATCGTTAAACTGTCAATAATTGTTAAAAATAAATGGTTCATACTTGGAAAATGTATTTTTGAAACATTTTACTTAAATTTTAATTCGGCAAATTTGAAAAAGAAAATCACATTTGAAAATATGATATGTTTAGTTTAAGTCGTATCTTTACATATTTTTAGTTGCTATTTTAAACATTTTTATTTACTTTTTAATATTTTTTTTAAAATGCTGAACATAAATGAAAACTTATATGTTTCTGTTTAAACAATAAATTTAGTTCAACATTATAATATTTCGAGTTTTAACAATTTTAAATTATTCTAAATTGTTTGCAAAAAAAATTTTTATTTACAAATTTTGTAATAAGTCTTATGATATGATTCTGTTATAAAATATATGGTTAAATAAGTTCAAAACTCTAACTCTTCAAATAAATAAAAAATAAAAAATATGTATTCCAGATACCTTATGCTAATTCTGATTCTTGAATTACATGCATTTAAATTTGTGTCTGATTCTTTGAACACTCACGAATTTTTAAAATGGATATATCCCTCTGAGTTTTGCAGATATCGGAATGGAATTTATTTCGTTTAGTTCAGGTATGGATGAGGTAAAGTTTCTAATTGTAAATTTTATCTTTGTGGAGCTGGCATATTAAAAGTTTGTTTTTTTCCAACTCAAATACTCCATAAATTAAGGACAATTCAGAATCACATGGAAATCAAACCCTAAAGTAAAAATTTCACATGCAGAATTATCTCACACATCATGAAGACTAATATGCAAATTTCAGAAAGCTACCAGATGGCGCCGATAATACGTCACAATGACGAAAGTGTGAGAGATGCGTATATAAGGAAGGGTGGCAAAGAAGTAAAACTGTTAACAAGCATTTTCTAAGCCTTAACGCTTTTCGTGCATTTTCGTACCTTTTAAATTTTAAATTTTAAGAAATAAGAAATTCACACCTTTTAAATTTTAAGAAATGTTCTTAGAGGCCATAAGTAATTAACATGCCAAATTTTATGTTTCTAAGCCTTTTAGTAACTCTTCAGTCCCAAAAAAATACAATTTAGTACATAATTTAATACCTGTATGGCTACATTAGGTAACGTTTGTCAAAAAATGATTCCCTTATTTATTTTTATTCACTTTGAAAATATATCAAAACATAAATAACGATGATGGAACTGCATTAGGAATGTAAATCTTTTAGTATCACAAAAGTGACATTTTAGAACGCCATTTGCTTCTGCATATCCTATGGAGTAGTGACACCGATATCAGATACAACCTATATTGGAGCAAGGTATGTCACAATCATTATGACAAAACCATTTTTTTAATTGGTTTGTTATTTCCCATGATTGATTCAAAATCGTAATTTAAAACGTTTTTAGATCGCTTTTCGTGCGTTTTACCCTTTTTAAGCTTTATATATTTTAGGAAATGTTCTTAGAGACCATTAATATTTTACAAGTAATTAACATACAAAATTTCAGATTTCAAGGTCCTTTAGTAATTCAAAAAACGCATTTTTAGGACTTTTTTGCTCTTGTACCCACTTTTGGCGCGTGGCATCGACATAAGATAAAGTCTGTATCTTATTCGGTGCGAACACCATCATTTTGGTACCATAACTTTTGAAAACAGTTCGGTAATTCCGGAGATTACCTCCTACAAATGAACAAACTTTACCTCTGTATAATACAGGTAAAGATTGTATAAATATTTATGAATGACATTATATATACATAATACATATTTCTGATGATTCAAAAATCGTGTTATCAAAACAGAGAAAAATAATGAAGTTCCACCATCGTTATTTATGTTTTGATGTATTTTCAAAGTGAATAAAAATAAATAAGGGTGTTATTATTTTAACAAACGTTATCTATTGTAGCCATACATATATTGAATTATGTACTAAATTGTATTTTTTAGAGGCTGAGAATGTATTATATGATTTGAATTACAATTTGTCACAAGTATAGCATAAACATATTAAAATATATTTTACTTGAAATATTTTTCGTAAAATTAGCTTGAAAAGTACAGAGTTTTTTAACATTCTCATCTGTGCAATCAAATGAAAATACACAATAGAACTTAAAATCTGCCAGGATATTTATTTTACGAAATCACCTACTGGAATAATCTCATTATATATACTTCTCGTGAGTAGTAAATGTTACTTTAGAATTTTAAATCTGGATGTTCTGTTTTTATTGCTTTTATCGTAGTTTGTAATGTATACATTTTTATATTTCAAAGAATAGTATAAAAGTTTTTTTATTGTGTAAGGCATTTGCTATGTTTGTTTTATTCTGATCCCGAAAGAAAAAAAAAAATAGTTTATATACTTTATTGTGAAACAATGCCATCATGTACAAAGAAATATCTCTGTATAGGATGAACAAACAATTATGTTTGTTTTTTCCGATAGGATCAAAAGTAGTAGAGCGATGAGCATACTCGCATTTTTTTCTTTAAAAATAAATTAGAAAATAAGGTGTCCAGGGGTAAAAACTAAAGTTGCTTATATTACGAGTAATTATGAAGGAATCCGAGAAGCTGCACTTACAGCTGATGTGCAGAAGGTTTCTGAATCATGCAAATCATGCGTATTCACTAAAAGTTAATTTGTCCCATTTGTAGACATTATTACTTCAAGGAGCACGTAAGAGTTGACACACGATCGAAAATTTGCGAGTTAAGTTCTGTGATCTGAAGACTACTTATTAAGAAATATTTTGTTTATTACATAAGTATGTAGTTTATTTCAAGAACTTTAAAAATGCTGTGAAAGATTTTGGATGTGTTGAGTAGAACTCTGCAACATTAATCCGTTTGATTTTTTTCAGTGCTGAAACAGCATTTAACAAGTTTTTTTTTTTTTTTTTTTTTTTTTTTTTTTTTTAATGTGCCAGAGAGATTATTACTGCTTCCTGATATCGCAATTACTGCGAAGAGAATTTTTTCAGTTTCCAGAGATTTAGAGATTGTATCTTCAGAATTGGATAGTTTATCAGGCAGTTTTCATCTTATTTTATAGCCTTGTTTGCATGGCGTTATTATCATAAGTGGTAATAACGCCAAAAAACGTTGGTCAAAAAATAACGCCAATACTTTTTACAAATACCTTTCTGGTAAAATATTCTTACTTGTATAATATCCAATAAGTACATTTATCAAATCCTATACTGTACAAAAAAAATTCAAATGGATACTAAAAATTTTTTAGTAAATTTGTATTCCATAGAATTTTTTAGTAACCATTACAAACATTTTTTTGCAAGTGAAACAAACATTTCTTTTGTAAACTGAACAAAAGAATTTTTTGTATAACTAACTGAGTAGTACTACTGGTATAGTATGAGCCACCAAGCAAATTTTAATAATAGTTCCAAAATTATTTTTAACATCCATTACGTGTGCCCGAAGGGCAGGAGCTTCCTTCGAGCTGCATCCAGTGGGTAAGAAGACAGACTTCTGAAGCGGAAGATTTTTGGCCAAGCCGCAATAGATGGCAGCAACAAACAATGCTACCTGCTCCGACAGGATCTTCATAATCTATTTATTTAACGAGTACTTACACTTCATACATTCGGTGCGTAGTTTGTAGTGTCCACCATCGAACCCGGGACCTTTCAGCCTGAGTTCGGTGCTATGACAACTAGGCTATCACGGAAACACCAAGAGAGTTTTAGTAATAGCTATTAAAAATATAAAACTATTAACTCTATTCGTTGGTAGCTTTTTTCTAATAATTCTTACAGATTTTCTTGTAACCGAGTAAGATTAGAAAAAAAATTTAGTAATTGCAAGGATCACTAAAATTTTTTTAGCAGCTCGACCCTTTTTTACAGTGTATACTTGCTTGAAAAAAATCTAAATCTAAGCCGTGAAATCTGGTCGAACCTTTATGTGGGGTTTGTTATCCCTCGACACCTCATTATTTATAAATAAAGTGCGAAAAGGAAGAAGTTCTGCAAGTCAACTGGATGGTTTTAACATCATATTTTTTTTAAATGGATTAAAATAAAAATCTAAAAAGTCAATTAAATTGAAAATAATAACCGTTAATTGCTACCAGGAATTATTCACTACTATTGATGTTCGAAAGATTTCAAATGTAAATTTTGAAACGTTTAAATTTTTTTACTAAAATTGTTCAACCGCTGATTTTTGTACATACACTGTAAAAAAAATTCCAGAGGTTATTAAAATTTTTTTAGTAAATTTGTATTTTACAGAATTTTTTAGTGACCATTCCAAACTTTATTTTTTGCAAGTGAAACAAACATTTCTTTTGTAAACTGAACAAAAGAAGTTTTTGTATAAATAACTTAAAACTTTTTAGTATGAGCCAACAAGCAAATTTTAGTAACAGCTCCAAAATTATTTTTAGTAACCATTAAGTTTGCCCGAAGGGTAGCAGCTTCCTTTGAGCTGCATTAAATGGGTAAGAAAAGAGACATGTGCAGAGGAAGATTTTCAGCAAAGCCGCAATAGATGGCAGCATCAAACATTACCACCATGTTTCTAAAGGGGAGGGAAAGTTCAGAGATCATTACACAAGGTAACTGCTACGACAGGATTTCCATAATCCCTTTATTTAACAAGTACTTACACTGCATACACTCGGTGAGTATTTGGCGGCGAATAGAACCCGGGACCATTCAGCCTGGAGTTCGGTGCTATGACCACTAGGCTATCAGGGTCACACCAAGTGAGATATAGTAATAGCTATTAAAAATATAAAACTATTAACGTTATTCGTTAAAAGCTTTTTTCTAATAATTCTTACAGATTTTCTTTTACCGTGTAAGATTACAAAAATTTTTTTAGTAATTACAGGGATCACTACAATTTTTTTAGTAGATCGACCCTTTTTTTTACAGTGTACAACATTACATTTAGAGCTACGTGATTTTTTTTATACCAAAACAGTAGTTGAAGTTCCTGTATTACGGAAATTTTGGACAATATCAATTTCTTCAATGTCTGTCGCATACGATTTTGAATACAAGAGCATAAATACCATGTGAGTTCCTAGTACTCCCATCATCCACCAGGTTCGTATTTAACTTTCAAAAATATGGCAAAAAATGACAAAGACAGTATGACATTTACATTCCTAAGATTTATTGTAAATCACAACAATTATTGGTATGCTATATTTTACTGTGAAATATTCAAATGAAATGAAAAACATGCTTATAACAATTAATTTTATTAGATACATCTTTCCAATTATATATTGTTCATTAATAATGAAACAGTCATCTTCATGTGTTAAGATGAAATTTTCAATTTTATTTAAAAATAAAATTTTGCAGTTTGATTTTAATATTTATTTTAAAACAGAATATTCTATTTTTTAAAAAACTAAAAAATGGATATTAAAGAAATAAATGTAAGCATTTAATATTAATGATTGATATTGATAAATAATGCTAGAGTGAGAAAACAAAAATTGCACTGCTTTAATTTTTCAATGCATTTTTTTTAAATCCTCAAAGCAGTTGAATTAATTTTTAAGTAACAAAATAACAATTTTTATTTTTTGCACTATTAAATTCCAAAAAAGATCGACTTATATATATATATATATATATATATATATATAACTGTATGTAATAAAACATAAATATTCTGGATACAAATATCATTTGGGAGAGATAGTTTGTGTCCCATTCTCCCTTAGAGCAACATTCATAAAAAAAGTAGATTTAAACAACAAGCATCTGATTTTAGCCTAAACTTAAATGTTCATTTATTCAAGACATATTGTTATGTTTACAATATATATATATATATATATATATATAATATGTTATCAGCAAAAATTGAGGTTGAAAATTTACATTGGAAATCCGAGTAATTATTTTTTCTTCTAAAATGGACTTTTTTAGTGAAAAATTTATTGCTGCTTGTAAGTAAAAATATTTTTAGCAGAAAATATGGTGCAATGATTGCTGACTCTGGTAGAAGGGTCATAAATTAAAAATAAAGCTTTTTTTAGGAATTATTGCAGATGTACCATTCCTCCTAAATCCTCCCTATATTTAAATATCTGTAATATAATTACATACGAGGGTGGTTCAATAAGTACCCGTGTTTGAAGACAAAGGACGTTTCTTAGGGAAGTTGCTGTTATCATCGTGTGCTGCCATCTATAAAACGACATCTATAAAAATTTCAGACTGATTGATATTTTAGTTTGGATTTGGCAGCCATTCGAGTAAGACGTGTTTCGTGATTTTCGCTAAGATGGATATCGTTCGGTAATCCGTTTTTTGTTTTTGGATGGGAAAAAATGCGAGGAGATAAAAGCAAAGTTGGGTGCTGTTTATGGGGACACGTCGCCATCTATGACCACAGTTAGATATTGGTTCAACGAATTTAAACGTGGGCAAACTTCCGTTTTCGATGATGAGCGACCAGATGTGGTTACCGTGGAAATCATTGAAAAAGTCCATTACATGATTCTCGCTGATCGACGAACGAAGGTGCACGAAGTAGCAGAGACCGTAAGCGTGTCAACCGGAACGGCAATTCATATTTTGCATGACAAGTTGGGGATGAAAAATTTTTCGGCCCGATGGGTGCCGCGTTCACGATAACGCACCAGCACATTCATCTGGAGTTGTCGCCGCCAAACTGCATGAATTGCTTTATGAATTGCTGCTGCACCCCCTTATTCACCCGATCTGGCACCCTACGACTTTTTCTTTTTCCCTAACATGCAGAAATGGCTCGCGGGAAAAAAATTTAGCTCAAACGAGGAAGTTAGAGGCGTATTTTGCAGAGTTCGACAAATCCTATTTTTTGGAGGGGTTTGAAAAATGGCCGGAACGTTGGGAGAAGTGTATCTTTCTAAAAGGGGACTATGTTGAAAAATAAAAAAAAATTTTGAAAAAAAACGGTGTCTTCATTTCTAACACGGGTACTTATTGAACCGCCCTCGTACAAAATAAGATATTAAATTCATTAGACAGTCAAAATTTTTGTCGAGTTTCGTGAGTGACAACAACGGTTTTGGATAGATTTGTGTATTATTCTGTAATAGTGACGCCATATTCATAATTTTTTGTAGATATTGTTGAAGACTAGATCTTAAATGAGGAATTCTACAGCGAATGCGAATCACGCCATTATATATATATACAAGGTGGTTATTAATTAACATCAGGTGTTTAGAGTCCTCTAGCGAGTAAAGTATTGGACGAAACATAACCAAATTTGATCAGCATTCATAGTAGACCATGGGATTTCGAATTCTTAAAAAAAATTTAAAATAAAAAGTTTTAAAAATCGCCACTAGGTGCAATTTTAGCGTTGTTTACCGACTAAAATGCATTAATTTGCATAAAATCAGCTGGGTATAGCAATCATGAGTATAAAAAATAAAGGCTGGGAGAGTTCTCATCATTATCAACTCTCACCATACTTTGCTAGTCAAGCTGTGTTATCAGCAGAACGAGAATTGCAATGATGCTCGTCCTGAATTTCACCGATTACAGAATTTGCTAAAAGAACCGATGAGCATAACAAATTTTCAAAAGATGATTCATCGATTTGAAACTATGCGGCAAAAAAGCCTAGGACGCAAAGTGACTAGTCAATAACAAGTTGACGAAGTTGTAACTGCTATTGTCGAACAAGAGTTGAAAAATATGCAGGTACCATCAGCGCTCGGGCAGTGTTCCAGCAGTATAAAATTGATCTGTACTGTATTTTTTGCCATTTAATCATTCAACATTTACACTAATACACTTTTGGTGCACCAAAATTGCTGATTTTATGCAAATTAAATGCATTTTAGTCGCATTTTAGCTAAAATTGCCCCTAGTGGCGATTTTTAAAACTTTCTATTTCTTTATTATTTTTTTAAGAATTCGAAATCCCATGGTCTACTATGTAAACTGATCAAATTTGGTTATGTTTCGTCCAATACTTTACTCGCTAGAGGGCTCTAAACACCTGACGTTAATTAATAACCACCCTGCATATATATATATATATATATATATATATATATATATATATAAAACGTGTGTTTTAAGTCGCGAAACTGAAATATGTTATGTACTATCTATTTTTATATAGGTTTATTTTCATCGGGTGACGGTACTAAATTCTGAAAAATCAGAATTCCTGTTTTCCAGTTATTTATTGCTATTTGCATCTAGAATCATGTGTCTTAGAAGTAACGTGAGCTTTATCCTAAATAAACAACTTACACTTGGAAATACTTTTAATCAAGATCTTATTGAAAGTTTTTTATAAACTTAATGTTATTAAACAACAACAAAAAAACCGCTTAATTGTACCACGACCACGTATCAGAAATTATAGCTTCTATCATTAAATGGCAGATGACAATACAGTTAATTATTGTAATACTCTTTGAAAGTGTCCAATTTATTTCCGTTTAATGACGTGGATTTTTTCATCGTTCTTCGTTACATCGACAATCCACGCCTTGGCTATACATCTATGTCAAAAGTTTCCTTTCAACCCTTCTATTAAGTATGCGCTTCTGGCAGGTCAAAAATGAATAGGAATGAAGCAGCTAATAATTGATTTATGGTCTTTTTTGGAGAATTTTGTACAAACTTTCTGTTGAAAGGAATCTACTAACTGCTTTCGCAATTGTAAAATATAATTATGCACTGTTGTATTACATATATTTATATAAAGAACGGTTCTATGCGAAACAACCAATTATTTGTGTTTTTATGCCAGGAATTGCTGAAATTGTATGATCTTTAAAGTATTAGAGTCCTGTAAGTTTTCAGCGTAAAAAGGATTTTTCTTAACGTTTTAGAGGATACTATTTTATTACCGTTTTTAAAAAGGATTTTTTTTAGAGCATACAATTTCAGGACCTTATTAAAATTTATTTATAATCTTCAACTTACTAAACAAAAATTCAGGTTAATGCTACGACGATCACGTATTAGAAATTATGGCTTCTATTATTAAATGGCAGATGACAAGACTGTTAATTATTGTAATACTCTTTGAAAGTGTCCAATTTATTTTCGTTTAATGACATGGATTTTTTCATCATTCTTCGTTACTTTGACAATCCACGCCTTGTCTATATATCTATGTCAAAAATTCTCTTTCTCCCCTTCTATTGAGTATGCGCTTCTGACAGATCATAAATGAATAGGAATGAAGCAGCTAATAAATGATTTATGGCCTTGTTGGAGAATTTTATGCAAACTTGCAGTTGAAATGGCTCCACTACTAACTGCTTTCTTAATTACAAAATATAATTATACATTGTTGTATTATATGTAATGATATGACGAATGTTTCCACACAAAACAACCAATTAGTTGCGTTTTTATGATAGGAAATTTCGAAATTTCAAACTATTAAAATTCTGTAACTTTTGAACGTTAAAAAAAACATTCTTGAACTTTTTAACACTTTCCAACATACGGACAATGATGTCTGGATATTTGTGATTTTTAGACGTTTAGTTGAACATGTGGAAAAAATACCTGAAGGTTTATTCTGAAACTAAAGTTGCCTAAATAGTATAGTAGATTTCGAATATTTCTATATCCAAAAATTACATATGTTGCATACTGTTTCACGTACACAATATTCCATGTTTGGATACAGCCCCACACCTTTTTTTTTCTTTGTTTTAGGAACAACGGATTTTGAGCTTATTCTAATGATGATCCCTGTTAGAATTTTTAAACTGTGTGTTTGAGAATTTCAAAAAAATTGCTGTTTACATTTAGTTATATCATTATACATTTTACGTCTTGAATGCATTGGTGCGTGCGCAGATAACTTTTTTTAGAAACCCTGTTCATTTTGCCTGAAATATTTATTATTTTTAATTCTGATTGCAGAATATTGTGTACAATGACGTTTTTCATTGGGCTCCGTAAAAGAATACTGTTTTTATATTAAGAATTCTGCAAATTAAAAACAAAAAACTTCTAGAAATTTCATATTGTTTTTATAAAAACGTTAATTTTTCCACGAGTATGCATGATATCCCCATAAAAATGAATGCAATTTATTACAAGAAGCGTCCAAATCGTGTGCTACTGTTTCAAGGCTTTTGCGACAGTATTTATCACAAGGTAATTTAAGATATTCTTTTTTTCAATTTCTTTACGTGACTTATGATATTTCCGAGAACATTTTTCACAGAAGTATATGACATCTATAATGCCATTTACAAACTTGAAATTTCAGGTTTATGCCTCTAGATTTTTTTTAGCTATTTAACAAAATATCCAATATCTCCAAGTGACCAGTCATCGTTGGCCATATAGTGTAGCTCAAAGTGTTTATGGATTTGAATTATTTGTCTATCGTCTACCTTCTGCATCGACCCGTGTTATAACTGTCAGAAACATGCTAGGATTGCAATGCAATAAATGTACGTTATTGGAATTTATATGGCATGTTCGGCATTGAAATTTAGCGTGTAGCACTTACAGTTCTTTTACAGGGACATTCAAAAAATTTTCTTTACGTTATAGTACATTAGAGCAAATCGTTCTGCGGTGTACTTTAATGATATTTCACTGTTTTTAAAATAAAAAAAATTTGATGTATCACTGAACTGTACTGCAAGGCATTTACAGCAAAATCTGGTGAGCATATAATTTGTAGTTTATTTACTGGTGCATACAAAAGAATTTTTTACGATAATATTGAACAATAATTTCAGGGATTCCATTCTTAGTTGCGCCACGAGATTTTAAATGTATTTTATTATTATTATTATTATTATTATTATTATTATTATTATTATTATTATTATTATTATTATTATTATTATTATTATTATTATTATTATTATTATTATTATTATTATTTGTTGTTGTTGTTGTTGTTGTGTGTAAGTTCTATAGATCATGTACAAGGCCGCAAAAAAGATTTTAAGTACATCTCCGTTTAATGGTGGAAATTGCACCAATTTTTTTATGAATATTTTTAGCTATGGCAAGCAGGTCCACTTTTAATTTTGAAATATTCTTTCAGAAGGGGACGCTGCAATAACAGTTATGTGCCATTTTCAATATTGTGCCGACTAAAAGTGTATGAAGTTATGCATCGAATTGAACTAAATTTTTTGAGTAAGTGTATGGCTATGCCTATTTGGTCTTCCCTGAATTTGAAAAAAATTCCGTCAGAAGGGGGCACTGAAATAATAATTTTAATGCCATTTACAATATTGTACTGATTAAAAGTGCATGAAGTTATGCATCGAATGAAACTAATTTTTTGTGTAAGTGTTTGTTTACGGCTAGTTGGTCCTCCCTGAATTTGAAAAAAAATCCGCAGTAAAAAGGGCCGCGCATAGGGATTTTTGTGCCATTTTCAATATTTTAGCTCAGAAAAATATATTAAGTATTGGATGTAATTGGATGTAAGTAATTGGATTAAGTATTAAGAATTGGATGAAATTGTTTGTAGAAGTGTTTGGCTATGTCAGAAGACCCTCCTTGAATTTGAAAAAAAAAATCCACCGAATGGATAGGCTCTATGATCGCGATGTCTGTGCCATTTTTATTATTTTCCCATTAAGAAGTATTTGAAGTTATGCATAGAACTGAACTAAATTTTTTGTGTATTATTTTTGCGGTGTATTGCGAGTAGATCCTTCTTGAATTTGAAAAAAATCTGCCTATCGCTCTACTGGTCATCGGCTTATGCAATTACAGAAACACGTTTGTACTCCAAATAACTCACTGAAGCCAAAATTTAAGAATAAAATCATAGTTGGAATAGTATTGAATTAATAATATTAATGTATTAATATGCATAACTAAATTTTGAAATATTAAAATGTACATATGAGATAGAAGAAAGTTTTGGGATTGGCACATCTAACTAGTTTTACTAGTTTTTAAATAAAAATTACAACAAAAATCAATGTTGCCAGTAACATTCTAATTTATTTTTATTTATTTATTTTGAATATCACAATTCTAATATTCGCTTGATTTACTGGCAAAACACCTGTAAATACAAATTTATTACATTTAGTATATTTCTCAGCGAAAATAATGGTATTTAAAATAAAATTTTAGTATTTTTCTACCGAATGTGTATAAAATTCAACTACAAAAATATTAAATACCTAATCACAAGAAAAGAAGTGTGGGATATTTCTTTTTTCTTATTTAAAAAAAAACTCGATATAGAAATTTTAAATTATCATTTGGCGTCAGAATCTAACTTTATGATGACGGATATAAATATTTTGATGTCAGAATATAAATGGGACTCATGTTTTTCTTTAATTGTGAAATTAGCCATTAAGGAACAACACACGAACATAACAAATATTTATTTTGAATTTATCTTTTTAAAAATATATGTTGTTATTTGAAATGAGTGGTTATTAATGTTGTGATAAATACACGTTTAGCAAGAAATAACTATTCTCTCGAAAGTCCTCCATAATGCGTTATATTGATCCAAAAGAGATAAAAATTTGAAGTAGAGATAATCCAAATGAAACTGTTGACATTCGAAATTATATTAAAAAAAATATGAAAACTGCCCAATCGATAACGTTCTAAAACAAATGGTATTTAATTGTATTTATGAAAATTGTAAAAAATATTTGCGTTGGAGCGCATGTTTATTAGAATTATTCTTTGTATAAAAGAAGGCGGATTCTGAACTAGCCTTAATTACTTCTCAGCAGATTATGCTTACTTTGCAAGAAAAAGCCATTTTGGTAAAATTTTCTATCGGAACCAGCAGAACTTAGTAGCAGTTGTCAAAGAGATCCGCCGTATGATGCAAATACGAAAAGGTTCAGTGTTTCCATTTGCCCTACACAAGATGATATTTAAAAAAATGAAATACTGGGCATCTTGCTATTTTCAGGAAAACAAATCCAGTCTTGTAGAGTGAAAAATTTTGCTACTGCGGTCGATGAAGCCAGTAGCCTTTCATTGCACTATACTTTGAGTGTTAACATTTAAAATTTGTTTTGTATTTAAAAAAATGTGGTTCGGTGATCAGTCACAATGTTGAAAATAAAGAGGGACAAATTGAGCCATTTCAATGTATTTTTAAAATATTATTTAACATTTTAAAATCATATTAAACGTTTTAATGTGTATTACAGCACCAGCTATCGGTTGATTTGTATGTATTTTTTATTTATTAAATATCATTTGAATTATTTATAGTTCACATTTTATCTCATTTCGAACGTATTGTAGAGCGCTCTCAAACAGGAAATGTTATTCTTGCTAAAAATATGATGAGAAGTAAGTATTTATTGTATGTGCGATCTAAATATTTTTGTATTGCCTTTACTCTTAAACTATCAGAAGAGTTAAAAACAGCTATTCGCTTGTGAATTGACTTTTTCATTATTATTTTACACTTTTTAAAATATTATTTTGTGAAACTATCCATGTTTTCAGAAGTAAAATATATAGTTTACATATTTTCTAAGAAAAAAACATGATTTATTACAGAAACTGCAACAAAACCTCAAAATAAATGTAAAACATTAAGTCACGCGTGTTTTTACATTAAAAAAGTCAGGGCGTATGCGTACAGGATATTATTAAAAACTACTACCCTAAATTACCTTACAATAAACCCCTTTGTATATAGTGTCATCCGAGTTTGCCATCTATGTGTAATGATGCAAAATTTCTTAATTGAACATGCCAAAGGATTTTGTGTGTATAATATAGGTTCGTACACATTAACCCGAAGTTAAATTTTTGAGAAGAGCTCGTGTAATATGTAGAATATATAAAATGAATACATATTTTGTAAATGTATTGTTTTAACTTTTTTTTAATATTCTATGTTTACTCGAGCAATTCAAAATCATATTCGAAAATTTTACACCGTTCCATATAAAAATCTACGCATTGCACCTCAAAGGAATTTAAAGTGAAATGTAAATCTAAGATTTCTTGTCACCATTTCATAACTTATTCAGTACCGAAAAAAAGTTCCGTTTTCCAGCTTCTTCATGTGTCTCACAAACATAAATTCAACTTTATTTCGTTGACGGAATACAAATGCGATAAAAGATTCAGAACATCTGTTTGCTTTTTGTATTTTTTATCACACTCTTTTATCTAACTCAGGCACGTTTTTAATATTTTGAAGCATAATTGAAAACTGTTTAAGAAATCGGTTTGTTTGACCGTCTATCTGTCTGTCTGTCTGACCCTGCTTAAATTGAATAAATATTGTTCGATTGCCATGAAACGGATATATGTTATTCTGTATTACTATGGAATGTTTGGTTTTGAAAATTAAGTGTGTAATATTATCGGTTTATTTACAGAACAACTAAAAAAATTCCGTTACATTTTACCTAAGGGCAAAAATCGTTTGTGTAAATTTCCATGGTATTACAATATTTTAAACATGTTGAATTTCATATACATTACTGATGTATACTACAAAGTTCTTACTTCATAATGTGGTGTGCGTTGAACTTATCGCTCATGTACAGGGATACACAAACTATTTTTTATATAAAAGAGAATAAACAACAATTGAACAATCAAGTCTACGAACAATAATTGTTGCTAGTGCGTTCTAAATTGTGATATGCATTTTTAAATTTACATATTATTTTTTGTGTGTGAATTGTGTAATGAATAGATCATATACAGAGGCGTACAAAAGTTTCCAGCAACATTCGCTTACACGAGGAAATGGCTGCAATGAAATTTTCAATTGTGTTATGCATGTAACTGAACTAATTTTTAGCATACATGTAGTATGCATGCATATCTGTATATCATACATACAGCTGCACTATAAAATTGTATATTTTAATGACTACTCATGGTAATAGCAGAAGTCGTATTTTCTAAATTCGTCATTAAAACATTATCTTTTCCTTCAGTAAACTGTGTTTTGTCATAGTAATTTGAATATTTTTGAAAGTGTTTCATACTCTATGTTTTTTGAATGATATTTTGTTCGTGTTGTATCTAAAATTATTTTTATTCATATCAAGATAGGTGAGGGTTATAAAATTTGCGTTCACATCTATGTCTCGGTTGATATTTTTATATATATATATATATATTTTTTTTTTCAATTTAAGAGGATGCGGGACACATTTAAAAATAATTTATATTTATTGATTTAAAATTTCGAAACGTTTTGTGATGTTTAATCATACTATTTGTAAATAAAATCACGTGATAAAAGTTCTAAAAAATATATAAAAATTTATTAAAATGTGTGGTAATTTAAAATCGCTATATCTCGAAACATTGCTTGTAGAAATTCATTTATGTAAAGAGTAATATATATCAGCTTTAATTTTCATTCAGCAGTATTAAAAATATTAATTTAAAGAAAAAAAGCATTTGAAAAAAAAATTTCTAAAAAAGATGTAAATTATATTTAAAATATCATATTTTTAGAAGTAAATATTTTTTCCAATTTGATGAATCCAAATTAAAGTTAAATAATTGAAAAATAGATGTTCCAAATTTAAACTGTTTAACCTTAAAAATTGTTGACTTATAACAATTTAAATAGGAAAAACGATGAAAAAACCCATCATGAATAAAGACGTATTTTCACAGAACATCATTTGAATGCAACCATTGCTTGAAATGTAGATTTTAAAAACAAGTAAAAAAACAAATAAAACGAAAAAAAAATCAATTAAGACGGAAATATGATTTAAACTTCAATTTAAGAAGGGAAAACAAACATATTTTTAATTCAATAAACTTTTTTTTGTTTGGATAATGTGATGATTTCTATGTCCCGGACTCCTTTAATTATAAATGAATACATTATTTTTAAAGCATTTTTTCATTATTAAAAAAATATAACTTCTTTATAAGTGACATATTTCTTACCGTTTTTGACTTCTTCATAATTACAATTTTTCATTTTCTTGAAGGGGGGGATAAAGTCATTTTTAGTTACTTATGATAAAAGCAATTTTTTTTCTCAAGAACTACTTATAATTTGTTTTTTAAATCACAGTTCACTTCATTTTAATGATACATTAATAACGGTTTGAACCAAGATAAATAAATAAATAAATAAATAAATAAATAAATAAATTAAATTACATTGTGTTAAAAATAAATGTCCAAACATCAATGCAGTTTAATTTAATCTTTCTCCAGGCGCCCAAATTTTCATCACATGAGCAGGCGCGTGTTGTAAATTGTACAACAGCAGGAAAACATTCGATTAATTGCTGTTTTGTTTTAAGTTTATAAATAATTTAACACACAAATATCATACAAGTTTTCTTTCCTTGCAATTTCTGAAAGTATTTCGCAATACACTTAGATTTATTTTTTTTATAACATATTAAAGGAGGCATGAATTTTGTTTTAAAGAAAAAAGGTAAGAAAATTTTGCACTTTTTACAACAGCCCGCCCGCCGGAAGGTTAACTACATTAAACTGAATAAAGTTAAATATTACCTTAGTAAATTGTAAGAAAAACGGAATTACACGATAGTGTAAGTAATACATTGTTTACTTGCGGTGCATTTTTAATCGTAATATTTTATACTATCTTACTTCGCAAAATGTTTTATTTAATAAGTTAAGAGAAAATTACTTGAATAATATTCCTCCACAACAATCAGAAAAAAGGATACCATTTATTATAATTTCAATTTACAATTTACAAATGACAAAGTACAGTTTATTTATTAAATATTATTTTTTCACTTTTTCTTAAAATTTTATTTAAGTAAATATATTGATATTTGATAAATCATCCTGATGGCTTTTTTAAATTCAATAACGAGCAAAGGAAACTCGTAAAAAAAAGTTATACTTTGAAAATATTATTGTGTGCAATCTGTAATTACTAAACTGTAAATAAATCTGCAGTGTTACAAAAATTTTCTTGAAAAATGGCATTCCTATAACAGGTTATGTATAGGCAACATGAAAAATTAATGTGATAAATACAATTTTGCATTGTAAAAAAAAAGTTTGTAAAGTTTGTAAGTAACTGGGATGGTTGGAATTTTTATGCAACTGCAACTCAGGATACAGATAAAATTTTTGTAAGTTTATTGTAATTTTTAGTAAAATATTTTTAAAGCTACTGGTTTCTGTACTTTACAAAAAACTAGCTTTGAGATTTACATCTTCTTCGTACATATTTTATATAAAAAATTAGTAATAATACAGATTTCTGTAATTTTACGTATGTAAAATTACGTTTTTTTATATTTTATTTATTACGGTTAAACCCCGATCTGTCATTCTCGCATCCATCGTTAACCCGCACTGATTGTTCTATTTCTACAATCCCTGCTTAAATTATACTTAAATGTATGTTGACGAAACCCGCAAGCATCGTTCTTCAAAAAGTCGTTTTCCCGCATTCATCGTTGTAATATTTTTCTCCTCACCAAAATGAAATTGAAAGGAATTCGAATTCATATGACATACAAATTGGAATTACTTCTTTTATCCTAAAATAACCCCTCATTTCTGTTTGTACTGATGATGGCGACAATAATGCACAGAGGCGGATTACCCATTAGGCTGAGTAGGCTGAAGCCTAGGGGCCCAGAAGAAAAGGGGGCCCGGTGCTAAAATTTTCCTTATACAAGGAACAAGAAAATATTCTTTTACACTGGTCGGACATTAATACAAAAGACAAAATATGTGCGAAATTCTTTGTCGTAATCTTCTATATTTTAATCATCAATGATTTATGAGTTAATGAAGCAAGCATGTGTTTTAATTTTCCCAGTATATACCACTTTGAAGGAGTGAAAGGGGGCCTTTAGAAAGTCAAGCCTAGGGGCCCGGGTGGTAGTTAATCCGTTTCTGATAATGCAGACGAAAAGTGGTTACTTATAGCAGAGGATGCGATTATGTTTCCATTGATCAAGATGTTGCGATATGTTATATTCTAAACATAGGGGCTTGAACCGCCCCCCCCCGGTCTCTCTCCGAAATATAGAAGAAATATGTTATAATGCAAAAAATTAAAACAATGGCGAAGAAGCAGAGAATAGCGTTCGTGCCTATGAAGCTAAGTCAGCAGTGCCAACTCTGTCCGATGCAATTATGGCATTTGAAACTGTATGCATATGAAATTGCGATTTTTATGTATACATATGAAATTGAAGAAAATGACTAAAAAAGATGTTGTATATCTTGAAAATTAATATTTTGATTAAAAAAATGAACGAAAAACCAAACAAAATTATTGATTCTTTAAAATAAATATCAATTTTCAATAACTTTGATTTATTATAGCTTAGTAAGCAACAAAATAGTATTGATTTATACTGTATTTCTATTGTATTCGTATTTATTTATACTGTATACATTGCATGCATTAGTAATGCATAAACATTGGGCTTTTTCGTTTTTTGAAGTTAATCCGCATTCATCTTTTTTCCCACATTATATCTTTTTTCTTGAAAAACGATGGATAGAAATTCTACTGTATCATTATTTTTTTACAGTGTATAGTATGTTTATATATCTCGGTTCAAATAATATCAAGGAGAGATGGCGTAGCGCTGCCGAATATTGTAATAACTCCCATTAAATTGTATTAAAATGGATTAATGTTTACTCAGTTTTCACTTTTAATTCTGTTTTTCTGATTATGTATGAAAATAAACAGTTTTGAAATTAGAAAAAAATATGAGTTATGTTAATATTTAAAAATTTCAACACAATGAAACTCCATCTTCTTGTATTGTTTCTGTTCATGCCATATTTTTCTCTATCTCGCAATTGAAAACAAAAAATGACTTTTTTGTAGAATTATTGCATAAACAGCAATAAAAGAACAGAAATTTCTATGTTCGGGTATCTTTTGAAGGAAATTAAATCTCTCAATTCTTCAAAAAAGTATTTTTAAAGTAAAAATTTTGTCTTTCATTCTTTCACATCGCGTTTCTTTGATCTTTTAAAATTTTACTAATAATCTTTTCATCTCCTTTGATGTAAGAAGCCATAAAAATTTCGCAGGGTTTACATTTTTATGTTCTGTTTCAATCTTGAAATTTTAATTGCATACCTTAAGTTGACAACATTATTTTGAAGATCTCGCGAATTGCATTACGCGCTAGTAAAAATTAAAACGATTTACATATCATGTTTTAGAAAAAAGGTTAAAATTGTTACAGGCTATTGAAGTGGATTTATAAATTAGAAGTTTAAGTCTGAACATGTTTAATTTTCTGTCACGAATTTGAAAATATCTTCAAAATGTTTCTGCACATTTCAATTAAAAATAAAGATACATTTTATAAACAACAAAGGTAGTATATTTACACAGTTTTCTTCTTTGAAACGCAATGACATTTCCAAAATCCTTAGAAAATATTTTAAAATTGTAATTGTCTTACTGTGCTTAACATAGTCCTTTGAACTTTTTGAATAAATCCTTTAGTTCCTTTGAAATTAAATTACTAGAAAAATTACTCAGATTCGGAACTCAAAACTTATTTTCTTATTTTTTGTTTAAATCAAGAGTTTTTAATTACTCTTTCTTTGACTGGCAGTAAATGTTCAATGCTATTTGCAGTATTCCTAAAGAATATCTTAAAGTGGACTACGTAGGTAAATTAATAAGGAATTGTTAAAAAAGTAAAAGTCTATGTGGATGAATTTTATACTAAATTAACAGTTCTTCTCAGTACACTGCATAAAAAATGCAAAATTACTAAAATTTTCTAAAACAAAATGGCAATTTAGCAACATTTTATGTAACGTCAACAACAAAAATTCATGTAACAGATGTACTTTTGAATTGAATTGATTTGAAATTGGTTTGGCTGAATCCTTTTATTTCAGTGCAAGTCGGGTTACATATAAAATTTTAGTAAATTTCTTGTAATTTTAGTAGATTTTTTAAAACTACGGATTTCTGTACTCTTACAACTACTAGGTTTGAGATTTATGTATTTTTTTGCACAATGTTTAGTTACAAATTTAGTAAGAACACAGATTTCTGTAATTTTACATGTGTTGAATTACAGATTATTTTTTCTTTTTTATTACAGTGTACAGTGTGATTATTTGTCACGGTCTAAATGCCATAAATAGATGATGCACCTAATATGCACTGTTCTGAAAAAAATTGTATTACTAAAATTACAAAAATTTTCTAGTAAAATGGCATTTTTAAAACACGTTATATAACGGCAGCAACAAAAAATCATGTAGGGGGAACTGGGGCACATTGATACTTGGGGCACATTGATACACCCCCTGTACAGCACACAGGGTCAATACAGGAAGTTTCACAACAGCTCCCAAAGATGATACTAGTGAAGTTAACTACAAACAGAAAATTTTGGAATGATTCAATAGTTTGGTCAAATGGGATGGGTGATTAATTGTTTTTGTAGGTCAAAAGTAAATTTGAGTTGTCTAATTGAAATGGTATTCTTCAACTGTTCCAGTATTTTCAAATGAAAAGAATACCCTCCCTGGCAAGTAAAGCTACTTTTTATCAGTTCCTCATTCTTTATTGTTATATAAATTATGTTGTGTTGGATTTGCGACTCATTTTATTTAAAATGGCTGTATGGGGCACATTAATACAGTCTTTGTCGAGGCACATTGATACAAACTAAATCCTTTTCTGGTTCATTTTTTCATTACCTTTTATTTTTTTTAATCATACACTCCTTAATTCAAACATTTTTCGTCAAAAATTTCTACTATTAGTTTTTATTGAAGTGAAATAGCTCTAATTTCTTTATATTAGAACATTTTATAGTACTTTTTGCAAACAGAAGACGCACAAACTTACACAATATCTAGTGCTAGTAGAATTAACAAAACAAATGGACGGCAGCCTTGCAAATCTCAAATTTATATCGATTCTTCAGAGAAAAAAGTATTATCGACATGAGAAATATTAAGTAAGAGAAACAAGCTGCGAACAATACCAGATAATTATATTATAAACATAATTTTTATTATAATTATCCTTTATCTTCTGTTTGTAAACCGATTTATAAACAGAAAACCTGGTAATTCTTTCACCTTTCCTAAGGAAGAAGATAATTCTGGGGTTAAAGTGACAGATATGACAAAGTTACCACAGCCAACAAACAGACAAGGAACAGCCAGAACATCAGGTCATTATACATTTGATTTTGATTGCTTTAATATTGCTTACAAATAAATTGTGTGCGATTTTAATATCTATAAATATATATAAAATGGTTTGCCAACTATTTTTCTATAAAAAATATGCATTGGTGTTATTTTGTCTCCATTTTTCCCAGATGTGTCAAAGTGTATCAATCTGCCCCGGGAATGGGGCACATTGATACAAATTACTTTTTTTTCATTTTTCTAAAATTACATGCAAAAATAATGTATAAAACAACGATTGTAATTTTTTATAACACACTACACAGGTTTTGCCGACATCACATAGAAAAATAACTTGAAATTTTTGTTTTCTAGACACCAAAAATTTTTTTGAAAAAGCTGTATCAATGTCCCCCAGTCCCCCTAACAGATATATTTTTGCACCACAAAACAAAAAATCTGGAAAGCTACTAAGACTTTTTAAGGATATTTGGACGGCAGCAAATTAATATGTAAGTGCAAGTCGGGTTATGGGCAAAACTTTAGGAAATTTTCTGTATTTTAGTAGATACTTTTTAAAGCTACGGATTTCTGTAGCCTTTTAACAAATTGGTTTGAAATTTATATTTTTGTACAATTTTCAGATAAAAAATTAGTAAGAATATAGATTTCTGTAATTTTACATCTGTAGAGTTACAGATTGTTTTATTTATTATTATTATTTTTTTTACAGTGTATAGTATGCTTATTTGTCTTGGTTCAAATGTCATAGAAAGATTAAGCAGGACTGCCTGATATTGCAATTACAGTCATAAAATTGTATAAAATGGATTAGAGTTTACTCAGTTTTCTCTTTTCATCCTGTTTTTCCGATTATTCATGAAAAAAAAAAGCTTGAACTTTGAAAATGAAGGGTTCTGTTATGCATCCGAAAAGTTTAATACAGTGAAACCCCATCTCTTTGTATTATTTCTGTTAAATCCAAAATTTTCTATATCTGGCAATTTAAAATAAAAATAACTTTTTGTAAAAGTATTAGACACACAGCAATAAACGAATAGAATTTTCTTTGTTGGTGTATTTTCTTAAAAGGGAAATTAAATCTCTCAGTTCCTTAAAAAGTATTTTTAAAGCAAAAATTTTGTCTTTCATAATTTCACATCTCATTTCTTTGATCTTATAGAATTTTACTAATAATCCTTTCATCTGCTTTGATGTAAGCAGCCATAAAAATTTCGCAGATTTTACATTTTTATGTTCTGTTTCAATCTTGAAATTTTAATTGCATACCTTAAGTTGACAGCATTATTTTGAAGATCTTGCGAAGTGGATTACACGCTAGTAAAAATTAAAACGATATACATGTTATGTTTAAGAAAAATTGTTAAAATTTTAACAGGCTATGGAAGAGGGCTTATAAATTAGATGTTTCATTCTGAACGAGTTTAATTTTCTGTCACGAATTTGAAAATATCTTTAAAATGCTACTGCGCATTTCAGTTAAAAATAATGATGATTTTTAAAAACAACAAACAGAATAAATTTACACGATTGTCTTCTTTGAAACACAATGACATTTCTAAAACTCCTAGAAAATATTTTAGAATTGCAATTTGTCTTACTTTGTTTCACATGCAACTTCGAACTTTAGGCATAAATCCTTCAGTTCCTTTGAAATTAAATTACTAGAAAAATTACGCAGTTTCGAAACTCAAAACTCGTTTTCTTATTTTTTGTTTAAATCAAGAGTTTTCATTTTTCGGTCTTTGATTGCTTTTATTGCTTTGATTTGGTGCTTTCCGAAAAAATACCTTAAAGTGGACTATGTACATTAATTAATAATGAAGCGTTAAAAATGTAACAATCTATTTATAGAAACTTTACTCTAAATTTACAGCTCTTTTCTATGCACTGTAAAAAAAGACAAATGTTTCTTAAGGTGTTAGGTACCCTTTGAAGAATCCAAAAATCGATTTTTCAAAAAGTACTTTATAATTAAATATCATTCATTAGTAATATTTAAAAACAAACTGGATAAAAAAAATTCGCATTAAAGAGAAGTTATGTCTAATACACTTTGAGCTTTTCCTACATGATCAATGGGTGATTTAATCTTTAAAATCAATTTTCTCAAAACAACGATTTTTATAATTGCATCCGCGATTCTCAAAAACGGTTGCCTAGAATTTCTTAAAATTTTTACTGAATAATTAAATGTATAGAAGCAAAAAATGACCAATTATTATGTTTCTCAAGTTAAAAGTTTAGAATTCACCAATATTTGTTTACAAAAAAAAAATCCCGATATTTCGAATTTCTTTAAATATTTTTTTTTTCTTGATCTAAGAGTTTTATTTTTTCATTGTAGTTTATTTTGAAAACACATTATACCTGTACTCATTAAAAAAAAATCCTGGTTTATTTTAGCCATTCAAATATGAAAAATCATGCATGCAATGCATGCAAGAATAATTTTTTCGCAGAAAATGTATTATCTTTAAAAATAAATTAAAAATGCTTTTTTATGTGTGTATACTTTTTTAATAACTTTAATAGGTAAAATAAACCTTTTTTAATAGTACTTTTTCAATTTTATAATTAAAAGTCAATTAGATATACAGTGACTGCAATTCTTACACAGGTCACTTTTTCACGCATTTTGTTGCATCAAAGGGTACTTGAACCCCTGAATAACAAAAATGTACTATAATCACGAATGAAAAAAATGCAATGAACTCTTCTGAGTCACGCAAGATTCCGAAAATCATTCTTTATGTATGGAAATCTCACAAAAGAATTTATCTTTCAAATTTAACCTCCTGGTCATCCTGAGCCTTATATAAGGCTCCAACTTTGAATTGTAATATTTAAAATAAAAGATACTTTTTTTTCGTTTAATAATACCACTAAATAATTTGGAATACATAGGTGGCTTCAACATAGTTGCATTAATAGTAATTAGATGTCAGTACAAGATAATTTGTAGCATTATTTACAATTGTTGCTTTATTGTTTTACAAGAAAAAAGAACTAATTTTTGAGTTCCCTTATTTTTTGAGTTTCTTATTTTTTTTTCTTTTTGCGAGATAAAAAATGTTTTATTCTGATTTAAGGATACTACTCTGTTATCCTGTCGACCAACTTCGCCAAATTATATACTTTTATATTAATTAGGTGACAAAAGGATTGAAGAAATTTTTTAAAAATAACTTTTTATTAGCTGCCCGTAGTTTTGAAAAAATTTCCGAGTAGTTTGTATAGTGCATTAACCAATTCTCTGTACCTAGAAAATCTGTTTTTTAGATGAGATGAGGTCTCAAGTAAAGAAATTCATGTTTAGCTAACATGCTTAACTGAAAAGCATATTGAATTTTCAGCATTAATATTGATATTAAAATTAGGATTTCATATGATAGATTGAGTAACATTGCAAAGAAATTATTCTTGCACATGATTTACAGTATTATTTTAGAAGTATTAAAGGTTGAAAAAGATTTTTTTCTATTTTTATATTAATTTGGTGTCAAGAGGAATAAAGAAATTTTTTCTAAAAATAAATTTTTATTAGCAGCCCGTAGTTTTCAAAAAAAAAAAAAAAAAAAAAAAAAAATCTTTTGCAGTAGCTTGTAATTAACCAATTCTCTGTACCCAGAAAATCTGTTTTTCGGATGAGATGAGGTCTCTGTTAAGAATACCTCCTTGGTTTAGCCAGCCAATTTTATCACTTGGTTGCTGTTGGAAACAAAGCTTTTTTTGTTGTTATTTGACAGACGATTTTTTTTCTTTTAGATGTAGAATGTTTCTGAATCGAAATATGTCGGTAATAATTGAACACTCAGAATGAGAGTAATAATAGTAATTAATATTTCTTTATGAAAATAAAATGTAAGTAGTCTTTTTCTAAATCCGAATTTCATTTAATTGAAGCTATTGTAAGATTTATTGCGTTTATTAGAACTTAATATTTACGAACTGATACACTATATTGCCATTAATTATTGGACACTTGCGATTTTAGACATTTTGTTAAATATCTATAAAAATACAAGAGGAATCATCTCGAAACTCTTAGTATATAAATATAATAGTACAGGTCATACATTTCCGTGAAGATTTTTCCCCAAAACTTCATAGGGAACTGTCAACAAATTGAAAAAGAACAAATACCTTTTGGATAACCCTGTCAAAACTAATGTAGCAAAATCGCTCAAACTCTAGATTATGATTGAATGCCTTATTGTAATACACTGTGTTTATTTTTATGCAAATAGCATGCATACTCGCAGATTTATTAAGGTTTTTGTAAAAATGGTCCCAAATTTTTCCAAGTTTTTTCCTTATAATTTTCAGAGTTCTTAATATAAAATAATATTTTTTTCAGAAAATATGACAAACAACACTGCACACAATACTCTGTAATCAGAATTAAAAAATAATGAAAATTGTATACAAAATGAGTTGGTTTACTAAATAATTTTTTACTGCGCATGCGTCAATGATATCAAAATTTCATTTGCATATTATGTTAGCTAAATGTATAGAGCAACTTTTGCGAAAGTCACAAAATCATAACTTGAAAATTCTGAAAATAATCGTCAATTGAATAAGTTGAAAATCCGTTATTCTCAAAATGAAGCAAAAACAAGAGGGGTTGTATCCATATATTCATTGATTAGTGTCAATATAGAATACACAATACGGGATGTACTACTACATTTAGATAAAATCCCTCATTTTTTTGTTTCATTTTGGAAACAACGGATTTTGTCCTTTTTCTATAGACGATTACTTTCAGAATTTTCAAGCTATGATTTTGAGACTTTTACAAAAGTTGCTCTATAGATTTAGCTAAATTATAATGAAAATTATAATGAAAATTATAATGAAAATTATAATGAAAAAACTTGGAAAAATTTGGGACCATTTTTATAAAAACCTTAATTACTCTGCGAGTATGCTTGCTATTTGCATAAAAATGAACACAGTGTATTACAATAAAGCATTCAATCATAATCTAGAGTTTGAGCGCTTTTGCTACATTAGTTTTGACAGGGTTATTCAAAAGATATTCATTTTTTTAAATTTGTTGACGGTCCCCAATTAAGTTTCGGTAAAAAATCTTCACGGAAATGTATGACGTATACTATTACATTTAAGCACTAAGAGTTTCGAGAGGATTCCTCATGTATTTTTCTAGATATTTAGTAAAATGTCTAAAATCGCAAGTGTCCAATAATCAATGGCAATATAATGTATTTCAATATGAACTGTATTAGACGATTTAAATGTTATTCGAAAGATAAAAACCTGCAGTCTGAGCGAAGTAGTATGCTTCAGTCTCAAGTAAATATATTTATGTTTTGTTAACAAAAGCATGTAAAATTATCAGCATTAATAAAGCATCACAAATGCGTAGTCGATTTTAAATTCTAATCCGAAAACTGGTCACCTTTTCTTAATTTTAGCTGGTCTTATAATGGAAACAGAAAATGGCTGGAATTCAGATATGTCTTAACAAAACGGGACAATCAAATCGGAAGCTTGCATATCTTTTCTGTTTGCAGAAGTGCAGGCTTCTAAATGGTGCTCGCGTTTTGGGCAAAATGCGTCGTTACACCAACACGGAGCTTCCGACATTCGTTTCATGAATTAATTACATTTTAATGTATATGTATATATTTTAATATATATATTACTTGAGAGAGGTGTTACAAAAATTAAAAAGAAATAACATTGACATGTTTCCGATCAAAAATCTTATGATTAAAAATAAAATCTAATGTATTTAATAGTTTTTTTATCAAGGCAGTATTACGCACAGTGGATTTTAGTCTTCGACAAGCTCAATAGCTGCGGGTTTTGCGCTGGGTGTGAGACATTTTCCTTTCAAAGACCCTTAGATGAAATGTATGTTGTCAAGCTCCGCCTTTGCGTAACGATGAAACTTGCTTGAAATCCGTGTGGGGAATAATGATTCAAGCTTGAAAAGTGTTTTTCTGCTGAACTCAACAGCGCTGTCTACTGCCTCAATGCCCCATTTCCGGACCTGCGTTCTTATACAAAATCCCCTCTTCCTGTTTTTACATTTCCGACATTTAATTTTGAAATACCCAGTAATTGCTTATAATCTGATGCGTGCGCATTTTGAATCGCTATTTACTTTTGTTGTAAAATGACTTATTCATATATATATATATATATATATATATATATATAATATAAATGGCCTCATAAATGGTTTATTCATCTTTTAAGTGGTACGGTAGAAATCATAGGAACATGCTTCTGTAATTTAACCCTTAACTGTACGGTGTGCCATATGTGGAACATACCAATAAAACTCTTCTATTTTTCGAAAAATCTTAAATTTAGGTTATGTGAGCTCTGCGCCATATCTAGAACATTTAAACAAAGAGTTTTGTATCTGTCTTTCTCACTAGATTGCAGTATCTCATTATCTATTAAATTTTTTATTTTTTTAAAAAAATTCCACTTGAATTGTAAACGAGAGTAGAATCTGCTTGAGCTTTTTCATCCCAAAATATTGAAAGTATCGCAAGATAAAATTTAAGACAATTGAATATATCACATATTTTTATTAAGGGTGTTTAAAACTAAAATATTTCAGTACATCAGCTTGAAATCTTGTTTTTGTGTTTGTGCCAGATATGGAACATAGAACACACATCTCATAAAACATTCGCCTCATGAAACATAAATCGTGATAGAAAATGTCATTCTGAATTTCATCAGAAATGAACATTTGGAAATTTTTTGCTCTCAGTCCCTTAACAGTTTTGCTCGAGCGTCGCTCATTCGAGAAGAGTTTGCTTGTTTCCTTAATAAAAGTGTTTGGAAAACACTAATTTTCAACTACAATTTTTAGACTAATAATTGGCTGGACATTTTTAGACTGTACAAGGCAGATGTTTTAATACAACAATAAAAAAACAAAAACAAACAAACAAACAAAAAAGGATTTATGTCTCTATTTTTAGTTTATTAAGAAAACAAAACTATTAAGGTGTTAAAATTCTTTTTTACATTCTTTTTTTCTTTTTATCAATTTTCTGATAATACTTTATTCCATTGTAAAATATTTTTCTATATATTTTTTTTCTTTCATATCGTTTTAAAATTTGTATTTTGAAATTTGTCAGATTATTTTTTTAATTTATTTTTTTTGCAGACTTTAACCCCTTGAGGGGCAGTGAGATACGTTATATACCATCTAATGAGGATCGAGATTGGCAGAATAAACTTTAAATAAAATTTTACATTTTTAACTGGAGAAAAAAGTTTCAAAATTGATTTCCTTATTTTAGAATACTTTTTCTAATATTCCGGTGTGAATTCAATATTACAGAAACACAATTGTTTGCTCCTTAAAGTATTAAATACTTGCTATAAAATTTTAATACATATTATACTCTTTTTCTACATATAATACACAAGTATTGTGAGTTTCGTGTGACATTCGTATAAAAATGTAAATATCTAATTCTGTTCTTTAGGACCCATATGGCACATGCAACAAAAATCCATATTACAAAAATACACTGCTCAAAACAATAAAAGAATATTTGAAGTTTTATATAAAACAAAGATATAAACGAAATTTTTTGCCGAAAATAGAAGAAGAGAATCACAAATGCAAACATTTCTGGTTTTCAAACTGTGGAGTATGTAAATTTTGAGTTCGACGTCAAAAACGTCGCTTCAGCGGCAACGAATGAAATTTGACTTTCAACTGAATAAAAGAGAATTAAGACAAGGATGATCGGCATTCAGTGATTGCTTTGTTTCGATGAGTATGATGCCTCAGCGAAGTCATTTGACAGATTCAGAAGCTTGGAGAATTGTTGTCAGGTTAGAAGGGGGCCAAACTCAAGCCAAAGTAGCGCAAGCCATTGGAGTATCACAAAGTGTCATTTCCAGGATCTGGAACCGTTTTTTTGGAGAGTGGATGTGCAGGCCGAAGACCAGGGCAAGGTCGTAGACGGGCAACAACGCCCAATGAAGATCGATATTTAGCATTAACAGCTCGGAGACACCGAAACATGAACGGTACTCTTCTCCAACAACACCTTCGCTCGGCTACAGGCACCACGATTTCAACTCAGACTGTCCGAAACCGGCTCCATGCTGTAGGTCTGTATGCTCGCCGACCGATGGTATGTGCTAGATTAACATCAAGGCATCGTCGCGACCGCAGGAAGTAGGCAACCGACGGACACGAAAGTGTCAGATTTGGAGGTGGAGGAGTGGTTGTGTATGGTGGCATCTCCATTGACGGGTGCACTGACTTCTACATCATTCGAGATGAAGCTCTGACTGGTCGCCGATATAGGGATGGGATCCTCAGACCTATTGTAGTTCCTTACGGTGCAGCAATCGGAGATAACTTCATTTTAATGGACGATAACTGCAGGCCACATCGTGCAAACCTGGTGGAGGATTTCGTTTTCGAGGAAGGAATTGTTCGAATGGAATGGCAAGCGTGTTCTCCAGACATGAATCCAATCTAGCACGTTTGGGACGCTCTAGGAAGACGAGTTTCTGGCCGCCAACAACCCCCACAAACTCTCCAAGAACTGGAAAGAGCTCTTTTGGAAGAGTGGGGCAGAATACCCCAATTCGTCATTAATAGCCTCATTGAGTTCATGCCTCAAAGGTGTTCAACGTTGCTGGCCGCCCGTGGAAACCATACCCCCTACTGAAAATGATTTTCTTTGAAGAAAACACCTTTTCTTATTCTTTTTTTCTCATATGCACAAATTGTGTTTTTTTCCTTTTGTACACAAATGCGCAATAAAATGCATTTTTTTCTGCCAAACATGTGTAATTTATTCTCATATAACCTACTATGTCTGTCGACCATGTATCAATCAGCTAAAAAGTTTCCCAGATACAAAATCCTCCTAAAACTGCAATATCCTTTAATTGTTTTGAGCAGTGTATATATGAAGTCAGAATTTTTTTTATTATGTATCCTGTATTTGTGACTATTTAAAGTAATCAAAATATTTTTTTCATAAAGAAAAGAAAAATAGTGCAGTGAAGGTTTAAGAGAGAAACAGATCAATAACTCCTGAGAAGACTAGATCTGTACATTAGATGAAAAGCGCAACTAAAATTATAGTTGAAATAAAACAAGATAGAAAAAAATCACCCATCAAGCATAAAATATGAAGCACGCTCCAACACATTCAATATAATGTAAAAAAACTGCACCGTTTAAAAAAATTAAAAAATTACGTCTATGAAAATGCATAACGCATTTTAAAACCAAATTTCAGGTGTTTCAATCTACAACCGGAAAATTATCTGAATTTTTTAGCAGCCCTGTATATAAATGATACAGAGATTTATAGCTATTAAAAATATACATTAAAAAATTTAGTTCATTTAAGAGATACATATATTTCAGAAAATTCCCTTTCAACAATTTCCTCTTATAAAGAGATTGGTATGCGAATACTTCTGTGCAGCCCTGTATATGAGGTATATAATTTATATATAAAGAGTAATATTCAAAATTCTAATCAAATTTAAAATCGCATACCGAATTTTGAAGCATACTCTACAGCAGTTTTTATTCAAAGAGAGTTCTGAAACCAATTTCTTTTTTATGTATCCCTGTAAATTATTAAAAATTGCTATGAATTCACTATTTTAACGTGATCGTAGTGGAATTACGTGATATATATCGTCTCTATACATTTCATATATTTGTAGGCATAATGTCATTAAAATACTCTCGAAACGATTTTTCCACATATACAATAAAGTAATGAAATATTTTTTGAGTTCCCTGTAAATGAAACATTAATCGTACATATTTCATATGCAATACCAAACATTCCTTGTGGACACTAAGTAAGCTTTATGAATTGCATGAAAATCCGAGTATATTTACAGGAGTTAGAGCGTGGACAGACGAACAGAGAAACCAAATGCATAAGCACTTTTCAACTTTTTAAAAAGTGCTAAAAATAGCAACATCAAATGACTATACCTTAATCCCCAATTTGCCATGAAAACTTATACCTGTTATTTAAATTACGGATTTCATTTAAACATTGCCACAAACATTAGTAAAACTATAAGTCTAAATATTATTTTAATTCGTAGCTTTTAAATATTTTAAGGAGATTTATCAGTATCAATCTTTCAGATGAACTCATTTATTCTATAGAAATATTTGATGCAATTATTTTTAAATTACTAACCATGACGTTATCAGAAACCAGCAATATCTGACATAAATATATTCTCATTAATACCACGGTCTTTTTCATTTGTGATAAATAACAATGTCACTCCATCAGAGATTATTACTCTTTAGGACTTAATTAACGTCAGTCATTGATCGTTAATGACTTACGATTAGTCGTTATCTTTGAAATAATGAGCATATAAAAGTCAGTATTCATATTCATACTCTAATTTCTTTCTAGTTTAGTTAGAGTGCAAGATAGTTAAAATGTCATTTTATTCATCGTTGCAAACGAGGAGGAATTTATATCGAGGAAATTATATTTAAATAGCAATGTTTAATAAATTTGAAATGAAAATAATGTTATGTTTATTTTAAGAACAGTAAATAGTTCATTTGCGCAAGAATATCCATGTTAAGAAAAGTAACATTTAAAAATGCACAAATAATATGAAAAAAAAACTGCGTTTTCAATCTACAAGCGAGATTTTTCTTCAGTGCAAGGCACAGCGTGCTAAAAAAAGCAAGGCTTGACATATCGTAAAGAGGCGATGACATATGTACCCGATACGATTGTAGAAGGCGCTAAAAACAACTAATAAGGGGAAAGCAGTATGAAACAACTGAGTAGGCAAGTAGAGACATCTACCGAAAAACGAAAGAAAAAGAAAGTTAAAATAAAAGTGGAAGGAGATAAATTAATGCTTTCGAAATACTTAGAAAATCAGGAGTACTATATAAGTCATTAAATAGGTAGTGAGACTTATAAATGATGTGATAAGATTCCCGAAAATACTGATCAAGATTAGAAGAACATTTTTGAATAATTGAGGTTCAGAAACAGTTGAACCTATGCAATGAAGAAGCATCTCAATTGTGAATTCGAAACAGCTGTTTGTTGCTTTTTGTATGCTTTTTGAATATTTTTAATCATTGGTTTTCTGACTTTCAATATGTTCGCTTTGTCAATTTTTATTTGCTTCATTTGCTTTATTCATAATTTTTATAATTTGGAAGAATTCCATTTCATTTATCATTTACCTGCTTTATGTCTATGTAGAACTCTGTACAATTCTCCTGTGTTTTTTGCCAGCAAGCGCAGTATTAGTGGTGTAGAGATTTTTTGTTACTGCCAATTATCTGAGTGAATATGTAAGATGAGGCAAGCATTGACTTATATGGAATTCTTCCTACCAAAAACCAAAACCCGTATTTATGAAAGATTAAAAGCAAACTACGAAAAAGACCGACCGGATAAGCAAGCCACCGCATCACGGATTGGAACATACGAGTTTTCGTCTACCAGCTTTGGGAATAAAACATATTAGCATGGTGGTCTTTTGTCCATGTGGGAGACGGAGGCAGTAAAAAGATAAAAGAAAAATTTTTATGAATTGGGAATGTATTGATGTTTGCAGGTCAGCTACGAAAATAATTATAGATTAAAAATTTAAATTTTAGCTGATATTATCTTTGTCAGTACTCGGACAAATATTACGAGGGATCATAAAAATTAGTTTTAAAGTATTGTAAAACATCTTCAAAGATGTAAAAGAATTCAAACTAATTTTAACATTGCTGCCAGCAGTTTTTGTCGTAAATTTAATGCATTTTTTTACAGTGTAACCATGGAAAGTTTAGTTATTAGAATATTCGGAACGGTCTTTAGTTATTTTTACATTGTTTTATGACCAGTTACACAGCATCATACATACATATATATTAAGTATATAAAACATATATTTTGTTTTAAATAGTTCATTTGAAATATTAAAAATTGTAAAAAGTAAAAAATTAACTGTCAGAAAATCGTTTAATCATAAAATTTCCAACATAAATTACTGCGTAAAAAATAGAAAAGTAACTTTTAGAATCTACTGAAAACTCTATTCCACATAAGGAAGAAAATTGTCATTTCAGGAACCAAGTCAACGCCATCAGCCCCGAGAGTTATCGAACACTTAACCTGACTCAAAAAGGGATAGTGAGGAATATAGAAACATGAAATGGAACACTGAACTGAATAAAAGTACGTGAATTGCAAATCAACAGGTCTAATGCAGTGAAATGTGGCTCTAATGTATAAAAGAAATGTTAAGAAAAGAATCTCTTTACACCTGACGCACATACACACATGCAAAAAGAAGTAAAAACATTTCATTTAAAGAAAATAAAAAATCTAAAAATCCACAGCGTTCTTTTGTTGCACTTGATGACAAGCGACTTATGTTATTGATTGCCCTCCTCAACTGATAATGGGGGACTGTTTTTTTTTTTTCCCTTATGGCTTTTAATGTTAAAAAAAGTGTATTTGAAACACAACTTTTTTAATAATATATTTTCCCTTGTAATATATTTGTAGAGTATATTGTACATTTTTCATATTTATAAAATTTAGCTGGTGTAGCTCACTGGCTAGAGCAACAGCCTGAGTGTTAGATTCCTGACTCTGGCTAATTTTTCACTCCAGTTGGGTTTATTGTATTTATTGTTTGTATGTCTGTATGTCTGTATATTATTTGTGTGTACCTTTATGATTTGAATGCAGGCGTTATTTGTGTGTGTACGTGTGTTTTAATGTATATCGTAGATCTATGGAATAGCACAACTATTCATCGTTTTACAGTCATCCTAGTCTATCTTAACACGTTCGCTGCCACTTACGTGAAGATGTGATGATTGTTAATGCCGCAATGTAGAAGTAGGTTTTTTTCCAGAAGCCGATTTACTTGTTTTAACAAAGAGTCAGTGAAAGATTTTCCAGCGCAAGCGCGTAACTGGCTATTGAGACATCACCCCACATCACGCGGTGGCGCGTGAGTGGCCTCTTAAAGTCGGCGCCATATCATGCGCTGGCGCGTGATCTGCAGCGAATGCGTTAATGATGGAAGATGATTTTCCCCAAATTGGTTTATTTGTGAGAAATTGCAGACTCAAGCATCGGCCGGAATAGCTCAGTGGTTAGAGCAAAAGCCTGCAGTGCTGTGGTCCCGGGTTCGATTGCTACCTCTGGCTAATTTTTCACACCACTTGAGTTTATTTTATATATTATTTGTATGTCTGTATATTATTTGAGTGTACCTTTAAAATTTAGTTTGGTTTTCTAAAATTCTTAATTTTTCATAATAAAACTCTGGTGATACTCATTGTTATATTTTAAATAATGAAGTATCTTGCAACATTGTGTAAACATTCCAGAAACATTTTCTAAGGTTATTAAATATAACTAATATCCATTTTGTGAAATAATTCTTTTTTAATGGATTAAAACAAATTGTTTACATAATTTCTAGGGGAAAAAATATGATTTTTATAAATACTGCTTCAGAATTATTCTCGTAGTTTAATGTGCATTTATGTTATTTATCACATGATTTTTAAAGTAATGCGTTTACTTATACATTCAGAATCGGTTTAAAAATGTAGTACGAAATGTAACAGCCAAAGCAGATTATGAATTCTTTCGCTAGCCGCCATTTATTTCAATTTTGGCGCAAAATCGCCCATTGTAAATACTGTATTAAGGCAGTTACCAAAAAAGCCTTTATTTTATTTATTTATGTAGCTTCCTTTAATATGAGACATTATTAGTTATAAATTACAATAGTGTTACAACATATGTTTCTTCTCATTGGTTTTTCATAAAACTTTTCATAAATATTCTATTTTACATTTTTTCTGAATTCATTTATTTTGTGAAATAACATTGTGGCAGAATTGTAAACAGAATGATTGATATGTAACACTTGATCGCGGGTTTATTAGGTAAATGCGATACCACGTTCACAAGAGCTTTAATAATGACTGTCGGATTAAGAACACATTGGATGGATTTAACAATGTATTGTGTTACCTCTATTCAAGGCATCCTATGAAGTAATTTTATTCTTAGACAATGTAGTTTAAAAGGAAAGAATAAATTATGATTCATTAAAAAGATTAAAAGGTAAATTTAATTCAAAAGAAACGTTAATCAATCCTTTATTTCTATAATTATTACTATTAGGGCGTATAACATTGGTTATTTTTTTTTACCCTCCCTTGACGCCTTGTAATTTTTTCTCACTCATTATATAAATGATAACAAGTGTATCTTTAATTTTGAAATTGGGAGATGCCCATTTACAGAAATTTTAAATGTAGTTAAATATTTATATTTATGAATTCGGTTCATCTCTCTGTCCGAGCAGTAACTCGTGTAAATATACTCAGTTTTTCAAGAAATGTATGTATGTTATTGAGGTTTACTATGGCATGTTTGATATTAAAAATTAAGTGTGTAACGTTCATGGTTGATTTACAGTGACCTTCAAAAGAATTTCATTACGTTACGGCTTATAGGGAATGTTGTTTGTAGTATATTTTAACGATATTAAAAGCTTTAAAAATATCGAAATTATATCACGGCATAACATATCACGACAAAGCGCTTAGCGTAGAATCTGGTGTAGATATAATTTATCTTTTTGGGACACACAAAAATATTTGACTACAGTACTGTCTATGAATAAGGACTGCGTTAAGTCTGTTTTCAGTTTTAGCGTACATCTGAAAATATAGCTATGTTTTTACACATCACTTTGTGTGTACACTCTAAAAAAAAAATGTGTAAATTTACACATAAAAACAGGTATATCGATGATACAAAAACGACATGTCTATGTGTGTAAATTGGTGTGTAAATTGCCAAAATACACGCCTAATGTGTAAATTTGAAAATACACATTTAAAAGTGTAATTTGATGATAAGTCCAAACGTGTAAATGTTATCTGATAAGTCTTGAAATACACACTTTAATGTGTAAATTGCAGAAGAATACACAGATTTATGTGTAATATTCTCACACATTCATATGTGTAATTTTCTGTGATTAAATGTATTTTTGTGTATAATGCAAGAAACACATACTTTTGTGTTTTATGTAAAATACTCAATTTTTTGTGTAGTATGTAAATTACACAGGTTTCTGTATAATATGCAAAATACACAGATTTTTGTGTAGCATTCTCTTCATATAAACATTTCTGCTGAAAATGCAAAACACAGATTTGTGTGTAATAATCAAAATACTTAGATATTTGTGTAATATTCCAAGCAGACATACTTTTATGTATTATGCATTAACATTATATGTTTTAGTATGCTTAAATTGGGAATTAATTCCCAATGATTAATAATGATAATTTTAATGATTAAAAATATTGTACAAAGAACAGTATCATTTACTGATTGAGATTATATTTTCTGGTAGCTCTGTTTGATGCCCAGAAAATAGTGTACCAGCAATGTATTTTGGCAATTTTCACACCACACTAAATAAGAGACAAATCATTTTCGTATCACCGATATACCCGTTTTTATATAAAGCATGATAAACTGAAATTTTAATTACCAATTTGTAATTTCTTTTAGAGTTGGTTAATAGTTCTACAATCGTGAGATCACAATTTATGCGCAGACTGTGCATAATTTCAATTCCTTACAATTTCTGTCTTTTAAATTAAAGTTAAAAAGAAATTCTCTCGCTCATATTTACTGCTATAACAACTCATATTGTTTTTAATATTTTAAAGAGCAATTTTTTCAGAAATATTTATTGTTAATAATATTAATAATACATTTTAATATTAGTAATAATAATAATATTAATAATACATACTTTTACATTATTAATATTAATACTAGCTATCCAAGTACATTAATTAGTGTTTCACCAATATTTCATAATATGAAAGATAACGAATGTTGCTATTTTGAGTATTATTCAATATACATATGGCCATAGGCTAAAAAAGAATTTTGGGAAATGTTTAGAAAATATTGCATGGTAATAAGATTTAACTGATATTAGAACTTTCTCCTACATTCTGCGCATTATTAGACATGATTCTTTCAAGAAAGTAACTTTTATTTTAAATTTAAAGAGTGAAATATGATGTTTGAAATAAAAGAATCGCAAACAGCGCAGAGAAAATTAACCAAATAATAATAATAATAATTATTATTATTATTAAATGCTTAAGCATAAAATGAAGTCATATAGTAAATGCATAGACATATAATAACATTACTGCATGTAAATATCAGCAAAAATATTTCTTATAACAAAATAATACCCCATTAAAAGACACGTACTATGAGTAGTACATCACCCCTGAAAGGACTAAATCAGATTATTTTGATATAAATTGGAATTTTATGATTTTTGTCCCCAATGTTCAAATACTGAATGACTACCAAAGATTTTAGTCTACCAAAAAAAAAAAAGAAAAAAAAAACTCTTCTAATTGCTAACATAATCTGTGTCTTTATCCTTTAACTAACATAACTAATAGTTCATAGTTACAGACATTATAAAAACTACAAAGTAGTTTTATAATGTCTGTAACTATGAGCTATTTTTAGTAGTAGTTTCCTTTGTAACATATAATAACATTATATACATTAATATTTTGAAATAATATTATGCAATATTATGCAAAACTATATTAAATACTAGTGATATCTACATTTTTTCCAATTATTAATAACTGCATTTAACATAAACTATTAACACTATTTTAAATTAATAATTATTAAACAACAATCTCTGTATTTAGGAACATAATATACATTTTTAATTAGCATAAAATTAGTAATAATATAATTTTTAAATAGTATATAACATATTTTAATTACTAAAATGATTATTAACAATTTTGTGCTCATTCTAGAAAGAAAAAAAGGGAAGATGCTAGTTCCAAAAAATACACTATTTAATGGGGAAATATACTTAGTAATTTGTTCAGTAATTATAAAAAGCATTCAGTTTCTCATTATAATAAACAAAATGCCATTAATTTTAATAATTTTACGAATTACAAATTGGAAAATACAATTAAATAATAACATGTTTTAATTTTTTCTAAAGAAATAATTCTCTATCACTTTCATAAGATCTTGGGAACTTAGATTAAAAAATAATGTGTATCGTAAAAATAATCGGTGTTTACTGTAAGTGAATTTAATTATATATTAATAAGGTAGGGTGCATTTTGCCAATTTCATAAGAAGAAAGTTTTTCCACCCTAAAAAAGTGCTTAGAGGAAACAGCAAATAGTTACAGAATTAATAACAACTGCAAATAAGTAATTTCATCATTTAGTAACACAATTAACAAAATTAACAAATTTATTTGCATCTCATTTTGCAATCTGTCAATAGCCTGAATCTAAATTTACATCCACGTTTGCATATATTAACCCCCCAAAATATGTCAGTACATTCATACACACATACAAAGTAAATATAAGGAATAGCCAATTATATATGAAATCCTCAAAACATTAAACAGCACCATTATTAGCACTTAGTAGAAGTTCTCAGCATTTACTGTTTCAGACAGTTTTGCTGCCTTAATTAATCATGAAAATTTTTATTTGGTGTATATGAATTGAAAAAGTAAAAACATTCAACTTTTACTGAATAAGCTCTTGCTATGCTTAATATTTTATTAAAATTTTTTTTTCTCATGCCTTCTTTTACAATAGCGATTCCGATGTCATTATTTCATTCTATTTTAAGTTCCAATATTTGCTATAAATTTATTATTGCAAAAGCAGAATGAGAAAATAAGATTTGGTTCCTTTATTCGTTTATTTGCAGAAAATTATTATACTTGCTATGCCTATTATATAAAAGAATCAATAATTTGATTTTTAAAAGGAAATTATGACATTGTAATTTATACCAGATTTGAATATCATTTTTAAATTAAATGATTTTTATACTTATAAGATAAAAACTATGCTTTTTTACAAAATTATCATGCTTAAATCTTTGACAATACTCAGAAATTAAGCTTAGAAATAATTATTTAAACCTTTTTTGTGTATTCAAAAGTCAATACATGTAGAAACTTGCCAAATTATGGTAACCTTAGATTTTAATACTTTTTTCTGTCATTTTAAATCTTTATAAAATTTATGATTTTAGTTAATGATTAAAAAAAAGTTGATTTAAATTACGATTTAATTACCGGTTTAAGTCAGCTGATTAAAATCGTTCGCTCCCTATGAAAAAATAATAAAAGCTTAGTTTGCATTTATTTATTTATTTATTGTGATTACATTATTGTGATTTATTGTTGATACATTACTAGAAGGGTGTCCATTACTGGCACATCTACCTGCACTGAAGTGTAATATGTAATACTTTAAAATAGCTTGCTCCAAAAAACGACCCCCCCCCCCAAAAAAAAAAAAAATCCGCGCATAACTTTTATTTATTTATATATTTACATTCCTATATATATATTTATTTATTACAGGTTTATATAATACATCTTAAGAAGTATCAAAATATTTTTATAAATACAGAAACATACAAAAAAGTATAAATGAACTAAAAAAAATGCAATCTATTTAATTTTATTATTGTTATATTGATGTACACAAATTAATTACATTTTTAAGATAATAAATTCACAAATAATGAAATTAAAAACACTAACCAATTTAATAAAAATATTGGGCTCTGTTTTAAGAAAGTTCATTTATACAGTTAATTCAATTTCTAACCAAAAATAATCTCATTCTTGCAAAAATGTATCATTTTACAAGTAATCTCATTTTTTCAAAAAGGAGACATTTTACAAATACATATATATATACATATACATATCATGTATATAATTCTTTTTAGAATAAGTGCAAAAAGTATTTCACTAAATGTGTTTAAATTCAAAAGTTAATTCAATAACTAATACATGTATATATACTTCTCTTTCTTCATAATTATAGCTTTCATAGAATGGTCATAAGTATGCTTAATATGAAGGAACGCAGTCACTTTTGCGACACCTTTGGAACTCGGACAATGATTAAGATTTTCTAATCTAAATTTTACTAATTCAATAAAATAATCATAATTTAGTTGAAATATGATAGCATTTTTTATGATAAAACTTTCATAACACACAGAAATCATAAACATTATTTTACATTTTTACATAATAAAAGGAATCTGAGCTAGAAAAAGCTTACATATATTCAAATAGAAAAGAAACGAACAATATTAGAAGATAAAGCACCGAAATTTTATCATTTTCTTAAATATAATAATGCTGCTAATATTTATAATGACATTTAAATTCCTTAATTTTTGGTTGTATGTCAAAAAACTTACAGCTTAAATATGAAAAACTGAACCATGAAAATCTATTAAATTAGTTGTCAATTGAAAAGCTTTATTTTCATTTAGAACAAAACATTTACATACCTTTGTTTATATAGAATATCCAATTTTTTCATGCCGGTAAAATCACAATAGAAAAGAAAAGATAGTTAATTTTTTTCTAAATATGAACACAAACATTCTGTGATAATTAACATTCCTCGATTATTTGTAATTGCATTATTATTTATTCTTATTTTTTGAGTTAACAGAGGAGAACAAACGTTACTCTTTTGACATGTTCGATTCTAAAAATGGCGAAACTACGATACAGCAGATCTTTTCAATTTTCATTTTTCACCTGCGTGCTTGCTATTATACAAAATGCAGACGAACATTTAAAATAACACAAAAGTTCATGTAAATCCAAAATTTACACATTTGTCTGGGTAACCAACCGACAACAACTTGCAGTCTTAATATCACAAAATAAATGCACGTAAAAACAAGTAATTCTTTTTACAAAATGTGTAATTTTCATGACAAGTGGGTGATTTTAGAAATTTACACACTTATCAGTGTATATAAGAACTATGCGTAAATTACAATAACACACCAATCGGTGTCAATTTAGATTTTTTTCTACTTTTACACACTTATTTATGTTTTTCAAGTGATAACAAATTACACACTTAGTTTCAAAAGCTAAATACACACAAAAACAGGTAAATTTCTGCAAAAAAATGTGTAAAGTACATGGCAAGTGTGTAAGTTTACAAATTTACACATAAATGTGTGTCAATTTGACTAATTTACACATTTATTTTTTAGAGTGTATAAACTCAGACAATATACAAGGATAAACAAAAGATGTAGAGTACAATAACATTTATTGACGGAAATTGCTGATAATAGATCTTCAGTTGTGCTAGTCAATTAATTGAACAATTTATTATTGTGTAGTACACTCAAAAGCTATGGGGCATACATAGGGCTGGAGCATACACAGATTTTTTTTCGACTATTGATTCAAGGCATCCTATGAGTTAATTTTATTCTTAGACAATGTAGTTTAAAAGGAAAGAATAAATTATGATTCATTAAAAAGATTAAAAGGTAAATTTAATTCAAAAGAAACGTTAAAAAATCCTTTATTTCTAAAATTATTACTATTAGGGCGTATAACATTGAATATGTTTTTTTTACCCTCCCTTGACGCCTTGTAATTTTTTCTTAATCATTATAAATGATAACAAGTGTATCTTTAATTTTGAAATTGGGAGATGCCCATTTACAGAAATTTAAAATGTAGTTGAATATTTATATTTATGAGTTCAGTTCATCTCTCAGTCCGAGCATTAACTCGTGTAAAAATATTCGAATTAGAAGCGTAAATTTGCACATTAAAGCAGGTATACTAATGAGAAAAAACTATTTGTCAATATGTGTAAAAGACGGATAAATTGCCAAAATACACGCCCTGATTTATCAATTTCAAACTTCACATTTTCCTGTGTAGCATATTCGCGGGTTAAATGTTCAAAATGTTATCATATAACTCAAAAATACAGAGATTAATATGTAATTTACACATGTAATTGGCACACATAAATGTGTGTGTGCAATGCACAAATAGATGGATTTTGTGTACGTTATATACAGCCTTGTAGTTTGGGATGTAAATTTTAAACTAAATATTCTTATCTTTGCAAAACAGATTTGCATGAAGAACAAACATGCGTGCTTGGTGTATTTGCTTTCTTTAAAAAAAACTTGTTTTTAGACCACAAAATAGCGTGTTCTTAACTTACATAAAATCAGATCCTTTAAAATTATATTTACTGCATACGAATCTCTGCTAAAGTTGTTTTGAAGCCCTAAAATAGTATGGAAACTATTTATGAATACAGTCTGTATAAACACAATTAATACTCTGTAAAATAAATTTTAATAAATATGAAAATCGAGACGCTGGTACTATTTCCGTATTTTGACGGATTTTTTCTCTATCAATTGCAGTTATTATTTTTCATAAATACGTCTACATTGAGAGAAGAAATTCATTGTATAATCTAATCTAAACAAGCAATTCTTACCGAAACGAGATTTAAACCCACGACCAGCGAGATTCAAGCTATTAACTTGACCATTCAGGTATAATCACACAAGACAAATTTTCAAGTATTGCTATTCATTTTAATTACACATGTACACATATTTTTGTGTATTATTCTATTCCTACACAGATTTCTGCCTAACATTGTTGCATATAAAATCGTGTAATATTCCGTTCTTACATAAATAGCTGTGCAAAATTTGTACGCATATTTCTGGGCAATCTTCTTTTCTTACTCATATATCTGTACAATATTCTTAATAATTTAATATCTGGTGTACGATTAATAGTACATATCTTTTAAGGGAGCATTATTTTGTTTCAAGAAATACTTTTACTGTTATTTACATATAGTAATGTTAGTATATGGCTATGCATTTATTATGTGACTTTATTTATGTTTAGGCATTCAGTAATAATAATAATAATAATTATTATTATTACTTAAATCATAATAATTATTATTTGCCTAATTCTATTTGCGCCGTTTGCGCCGTTTGCGATTCTTTCATTTTAAAAATATTCTTATGTTTCACAAATTTATAAATTTAAAATAAAAGTTACATTCCTGAATGATTCATCTGTAATAAAGCGCAAAATTATTAGAAAGTTGTAATGTAAGTGAAATGTTCTTTCAATACAGCATTTTCTAAACATATACACAAATAACTCCTTAACCTATTTTCATATGAATAGGAATTAAATAGTATGCAAAATAATAACATAGCTTCTCTTTCTGACAATGAAATATTCGTTAAATGCTAATTAATCTCTTTGGATAGCTAGTGTTGATGTTATTAGCGTAGAATTTTTTTTGAGGGGGGGGGGGATAAAAATTGAAAAAAAATTCGGACCCGAAAGGGTTAAGACTCCGCTGCTGGGAAACTGTCCCATGAAGAAATCCTCTATTAACCAATGGGAAAAGTTTGAAACGCGATGGCTCATTAGCTAATATAATTATTAAAATACGGTTTTCGCCATCAAAGAGTAGACTATGATATGCATTTGTAAAAAGTGTCTCGGTAAATTTTAAATATATAAAATTTGAAATTTTCAATTGATACCATTTTATAATCATCTTAAAGACACTTATAATTTACGGAGACACTTTTTAAAAACGCATGTCATCAGCATCTGACATCTATTTTCTGATGGTGAAAACGGTATTTTAATAATCATATCAGGTAATGAGTCATCGCGCTTAAAAGTTTTCCCATAGGTTAAAATGGGATTTCGAGAACAGGGACTTTCACTGCAGTGGAGATTTAAACACACATTCCAATGTAATAGGCAGATATATGTGTAGTATTGAAAATTAGTAAATTACATTAGGTTATCAATTCGGATAAATCACTAACATTTTCTACAATTTACATACTTGAGTTTTTCAAAGTATGACAAATTACACTCTCGCATTAGGCCATAAACACAAATAAAAACAGATAAATTTTAACATCATGTGTGTAAATTTTATGACGAAAGTGTTACTAATTTAAACACTATTTTAGAGTGTATGTCCACATCTAATACCTCTTTCTATTAAAAAAAATTTGAAACAAAAATAATAAAAACAAATCGAACAATTTAATTCTATTAAAATGTAATAGATTGCGCTATAAGTGCATTTATCAAAAATGGTTTCGTAATATTAAATACAAATTATCATTCAAATATTTTGGGCAGTGACCATTGATTGTACATACAGAGAACTGTGAAATCCCGAATATTACTGCATTATATGCATCTGGATTTTTTAAACAATTATTAGAAGATTGAAACCTCAAACAGGCTTTAAAAATATACAAAATAAATATGCAAATATCTCTTAATTACTATATTCGAATTCTTCAATAAAAACAAGTCTTTTAATATTCAAAATTTTATTTATTTTTATTTTTTACTAAAAAACTATTTATTAGTTCCACTTTAAACAATTTAGAACACATTTTTAATTAAATGGATCGTTATATATTTAATGAGGTATTTGCATATTTATTCTATTAAAATTATTCATCCTTTGTTAGAAATTTGCAGCTGCGAACAATTGAATATAAATATCGCTATTCAAATAATTCCAGGAGATTACTAATTACAAGTCAATTTTTTCTTCACTTCAATAGTTTTGCTCAAGTAATATGAATATTCTTTACAATAAATTAGTTGAAGTAGTTATTATTGAATTATTAAAACTAGAAGTGTTTCTCATAGAATTAATTATATATATATTTATATATATATAATACATTGATTTTAAAAAACATTTCTCCTTACATTACAATCATAATGTTAATTTATGCTTTTGTAATAAATATTTATTAAATATGAAAAATGGATGTGAGATAAATGGCTTGGATAAATTAAATTTATGAATTGGCAAATATTTTTTTCTATCTCATCAACAGTTAATTGTCTAAAATTTAAAAACGGTTTCGATTTATAAAGCCGCAAATAGCTTATTAATTAGAGCATTAAATTAATTTTAAAACTAAACATAAAACAAGTAACACAAAACAAAATAAAAAAAATCACTTTTTCATGCCTCTGTTAGAAGGTCTGTGGATAGTTATGATCTAAGTATTTTAAGTTTCGTGAATTGGGATATAAACAAATTCATTGAAAGTATAATGCCTTGGAGGAAAAACTTATTAAATAATTGGTTTTTTTCTTAACGTAGAAATAAAGTGAAGATAATTTTGATTTGAAATATTATATTTTTAGAAATAATTAATTAAATATTTTGTAATATGTTAGCAAAACTGTGGAACCTATAAATTAAAGCCTTAAAGTATGCAGATTCTACGCTTAAGTTTGTTTTCGCAAGTTTTAACTTTCTGAGCAAATGGATGAAATTGTATTGTTGTTTTCTCTGTATTGTTATTTTCTTTAAAAGCTAGGAAAATACGATTCTTTCAGCATTATAAAAAAACCTTAGTTGCAAATATGAAAGTAATCGTTGAGAATATTAATCACTCTTCAATGTATTGAAAATTCATTATATCTATAGAATTATATTATCTTACATATAGCTTATATAGCAGTGAAATCTTGAGCTTAGTGAACGGAATATTAGACAAACGCCTAGAGAGTTAAATACATTGAACACAATTTCTGCGTGACATATAACATAGATCATAGTTTTTTTACATCATACATTCTTAATAATAAATAGTTAATTAGTCGCTTTTACATAAGTGTACGTGTAAATTTACAAAAATATATTTTTATCCTAAAATATAGTTATATTTTATCTGAATTTATTACTGTTTATCTGCTTAATGAAAGTGTGTAATTTGTTATTTCTTCAAAAACCCACACAAGCATGTAAATTATAGAGAAATGGGCAGATTTAGATAAATTGGTGTGTTAATGTAGATTTCCTTTTTTTACATGTTACATAAATACATGTGTATGTTGCATATTATATCGAAATAGTGTAAAAATATTACTCAGATACATGCCTAAGAACAGAATGTTACACAGAAACATTGGTACTTAAAGAGGAACACAATAAATATCAAAACATGAAAATTTGGCTTGTGTAAAAATATGATGAACGTTTCGTTTAGTATTGCTCCGTATACTGTAGGTTGTATTAAATGAAGATTTTTTTATCTTGATGTAGATGTAACTTTGAAATATTGTGGAAAATATCAAAATATATATTTGAAGTATATATTGATAAAAATCCCCCAAAATATATTGAAATAATGATGATTTTCTGTATTTTAATGAAATTTACAGTGTAATTATTAAGATTAAGCAGGTTCGGTGGATAAATTGTTCCTATGATTTTAATACTTCTAAGCAACTATGACAGAGAGATGGGCAGAGTAACAGATGATTCCGTTTCTCAGTTAAACAGCCTGTTTCTAAATTAGGGCTATACTATTTGGTTTTATTACACTCTAAGTGTTTGGAACGTAATATTCCGTTTACTAAGCTTCAGGTTTCACAGCAATATAAGCAGTATATAAGATAATAAAATTCCATAGATTTAAAGAATTTACAATGCATTTCAGAATGAATTATATTCTCAAGGAATGCATTCATATTTGTAGCTAAGTTTTTTTTTTTATTATGTTGAAAAAATAATATTTTCTGAAAATTTTATACAAAAAATCAGAGAAAACAAAATTACAATTTCGCCCATTTGCAAAACGCTCAGAGGTTAAAAAGAAATATGCTGGTAAAAGAAGAAACACAGCTAATACAACAGCTTGTTCTTCATGAAAATCTGTTTTAAGACCATAAAAATATTTAGTACAAGATGTACATTTCAAACAATATGTTTATGTACTATGCACACTGTTTTTGTATGCTGCACAGATATATATGTACTTCTGTTCAATGTATACGTTAATCTGTGCATTTCTGAGTTATTTAATAACTTTTTACGCTTTTCAACATCTTAATGTGTCAGCATCAAAATACATAGATCAATGTGCATTTGTAAACTGTCACATTAGACTTTTATTTCACAACTTACACGCATACTTACATTTTATATAGAGAGACAAATCGTTTTTGTAATATCACTATTCTTTTGTAATGTATAAGTTCGCGCATTTATATTTTAGATTGTGTTAATTCCAGAGCTTCTGATGCTTACATAAGCTTCCAAAGTAGCAATGCTTGACTCATTATTCCATATTAAATAAAAATTATGAAATCTACATTTTCTCCAGCCAGAACTTTTCCCATTTCAATCAACATGCATTGTGAAACATATACTGTGATATTGATAATTTTTCAGAGTGCTTATTTTCAGAATGCTTTGAAGGGAAAAAATTTTCGTTACTTTTAGGTTACAAATATTGCAAAAAACAAGAACTAATGTTGTCACCGCCGTATACAATGAGTTTTGTGTGACCTAAGGTATTTCTTATTTAATTAGCTTATAATAAATATTAATAAAACTACTGCATACAAAAATATGAAAATTATTAGTATTTTTGGGGAATGTTTGATAAAACACAAAATTGCATGCAGTTCTCAGATTCAAAAACTATTTTAAGAGATATTTAATGCTAAATTTAGCCAAAATTATTCCATTAAAAAAGTATTATAGCAGCAAAAACTATGCATAAATATTTAATCATTTTATATACATCATGATATATACATTAGAAGTTATCGGTGTGCCGACTGCATTTATTTTTTTAATTTTACTAAATTTTCCGTGTTTATTTACCTTTCAAACTTTCAGCATTTTGAAAGATTTTTTTTTTACATATTTTAGAAAAGGTTATTGTTTAAAATTGCTGCCAAGGGAACAAAGAATAATATGTTGTCCAAGTTAAATATTTATTTTACACACGACTATTAAAAACATTAAAAAATAACTTTTGTCATAATAATTTAAGCAATAAATTACGTCAATTGCACAAAAATTACGTCATAAAAACTATATTTACATGTGACTATTAAAAGCGAAAGAAAATTTTACAATAATAAATTCATTAAGTTGAAAAAATTAAGTCATATATAAAATAGCCAATTAACATATTGCTAACTGTTTAAATTTTAACATATAAAATTTTATGGCATTTTACATCTAAAACAAATGACCTTGTAAACTATTATTGGTAATTCTAAGGTATCGCAAATTAAAAAAAAAATCTTTTCTGAATTGAAAGCATTTTCACAAAAATATCAAAAACAGAAAGAATATTTAGTGAAAATTACATCAGATTTAAAATAATGAAATATCCGGATTTTTCATTCACCGGATTGGCTTCAGTCCCAACTGGTCCGGAAAAGGGGCACTATAATGTATATTTTCACTTTATATAACTGCATAAATTGTTTTGAAGCAAAATATTTGTTTATCAATCATCAAGGTATGATATATTTGCTATTCAAATACTTTATAATACTTACTATTTTCGCAAAGGATATAAATATTTTTCTTGTTTCAAAATGTCTCTACATCATTTATTAAAACTCACAATCAGATCGCTGAAAAGCATTGAGAGTAACTTGTCATTTTTAATATTGTGATAAATATAATACGGAAAGTTAATAGCTGAAGCGTTGGCATTATTTTACATCTTTATTCATCTTTAGATGATTTATACTTAAAAGAATATATGAGTAAGTGCATAATGTTTCGGGATATGATTCCATAAATCTTATGAAATAGTCTAAATTATACATTCGATTACAAAATTTATTTGTCTGGTAATTCATAAATGCATAATATGTTCAAATATTCAGATAGTATTTAACACTAGAACCGCGGGACTTTCGGTATACCTAGAACCGCGGAGCGGGTCAATTTGACCCGGGGTGGAAAAGGATTTATAAATATGCCCAAATACTTAATTTGATTAGTTAAAAGATTATATTTTATTACAATAATCAATATTCTTTAATATTTATATTGTATTTTACACAAAGTCAGCAGAAATATACTACATTTCAGAAAATGCTATTATTCAAGATTACATTTCATTCATATGATGAAAATATATTGAATAAATATTGATCATATATTTTAAACATAAATAAACTTGGACTTAGTAAATATTAAAAATAGACTATTCCATTTAAATGAATTTAGATATAAAATCTAAGAACAATTTTTTAAAATATAAAAATACAAGTTACTTTCTGATTTATCTAATCCAATTTATTGTATGCATTGCTTGAAAAAGATGGTTAAAGATTTCGCACGTTTACCAAAAACGTGTGGGTACATTATATTTTGAACAATTATATTTAATTTAATTTTCATTATTTTTAGCTATGATAACAAATCCTTTTATGCTTAGTTTGTGTTTTTCACAGTTTTTAGTTTTTCTTCTTACGCAAATGATTTATTTATTTATTTTATTTATTATTTTTTGGGGGGGCGGGTGTATGTAGGGGGGAGAAGTTCGCAAGAAGTAACAAACTATTTTTGTACGTCTTCAACTAAGTTTTGAAGAAATTGACGTATACTAATAGATTTTGAGGTTACAGGTTTGCATAAAATCAAAGCATTGATAACAGCAAAATACAAAATATTATAAATTGTATTCATCGGCTTCCTGTAAGAAATAGTCTTGACATAAGGAGACTTCCTGTCATCGAGATAATCATACAGTTACATTGAATCTAATTGCATTGTTGTAAAAAAGTGCCTTAGGTATTTTTTAGAATTATTTAAAATTTCAACAATTATATGCAGACTGCAAAGCAACAAAACTATTTTACACTTTTCTCCTTGGTAAATAGTTATGCTGATGTATAAATGAGATAGAAGAATCGTCGTATGCAATTTCGATTTTGAAATTTTGTATTTCTCGTCTTGGGCGATTTACAGTTTCTGTGTTATTTGCAATTTATCTGGTTTTGATATACATATAATGAATTAACCTACTAGCAGATTTTGACAGAAATAAGTGCTCGTCTACACTTATGTTAGGCCCTTTTAAATACTTAGTCTTGCAGTTTTTTTGTCATCGTCTTTCTTTACAGGTGTGAATGTGCAAGTTATTGCTTATTTATTTTTCAAATTTTCGTGAATATAAAATTTAAATTTTGTCAACTTTTGTTCAAATTCTGAATTCTGTTTTTTATATCCGATTTTTTTCTGATAAATATCACAAACGTCCGTTCAATGCTGATAAATTTTCATTTGTACTCCAATGAAAAAGTCCAACAATGTTAATAGTATAAGCATAATCATCGTCACTTTCATTTTCATCACTAGAATTTATTTTTCTTCTTTTATAGGCAGATATTCATTCTCAATAATTTGCATTCTCGATAATTTTCAGATAATAATGGCTAACATTCCAAAACTTCTTTGGCGGTAATATAAAAACATCGAAATCTTATTTTAACTTTTAATAAATGCTTTATAAAAGTAAATTCAATGCTACTTCTAAATATTTGTTTTAATTTTTTTCTGCAATCACCCATTCTTCACATCAAGAATATAAAATCTTGATTGAAAATTTTCATATTCCCCCCCCTTCCGATTCTGCCTATTAACACGTTCGCTGCCGCTTACGTGAAGATGTGATTATAGTTAATGCCGCACTGTAGAAGTGGGTTTTTCCCAGAAGCCGGTTTACTTTTTATAACAAAGAATCAGTGACAGATTTTCCCGCGCCAGCGCGTGACTGGCTATTGGACATCACTCCACATCACGCGCTGGCGCGTGAGTGGCACCTTAACGTTATTAGAAGTGCGACAGATATTATTTATCATTACTTCTGAAAAAATGAATCTCTATTTTGTCATTTATGTATAAAAACTTATTACGGGTCAAATTGACCCGCTTCGCGGTTCTAGGTATACATGATTATAACTCAAAAATTATTTATGCTATTCGCTATTAAATACAAAAAGTTGTTGCTTACCTTAAAATATTAAAAGTCAGAAAAGGAATAGTTTTTTCGACGAATAATTTTAGCGCGGCGAGAAATTAAATATCGATTTGGGTCAAATTGACCCGCTCCGCGGTTCTAGTGTTAAATAATTATAAAGATGTTACATATAGTATAGTTTAAATGATTTACCTGTTTATGAACAACAATGGATCGGTAATAGGAAAACGATAGAAATATTTTATTTTTCCAAGTAAATGTGTTTTAATATTATTTTTTTTTAAATATATAAAGATTTCGAGTCAATATATATATAGAGAGAACACATCAAGACGAGTAATAAATAATAAATAGGAAACCAAGGGCCCCAAACGTTTTCCAAAGGAGATAGCTGCCATTAAAGTTTGGTGTCCAAAATTTCAAACACACAGAAAAAACGGAAAAATTGGTCGATTGATTTGCGGTTTTCACTAAAATTATTCTTCATGTTGGCATTTTCTTGAAAATAAATTACAAAGATAAATTTAGAAAAATGCCGATAGAGGGCGCTTTGGACTTTGAAGTAAAGAAAAACTATTTTTTACCGTGATTTTTTGCATCTCATTAAATGGTTTCGTAAGCTTAGTCTTAAACTTAAACTTGAGTTCAAAATCTTAATAGTTGGAAACGGTTAAGTAGCACAAACTTAACTGTGTTCAGAGGGTTTAAATTTCAAATGATTATAAAAAACGGAAAAATTGGTCGATTGATTTGCGGTTTTCACTAAAACTATTCTTTATGTCGGTACTTTTTTGAAAATGAATTATAAAGATAAATTTCAAAAAATGCCGATAGAGGGCGCTTTAAATTTTGAAGTAAAGAACAACTACTTTTTACGTTATTTTTTGCATCTGATTAAATGTTTTCGTAAACTTAGGCTTAAACTTAAATTTTGAGCTCAAAATCTGAATAGTTGTGATTGGTTGAGTAGCACAAACTGAACTGCGTTCAGAGGGTTCAAATTTCAAATAATAATAAAAAACGGAAAAATTGGTCGATTCGTTTGCGGTTTAAAATAAAACTATTCTTTAAGTCAGTGTTTTCTTGAAAATGAATTTTAAAGATAAATTTCAAAAATTTCCGTCAGTGGGTGCCTTAAACTTCAGAATAACCAACAACAAATTTTAACCGTTATTTTTTGTATCTAATTAAATGCTTTCCAAAACTTGTTAAATGTTTTCGAAATCTTAGATTTAAACTTAAATTCTGAATCGTTGGGAGTGTTCAAGAAGCGCAAACTGAAGTGTGTTCAGGAGTTGAAATTTAACACACCCCCCCCCCTCCTCGAACACAGTTCGCTTTTGCGCTACTTAAACACTCGCAACGACTCAGAATTTGATCTCAAAATTTAAATCTAAGCATTTGAAAGCATTTAATGAGATTTAAAAAAATAACGGTTAAAAATAGTTGTACGCTACTCTAATGTCTGAGGCGCCCTCTATCGGCATTTTATGAAATTTATCTTTAAAATTTATTTTCAAGAAAACATTGATTTAAAGAGTAGTTTTAGCAAAAACCGGAGGTGATAGTGTTTTTTCTTTTCTAATTTCTTTTAATTTCTTACGTAGCTTTATGTACCCTAGCTACATTATAAAAGACAAACATATCTGTGCAAAATGCGTATGTCCTTCTGCGAATGGCAACGCTTTCAAATTTTAAATGAAATTTCAGTTTAAAATTTTCAGTACTGCAAATTTTCAAACTTCTAAGCATCGCACATTTTCGATTCTTACACCGCCGTATACGGAAAAAATGTACTTTTAAGTGCAATTTGTTTGAAAACTGTATCTCAATTTGTTTTTGAGTTATTATTATTATTATTTGTAGGTTTTAATATTTTTTTATATTATTTCAACAGAATTATTCCAAAAATGTGGTCATCACAAGGATTCAGATTAGTCTCAAATATATCTATTCACAACCGAGAAGAACAACCCTTTACGAAATGGTTAAAAAATTATTACAAACTGCAATACAAGAATGGCTGCCGTGATGGTATGGTAAGATTTTTTCTCCTCGCTTCATCAATGGAAGTAACCCGATCGCCACCAAACTGAAGAAATTTCATAAAGGATTCTTTAAATAAAAAACCTAAAAAATGGGGCTAATTAAAAGAAATAGCGTGTATAGGCACATTTACAAATAAAGTGCTTGCATGTAAAAGAATATTTTTAAAAATCCGTTCAGTAAAAATCCTTCACCAAATAACAAAAAAAAAAACTATCTTGTCTTATATTAATATTATAATTAGGTAAAAATTACGAACATCCTAGTGTAATTTCAAACAATTTAGTTGAAATTTTAGTCTACATCAATATGAGTAGTCACGCAACAAATCATTTTATTGACAAACATTCACATTATGTATAGGAATAACCAAATCATTACGGATGACATTTTTTCATTACACTATTTTTTTAATTGAGCAAACGTCAAGATTTAAAGAAATGCATTTTTACTCATAAAATTGTTACATTTAACTTTTTTTCAATTCACTAAAACTGACAGTGAGACGCTAATTATCGAAAGAAAATGACGTTATAGTAAAAATGATAGTTTTTTAATAAAACTAAATGTTTCACTATGAATGTGTCGAAAAGTATAAATTTCTGAAATTCTCCGGTAGTCAGATTAGAACATCTAAACTAGTCGTTGGGAGCCACCGTAATACTTACCCATCATGGATATGTATATGAAAATAAAACGTGTGAAACTATTTATACAATGCATTGCAATTCATAAACAAAATTTAAATATTGTTAATATACAAAGTAAGGCTATATTAAAGAACTGCTGATGTACCAATTTCGACAAATTATATAAAACGCCAAACTACTCAAGTAGTACCGAACTGCGTAAAAGAAACATCCTTATAACTCCAAAAATGATAATTCTATTAACTAACAATTAACTGCGTCGGATTAAGCGTCTCATTTCCAATTAAAATATACTTCTGAATTGAAATTTGAATGAAATACAGGGTCATGAAAAATCGAAGAATGTGGAAAACAAGATTACAAATATCTCGGCAACTAATAATCCGATCGACAAAATGTGTGTTATTTTATTGCCTTTTACGTCCATTTCTTAGAACAAAAAAATTCGAAAATTTTTATATACCTTTCATCAGAACGAATTTTTCGAGAGTCCGAAAAAAATAGTTCCGGATAATCGAGGTTGCTGATATTAAATAGGGTTCGTCCCATTATTACATACTAAGTACATACAAAATTTCAAGTCTCTATCTCAATTTGTTCGGGAGATAGAGCGTTTACAGACAGACAGACAGACGGACGGCAAAATTTTTTTTCTAAAAATATGTTTTTCGGAATCTTCACTATCTAAAACGTGTAAATCCGTCAAAATTTTTTTTCGATTTTCAAAACGATTGCAAGACTTACCCTATACTACGTATGATGGGTAAGTAACGAGAATACGAATGTTCACGTACAAAATTGTAATTGGCAAAAGTGACATAACATTTGAGAATATATTTATTAAAAATCTATTGCATGTTAGATTACTTTTAAACAAGTTTTTTTTATATATAAATTATTACAGTGAGAACGACGATATCTTTAAATTTCGTTGAAAACAATTCCGTGTCACTTACGAATAACTTTGTGTCATATTTGAATAATTATGTCATTACACCTCGGACATAATGGCAATTTTAGTTGATTTTTCATTACTAATAGCAATTATTAGTGTTTCAATGCATAACTTCTTAAATTCTTATCTTAATTGCATGTTACTGATTAGGTATACGAATAAAGGTTTGAAATTCCCCGAGTTGATAGACCTTTTATATTTCATAATTGAAATATTCGCCGATAATTCTGTATTGTCAAAATCCCCTTTTTTAAAGATCGTTTAGTTTTATTTGAATCCTTTTTTATAATTATTTATTGTGAATTGTTTCATTGTGAATATGTTTTAGAACGTTTCAATATGTGAGCTTTTTATCGTTCAGATTTACACATAGTTTAGTGGCAGTTCCCTTGAAAAACTAATTTTTTCTTATTTCAGTCGCAGGAACTTCACGGCATCATTAAAGTATCGTAAATAGCATTATCTATACCTACAACTTTGCTTCTCTGAAATAATTTCAAGAAATAGAAACGTGTATGTTTTATATAGATTCTGATGGAACGTATAATATGCGTATAATATGCTCAGGTGATCTTATAATTTCTTAACAGTCACATTATTTACTTTTAAAAAATTAGAAGATTTTAATAAGAGGTATTTTAAATTTCAATAAAACAATTATAACAGGAAGCATTTTATCATCAATTTTAAGTACACGCGCTAAAAATTTGCATATTTTGTCTTCTTCTTTAGAAGTGCACTGATATGTTAGTGGTTTTTAGCTCGCTGGTTGTGAAAGTCTGAATGATTATGTACTTGCCCGCTCTGTAAGTAAGTATGAATGACTCTAAGTACGTATGTGTGTAACGCGATAACTCATGATAAAACTATCCTATTAACTTGAAATTTTCAAGTAGTGAGGATTTCAGAGTATGTTTCAAGTTAATTTATTAATATTACGTTTAACTTATGTTAAAATTATTTGTCATAAAATATCACAAACATCTTCTAAACGGCAATAAAAAAATAAAATTACATCGATGTATTTTAAAAGAAATCAATTTATTCAAGTTTTATTTCTCTACGATATGTAACATACTTTCTACTACATTTCTCCTCAACTACTATAAAGTTTTTAGATAACTTTGGTAATGATTTTCTTTCTAAATGTTACAAACGTACGGATATTTTTTAAAGAAACGAGTTATCCGTTTGAATTTCCAAAACACCGCTTAAGGCAGACTTGTCAAAAGTTATGCCGAATGGAAGACGTTCGATTTTAATAAGAATAGAATACATAGAAGGGAAATTAAAATAAATATGCTAGTAGAATGTTTCTTTCACCGTTCTTATTTTACCTCATTTCACAATGCAATTTTAAAGGGATATACTCATTACCGAGGAAATACATGTACAATTTTCATAATTTAATTGTTGAATTGCATTGAAAATTAAAATTATTCATGTATTTTTTTATAGTTGACGTAATATATTTTTCTTTTCACTTCAACCTTTCTCTGGCATTGTTTCTTAAGCTTTTTTGCTACTGCGATGTTTCTTAGCAGGGCTGCGGATTCGGAGTCCATAAAAAACAATCTGACTTCGGCTCTCACTCTGGCTTTTTTGTTACACAATTTGAAGTGAAATTAAACCAATTATATGTAATTTTAAATTTAGAAACGAAATTATTACTGCTTTCTTCGGATTATGTCGGGCTACCCAAATTAAAGATTCCCGATGTACTGTTCGGAGTACACAATAGATGAAAAATCTTTTTAATTAAAAACTGGCAGATCCCGTTTTTTTTTTCAAACTCATACAATGTTTTATTATTATTATTATGGAAATTTTTTGCTCTGGAAGACACGAATTAACAGTGAAAATATAAAGATTTTTCCTTTTCAACTCCACGGATCCGAAAAAGCAAAATTTCTGTTTTCTCCTTAAGATTTCGATAGTTGGATTTTTCGAGTTTCTGGGATGTGAAATTGAAAAATTAGTAAAACGGAATTTTTTTCCATTTTTTCTTTCAAAGCTTTCAGAACTGAATAGGTACTGAAAGAGTAAAATTTTCGCCTTATTTATCTTGCATTCCCACATAATTTTAATCAACAGCAACACTAGTATATTAATCAGCTTGGAGTCGGAGTCAAAGACGTTAAAATTTCATGGCGGGATAAGAGTTGGAGTTGGCCATTTTTGCCATCACCTCCACATCCCTGCTTCTTAGAAATGGACGGAAATACTGTTGCCTAACTATTTAATATTTATGTTATTTATTCCATACAGCCCCTCATTTTTTTGTTTCATTTTGAGAATAACGGATATTGATCTTATTCTATTGACGATCACTTTCAGAATTTGTAAGCTATGAATTTGAGACTTTCACAAAAGTTGCTCTATACATTTAGCTAGCATAATATGCGAATGAAATTTTGATAACCTTCAGGCATGCGCAGTAAAAACTTATTTCGTAAATTTGATCTTTTTTCATACAATTTTTTTTTTGCTTTTTAAGTTTTGATTACAAGATATGGTATGTCCTATTTTTGAAAAAAATACACCATTTTATATTAAGAATTCTGTAAATTATATACAAAAATCTTGGCAAAATTTTGGACTATTTTTATAAAAACCTTATTTTTTTTACGAGTATACATGCTATCTACATAAAAATGAACATAGTTTATTACATTAAACCGCTTAATCATAAACCACAGTTAGAACCCTTTTGCTACATTAGTTTTTACGGGGTTATCCGAAAAACATTCGTTATTTTTCAATTTTTTAATGGCCCCCAATGGAGTGGCATTTACAGGGAATCACAAAATATTTCAAATCTTATATTCTTATCCGAAGTCATGTATATTATCGTTGATAGCTGATGTATGGATGAAACACATTTTCAATTATGATATGCGTTTTTAAATTTTACTAAGTGCCTGCAAATCATATGGTGTGCATAAATGTTATAGTTGATACACAATGTTACACAAAAGGTCTTATAAAGGTTACTGATTGTAAGGGTAATTAACTTAAAGGTTACTTTTAAATAAGTTATGCATTTTTACGTTGAACTGCTTTCAGTTTACTAAAAAACGTCTGTAGAATATTGATAAAGTGGTATACAGGGTCACGCAAAGAATTAGCTAGATGGTCACACACAAATGGTAATTTCTGAAAATGTGATTTAAATAGTTTTAAGAGTGTTTTTCTTTAAACTAAATTTTAACGAAATACTGGCGTGTAATAAAGATGCTAGGTAAATTACAGGGCTGAACGAACGTATTCTAGTATTTTCCATCTATTAGAATAAGGTGCTGAAAGAGAAATTTTGACTAGCTAGGTATTTTCTTGCTAAACGAAATATTCCTATTATATAGTATATATATAGATCAACCGCCGGATCAAATAAAGGGCTGTTCAAAAATATTTGAATACATATTTGGCTATGGACTATAACACCTTATTCCCCTAAATAACAAAGTTTTGTTAAAGGTTTCAGAAAGTGTTATAAAGTGTTTTATAATCTATGCTTAACACATGATTTTTCTTACTTGTTAAGTTTTATTAAAGAAAATATTTCTACTCACATTTTATATATATAAAATAAAAAGTAGAAAAATCCAGATTCTCCGGCTATGTGCCATCGATTTCCATTTTCATTTCTTTGAAGTTTATAAAAACGGTATTTCAAAGCATTGACAGCATATCCGAAGACGTTAGAGATGAAGATGAATTTATTCATCTCTTTTGAAAGGAAATGAAATTAAAGACTGAAATAGCCGGAAGTGGTAAATGTAAGTATGATATTTATCCGGAAACAAATATAAAAGTCATTATTCTCTTGAGTATGTGGTTCACTTATGTGGTTCAAAGTTCTTTTTTATCTTTGTGCCACTTATGTGGTTCAAAGTTCTTTATATCAATAGGTCTTCAAAGGTTTTTGAATAATCTTGTCATTAATATAATTAATTAAGAATAGTTTTCAGAGAGAGTTCATATTAAATAAGTCAGTGTCATTGAAGTGTATTTTCTTGAGTTGTAATGAAATGTATGACAGTAACATTGTCGACTCTACTCTAGGGCGATATTTATAAATACATATATTTCGAATTTCTTAAAGAATTCTCTTTCGTAGGGTAAGATATATCCATAATTGAAAAATTTTCTTTAACATAAATTTCGCGAATAACCAAGTTCAGTCATCAGGAATGTTGAAATTTTATGCATTTTTTATTTCGCAAATAATCAAAATTCGCAAATGTTAAGGGATAGCTGTACTTTCTTCTTGTAAAGAGTATAAAAAGTTTAAAAAAACATATTTAACATTTGGTATCTTAAAACGTATTTGAATTTAAAATACCACTTTCATTCTTGTGAAAAGGTATAAGAATATTCTTTCATTTCATGTATTATAAAAATTGGAATATGTAGGATTAGCATTTACAGAGACTCCAAATTATCAGACATCTGACGGGCAGAAAATTGGCATAAATAATTACTCGCAGGATTACAAACAAATTTTGCAACTAGAAAAACAAATTTTGACGCCTACTCATACTTCAGAATGTAATACTTACCCTGAACCTAAATAAATTTTTATTTACAGAATTTTTATATTTCTAATACGAAATCTTAATGAGCAAACGTAAAATTTAGAAAATTTCAACAGTTTTATCATCTAAAAATATTTTTTGGACAGTGAAGAAGATTTTTTTACGTTTAATGCGTTTACATTAACATGAATCATATGTTTTGAAAATTTCATGAATAAAAATTTAGACGTTTTCTAGTACTATGCGAGTATGCCCAAAAATATCATTAAGAGGAAAATACTTCAAAATTTCGGAAATTCCGCTTAAATTATTAAGCGTATATAATTCTAAAAAGTATAACTTCTGTTCTAAAGGGCATTTCTAGGGAAAAAAATGAATACCAAAATTTTTAGAAAATAGAGAAATTTAACATCTACAACAATTAAAATTTCAAACATTTTAAAGCTTTAACCCTTAGGGGAGAGTGGCAGGAATACGTGCCACTTATGTGGTTCAAAGTTCTTTTTTATTCTCAAAAGTTATTTTACAATGTAAATTTTACCTTATTTAATCAGAGCATTTTCGCGATTTAATTACAGAAAGTTTTCTGTTTTATAAAACTATTAGTAAAAGATCATAAATTAAGCAAAAGGCTCCCGTTGCGAAGGGGTTAAGAGTCCTAAGATCACTAAAAACAAATGAAAAGAAGCATCAAAATAATGTAAACCGTTAAGAACTTATATCTGAAGAAACGTAATACATAATTGGATGCATTAAAGTAAATTTCTAATTGTTTCCTTCACCATATAAAAAATATCCTTGACACTGAAATAGAAAACTGAAAATCTGTGAAAAAAAATTCTATAGATTATTTTTTTTCCCTTTTTAAATTTTATTAAAAAAATATTTCTATTGACATTATATACTGACAATAAAAAAAGTAGAAAAATCCAGATTCTCCGGTCATGAGCCATCGATTTCAATTTTCACTCCTTTGAAGTTTAAAAAACGGTATTTCAAAGCGTTGACAGCACATCCGAAGACGTTAGAGATGAAGATGAATTTATTCATCTCTTTTGAAAGGAAAGGAAATTAAAGACTGAAATAGCCGGAAGTGGTAAATGTAAGTATGATATTTATCCGGAATCAAATATAAAAGTCTTTATTCTCTACGAGTATATCAATAGGTCTTCAAAGATTTTTGAATAATGTTGTTGTCATTAACATAATTAATTAAGACTAGTTTTCAGGAAATGTTATTATTAAATAATTCAATGCCATTTAAGTGCATTTTCTTGACTGATAATGAAGTACCTGACAGTAACGTTGCATTCACTCTAATCTACTGAAATATTTATTAATACATATGTATTTTCAAATCATTTAATTATCTTTCATTCTGAATATTCTTACGTGGTTGAAAAATAGAAATTTTTTAGGGTAAATTTTAAAGTTCGTAGTTGCTTAAGTTAATTGATTTATTAGTACATATGTAAATGTATGTTAATGTATGACGAATTTAATGGAAAATGAGAGTCACAAATACCAATTATAAGAATGGTGTGTGCTTCATTTGCTCTTTAGAGAAAAGAAACAGAATGTAGCTTAAAACATTAACAATTAAAATTTTTATCTATATTTCAAAGATTAGAATGCTAGATTAAATAAAGAAATCCTGAAACTGTTACTTGGCGGCCTGTATTTATTCCAATTTACATGAACTACAATGTTACTCGACTAGCAATGAAAAATAAAATATAATAAAAAATGAAATTTACTTTTGAATGTATTTCTCTGCAAGAGTGAGGCACTAATTCCAGTGGTTGTTTAAACATTTGGATATTTTTCATATATTCCGATTTTTGAAATCCTTCAAAAATACATCACTTTCGTCTTCGACATGCTTATTTGACAAAACTCTCATTTTGTATAGTAACATATTCCAGTTAGGAAATAAATAACATTCGATCTGGCTGAACAAATACGATAATTGGTGGAGGAATTATTAGCTTAAATCATTCAATTTTACCATCAATTACATGGAAGTGTGTTGTCCGAATTATCCAGTATAGATGTTCAATGATCGTTTGAGACTATTTTTCCTTTCCATAGCAGGGGTTGATTTAAGTAAAATTTAGATCTTCTTTACAATATTTTCACAAAAATCTGTTTAATAAAATTGGCCAAAATTTTTAATAAAAAAGTAGGTCTCTTCATAAAATTCTTTTTTTTTTATAATATAGGTCTTTACACAATTTCTTCCCCAAAAGAGACCTCTTCACAAATTTCTTTTCGAAAATTCATTTTTATAAAACAGGCCCCCTTACAAAATTCCTTTTTATAAAACAGGGAACCTCACAAAATTCCTTTTTAGGTGCGTTCGTAATTATGTAAATACGTAGCACCTATTGTTGTCGCTCAGTCCGTCCGTCTGTCCGTCTGTCCGTCTGTCTGTCCGTCCGTCTGTCTGTCCGCATATAACAACACAAAAACTACCCAACCGAGTCGTTTGAAATTTAAAATATATAATTATTACATAATTTTGTCGAGTCATTTCAAATTTTATGAAAATCGTATGGATAGATCAATTACAGGGACAATTACAAGATTCCATTACATTACGGTCAATGGGGAAATAAGTTTCAAATGCATTTTAATCGTTTGAAATTTAAAACATATATTTATTACATAATTTTGTTGAGTCATTTCAAATTTTATGAAAATCGGATGCATAGATCAATTACAGGGACAATCAAAAGGATTCCATTACATTACGGTCAATGGGGAAATGAGTTTCAAATGCATTTTAATCGTTTGAAATTTAAAACATATATTTATTACATAATTTTGTAGAGTCATTTCAAATTTTATGAAAATCGGATGAATAGATCAAAACAATGGACAATCAAAAGTATTCCGTTACATTACGGTCAATGGGAAAAAAGTTTCAAATGCATTTTAATCGTTTGAAATTTAAAACGTATATTTATTACATAATTTTGTCGAGTCATTTCAAATGTTATGAAAATCGGATGCATAGATCAATTACAGGGACAATTAAAAGTATTCTGTTACATTACGATCAATGGCAAAAAAAAAAAGTTTAAAATGCATTTTAATGGTGTTACACTCATTTCAACATAATAGAATTGACCTGAATCTATAACGTATGTACTAAAATATACATTCTGTACAATCTGGGATGCAAAGAATGTTTATTATTAAATCACACGGCCACACAGATGTATTTCACTGAATAATTTTATACGGGAAAACATTGTTTGGGGCGTGTTTTAATTATATTAAACTACTTCACATCTTATGAATAAGATATACGTTAATGAAGTATAATAAAAATTACTCCCTGCATATTTACGGGACCACAAAGATTTTGACCACTATACTGTATCCAAAGTATGCTCTACTATACCAGCAAGATCTGAATATTTTAAAACTTCGTTATAGTACGAACACATCTCATTTGCTACGCTTCACCTGCAATTTCCAACTTGTTATAAATATATGTTCACGTCTTAAATAAAATTTCCATAAAAAACCTACGCTTCACTCATATTTCATGATGTTGCTGTTAAGCTGTAAAATGTGTAATATGCAAACCAAACAAGCTCAACATAAAGGAAACTTTATCAGGAAGAATTATAGAATTTACTATTGATAAATGCTTGGGACAAACTTTAACAGCGGAATTTCATCTTTCGTTACAAAGTGATATTTTTCAAATATATATATATATACATAATAAATTTCACAAAAATAACTTTTACTGTTTACAAAATGGGCCCACAAAAAATGAAAAAAAAAAAAAACTTGATTGACTTGTGCCAAAATAGTAGATGAATATTATGGGGTCACGAACATCTAAAAAAAATATTGCCTTGCAATTAATTGCTCCATCTTTTGACGATTTGGGCGGAGTTCGTCCGGTTCCAACGACTTAAATGATTTACAGTCACTCATGTTACCTCTGGTATTGGAAATCATATGGATTGTCCATTTTTATGACTGCCAGTTATTCAGGTGTGCAATAATAAACACATGTTACTGCCAGTGTTATGAATGGGTTAAAAAATTATTTGGACTACAAAGAAATATGATAAAATTGTGCTCCAAAACGTTGACACATTGATGATTTTGCTCTTGGTTTAGGTTCAGCGCAACACCAATTTTCAACAAAGCTTTTTCATATGGAAATGCTCATGAAAAATATTCCTTACATTCTGTCTGTATTCTTACAATGTCTGTCATCTTCCTAATTTCCATTTTCAATAATATTAAACAACATTTTGGTATTTTTTTTATTGTTTTCTGGAATTGATTCCTCAATTGCAAGTCTAGAATGGGCTGAATTAAAATTTTCGAAGCCCTCTACTAATAGGTGTTTTTAACGGAGAAGATGTGCCTTAATTGTGCAATAGTCACTCACGGGTTTAGAATTATTTCATCTTTCATCTGAAAAACAAGGAATCGAAATTTACACAAAAATAAGAGTAATGTAGGTTACACGATTGCAATATGCAAAAAAAAAAAAAAAAAAAAAAAAAAAAAAAAAAAAAAAAAGCACCAAAAATACATATCAGTCTGACGCAAAACTTTTAGAGGATAGTACGTTCTTGTAAACATACGGATAATTTGTTAATACTATCAGTTAATAACGAGTTCTGGAACTTTTGACTCCATGAAGTACCCTATTCTCATTATCAAAGCAGTTCTTTCTTTTCATTCTAATTTATTGGCATAGCGTCGAAAGTGAAAGAATGACGAATTCGATGGAAAATGAAAGTCACAAACACCAAATATAAAAATGGTGTGTGCATCATTTGCTCTTTAGAGAAAAGAAACAGAATGTAGTTTAAAACATTAACAATTTAAAATCACTTGGTAATCTCAAACCTACCACCTCAATTTTCCAAATATTCATTAATTATTAAAATTAAAAATACACTTTAATGAAAAATGTACACCTGATAATGTATAATGCTCCAGCAAAGCGTGGTGAAAGCTTTACTCCTACTGATGTGTAAACTTACACAAAAATACTGTGTAAGATTACTGACAAAATGTGGTAAAAATTTACAATTAATAATGAGTAATCTTACGGGAAAATATAGTAAAAACTTATTCCAACTGATGTGTAATCTTACACACAATTACTGTAAAAACAATATTAATATGTAATCTGACACAAGAGTTAATGTTAAAGTAATGGGTAATGTTACACCAGATATATAAGTGAAATACGAATGTAAGAATTCTGTCTCGATGTTTATGTAATAAAGTTAAAATTTTACAGTGTTTGATTTCTAAATATTTCTAAATATTTGTGCAAAATGTTTAAAAATTAGTGAAACTGGTAATAAAATAAGTCAAATAGAAATTAATAAAAATATTTTAAATTAAACTCTTAAAATTCTTTTTTAAAAACTATATCCTTGATCAAGAACAGCAGTGGCAAAAAAGTGTACAAAATGAAACTAATCTAAACAAATATTTAAATACATCTGTGTAAATTAGTTTTAGATTAAAATTCTTAAAATGATATAAATTGTTATTTCAAGGAAACCTTTCATACTTGTCTTAATAAATTCAGTTTAGTGAATAATATAAAATACTTGAACTACAACAGCTAAAAAAAAAGCAATGCCGTTTAAAAAAATTGACTGCAATAGAATATAAAAAAGCATTACCAAACTTATTTGAAAATTATAAGGAATGATTATAAACCGAGAATATAATGCCGTCTTCAGCTGAGATATTGATTCCTACCGGAAGACGAAGAGGATTACAGGTAAAGTGGTAAATTGAAATTGGCATTTCGTATCCAGAATTTGCATCATAGAGTATAGTTATACCATTCAAAGTGTGTGGTAACACAGAATTCTTCAGCAAGTGTAAAGATAATAAATTCCGAGGGTGTGATAAAACTTATTTCAAAGTTTAAAAAAGGCAAAAGCGTATATTTAAACTTAATTTGATATTTCATAATCCCAAATGAGGTTTAATATTTCTGCCAATTTTTTACAGGGTACAAAGTTATTAAACATATATTACTGTTATTGTTTTTTTAATTTTCAATGGCAACTGCCAGGACCACTCTGGAATTAAAAAATAAATAAATGAATAAACAAAATATACGTTTTTTCAGTACATTTACACTAATAGTGTGCCTGCATTTCATTAAAAAAATGAATATTTTCAAAACACTGAATTCTTTGAAGTGCGATTTCATATTTTTGATTTCTTCATCAGTTTTAAATTGTCATTACAGTGCAATGGCTGAAAATATGGCTGAAAATAAAAATACTCACGTTAACAAATTACATTTTGCTGTCAACGGTATCTTTAATTTAAAATATATGAGTATTTTAAATAAAAAATTTAATAATAATTACAGTGGTCCGTTTTTTTCAGGTTGCATTTTCTATCGGATGAAAAAAAAATGAATATCAGAACTTTGTTTTCTACTTTAAATGGTACTTTTCATTAAAAAATTCTATAATATTACTTTATAATTAAAAACATGATATTGTTGCAGCGTATATGGGGTTCTTTTGATCTTATGGTTAGACAACTTCAAACTCTTGTCAGAAAAGCAGAAAATAATTTATTTACAGAACTTCAGATCAACAGTCTTCGAAACTCACAAATATTACTAGATATTCAAAAATAATTGTTCAAATCTATCGTATAAGTGCAGATATAGGTTCCAGAGACTCTTTATACAACGTCTCAATACTAAATCACATTCAAAACAGAGTAAATAAAACTCAGGCAAACTTGCTAAACAATACCCTAGAAGTTCACTCAATGACTGACTGGTAAATAATAACCACACAGCTCGCATCCGGCTCTCCTGTATATAATCTCGCCGGATGCGGTGGAAATTTCTACAACCTTCTAGAAAAATCCGGAAAACCACGGAACAACATTCAATGTATCAGAATATCTATATGGGGTTACCATAGAGAGGGAAGGGTTACCATAGAGAGGGAAGGGTTACCATCGCCAACATTCGCCAAGTTTGTCGCCAACTTGGCGATATATCGCCAAATTTGGCGACCAAAATTAGTCGCCAAAAGTGAAGCCAACTTGGCGATATCTCTAATATTTCGCAAAGCTGCCGTAGACATTCACTGAAAATAATAGACAAGTTTGCTTGATAACAGAGACAATGTAACAAAAACTAATATTAGTAAAGAAATGGAGCTTAATAAGATTATTTACATTATTTTACAGTACAAACATTAACTATTTACAAAATTCGTAACAATATTTATTCGTTCAAATTATTTGTTGAATTAATGAATTTCACGAGTATCATTTTATATTATTTCATGCATTATCTACCTTTTCATTTATTTATTAAAACAATGTTCATCAAATATTTCTTTAGTAGTTTTCATAAAATAATAATATCAAACAGAATTTTATTGATAAAAAAATTAGGATATTTGTTTACAATTAAATCATTTCTCGTCATTTAAAGTTAATTGAACTGATTTAATTGTTCATAGAATCATTCTGAAGTATGCAAAAAAATATTTTTTTTTCAGACCTGAATCGTCCGTCAATCAACCTGGATTTCAAATGAACAATAATAATAAAACAACTCAACCTCATATAACGAAACAATACATTATAATAGCTCAATTATACCTGATTTATTATATGAAACATGTATATTCAATGAAATAGTTATGTCAAATCAATGTTATGTTAAATCAATCCTGAATCAGCCGTCGCGGTGAGCGACCAATTTTCGTCGACGTCCCCTACCTACGACCCAAACAGACCCAGTCTCTTGCGCGACAGCACTGTCGACGGCAGGCGACAACGGATAGCGCCAAGATACTTTACTTACGACCCGAATATTAAAAATAACACAACTGTACCTCATAATAACACAACTCTGCATAATAATAATTCAACTATATACGACTTATTATATAAAATATCTGTATTCAATGAAATCAATTTGTAACATTTTATCATGAAACGATGTTAAATCCAACAACGGCACTTTAATGCAGCACAGATTTCAAGAAAATGGAATTTCAAATGAACAATAATAATAAAACAACTCAACCTCATATAACGAAACAATACATTATAATAGCTCAATTATACCTGATTTATTATATGAAACATGTATATTCAATGAAATAGTTATGTCAAATCAATGTTATGTTAAATCAATCCTGAATCAGCCGTCGCGGTGAGCGACCAATTTTCGTCGACGACCCCTACCTACGACCCAAACAGACCCAGTCTCTTGCGCGACAGCACTGTCGACGGCAGGCGACAACGGATAGCGCCAAGATACTTTACTTACGACCCGAATATTAAAAATAACACAACTCTACCTCATAATAACACAACTCTGCATAATAATAATTCAACTATATACGACTTATTATATAAAATATCTGTATTCAATGAAATCAATTTGTAACATTTTATCATGAAACGATGTTAAATCCAACAACGGCACTTTAATGCAGCACAGATTTCAAGAAAATGGAATTTCAAATGAACAATAATAATAAAACAACTCAACCTCATATAACGAAACAATACATTATAATAGCTCAATTATACCTGATTTATTATATGAAACATGTATATTCAATGAAATAGTTATGTAATATTTTATCCTGAAACGATTGACAAATCCAAAAAAGGTATTTTAATGCGGGACTGATTTTTAAGAAAATGAGATTCCCGACAACTAATCTTAAATTTAGCATAAGAAACACATTTGTGGTTATCTAACAAAATGGAATCTATTAAGCGAAGTATGGAAGAAATACGGGTTTACACATTTTGCTTTTTTTTTTTTTTTTTTTTTTTTTTTTTTTTTTTTTTTTACTGAAAACGATTGCAGCCTTTTCCACTTTAATAAGTTTTATTTTTAATAATTTTTTTCAGCGTCTTTTGGAAATAGATTTTTTTCTTGGATTTATCCGTTAGGTTAATAATGAAAATATCCAGCTGTAAAATAAATTGATTTGCATTTTTAGTTAGATTTCGAACAAAAGCGAATATCTGCTAAGTGCATTTCTATATTTCTGCAATGCTTTGAAAACAAAAGTATGCAGAAATTTATTTAAAAGAAAAAATATGCACCATTTTCTTTAATACATGACCGGTATTTTTATCCTAATATATACACTATAAGACCATTAATGACCAGACGTACTCAGCTTTAGACATTTTGTTGAATATTTAAAAATAGGCTTGTCGGATTCAGAATCGAATTTCAGAATTATAAAGATCTTATGTTTTGTCTTTTAATTCAATCAAATTATGTTTGATCTTATATCTATCAACGTTCTTTTAAATAAGGGGGGAAATTAGTGCATCGACGAAGAAAATCTAAGAAAAATAAACATATGTAGGATCATCCTGCACTCTAAAAAATAAATGTGTAAATTAGCTAATTTTACCCGAATATATGTGTAAATTTCTAAAATTACACACCTGTCGTAAAATTTACACATTTTTTTCTGAAATTTACCTGTTTATATGTGTATTTAGGATGTGAAAGTAAGTGTGTAATTTTTTATCAGTTGAAAAACTCAAACAAGTGTGTAAATGTCTAGAAATGCTTGGATTTACACTTATTTATGTGTTAGTCTAATTTAAACTTAATTATAAGTACACACATAAGTGAGTAATTTTTTACAAATGCATACTTGTCATAAAATTTACACATTTTGAACAAAAAATTACCTTTTTTAATGTGTACCTAGCATGTGAAATCAAATGTGCAATTTGTTATCGCTTGATTAACTCATACAGATGTGTAAATGTAGAAAAGTACTTGCATTTACACGAATGAAAGTGTTAATCATAATTAAGGATCAACTGAATCAACGATTTTTAAGATCAAAACAGAAACTGAAACCGAATTTTGGTACTCATCCTATTTTCGGCCGAAAACGAAAACGATAAAATTTTTTTAAGTGATTAATACATACAAAATGATACAAAATTAGGTCCGTTCGTAATTATGTATGTATGTAAGACCGATTGTCGCTGTTCAGTCCATTCATTCGTCTGTCTGTCCGTCTGTCCGCATATAATAGAGCAAAAACTATCCAACCGAATCGTTTGAAATTTAAAATATAAAATTGTTCCATAATTTTGTCGAGTTTTTCAAATTTTATGAAAATCGGATGTATAGTTTGATTACAGGGATAATCAAAAGTATTACGTTACAGTACCGTCAATGAGAAAAAAATGTTTCAAGTTCATTTTAATGGTGTTACAGCATTCCAAACAGGAAAAGAATTATATACATTTACCGAAGCGTATTAAAATATACATTCGGTGCAATATATGGTGAAAAAACGTTTATTATTCATTTACAGAGCTACACAAAAGAATTCCGTCACATAATGATATATGGGAAAACATTGTTTTCTGCGTATTTCAATCATGTTAAATTATTTCGTATATAATTAAGTTGATATACGTTGCTCAGTTTTATTGCAAGTTACTTCTTTAATAATAGAAGGCGCTAACAGTATTTACAGGCACTCACAAAAGATTTCGGATACTATACTGCACCAGAACTACTCTACGTTACAGATTTTTGCTAGAAGTGCACTTTTAGTTGTGATATGAGTTTTTAAGTGTAACCATATTTTTGCATATTACTTTGTGTATATAAATGTTGTAAATCATATACAGGGTAACACAAAAGAATCTGTAAGAGTTACAGAGTAAAAATGAAAATAGCAGTGGTTTTCGAATCAGTTACGCATTTTCACGGTACCCCATGATAAGTAATGATTCTAGGTTTGCGATCTTGATTGCGTCCTATTTAAAAAGATGTCCGATTATTTTCGTGTTACTGAATTGGAGATATATAATCGTATCAAATTTTATATTCATGCATTTTAGCATAAGAATTTAACAGCTAATGTATTAAGCTCAGAATATTTATAAAATTAATTGTAGTACGAACGCAGCTCATTTGCCACGTTTGACGCGCAATTTCCAATTTGTTAATGATGCTACACGCTTTCGAATATAATACAATCTATATGTATCTAAGAAGTGTATGATAAAATACGTTCTGCACAATCGGTGGTGCAAAGAATATTCATTATTAATTTCCAGGGCCACACACAAGTATTCCATTACATAATATTATAGGGGAGATACCGTTCGAGGCGCGTTATAATACGATTAAACTATTTCACATTTTATGTACGTTGTTGAGGTTTATTATAAGTTACTTCCTGTATAATACAAAGCAGGGATGTAGTGGAGGGTATACGCGGGTACACGCCGTATTTTTTTAAGGAACTCGGTATACCCTCTGTTTCTCAAAAGAGCTACAGTGTATACACTCTAGGGTATACCCTCTGTTTTATGCATATAACCTTTCTTTTTTTTACGACTACACCGCTGACAGAAAGCAGATAGTATTTACAGGGACACACCGAAGATTTCGGCCACTATACTGTATCCGAAATACTGTATCCATTACACCAAAAACTGAATATTTTTAGAACTTTGTCATAGCACGAACGCATCTCATTTGCTACGTTTAAAATGCAATTTCCAGCTTGTTATAAATTAATTATTGACATATAGAATCACATTTCTAACACACAAATATATATATATGCATGTGTATGTATAAGGTTCAAATAAAATGAAAACGTATTCCATGTATTAGTTCTTGAGATAGAGTGCCAACAAAATTTATATCACATAGAGACAGACAGAGTCACAGACATACAAACAAACATTTTATAAAAACATTTTTAACCTTATAAAATGTGTAAAATCCATTAAAAACAAGAATTCGAAAATTTTCACGAATCTAGTATTTTTTTCTTGCAAAAATAGAAGAGTGTAAAAATGTTTCAGGTTCAGGTATATATGTCAGTTAATCTTTTACGGTGATTTTTTGTCAATGATCAGCTGTCGTTAACAAAACACACTTCTGCGACACTTATACTTCTGTGGTTTCAAAAAGGAAAAAAAAAATATTAAGCCTGCTGTTTTGAACGAACAGGTGATAAACTTCAAAGTTTAGTAATGTAAGCATTTTTTGCTTTATAATTTTTGCATGCGCATATGCCATGTGCAATAGGGAAAACTCGCAGACGATTTTTTAATTAAAAACAGTATAGTTTATTTGTTGATCTTTGGAATACACGGAGAACGAAAACATTTTGTTTGTAAAAATAGCCGTTTATGTACGTATAGTCCGTCTAAGTTTAAAAATTTAAGCAAAAAATATTACAAGAGTATCGCAAAATTCTGTGTTTCATACAAAATACGTCCAAGAAAGTTTACAAATGCTGTTGGTATGTGTAAAATAGATTCATGCCACTGCTTTTGTAATTAATATTGGACTATTTGTTTTCTACAAATGATTCTATGGATTACCATCAAAAAATGAAGAAATATGTCGATGGAAAATAGGTATGAAAAATATTTTTTCTGTTTGCTTTTCTTTAAATTACAATGATTTTGTTGAAATAAATAAAAATCTATGAATAATCCATATGTTTGAAGGAATGAGGCTGAAATGTCATAATTATATTGTCTATTTATTTTTTTTTAAATTCTAGAAGCTTTTATTATTTTATTTTGTGAATGATTTTAATGAAAGGAATTTCAAAATATCTATACGATACACACTATCAGAAAATATATGATTAACCCACGAAAAAAGAAATAAAAGATAAACAGTGCACAAAAATTACAATAATGCATACAACCACAGTTAAAATTCATTAGCTTTTATTCGATATATTTTTTTAATGTTTCGAGATTTTTATGAATTTAGATCTAATAAAACAAGTTTACAAACCAATTTTTAAATTTTACCGCATTCATTTGGATTTTACTTAGGGTGTTAACTATTTTAAAAAGTGGATTTAAGCTAGCGATTAAATCATTATTTTAATCAACAATTTGAAATAAAAATCAATTATTTAAATCAAAATTGATTTAAATCTAATTTTTCTAAATGACACAAACGTATTAAAATCTAAGATTAATGTAATTTGGAAAGTGTATTAAAATTAATGTAATTTTGAATACTGTATACAGTACACCAAAATCTGATAAAAAAGCTTTAAATAATTGTTTCTAATCTTAATTTCTGAGTCCTGTGAAACATTAAATACAATAACTTTGTTAAGGCATAAAAGATAATTCATTTAAATATTATATTTAAATCCAAATCTAATATAATTTGTGATGTCATAATTTCCTTTAAGTAATTAAATTGTTTATTCTTTTATATGAAATAAGCATTTAAAGTATGCTAAATTTCGGCTATATATATATATATATATATATATATTAGTATGCACATACATTGTGTAAGGTATGATTTATGCTATTAACAGTAATTTTTGTTACTACAAATGCAAAACGAGCTACCAATAATATTTGTTAGTTATGTTGGTTATGCCATATTGAAATTATTTATTTGCTGTTTTTATTAATTCTGTTGATTACTGTTTCATTTTGGCTATTTGTTAAGGCTGCAACACTTTGCCCCTTTTGAAATTAACAAAATGCACCCTACTTTTTAAAAAATAGTGAAATGTAGCCAGATCTTTTTTGAAATAAATCCCTCCATACCGCAGTACTTCTAAATATGTGCACTCAAGACTTAACAAAAATGATAGAACTTTATTTCTTGGAAAAAAGCAGGATTTTATTAAAACATGTTATTTAATTTTATTTTTCAATTCGTGATTTATAGAAATATTGAAAATTAATGATTTTTATATTTATCATACTAAAAAATTATGTACTTATTTTTATTGCTACTAAGCACATTAGTAATATATTTTCTTATGTAATAGTGCCTTTTTTTTTAGAACAAGCATTCTGCCCTTTTTCTTTTTAGAATAAATATTAAATACTGAATTATCGTTTACTAATTTAAGCATTACAATATGCATTATATACCTAATTAAAGATTGTAATCAATTTAAAATTAAATGCAGCAACTGATAATTTTAATAAATGTAAAATCATTATTTTTAAATATAGTTTTACATAATTATTGCAAAATATTAATGTATATAACTTTATAGTATTATATTAATTAATGAAATTACTAATTTACAATTTTTATAATTTTTGTAGTTACTAAATAATAATTAAATTTTATTGATTAAAGTGCAAAAACATAGATTATGTTAGTAAATAAAGGTCTAATTTTTTAGAAACCTAGAATCTATTAATCTTAGAAACCTAGGCTAAACCTACATCTATTCAAGATTTCAATGCTAGAGAAAAAAAAAATCCGATTCAAATAAAAAGAAATATGATTTAAATACAAAAATTCGATCTTTATTATTATTGCTTTTTAAATCATGATTTTTTTACACCCTATTTTTACGGAATTTTAAACTAATTTTTGTTGGCCGATCCGACGGGGGAACTGTCTGGTAGGCGGAGTGTTAAAATAAGTTTTGTTATTTATAACTATCCTCCATTCTTGTAAATAAAATATTAATGATAATATACCAAAGTATGATTTTATTTTATGTATGGTCTGAAATTTTATACTTCATTCACATAAAAAAAAGTTATTAACTGTGTATTCCTACTTTGTTTTTAGCTGTGTCTGGTAAAAATAAGTACGGTTATATGGATTTCTAACGGACAATTGTATAGAAAAAAATTTATCACATTTCATTTAAAGCCACTATAGTAAATTTTTATAAATCCGCTTGTATTATTTTATGACGATATCAGAGTGATATTGGCCCTGGCAACATAGATTCTTGGAAAATTGTGCAAAAACTTTCATATAAGACCTGAAAAATGAGCTTTGTTTTCAAAAATGATAATCATAGATAGCAAGAGTTATTATTTTTAAATGTACAATTTTATAAATAAAAATGTAATTTTCGCAATGAATGATTAAAATTATTTTTTAATAACTAAATTTTTTAAAGTTTGAATTTTGCTTCAGTCAGATCATAATGTAAAGTGAATTACACCTTTGTATCTCCGTGTTACATAACTGCGATGTACACTAAAGTCAAAATGACCAGCGAGCATTAAGGGTGCATTCGAAAACATTTTTTTCACCTTCAACAGTTCGAAATTTTCTGATACAATTTCAGACTCACTTTTAGAAGTAAAAACACGAAACTTGCTGATGTGACTTTTAAAGAGATCTATAAGATGTCGTGTGATTTTATTTTTTGTTAAATTCATTAGAATTAGATTTATAAATTATTATTTCCCCAGTATGACACTTTTTTTCGTTCCCAGATCTCCCGCTTCGGAAAATTCGGTTTAAAACGTTGACTTTAACATCATTTTTTTTGCAATATTTTCTGCATTTATCAAAAAATTGAAAAGCACGGGACCTAATATACTTTCTAAATAAGAGAATTTGCCAGTTTGATGCGCTTGAGAGAAAAAACGAATTTAAAAATAAATCAGAAAAAAGGCAATTTGTATTAAAATACACCCTTAATCGGAGGTCTTATTTATTACTGCTATCATCCATCATAGCATTTTTGCCACATATGTTCTTAGAATTCTCAACATACGACGATACTGAGTTTGATCACTTGAGCAGTTTTAGATCATTATTGCTAAAATGAATTTTGAATTTTGATAGCCCAGAACAGATTTTTTTTCAAAGGTAAGTTCATTTATGTTACAATTTAACACTTGAAAATTATAATATGGATGAGAAGTGTGTTATTTTCTGCTTATTACAAATTTGGAAAAAATAATTTATTATTTTTGTGTTTTAAATCATTTCTTCATGTTTAAAATCACATATTGTAACATAAGAGTAAATATTTGCAGTTTTAACATTATATAGCATTTAAAATAATTATTCGGTTTAAATACTATCTATTTCAGCGTGTTTATAATATATTTTGCTATAAAACTTCGAGTTTTCATTATTTTACATGCTATACATTTCTTATTTCATTTTCTACCGATGACAAAAGACAGCTTTTCATAGATTTCAATTCATGGTTTTTTGTTTGTGAATTTTAAATTGAAGACTTTTTATAAGCGTATTGCATTCAAAAACTACAAGAAAAATAAATAAAAACTCTAAAAAAAATGTCATTTGATATCAGAAGAAATAGTTTTTTTAACCTAGTCCGAAAAATTCAAATGTTTACACCAAATCTAATTACAAACACAGAAGCAATTATAACTTTTTTTCAGATTGATTTTTATAAAATTAAAACGCGTCCCAAACAATGTTTCCTTCTTTACCATAATGTAATGTAATATTTTAGTATGGCCCTGTAAATTAATAAAAACTATTCTCTGTACTACAGATTATACAGAATTTATATTGTAGTATATACTTCATAGATGCAAGTCAATTTTATTATGTTCGAAAACGTGTAACATTATTAAAAGGCACTTGAAACTATTTTTATACATGGGTCGTTATGCAAGGGAACGCTTTTGACTGTCTCTATAATTGAATTATGCATCTCATTTTCATAAAAATTGAAATGACTTGGTAAAATTATGCAAGAGTTATGTATTTTAAATTTCAAACAATTCGGATAAGTAGTTTTTGTGTTGTTATATGCGAACGGACAGATAGACAGACGGACGGATTGAATGACAACTATACTTATTACGTATTTACATAATTACGATCGCGTACTTAGAAACAAGTCAAGCATACGAATTTGTTCTTCATGTAATTTTGTTTTGCTATTTTAAAAACTTTTTCGCAGTTTACACATCAAAGAATAAGGTAGATCTTTGTACACAAAAACCTATGTATTTTAAATATTACACAAAAATGTGTTTTTCATGTTACATAGACATATGTGTAAAAACAGAATATTACACAAAAATCTGTGCATTCTGTACATAACACAAAAACATGTGTATTTTGCATATTACACAACATTGTAGGTATTTTCCTATTGCACAAAAATATATGTAAAAAAAGAGTATTACACATACTTATGTGTAAAAATAGTGCTCAGAAATATGTGTATTTCAGTGCAGTTCACACATTAAAGTGTGTATTTCAAGAGTTATCAGATAACTTTTACACATTTGGACTTATCATCAAATTACACATTAAAATGCGTATTCTGAAATTTACACATTTGGCGCAATTTACACACAAATTTACACACATAGACATGTCGTTTTTGTATCATCGATTTACACATTTTTGTGTATAAATTTACACATTTATTTTTTAGAGTGTGTACATTAACATACACGAAATTATCTAGGTGTTGCAGAATACAAATATGGGTAAGCAATACAACATGTCCATTGTTTTTCGTAAGAGTAGCACGTATATTCCTGGAGATACAATGATTTTTTTCTTAATTAAAAAGAATTCCGGCATATTTTGTTAAACGAGTCTATTGAACTCATTTAATTGTTCATAGAATCATTCCGAAATGTGCTTTAAAAAATAACTTTTTATCCATCCCGAATGAATAATAATAATGCTAACACAGCTCTATCTCACAATAACACAAATTCTACATCATAATAACTCTACTATACCTAACTTATTATATAAAACAGGTATATTCAATGAAAACAATATGCAGCATTTTGCCCTAAAACGATTGGTTAATCCAACAACAGTATTTTAATGCATCATTGATTTCTAGAAAATGGGATTCCTGCCAACCAATCTTAAATTTAACATAAGAAACACATTTGTGGTGATCTAGCAAAATGGAAGCTATTAAGCGAAGAATGCAATGAATACGTATTTACACATTTTTTTTTCAACTGAAAAAGATTGCATCCTTTTTCACTGCATTAGATTTTTTTTAATAAATTTTTTTTTGAAAATTCTTCAGCGTCTTTTAGAAATAGAATTTTTCTTGGATTCGGGGTTCTTCTCTTAGGTTAATGATGAAAATATCAAGCAGTGAAAGAAAGTGATTTGAATTATTTGTTGGACTTCAAGCAAAAGAGAAAATCTGATAAGTGAATTTCTTTATTGCTGTAATGTTTTAATAAAAGAATAATACGCTGAAATTTATTTAAATGAAAAATTTTGTTTTCTACTTTGAACGGCAGTTTTTATTAAAAAGTCTATAGTATGACTTTAAATTATATAATATAGGATATAACATGAATAAATAGCTATAAATTAAAACGTGACAGTTTTTCGTTAAAATTATTTGCTGAAGATAAAGTTTAGGTGCATTATTTTGTATTCTTTCATAAATTATCTTTCCTCTCATTCAATTCTTAAAACAAAGGTTCATGTAACATTGGTCATAGAATCATTTCAAAGTATGCAATAAAAAGCAACTTTTTTCTTCCGATCTAAATGAATAACAATAATTCTAACAGTAACACAACTCTGCTTCATAATAACACAAATTTACACTATAATAAGTCAACTATACCAGATTTATTATATAAAAAAGGTATAGTCAATGAAAACAATATGTTATATTTTGTCATGAAACCATTGGTAACTCGAACAACGGTATTTTAATGCATCACTGATTTTGATCTTAAATTTAGCATAATAGGCACATTTGTGGCAATCTAATAAAATGGAAGCTATTAAACGAAGAATGCAATGATTTCTCTTTTTTTAACAGAAAAAGATTCACCACGTTAATATATTTTACTTTTACTGAGATTTTTCTGAAAAATCTTCGGCGTCTTTTGGAAATAGAATTTTTTTTTGGATTTTTCTCTTAGGTCAATGATGAAAATATCAAGCAGTGAAAGAGATTGGTTTCCATTTTACTTAGATTTCAAGCAAAATCGAAGATCTGATAAGCAAATATTAGCAATTTTATAATGCTTTAGAAATAAAAGTATTCTAAAATTATTTAAATGAAGGAAAAATATACCGTTTTCTTTAATACATGATGTTATTATTAGCTTGAAATGTATTTTTACAGACATGAAGTTCTAATACGTAACGTTATTATTATCTTGAAATTTATTTTTTATATTAAACTAGTATATAACCACCCTCAAAAATGACGAAATTTTCATTTTCATAAGTCTTCATACAAACATACAGAATGAAGATGTTATTATTGAAGAGTTTGTATTATGGTAAAGAATGTTTTAAAAATAGCAATAGAAGATTTTTTTTTACTTGATATTCCATTTTTAATATAGTTCAACATTTGGGAAAAGCAAATATCTGAATTTATCACAGCAATAATAATAATAATTATCAAAGTAAAACAGGATTTCTGAAGATTTCACAAAACATTAAAATTAAGTATTGATTTTTTTAAATTTTAAAATGCAGTATTTTTATAAAAAGCAATGACTCACAATCATTCCAAAGTGTGCAATAAAAAATACCTTTTATTCCGACCTAAATGAATAATAATAATAATAATAATAATAATAATAATAATAATAATAATAATAACGCAACTCTACCTCATAATATTTTCTACCTCAGCGTCTTTTGGAAACTGACTTTTTCGTGGATTTATCTGTTAGGTTAATGATGAAAATATAAAGAGCAAAAGAAATTGTTTTGAATTTTTGTTTAGATTTAAAGCAAAACCAAAGATCTGATAGGTAAATTTTCACCATTCTACAATGTTTTATAAAGAAAAGTATTCTGAAATGTATTTAAACGAAATAAAATGTGCCGTTTTTTAAAAGATGTTATTATTATTAGCTTGAAATTTTATCATACGTAACGTTCTAATACGTGACGTCATTATTATCTTGGAATGTATTTTTATATTAAAGTAATATATAACCGCCGTCAAAAATAACGGAATTTTGACCTGCGTTTAATTTTTAAAAGACTTCATATATACAAACAGAATAAAGATATTATTATTGAAGAAATTGTTTTGTAGAAAAGTATATTTTAAAAATAGCAATACAAGATTTTTTTTTTACTTGATATTCAATTATTTTTTAAATAGTTCAACAATTGGGTAAAACAAAAAGCAGTATTTTTACAACAATAATAATAATTAGTAAAGTAAAGCAGAATTTCTGAAGATTTCGCACAATATTAAAATTAAATATTGATTTTTTTCATTTTAAAATGCATTATTTTTTCAAAAAATAATGACTCACAATCATTCCGAACTGTGCAATAAAAAATAGTTTTTTTCCGACCTAGATAAATAATTATAATAGTAACGCAACTCTACCTCCTAGTAACACAACTCTACATCGTAATAACTCAAATATACCTGAATTATTATATAAACTAGTATATGCTGTGAAAACAATATTTAGCATTTTACCATGAAAAGATTGGTAAATCTAACAATGGCATTTTAATGCATCATTGATTTTAAGAAAATGGGATTTCCGAGAACTAATCTTAAATTTAGCATAAGAAACACATTTGTAGTGATCTAACATAATAGAAGCTATTAAGCGAAGAATGCAATGAATGCGTATTTACACATTTTATTATTTTTATTATTTTTTTAACTGAAAAGATTGCTCTTTTTTCACGTTAGTATATCTTATTTTTAATGAAATTTTTCTGAAAAATCTTGAGAATCGTTTGGAAAAAGAATTTTTTCTTAGGTTAATAATGGAATATCAAGAAGTGAAAGAGATTTATTTGCATTTTTAGTTAAATTTCAAGCAAAAGCGAATATCTGCTGAGTGAATTTCCACATTTTTTTAAAGCTTTATAAATAAAAGTATGCTGAAATTAATTTAAACGAAGAAAAAAAATATCATTTTTTTAAATACATGACGTTATTATTATCCTGCAATGTATTGTTATGTTGAATATTTAATAAGTGAATCGAAATTAAATGAAAAATAAATTAAATTAATTAAATAAATATGAATTTTAAACATTTGAGCTTTATCGTTCTATTTCAAACTGCATGAAATAGGTATACATTACTTAGATTTACTACAAGATGCCTGCATTATATGATTCGCATTGCATTTATCATTCATTCCCAGAGATACACAAGAACCATTTGAATACAATATTGCATCTGACGTGTTGTCTATTAAAAATTAACCGTTGAAAATGCGTTGTTAGTTACAGAATGCATTTTTCAGTTTAACTAAATTGTTGGAACGTGGTGTACAGAAATTTATGTATACAATACTACATTAAATAATCCGTATGTATTAATGAGAATTTTCTCGAATTGCTTCAGAGATATATTTTTTAATTTGTGTTATCCATTTTCAAGCTCAACTACATTTAGTATAAAAAGATAAATATTTATTATATATATATATATATATTTTGAAGAGGTGTGATTGGAGGTCAATTTTATCCCAGCGCATGTGCTGATGGAATACGTAACGTAACGTACTCTGTTGTGATAATATTCTAGTGTGCAATAATAATTTACATAAATTTTACTCTGTTTAAGATTGTGCAACAGTTTTAAAATGCAAACGAAATATTTTCCCCATACATTATAACACTTTTGAGTGTCTCTGTCTATGTCAATAAACTATGAATGGTATACATTGCATCTTGAATACTCAACATGCCGTGATGATTCTCAATATCGCATATCAACTATATGACAATTCGAGTATATTTACATGAATTTGAGTACGGAAAGTAAAAGACGTACAGACAGTCAGGAAGACGGACGGACGGGAAGACAAACTCATTCATGAGCAATTTTCAGTTTTATTGACAAGTCTTAATAAGGATAATAAATACAATACTGGTGTTTTTTTTTTTTTTTTTTCATTTTGAAAGTAAAGACAGTAATTTTTGATCAAACTTAATAAATCTTCCGAAGAAATAGGAATAGACCAAGTAAAAAAATACATCTGTCGAGTAATTAGACTAAACAGAGTTATCTAGATTATCAGATAAAAAAATCCGAAAAAGGGGGGATTTCTATTGTTTATGATCATGAGCTGCAAAACAAAATATTTTTCTTTTGAAATATATTTGGGCCTCGTATATGTTTTTTTCACATTGGCAATATTTAACTTTTTTTCTATCTTGTGTCTTTATTTCATTAAATGGTAGCCGGAAACATCATTTAAGGAAATGTTTAACACTTAAAATTTACGTTTTTGCTGAATTTTTCTTTGGATTTTTAATGAGTACTTTTCAACATAAATGAAAAAATGTTTATGAAATCGTTTTGTCAGTCGCTTGTCTGTGCTTCTGTCTGTCCGTGCTCTAAAATATATTCTCACTGCCATGAAATGAATACATGTTATTGGGTATAACTGTGGCATGTTTGGTACTGAATATGAAGTATGAACATTTATAGTTCATTTACAAGGACATTCAAAAGAATTCAGTTACACAACGTTCTATGAGGAAATTTTACAGTGTATTATAACAATATTACACTATTTTAAACACAATGAAATTTCTAATTATCACAAAAATGTACCATACAAGGTTCTTACTATAGCATTAAATATACGTTAAATATACGTTACATACGTTGCATGCATTACTATACTTACTATAGCATTGTGCATAAAATTTATCGCCCATTTACAGGGATATCCAAAAAAATTTGGCAACAGAGAAAGATAAGCAATAAATGAACTATTGAAGACTACAAACAACGTGTATGGTTTCAGTTGTAGTATGCATTTTTAAATTTAATTATTTTGTAAAAGTTACTTGATTTGCATAAATTCTGTACATCATAAATTGAGTTGCAGAAAAAATTTCAACAACATCTTTTTACTGCGGGAATTGCTGAACGGAAATTTTCAATTGTGCGATGTGGTTAAATGAAGTAATTCTTAGCACAATACACAAATACTGCACCAAAACACTCTATGTTTTCTCATTGTTCATAATAATAGCGAAATTTGTGTACTTAAATGCATTACGCGTGTTCCAAATTGTTCATCTGGACATCATTTTTTCACCTATAAACACTGTGATGTTTTATTATAGTATTCTCAATGCGTTGAAAATTGTTTCATATTGTATGCCGTGCGCATGTTTTTCCAGTCTTGTTTGTTTATATAAAATATTTCTTCTGACAAAATAATCTTTTCTATTAACCTACAAACCTCACAAAATCATATATATATATATATATATATATATATATATATATATATATATATATATATATATATATATATATATATATATATATATATATATATATATATATATATATATATATATATATATATATATATATTGTAAACGACTTATGAGATAGGTGTATCCACATTTCGTCAAAATGAAACCGAACACCTTCCAAAAAAGTTGAAAAAGGTTTATACTTTCGATCCTGTCTGTATGTCCATATTTTAGTTCTTGTAAATATACTCTATTTTCCTGATAAACCATATTTAGGGTTACCCATACACGTTTGGTATTGTATATGAAGTATGTGGGATTAATAGTTCATTTACAGGGCACTCAAAATAATTCCTGGTATTTTTTGTTTAACTAGGCGTCAGTGTTACACCTACACACACACCTACACACACAAATATATATATATATATATATATATATATATATATACTTACTTTTTTGCATGTTATTCGTTGTATCTCATTCTATAAATCATATACAAAAGTACCTCCTATTGCCGTGCAATCTCGATTATTCGTGATAAATGGGACCGCTAGAAACTCGGATATCAGAAATCTCGATTAATAGAAATTGTGTATAAAAAGTTGCTGTGATCGCGAATTAAACATCTTTTATAATAAAAAACAATAGAACGTTTTTTTTAATGCTAAAAATAAACACATATAAAGTTGTGTGTCACAGCTCAACAAATAAAAAACATTTCTAATGATTCCATTAACATAAGTTCATTATGCTATTCATAATTTTACAAAACATATTGCCTGCACTACACCCTCTCACTGAACATATTACGTTGGACAAGCCTCCGCGCTGGACATGTTACATTTCTGTATTGTTGTTATCAAACTAGCATCGATTCGAGACGCACATATATACTTAATTGTGCGAATGTAACATTTATTGAAAATGGCAATATTTTATCGCTTTCGTTTATTTTTTTTAAAAATCACATGCATGTAATTTTTTACTGGCCTGACGAATCCCGTTGAAAATATTGTCTTAATTCTGCGATGCTAATTATGGACTTGCGGCAAGTCCGGGCTCGTGCAAACCTTTAAAGCCTATGAGGGATAGTAAACTAAAATGTGCGATCTTTTTCAAGTCTCAATCAAACACACATACAAACGAAAAAACTTTATTATTGGCTCGGATAAAAGGAACCTCGATTAATCGAAGCTCGGTTTAACCAGGTTCTAATGCATATCCCTCATAAACGGTGCTGCAAAAAGAATCCCGTACCACTCCTTATTAGAAGAAATTGCTGAAAGGAAATTTTCAACTGAGGTATATACGTTTCTTGTCCTGTTAAAAGATACTAAGCTTTACTTTTTTATACAGGTCTGCTCAAAAATATGGAATGCTTTTCGGATAGTAGTTGGTAACAGCGAAAATTAGAATTTTACAATGTTACCAAAAGTTTTTGCCGTAAAAATCGCAGTAAAATTAGATTTAATAAAAAAAATTACATATAATTTTGGAGAAATTTTTTTCGGTAAATTTAAAGGATTTTTTTACAGTGCATGTGTAGGAAAGTGTTTCATAATATGACCTTAACGTATGATTTTTTAAAATAAAAATTGCAGTTACTTAGAAATTAAATCGGCATTCTTTTCATAAACGAAATGCTAGTTTTCTAAAAACCTTCATTGCCAATAAAGAAATATAATATGTTATAGAATTCTTAACAATAAATATATAAATAAATAATACAAAAAAGTATGTGATGATTCTACACTGGTTTATTTAATATTTATGATTAAAAAGCAAAATTTAATTTGAAATGCTTGGAAGAATAGATAATCGGCCGATCAAAGCAGTGATATTTCACAAGTAGCCTAAAGGTTATAGTTGGATACATTGAATTAAATTGCATTTTTTATATTCATTCTCAAATCAAACGAATAGTGATTTAGTGCGGTTTTTTATGTTTATAAGTATTTCCAAACAAAACGAATTCATTTCACTGAAGTGGAGAAATCACTACAAAACACAAAATAATGCAAAAAGGTGCCCAAAGAAAAAAATTGCTATCACTTAGGGCGACAGTAGACTTTCAAAATCACGAAATTCGAGAAAAAAATTTTTCTTTTCAGAAAATATTAATCTAGATGCTCACATTTATCTGATACGAAATTTTTTTTTCAATTTTCATTCTCCTTCGTAGAGATAAAATCTTTTAAATTTGTAAAAACTGTTATATTTATGCAGTTTGTTTTACTTTAAAAAATATGCACATTTCTTACCTTTGAAACGTTTCAAGTGCATTCCAAATTATCATATTCTTTTAAAATTTATACTTTATATCCGCTGTACAATAATAAATAAATTTTAGCATAAGCAATTCAAGAATATTTTAATGTTGAAATTTACGTGAATATAAAAAATATAGCTACATTTTTGAAAAAAAAAAAGAAGCATAATTAACACAATATTTTTTTATACTTATCTATTTAGCGAACTTTTACAATTTATGCCAACTTCCATTGTAATATATGTAACTTATGAAAAAATATTGTCGTATTTTATGCAAAAGAAATAAGCATTACACATTTTAAAATATGACAATTATTCTTTATTTTAAAAATTTAAAAACTGAATAATTTAAAAACGTTTAATTTTTATTTTATCAGCATATTTTGAATATAACTATATTTGAGCTTTACATTAATACTTTTGCCAATATTCAAATGAATCTATTGAAAATAGAGCGATTTTGTTTTTAATGTCTATTATCCTCTTAATAAACTTAAAAAGAATCTTTAAAAATTCGGCGTGGAACAAAAAATAAATAAATAAATAAATAAATAAAAATAAAAAAATACTAACGAATTCGCAAAATTTTAACATTCACTGTATGAATTCTAACTAAATTTTTCGCAAGAAGTTAACACAAGTCCTTCCTGTAATATTTGGTACAATGTTCTCTGGTGAATTCTGTTTCTGCATGCGCTTTTAAATTTAACTGTTTTTTAAGTGCGTTATTATATCGATACATAGGTACGGATATATAGTTTCGATACAGAGGCAGTCGAAAATATTTCCTTACATTACGGCCGACGGGATAAAATAATTTCAAATGCTTTTTAATCGTATTACACCCGTCGAAACATAATTAGATCGACATGTATTTATGAAGATTACTAAAATATAAAATTTGTAATATGTGCCACACAGAGAATATTTGTTATTCATTTACAGGGCCACACAAAAGAATTCTGTTTTATAATGGCAAAAGGGCGGAACATTATTTGCAGTTCATTTGAGTATGTTAAACTATTTCACATATAATAAAGTTGATGAACGCTGCTTAGGTTTACGGATATATAGTTTCAATACAGAAGCAGACAAAATTATTTCGTTTATTACGGCCGACGAGATAAAATAGTTTCAAAGGCTTTTTAATGATATTACACCCGTCGAAACATAACTAAATGGATACATATTTATTAGGACTACTAAAGTATAAAATTTATAATTTGTGCCAGACAGAGAATATTTGTTACTCATTTACAGGGCCATACAAAAAACTATGTTACATAATGTTATAAGGGTGAAGTATTATTTGCAGCATATTTTAGTTATATTAAACTATTTCCCATATAATAAAGTTGATGAACGATGCTTAGGTTTACTACAAATTATTTTCTGTGTAATCGAAAATATATTTCCATATTGTTGAATTCTATATAATATTTCAACGTATGAAGGGTGTATTCGGAAAAATAATTTTTTACCTTCAACAGCTCAAAATTTTCCGATACATTTTCAGACCCATTTTTAAAGGTAAAGATATGAAACTTGCTAAGCTGATTTTTGAAGAGACGTATAAGATGCCGTGTAATTTCATTCTTCGCTCAGTCTATTAGAATTTGATTCATAAACAATTATTTTCTCAGCGTGACCCTTTTTTCTGTTCACAAATCACCCGCTTCGGAAAATTTGGCCCAAAACGCCGTTTTTGACAGCATTTATATGCAACATTTTCTACATTTATCAAAAAATTGACAATCACGGCATTTTGTGTAGTTTCTAAATAAGAGAATTTGAAAGTTTGGTGCATTTGAGAGCAAAAATGAATTTAAAAATAAATTAGAAAATAAGCAATTTGGATCGGAATACACCCTTAAAGTGTAATTTTGCAACATTATTCTGAATGTGTTGGAAAGCGTTTTATAATCTATTCTCGGCGCACGATTCCTTTTTTTTTTCCTTTAATACATCTGGACGTTTGTTTACACTTTAGCAGAAAATATTTTTCACAAAGAAATCTGCTGCATGTTTTCTCTTTTGTTTTTGGAGGGTAAAAATAAAAACGTACATCCTGTAAAATATTCAAATTACTTCTGTCAGCATCTTACAGTGATAAACCGCGAGAAACACTGTTGTAAAAAATGTGTTTCATTGTTTAGAAAAGGGCATATTTTTCGCTTTTTTAACAATCTACATGATATTCTCAGACTTTTCAAAATAGAAACATTGTTCAACTTGCTACAAACATCTTTTGTTTGAAACCGAGTTTATTTTGTTTTTGTTTTATTAAGTTACTGTATTATTATATGCAAAAGCCATTATTTTTTTAGAAAAAATACAAAAAAAATATATTATAAATAATATAAATTTATTATTTATTATTATAAAATTATTATTTATTGTTATTGTAATAAATTATTTATATTATAATATAAATATTAATATATAAAATTATTTATAGGAAATAACTTTTGAAATAATATTTTTTCTCGTCTATATAAACAATCTAAAATGTTTTTAGAAATATATTTTTACAATTATTTGGCATTTGGTTTTTTTATTTTAAATAACTTTGCTTGAAAAAAGTAAGAACATCATTTTGACTTACAGAAGCACTGAAATTTTCTTTCAGGGGAAGCAGAACTAACTTTCGTTTTTTTTTTTTTTTTTTTACTTGGTTATATTTACATCTCATAAACGGGTGAAACAAAAAAGATTATGTCATTTTCATGTCAACAATTGGAATTTATTTTATTTTATTTTATTTTATATACTATTTCATTAAAATAATCAATAAGGAAAAGAAATACTTAAAAGGTTATTTTTTAATTTAAATTATCCATTTTCAACCAAGTTGACTGACAAATCAGTCAGTCTAGATAACTGTAAGCATAGTTTTCAATTTAAAGTTTTAAATAATAATAGTTAAAATCGTATTTTTAGTTGGTTTTATGTAATTATGAAACTTGGTATTTTATTTAGTTTGGTCCAAAACACCAACATACTTATTTTTTATAATTATATTTTGAATTGAAATTTGTTCACTAAAATCGTAGCCATTTATTTTTTTAAATCAAAGAAATGACTTCTCTTGTCCCCAACAGATGATACAACTGCGTTAACTTATAGGAAAAAATGCTACAAAAAATATATTACACCTATTTTAAATTTGTTCTGTATACATTGGTCAGGGAGTTGAAACATCTGAATTCCCCGTTAGTATGTTTTCGGTTTGTAACTGTGATACATCAATTTTTAATTTAAATATTGTAAATTAAATTTAAGGTTTATTCTTATTATATGAAATTAAGTTAAATTAATTTAAATAATTGCAATATTTACATATTTTTATGAAATTATTGCAAATATAATTTTGTCTTTGTTAAATGTAACATCCTTCACTTGTAACTTCTGTTAATACATAGATGACACAGGCGCGGATATATTAACAAAAATCTAGTTTAAAATTCATATGAATAATACAAATCCACCAAAATGCTCCTGCGGTGTCATAACTTTAAGATAAATGAAAATATTCTTGTTTTTTTTCAAAGTTGCGTTGCTCAGAATAACATAACATCTGTTACAAAAACTTCTCTTATTATACATAATTTGTGCTACTCGCACTTTTACTCTATATTTTTCTTGTTGTATATTAGCAGCACTTACAACATGCACTGCAATTCCTCACACACACACACATAAAAAAACACATTCTTGAACACTTTTTATCACAGAATTAACAATACATTATTGTGTTGTAAATTAGATACAAAGCATTTTTGTGTCGTATTTGTATTCTTAATATATTGCAAAAATATTGCTTTAAAAATTTTTCTTCTGAAATGTTTGAAACGTGTTGGTATCTAGAAAGGTCTTCTAAAAATAGTGGCGTTAATTGCGTTGTAATAGTGTGGCAAATAGCGTTGACGAAAATAATACAACACAATACTCTTTCAACAAATTAACAACACATTGTAAAACCCCTCATAATTTAGAACACAATAAAACAACACATGTAAAACACTTTTTAAGCACTTTCTACATTTTGCCTTTAAAATTACACAGTTTTAAAAATTCATGTTTTGAAATATCATATTTTTTTCTTAACATAGTTTTTCCTCTTTTAATTTTCTCACAAAACTTTTTTTTTACATACACACCTTTTTATTTGCCCTATCATATTTTCGCAGCACAATCGAAAACTATTTTAGTTATAAGTGTTAATTATTAAGTTCACTTAGTGTTGCAACTTTTTTACGAATTTTCAGTGTCTTCTCAAAAAATCAACACGCATCTGTTCATTCAATGTACGAAAACTATTTGATCCTTTAAAAATATATTTAGAACAGCCCAGCGCACTGAAGATTTTGCGTGTAATGTTAAATAGAAGTAACAGAGGTTACGCATAGTTACATAAATTAATATCTATCATTGTTTTCTTTTGAATATAAAATTGAATATTGAAGTTTAATACATCAATGATGAAGCATTACATGAGAAATAATATTTGGATAAGGTTATAAATGTTGTAAATGGAGTGAATATTATTCGGTACTGCGGTTAAAATATTTACCTATAAGGCATTTTCAGGTAACTATAATTTTTATCCCAAATATGAATTTTTATGTGCTCCAACAGATTTCATATATACATGTGAAAGCAGAAAAAAATATTATTTTGTATAAACCGCATGCTAATAAGAATTATTGGGAAAAAAATATTTTTTTTCACCTAAGTATTATAGTATGAAGTTATTTAAAAACCAGTCGGATGTGATATACCAAAACTTTCTTATATCTCATATAAGTTAATGCTTCCAGAAAAAAAAGTAAACATAGCATCGTCACCGGTTAGATAACTGACACAAAAATCTATTCTGAACAACTTATTTAAAGTTCTAACAGAATCTGAAATTTAATGAACATGCGTGTATAAAAATTTGAGATAGAATCATCGCAGAAACCGTATAAAAGCTGGATAAAAGTGCCACCTATTAAGCGATTTACTCTAAACACTAAAGAATACTTACTAATATGTATCAGGGACTAACTAAATTTGAAGTTTGAAAAAAATTCGTGCAAGTTAGTGACTGCAATAGTGTTCTTGCGATATGATGAATAGTGCCATACATCAGCATTACCCGATGAGCGATTTACTCCAAAGCTAAAGAATACTCATTTATGCCAGGGATATCCGGGATTAACTGAATCCGAAGTTCGATGAAAATTCGCGCATTTGATCCTGAGATAGAGCTATCGCGACAATCATGAATAATGACGCATAGTAGTGCCACCTGTTTGGCGATATACACCAAAAACTAATGGGATCCAGTTCATAATACTTTTTTTTATACATAATTAACATTGTTTAATTTTTATATGTACTTTTATCTCTTTTAAAATCTCTTGAAAAAAAATCGTCATAAACAATTCTACTCACTATTGTCACTGTGTTTTAAAAAATATGAAAAGTATAATTAATAATGTATAAATGTAATGTAATAATGTATAAATGTAAATTACGCATAACATTTAAATAATTTCTTTCAGTTTTTATGATATCATTTTTTCTTTTTGAGTATGCGAAATTTCTTTTTTTCCCTTAATTATCATCATAGATTTTTAAAACAGAGGCTATGTATAGCTTCATGTAAACATATTTTGTTTGAAACATAATACCTCGGTTCCTTTATTTGAATCAAATATTTTGCTTATCTACAAAGACATCTGTTTCATGAATTACATATCTAGAAAACAATAAAAAATAATTTATGTAAAATGAGTTTCAAATTCCCATATTTTGTTTTTCTACTAACATAAAATAGCTGAATAAACATAGAATGTTTACAAATGACATGCTTCTTTTTAACGGCTTGAATTTTGCTTTTTCTATAAAAACTGTGAACTTCCAGAAAAATATTACTTCACGCCTTTTGAAGATACGTATAAATAATATAAACATAAATTAAAATACAATACAAGTGTACTTAAAACAAGTTAAATATATTGTTACTAATGATTTTAGTTTTATAGAAATGATTTAAAAAGAGTGTTTGCACGTTTCTATTAAAACTTGAACCTTAATAAACAAATTTGCAACGCATGCTTAACGATAAAGTTAAACAAAAATAAACATTAGATGATATTTTAAAAATTTGTTTCACACAAAAACTTATATAATTTTTAAAGTTTTAAAAAGCGAAACATGCTGAAGCTAATCAATTCTTATTTACGTTTCAAATATGTCTCTGTAAATATCAGTTTAAAAATGTCTCTTAAGCATAATTGACGATTTTTAACTTTAAATTGTCCTTTACATGTCTCCTTTTAAATTTTTAAATACACCAGTAAACAAATACATACTTTCCATTGTTATTTTAGATTGATAAATATAATACATATATTCGGTTACTATAGAAGTTGATTGTGTGAAATTTTAAACTGTTGAATCAAAAAGAAAATTCTTTTAAATCTCCCGGGTCTCTTCTTACTGGATATTATTTTAACTTAATATGCACTTTTGATGTATCTAAATGTGGTAAAGGCAGCATATATCTACCTATTTCTTATTAGGATTTTTTTCATGTTTTGACATTTAATCATAATATTAATAGTTTGCTCATTTATCTTTGCATCGTTAGCAATTTTTTTATTTTAAACATATATTTTACTCTTCAAATAAAAAAAAATTGTTACTTTTTTAAAGGAATATTTTTGATAAAACGCAAACATATTCGAAAGTTGTAATCTATGTTAATTTATTGTAATTCGATATTTTCCAAATGTTTTCAAAAACTCATCTTTACTTCCATGTAAAAATAAATTAAATGGAACAAAAAAAAAAAAAAAAAAAAAAAAAAAAAAAAATCGGACAATGACGCATTTTTTAAAAATTCAGTAAATCTATTTGGATAGCTAATATTACCATTATTAACGTTAAAGTATTTTTTCTCTCGAAATTGAAAAAAAAAATCAGACCGCGAAAGAGTTAAGAGAGAAATGTGCTTATTTGTTTAGTATGCAATATTTCTATTTTTAATTTCTAACATATATCCTTCGAAATTTTCAAGAATCAACAATGTAATAAAAGGAATAACTAATTAATAGTCAACATTGTAATAAAAAAATAAATAATGCTTTTAGATTAAAACAGACTTTGTTAGGTTTTTGAGAAATTAAATATTTTCTGTTATTATATCTCTGAAATCATCTATTTCTGTCATTATAGGGTGATCCAACCAATTGATCAAGTTGATCCCAATTTCATCAATTTTATTATCTATTTCGAGAATAGTTGTAGACCTCGGTAGAAAACTAGGAAATCTGACGTATATCTAAATCTTTTTATTGGTTGAATGTCACAACTAATTTTATTTTATTCATTTTCTGATTGGTCCATATTTAATGTCCAAAAGTGGAATATATCTGGTTTTTATTTTATTTGTTTTCTGATTGGTCCTTTTTTAATGTCCAAAAATAGAATACTTTTGTAGTTACGATGACAAAAATAATAATAATTTAAAAATAATAATAATAATTTGAAAACAAACTATAAACGATGTAAAAATTTTAAATGTGCGATGTTTAGACGTTTAAAAATTTGCGATTACGAAAATCGTAAAATTGAAATTTCATTTAAAATTTGTTTATGATGGGTCCAGTAAATATTAATGTTTAATACACATCGTACGTAATATGAAGCGTTCAGAAGTCAGTCCTATTAACCCCATCCAATAAAAATGCGCATTTTTAACAGTTATAGTTTTATATCTATAAATTATTGTTCCTTTATCATTCGTCTAGAAATTCAGTGTTTAATGCATTGCGTACGTAATATACATGACTCATGATGATCACCATAAAAATGATGTTTATTACTATTATTATTTTAAATTATAGAATTTATTTATAAGTCTTTAATATTTTTGTTTTTGAAAATATCACTTTCCAAATAGTCTTGGTAATTGGTTAAATTACAATTTTGTTATGCATATATTTTTTAAGTATTGCGTCATTTCAAGTGGAAATGAATTTTATATGTAGCACTAGAAATACTAATTTTATTCGAATGTTAGTTCGTCTGTCGTCACATTGTTGCCATCTGTCTGCTGTACGAGGCGCTATTTCGTGAAATTTCTTTATTACAAAGTATAAAAATTTTAGAGTGGGAGTTGGCAGAACAAACAACCACCTCATCGAGCTCTTTGATGAAAATCTATGATTAGTTAAATCTCGATACGCATATTAAAAAACAGTCGGACCAATTTGTGACAATGACTAAAGTAACGCTCTTATTTGAATTTAAAAAATAAATAAATAAATAAAAAGTATAAGAAGAAGTATACTCCACTAATATAGTAAAGAAGTGGGAATTGCTACTCAAACGTAGCAAATGTGGTGTGTTCGTACGATAACAAAATTTCAAAAATAATTTGATATATTGTAAGAGTGTGCATTACTTCGGATAGAGTATAGTATCAGAAATTTTTTGTGTCCCTCTAAATATTAATTGATTTCTATTATACAGGAAGTAACTTGTAATAAACCTCAGCAACTGGTATAGACCGGGAGGCGGCAGAAGAGACAATTACCTCATTGAATTCTCTGATGAAAATCTGGGATTAGTTAAATCTCGATTCGCATAATAAAGCACAATCAATAAAGCTGTCAAGTCATATTTTGATGGAAAACAACTGAAAACACGATTTTAGCGATTGACTCGTAGGTATACCATTATATTTTCCTGCTCCTAATACTCCATGTTTTCATACTTTTGAGTGAAGGAAAGCATAATGATAAACCTACGAGTCAACTACTGGTGGTATTAATTTTTGGCTTATGCATCACTTCACTTCCGGCAGAACAGATTATTAGTTTTCCTTATTTCTTATCAAAGATAAAGTAAAGGTTTTTCTTCGTTTTTAGGTGTATTTTAATATGTGAATCGAGTTTTAATTAATCCTGGATCTTTATTCGTAAATTCGATTTAGTGAATGTTTGTGATGCCGCCTCCCAGTCTGTCTAGCTTTCGATTAGTTGGAGACAATTACGGTAAGTTAAAATAATCTACTTCACTCTTGCTAATTTCAAGTAATATTTTAATAAGAACTATTGTTAAACAGCTAAAGGATGCTATTTAAAACCCTTGGTGACGAGCGACACGTATACGTAAGTCAAAAATGCTTAAGAATCCTTGTTTATCACCACCAGTAAAATTTTACTGTAAAATTTGTTTTATTTATTCGGAGCATTTTCTCGATTTAATGAGAGACAAATTTCTGCAATTAAAAACCGGTGACGAAACATTAAAAATTTCGTAAAAGATTCCCGCTGCGAATAAATTAAAGATTAATATTTACATTTAAGTTTTTATTATTATTATTATTATTTATTTAGTTATTAATTTTGCCTGATTAAACATTGGGAAAATGTAAATTAAAAATACTATCTATTTAAAATTTTGATGCTATGTAATTTCAGCTGATTTCATTTTTTCATTATAGGACATTCATGAAGATTTGTAACAATCATGAAACTGAAAAAGAAGGAAATATAGGTAATAAATATCTCGTAGCACTAATTTCATTTGACAAACTACTGGCTGGGCCACAATAATTCGAGAGAATTAAATACTAGAAAAAATATTTAAATTCTTAAATTTCGCTTTTTTTATTACATAAAAGTGTTAAATAAGCCAAAAAGGTTTTTGGAAACGAAGAAATTTCTATTAACTTGAACAAATTTTGGGTTAATATAAGATATTAATCATTCAACTATTTTTTTATCATGCAAATAAAATGAAAATATCTGCTGAAACCAAATTTATTTAAAAAAATAAGATACTTGGCACTTATTTAAGTTTTGCAGCTTAAATCGCTATAGTTTTCTACAGCGATTTCTACAGCGACGTCACATAGTTTAGCTCGTTTTTCAGTTACACATAGTTTTCTTTTGCAGGCTGTCAACAAAAGTGTTGAAGAATGCTAGAGACACTTTTCGTAGCCGAAATGTAAAAGCAGTATTAAAATAGATTTTCGAAAAAAATTGTCGGTATTTAGCCGAGATATTAACCATTAAAAGTAGGTAGTATTTGGACATACGTAATAACAGGACCTGGCGTACTCTATGTAACATCAGCTTTTAAAGCCACTTTTAACATATAAATATATAAAAAGTTGACCTATAAATGTTACAACTTTTATATGTCATTAAAAGCTGTAAAACGATAACAACTTTTACTGACATATTTGTGTCATGCAATACCGACTAAAATCATAAAAGCAATAATCATCAAACTGTTAAAACTAGACTAATTTAGTTAGAATTAGTCACATAAATATTATGAAATCCACGATTAGTTTGTATTGATTTGATTTCTCAATACGCCTTCGTTGTCTTTAAAAGTTAATTAAATGCCTACATGAAAAAACGTGGCAAAGCTGTGTTTCAAAGTTGCGACCACTTTTAAAAGCGCGCTTAGCGTAATGCCAAGTTTCGGCTTTGAACAAGTCCTTAGTTTTAGCAGCACTGTAGAAAGAAAAATTATTACTAAGCTGAATTTAGTTTATGATATGTCAAATGAACATCATAAATGCATCACTTTTATTGTCAATACTAAATTAAGTTTATGAAAAAGAAAATCAGATTAGGTTAAGATTTTAAAAAATGAGTTATACAAAATAGTAATATTTGTTAGTATTAGGGCTTTGCATTTCTTTGACGTTTTATGGTATGCGCATTTATACTTTTCTAGTATATACAGCAATTGAATAGAATTTCACAAAGTCTTATTACTCTTTAAATAACGTTTATAATAATAATTGTAAACATTTCATATATTTATTTATGAAACCCTGTGAATCGCACTCAACCTTTTTTTTTTTTTGGATTTAGTACACAAAATTTTTATTTATAAATATTTGGTTACATAATAAATCAAAAATATTTTCAGTACTAATACTGTTGTCGTATTTACAATGACTAACGCATAAACAGTTTTGTTTTCATAGAAAATATATTAATCTCTTAACGCTGTACAATTTAAACTTTTACATCTTCAAATAGAAAGAAGAAATTTACTGTTAAATGCAAATTGTCTAAAAATTTAAACTAAAATTACTAATATGTTTTGCCCATTTAAAACAGTTTTCAAGCATTATTTATTTTTAAAAAATCCATCACTGTCGCATGTATTACAATTATGGAAGACTATCCCTTTAATACGGATAACAGTTTTAATAGATCAGCACTTTTTGTTCAGGCCAATATTCCATAAAGAAATTAAACATATATAAATAAATAATTAATTAACTATAAAATTTAAAAATATTTTAACAGTACCACGGGCTTTAAAATATTCATAATATAAAATGTCACTCTAAAAGGAGAAATTTTTGCACATCAAATCAAATCTAATCCATCTAATATAAACATGTAGCAGCTATAATCGCCATCCCTCCCCTCCATTTGTCAGTTGTACGTGCATATCTAAATACGGCAAAAACGTGCATATCTAAAACTACTATCCGAATGTTTGAAATTTAGTATATATACAATGATTGTAGAATTTTGTCGAGACATTTCAAAAGTCATTTCAAAATCGAATCAAATTTAAAAGGATATTAATAAAAGTTTATTCATTCTATTGAGTTCTATTATGAGTAATATATTCAATGATATCCTATGACAGGTGATGATCCTATATTTCTATGGTGATTATTCTATTATCTAACTATCTATGATAGAATACTCTATTTATTTTTAATTCCTATTTAATTTTGAAATTCGAAGTTTTATAAAAGAGATCAACAATATATATTTTAATATGATTAAAATTCGTTTACTTTCATCATTTCTTTGTTTATCATTATCTTAAATTTAAAAGTTTCATAAACAAAACTTTATTGTACTCTCAGTCTGTTTCTAGAAGTATTAACATTATACCAAAATATTCCAAAAAATATTCAAAGTCATTTTTTCAAAAAGTTCAAAAGTCTTTCCAAAAGCTTTTCAAAATCACCGATTCGGAATAATATTCTTGTAAAAAAAATATATTTGACTAGTGCGAAATATTTCTTCTTAATTTTATTTTATGAATTATCATTTCGTACTCTCGTACTTAAATCTGCAACCACAAAATAACTCAAGTTGAGCCGAAATTCACTCATCTCGCGTTTTGAAAGGCAGCTTCTCAAAAAGAGTTGAAACAACTCGGGTAGCAAATTGTTCGTAAGCAATTTAAATCAAGATGAGTAGTTTAAAAAAACAATTTAAATCAAGACGAGCAAAAAGTTTAAAAAACAACTCATTCAATATACAATAAATTACAGCTCTTTCCTGAGAAGCCAAATCTACTCTTTCGTTTTAAGAGTGTACTTTTCACTTAATAGAATTTTCTTATTAGCCTTTTTGTCTTATTCTATCATAACATCTCCGATGTTCCGATACGGAGGCTATGTTCTTTAAGACAATAATATCTTTCGCATAAAAACAATTTTCTCTTTCATCTTTTAGTTAAGGGTTTTTCAATCCTTATGTACAAAACCGCTGTTTCAGTTATTAAATGCATTAGAATAACAATGAATAAATGCATAACTATTTAACAAAAAATACAAAAAATACAAAAACAGCTGTTTCAGTTATTAAATGCATTAGAATAACAATGAATAAATGTATAACTATTTAACAAAAAATAGTTTTCGTATCCCCAGTTTAATGTATGAGTGAGTCTAAATTGATATTACAAAATAAGAGGAATGATAGTACACAAACAGACGAGCATCAGTATGTTTCCATAAATATTAAAAATATAACAAAATTTCCGAAAAATATTCAAATTAATTCTTCAAACTTTTCAGAATCATCAATTTGGAAGAATATTTTTGTAAAAAATGTATTATCTGTTTGGTACTATATGTTTGATACTATATGTTCTTTTTAGCTTTATTTTCCAAATTATCGTGTTGTATTTTTCACATAGCAGAATATTTTATTAGCCTTTTCGTCTTATTTCATCCTATTATCTAATTAGTTCCGATACAGAGGCAATGTTCTGTAAGATAATAACATCTTTCGCATAAAAACAATTTCCTCTCCCTCTTTTTTATTAAAGGATTTTCAATCTGTATGAACAAAAACATTTGTTTCAGTCATCAAATGCACAGAAAAACAGAGAATAACTATAAAACTATTAAGCAAAAAATAAATTTCGTATCTCCAGCTTAATATACAGGGTGAGTCTGTTTTTACAAAGTAAGAGGGGTGATAGTACCCATTCAGACGAACATCAGTGTGTTTCCATAAGTATTAAATGTATAACAAAATTTCCGTAAAATATTCAAATTAATTCTTCAAACTTTTTACAATCATCAATACGGAAGAACATTTTTGTAAAAAATTGTATAGTTTACTTAGTACGCAATATTTCTTAATTTTATTTTCCGAATTATCATTTCATACTTTTCACATAATAGAATTTTCTTATCTTTTTCGTCCTATTCTATCGTAGCATCTCCGATGTTCTGATACGAAGTCAAAGTTCTATAGGATAACATATTTCGCATAAAAACAATCTTCTGTCCTTTTTTTATTTGTTAAAGATTTTTTAATGTTTATGTACAAAAACATCTCTTTCACTCATTAAATGCATAAGAAAAAAAATGAATAAAGACAAAATAATTTAACAAAAAATAGCTTTCGTTTAACATACGGGGTGTTTTAAATTGTTTCTACAAATTAAGGAAAGTGATAGTACCCATCCAGACAAGCGCTAATTACCATGGAACACGACGTCGAAAATCTTTTATTTAGTCAGAAATATAGGGTGTTCCATTCCGAATGAAGTTCGATTTTTTGGTAATAATTTTGTGAAAAATAAAAATGTATTGCAATCAGTGGTGTAGTCGTAAAAAACAGAGGGTATATGCTTTAAGCAGAGGGTATACCCTAGAATTTATATATTATAGCATTCTTGAGAAACACAGGGTGTTTCTTAAAAAAAATCAAGAGAGTATACGACGTATATCCCTTTATACCATTCAATACATCCCTGATTGCAATAAAAATTAAAAATATGTACCTTGTTTTGTATGAAATGTGATAAAATTACAAAAAAAAAATCTGCAAAAACAGACTGATGACATGATCGATAATACCGCATGAACTGGTAATTCCAGTCCAAAATGTGCAGAATCAAATATATACTACTTATGTGTAAAATAAAAATTTCTACCGTTTTTTTAGGTGCGTTTGTAATTATGTAAGTAAGTAGCATCTGTAATCGTCGTTTAATCCGTCCGTCTGTCTGCAACAGATGATCAACTACCCCACCGAATCATTTAATATTTAAAATATATAATTGTTGCTTAATTTTATCGAATCATTTAAAATTTTAGAAAAAATCTGATATATATTTTAATTACAGGGAAAACCAAAAGTATTCCGTTACATAACAGCGAATAATATAAAATAGTTTCAAGTGCATTTTAATGATGTTATACGTAGAGTGGGACAAAGTATATTTCTTATTCACTTACAGGGCCACGCAAAAGTACACCATTACATAATAGTATAAGGGGGAATATTGTTTGGGGCGTGTTAATCTCTTTTACATATTATGAAATTGATGTACGTTGCTGAGGTTTACTACAAGTTACTTTCTGTGTAACAGAAAGTAGCTAATGTTTTCAGGATACATAAAAGATTTCGGCTACTATACTGTATCCGAAGTGCTGTCTACTATTACATCAACATCTGAAAATTTTTAAAACTTTGTTATAGTATGAACGCATCTCATTGGCTACTTTGACGTACAACTTCTGACTTGTTTAATGGCAGTAGAGTATAAAATTAATGCAACATAAAGAAACAAGTAAAAAAAAGAATAATTTAATTAATATTAATTGACGGTTTGTAGTTACATAAGACTTGGAGGACTAATATGTACGCAAATTCCTTTTAAATCCTAAATATATGTTTTGAAGAAATTTTTCATTAAAACAATGTTTGGAAATGGTTTAAAATTCATAGATATGATTATAATGTTAAAAAATAAAAAATGAATAAATTATTACAAATTATATGGATACACGGCGTTATATTCCACCCGCCATTGCTGGCTTTGCAATAACAAAGTAAATGAGTGCAGCAATATTTTAAACTTCACTTTTAAACATTTTGTAAAAATTGAAGATTTTATTGTGAAGAGGCAGATGTTAATCACGTATTTACTTTTGATTTCGAAATGTTTGTGTTACTGAAACGCGCAACTCATTAAATCGATTGTGTCTGCAAGATCAAATATGAAAAGATAGAGAGACATCAAACGATTATGGAATGGCAATAGTGTAATAAGATGAACTAACTTTTGCGCTATTAATATTCATAACTAGAAAAAAATCTTATGTATATGTTTAAGGTATAATCTGATATTAGTAGAAGATGACATAAAAATTGCCTATAAATTGATTATTACATAAATGCTTTCAAAATAAACTTTAAGAACTGAAAAATAAACTTACGCAATAATAATATGATGCGCTAATGAAAGAAAATAACATAATTTGATGTCACACCAAAGCTTAAAAATGGGTTTGACTGAATGTTTGATAACCCATCAAAGCCTCTATGCTGAGACGTATTGAGAACTCGATTTACAAAAAAACTGCTTATTTAAATCAAATAGGGAAAGACTGCGGAGGAGCTTTTGAAATTCGTCTTACTAATTTGCCCTTAACAGAAATCGAGTCCTTATATCATAACTTAATCATTCAAAAATTACAAGTTTTTTAAGATTAAACCTATCTTATGCATAGAAGATTGGTTAAAATGATATCCGAAAATACTTCAATTGTCGAACTCAACTATCTCTGCCAGTAATTCATTGGCGTAAATCTTTAGCAAATTACATAAATGTGAGTAGAATTCGCAACCCTTGGTTACAAAAAGAAGCTTTGTTAGCTATGGATAAAATTTTTTTTATCCAAAATGACAGACTTTAAACAGCTTTATCTTTTTACCATCGATCCCATAGAACACATGTGACATTGCAATTCCGAAAATAGTAGAACTGGTATAGCAATCATCTTCATTGCCAGATGTGACCCAAGATATGCAGATACCAAATCTTAATCGTTGTTCTACTATGCAAATTGAGCCTCTTAACTGAATTTACTCAAAATTACAGCAAAAATCATCAAGCGGAGATGCCCTTTTCAAAGCCCTTTCAAAAAATTAACGATAAATGGAGTATTGAGGTCTATTTCATTTATAAACTTTAATATAATAAAGTTTTTCTCATTCAAAAAACTAATTTTACTAGTTCTCTACAAATGTTATTTCTCCCAATGAAGCAAATTCTAAATGTTTTAAAATTTAAAACTCATTTAGTTACAACCTGCACTGTTAAAAAAATCTGTGAATTCACGGTAAAACTACTGGCAGCAAAGTTGCCAGACATTTACCGTTCCGTTAGTAGGTTTTCCGTTTTGGGAAATAAAATAAAGAAAACTCCGTTTGAAGAAGCGGTAACTTTCCGTTACGAGGTCTGATTTTTATTGATAATGTTTAATTTAATTTTTAAAATTAATTAATCGATCAATCTTCAAAGAAGATAAACTTTCCGAGTGATTCTGTGCTACTGTACTATTTAATTTAACTTACTAGTTTTTTTTTGTATAAATTACTTCAAGCCGTCCTGAGAATCGAAATCGAGACCTTTTGACAGCGGAATAAGTCCTTACTGACTGAGGCAAAGCTGCTAATGCCGCTTTGTACAAAGTATGTCTTTTATGAGTTAGAGGGTGTTGTGTATTTCAAAGATTTCTTTTCAATTATATTCGTTAAAATATTCGTAAACGGTTTATTTTATTTTATTTTAGATAGTACTTACGATGCATAATGATGTATTACTACGATGCATAATACTTATTGTTTTTTAAAGACAGTTTTAATTTTTTAATTAGTTTAAATTTTAAAAAATCACTCTTTTTAAAATTTATGAATGAATCAATAAATGAATTTTATTTTTTCATTTAAAAAAATAATGTTATAGAGATTTTTTTTTTATTGTTGCGCAGTATTTATTTATTTATTTATTTTGGATAATTAGTTAAAAAATTTTTTAATAAGAAATAAGAGAAAAATAAGCAGAAAAAATGTAATTTAAAAGTGATTTTGTATGTTTTCATTATTTTATTCATTTTGAATAATATGATTTTATAAAATTAATATATTTTTAATAACGCATTTACGAATAAATAAGGCAGATGGCATCAGATGAAGAAAACAATTGCAAAATGATTATTGATGAAAATTACTACCGACTAACTCTGAGACAAGGATTTTTCCCTTTCTAATTTGTTCTAAATTTAAAAAAGAGAAGAAAACTATTAAAAAAAGAAATTTCTTCTCTATTATTCTTAATAAATTTCAAAAAAGTGTGTATTTTGAATTGCAAGGTTTAACAAAGATAAAAATATCTTTAAATAAAGACATGAAAATAAATACAGGAAATTTTATACTAGACAAGAGAAATGTTTGCTGCATTTAACCAAGAACTAATGTAAATTTACAGAGATTTTTGCTTTTTTCTATATTTAAACAGAAATTTTTATCACTGTATGAAGTTGGTATTGTAAAATTGCTATTATAAAATTGCTAGAAAGTTGGCAAGAAATATAATATTTTTAATCTCCATGACAAAAGACAGTACACTTGCAATTCATCAGAACGATACAAGTCTCAAGAAAGAGCCAGACTTCTTTCGTTGAGTTTTTCTATTTCTGTGAAGCACCATGTCAGTTTTGTAAATATTTGCCCAGATAAAGAAGTTTTCTTTTTTCTTTTTATTGAATACATACATCTGACTTATGTTCTCGACATGAATGCCTGCTTATAAGTCATCATCAATATACCGGGACAATATATCACGAGGAAATTTTAGAACACGAAGGAAATAAGCTGCACACAAAGAGTGTGTGCAATGGTGCCAATGGCACTCGATCCCACAATCTACGCTCGTAGGCGATTGGCATCGTGGTGCATTGAACACTAGACTATGGAGACCCCCAGATAACGGAGTACCTCTGTTATTTCTTTCTATTTCCATCCGTTTCGTTATTTTCAAGAAATATGGTGGAGTTGTCAGTTTTTTAACGTAAAATGTCCTTTTGTTGTGAAAAGGGACTTTTTCTGTGAAATTTAAGAAAAATGTATCCATGAATTTCAGATTTTTTTAACAGTGTGTATTTTTAAGCAGCTCAAAAATTCCGAAGAAAACTTTTCATATATTATCAAATTAAGCTTTTTCATATTTATAGTCTCTTTGACTTTAAAAATTATTTTAGAGATTCTATTTCAAAAATACAAAATTTATTCACATATTTTATTTAATTATAAATAATGTGATGTCATTATAAATTCTTTAAAATGTATTGTGTAATTTTTATTTATTATCATGTTATTTAATCACTGAAGTATTTCTGTGAAATTGAATTTTATATTACTCAAATATATATTAAGATAAAATGGTTTCTAGTTTCCAAACGAATAATGGGAAAATTTTTTTATTCGAATCTGTATGAAAACAGTTTAAATGTATAAAAACGTCTGGATGAGTTTTCTGAATGTAAAAATATAAGTTAATAAAATAATTTTTTGAGTATTTTTTTGAATTTATTTCATGTATAAATAAATGTTTATTCAAAACTGTAATGTATATTCATATTTCAGATGGATGTAAAGTACAAGATTTGTCTGAGTTTGAATGCCTGGTTTTATTTTATTCATACGGACATAGAACATTTTTAGAGACACTGTCACGAAAAATGATTGTATCTAATAATAAAAGCATTCAAATGTTATGTATATAAAAAAAATAAAAATAAAAATAAAAAAATCAGTACGGTTATGTCGTACGGCTGAGCCTTTTAAAAGATTTGTAAAATTTGCAATTCTTTAAAATTCTTTAAAATGCATCTAATGTAAGTTCTGCACTTTTTTTTTTTTTTTTTTTTTTTTAATGAAAATAATTTTTTGCTTAAATTTACTACAGGCAAAAGTAAACATGAAAAAAATAAAATAAATGAAAAGTAAAAGAAAAAAAAGAAAATGTGCATTGTAATAGATTATTTATGTACATACATATTTTCTCTAAATATCCCTTTTAAATGTTTATAAGTATAATGTAAATTAAATTATATCACTTAATAGTTTATTGCGTTGTAAAAAAAATTTTCTTAAAGTTAATGTTAACTCTAATGTTAAGTCTAGTGTAAGATTATTTTTAGATATCTCGGTTGCATTTTAATATTTAAATGATTTTTTTACATAGGATATCTGAAGTCTATCTCTAACTGATTTCATTTTTTCATTTTTTATATTTTGATTACTGTTCGTTTTAGATATTTTTTATTTAAGAATCGGTCTAACCGGTTCGCATTTTCAGAAAGAATCACGTTTTGATCACCTTATCGCCAGAACAACGATTGGCGCGGAGATGAATTCGATGCTACGCACCCTTTCTTGTTTGTGGCTTCAAACGCCTAGCGGATAGCAACCCTTCCTTCAGGAAAGAGATCGCGCTTATTGTTCATTTGTTTTTCCGTAAATGATATCAAGCAAAGACTATAATATGAGGAAATGTTATGCACCGTTGTTTACGATTAAAACATAGTTTAGAACATCAAAACAAAACGACGATGGGCGTTTGGCGATGCAGCTAGCTGAACGGTCTCGATTTCGCCAACTCGCCAAGGCTAGTGCTCAAAACATGATTCTTTCTGAAAATGCAACCGGTTCCGATAGAACATTTTTTTTAAAATCTGAAACCAAACTCGATAAACTAGCCACGTTGTAAAACGTTCTCAGCTGTCCTACGGAAAAGAAAAGAAAAAGAAAAAGAAATAAAATCAATAATATTAAAATCCAAGCGAGAAATTTGAAAATAACTTCCCTATGACTAACATTAGATTCCGAGGTTTGTCGATTCCCCAGTATAGGACATTAAGTATGAGAAATCAAAATTCTAAAATCATTTTGATGCGGAAATATTCATAAAATTTCCATATGTATGATATAAGTAACATTATTCAGGTTTGAGAGAAAAAAAATTACTTTGCTGCATACTTTTTTTTAATCTATCAAGGATTACAAAATAATCTTATTAAGATAAGCATGCATATATATATATATAGGGTAGTGTTGTCTGGTTAATACGCAATGGTTAATTAATATTAAAAAAATGAGAGTGGGAAATACATTTGCTAAATTGAAAAACATATTATAATAGATGTTTAATTGACACTAATGAATGCATACTTGTATAGCTACATCAGTTAATTGTATTAATATAATTTAATTGACTTAATGATTAAATTGTACCTAAATTTAAATAAATTAAAAATACAATTTCTAAGTGTGTAGGGTAAATATATTAATCATCTATTTTTAATTCTTAAATCATCTTATATTAGATATTGAGTTTAGCTTAGCATAGTCAAGTTAACACATTATGTTTTAAATCTTAATATGATATATGGTCTATGGCAGGCCTGTCGAACCTTTTAATAAACAGGGCCGCACCTCGGCACTTGGCACACAGTGAAGGGCGCCAATATTCACATGATTGAAAAAAAATCTGCAGTATAATTTCATAATATCATCCTACACACACATTTTGACATAATACAAATTAATCTTACAGCAGTTGACAAAAGGTCACTACAGTTCTGGAGTTACATGTATTAATTTTTCAATTATACATTTTTCTATGTGATGCCTAACTCAAAAATGTTTGTAGAGAAAGGGATTCGAAACTTTAATTGTGCCTATAATTACAACAATAACAATAGCAACAAAGATAAACATGCAAGTCAGGCATAATTCTAGGTTTCTTACAAGATGTGAAAAATACGCTTTTGCTTTTTTTGAAGACATAAATTTAGTTTTATAAAAAGTACAAAAACAAAGATAGGAATGACAGTGACCAATCCATATGGATGATTCTCGAGAGATGACCCAGAATGGCTTTCATAGATGGAAATCATTCTGCATAGTTTTATCAATTTTTCTAAGTAAATTGGAAAAGAAAAGGCTCAAAATTTGCAAAACCATTAAGAAAAAAAACCCTTTTATCTCTTGTATAAAACTCTTAAAGGGTCAGTGTGACAACAGCAAAAAGAGAAAAGCTGAACTATCATGCACATGTTTCTTCAAAGAAGCGAAGAAGATGAAAAGGGATTATTTTTTGTTACTTCTTAAATAATAAATAACGTTATTCCCAGTTATTACCAAATTTAACACTCATAATTACACTTTGTAAGCAATAACTGCCATTTGTGAAAATACGCATGATTGAATTTTCAAAGTATCTTTCAAGTTTTAATGCGTTTTCACAAGTTTTGAAAATATCTCCTATGCAAATATGAATGATTTTAAAGAATGCATTCTTTAAAATGGAATTTTACTTTTAAAAAGTCTAATAACAATAAAACTTCTCAAGGGCGCCCAGAATATAATCAAATGTCGCCATGGCGCCCGCGGGCGCCGCGTTGGACAGCCCTGGTCTATGGTTTACTTTTTCTGTTATCACATTAATTCGTTTTTAATTAATTAATTAATTTATTATTATCATGTTGACGATAATTATTTTTATTTAGCCCTTTTCATTTTGCTATCCAATTGATGTGCCTTGTTGTTTATGTTTCTTCTTCATTTGGTTTTGGTTTTGTATGTGTTGGTAGTCCCAAATTCGTATTGTTTTGCTCTTTTATAGCAAATACGAAGATGAAACCACACACCTCATTTGTAGTTCCAAAGTATTTGGGACCTGAAAATTCTGCTTTGGTTTTATAAATTCCATTTGTTTTCATTTAAATTATTTATTTTTTCCGTCCATGTTCAAAGTGCTAAAAGTCATTAAATTTAAAGGTTAATATATTATAATACGATTAATGGTTTATATATATATATATAACTTTAATTTGTAACGATATGGCGATTTTCTATTTAAATGTATCAGTTCTCGTAGAACACCATCTTTGCTGTATAATATGTCTATTCACTTAAGAACCAATAACAGGATGAACAGTCGTCATGGTAAGCAATAAATTTGTTTCCTTTAGGTATTTCTCCGAAATAAAGGTAAGTCAATCAGTTCTTTAATCCATATTTATTTAGAGCACAAAATAAAGTTATTCCACCTGTCACCATTCCACACAATTAACACTATAGCATTCGCTCTCAAAGCTGCGTAATCGTCATGTTCTTAATTAACGAAAAAAAAAGAGACGAGCATCTTAACAATTCAAAGATCAGTTGCATTCTGACGCTCTCGTATCCTAAAATGAGCTTCCCAGACTCAACGCAAAAACTAGCACCTCCCCTTTGTCAGCATAAGCAATTTAAAGACGCATTAGGATTAATTTCAATGCTAAGACAGCCCACATCATCATCTCCCATTGGTACTTGGGGCGTGTCCGCTTGTAAGAACTACCAACTAAGAGCGTAATAACACAACCCGCTCACACGCAAAAAGGCGCATTAACACTCTAGTAGACGATTTAATTAAATAATTAAAAAAAATTAAAGTCTCGATAAATATTCCAAAAAAGAAAAAGAACCTCTACACTGAAAGAAATATTTCGCAATCACTCCCGCTCTTTTTTAAGAAAACAATCAATAGATTATTACTAAGTTAAATAAAATTGGATAGAAGAACTTTAGCTGTTAAACTATTAATACATTATGAAACTGAGAATAAAAGTATGTTCGATAAAGTTAGAATTAAAAACTCAGAACGTGCAAAATGGCGTAAATTTTTTTAATTTATTACATATAAAGGGTGAGTCATAAATATCGAAACAATAGGCTATCTCCTTAAGTATTGCCCTTAGACCCATACTTCCTATTGCAAAAAATCATTAAAAAAGGTAAACTTTTTGATAAGATAAGTTGCAACTCCATAGGGGGTCTATTTGAAAAAGTACTAAAATTAACTTTTTATACGGCCCCCGTAGGACAAAAATTCCAGTTAGGAAAACTTTCCTTATCCAGTCCTGAATAATACACAAAAAGTTGCATCTTCATATCTTCAGAACTTGAAGAGTTATAGCCGTTTCAATAATTCATCAGGTTTTAAGGGATCAGACACAAATTGAAATGTGCACAATTCAAAAGACAATGTTACTTTAACAGTTCTGGGAAACGTGTAAAAAATCTATCTTTTGAGTTAAATTTTGATTTTTTTTCTTTTTTTGCGATGGTTAGCCATATAATTTGCTAAGGAAATCACATCTTAAAATTTATCATAAATTTCTAAAAAAAAATCATATGATTAGTACTGGTTTAGATGGGGTAGTTAAAAATCGTTATAACTCAAAACATTATTTATTAAATTTCTATTTCTTTCCATTTAATTAAAGATGAAAATCTGATTTTAGTTTTTTTCGGGTTTTTTGTTTTTTAATATTAATTTTAGAACTATTAAAAATATTTATAGAAAAAATTATATAACTTTAAAAAAAACTTATTTTCAAAAGTATATAATTTTGTAATTTTTCCAGAAACAAAACTAATATAAAATAATTAAAAATGATATGTTTCAAGTTTGTACTTTTTTCCTTTAACAATTCTTAACTTTTAATAAGGTATGCACTGGACGAAATTTTCAATCCCGTTCTCAAACAATCCGTATAAAACCACTGTTGCTGTCTGACCTAATACGTGCATGAAATAAGTAAAATTTGGTTCTATCAAAATTTTTACAACAAACCTCATAGATTTTAAAATCACTTTTATTTTACAAAAATAAAATAAAATAAAATAAATAAAACAATAGAAACTTTAAAATTTATATATATTTTTTAAGAATAGTATATTTAAATGCTAAAAAATTAAACACAATAAAAGCAGAAAAAACAATCTGCCTATGATGGAATTCTGTCTAAACAGAAAATGTGTTGATCCGTGCAAAATGAATACAATAATACCTGAGAAAAAATAAACTCCATTTAACCCTCCTAGGAAGGGCATTTGTCTATCATATAAGTTTTCTTTCGTATGTGATTCCGTCTTAAAATGTTTTACTGTATAACATTTTTCAAAGTCTCCAATGCACGGGATATGGATTAGCGATATTAAAATATATGTGAAACATTTAGATATAAACAGATATTCATTGATAAAATAAATACATCACAATCTTTGGCGCATCTTTAATAATAAAAAGTATGAATATAAAAAACGTATTAATAAAAAAGTTTTTTTTTTTCAGAACTCTTCCCCGTGAAACAATTTTTAACTGCACTGAAGTAAAAAAACTGTGTAGAAATTCAAGGCTGAGCCGAGCTATGATTTAAACTTTTTTCCAGGCTGGTCCGGATTATGATTTTAAAAATTTTTTACGCCTGGCAGCGATCCACGGAGACTTCCAAAACTAACGATCAACGTATTTTGAAAAAAAAAATTGATTTAAATCAATACGCTGCTTTATTATGTCCAAATAAGGGGCACGGTCTTGAATCGCCAATTTGTGGACGATCCCTCATTTTCTTTGAAAATCAGTCAACAATTCATCGTTTACAGGCATGGTAAAGTGGTGTAAGTCACGAATTTCGGAGAATTTTGGATTTTAATATCTCTGTAAGATTTTCAGATATGGAGATGAAATTTTTTTGTTCAATTTAAGAATGGATAAGGAATAATTTTCTAAGTGGGAACTTTGCTCTACGGGGGCCGTATAAAAATTTAATTTTCGTACTTTTTCAAATAGACCCCCCCCCCCATGAAGTTGCAACTTATCACCTTTTTTTATGAATTTATGCAATTGGAAGTATGGGTCTAGAGGCAATATTTAAGGAGATAGCCTATTGTTTCGATATTTATGACTCACCCTGTATATGTAGTTTAACCTTTTCATACACCAAGCTTTATATATATATATATATATATATATATATTAATTTTCAGTTATAATTTTATATTAACATATTGGTAGATATAAACGATAAAAAAGCGTAATAAAGCGTAAAAAATTAAAATCCATTGTTTGTGCCTAAAATTTCATGACACATGGGGACTCAATAAGCACATTTTTTGATCATTTCTTGGAATTTTTTATTTTATTTTATTCTTTCAACACTACAATGACACTGAAAAAATGAAATAATTGAATATATAATAATTTTTTATTACTAATGGTCTCTAGAAATTATATCTTAACAAACAATAAATAATTTTACTTTTTACGTTTTTATTTTTTGTATATTTCGTAACTTTTTTCTGCAAGACATTTTAATGTACCGCTTATCTCACTAAAACATTACACTTTTAAAAATATACACATATACAGAAGTAAATTAATAGAAATCTGTGTGTTTACTAAAATTTTATTTGCATACTGTACATGAAAATCTGTAAATTTACAAAATTAATTTTTATAAATCTTCTAAAGATTACGGTAATCTATTACTAAAATTTCGTCTGTAACCTATGTTGCAGCTACGCAAGAAGTTCTTGGCATTCGAGTTTCTTAAAAGAGTCTTAGTAACCTTACAGGCTTTTTCATTTTCTGTGCAAACCTGTATCTGTAATATGAATTTTTGCTGTTGCCGTTAAATAAAAAGTTCTAGAATCACAGTTTTCTAAGCAATGTTTTGTAACTTTTCAGATTTTTTTTTTTTTTTTTTTTTTTTTTTTAAGTGTATAAGAAGCAAATTGTTCTTTGTTTGGCTACTTGTTAAGTTCTTCTTGCACCAATTTCCGTATTTTAAACATTGTTTATATACGTAAAAAAATGTAAAGATGATGTGAATCCTATAAGATATATCGTGACTAAAGAGGTTTAAGCTTTTTTCGCTAAAATGCAAGACATAATTTTTCTTTTTTTGATTTATTGTATATTGTTTTTGTTTACATGCAATTTTTTTGAAAATGTTGTTATTGTTATAATTTCACCAAAACACCAATAAAAAACGTATATATTTTGAAATTAAATGTTTAATACATTGTTTTTAAAACAATGTCACTAAATTAAATTTTGAGTTTCATAGTAAATCATGTTTTTCCTGAAAAGTACATTTAACATAAAACGCATTTAAAGTTTAGATTTATGTTTAACTAAACCTATTTACAGGTATTCGCATATGAAATTTATTGGATGTATAAATCGTGTTCTTTTTTGGTTTTAGAGCATACCTTTAAATCTAGAAGCACATATATTATTTTATTTTTAGTATTTTTTTGTATGATGAGAGAAAAATTCATTCCGCACAGAAGCATTTGGCATTTCTGGTTTCATTCACAGCTGCCAAGTATTTTTAAAATCCCTAAAACTAAAATTATATTTATAGTACAGTAAAAATAATCACAGACTTGAAAAGTATTGTGCCTTAATGAAATATAATAACAATGAAATGCAAATTTGAGACGAAGATCTCATTTTAAACGTAGTCAGATACCTTAAGAAAAAATGACATTTAGATTTAACATTTACATTAAATCTGATATATAAAAATATCTGTCAGCTTAGTCTATACGCGGTGGTAGATTTCAAAGTTAAGTTCTGATTTCAACAACAAAAATTAAAATATGATTAGAAATAAACCCAATTTAACATATTTATTTCGCTACCTTTGAAGATTTTTTAATTTCCTTTTTCTGTAAGATCTGGTTTTATCAAAAATATTTTACGCAAAATTCGGTACAAAATGCTAATTTTGACAGTATTTTTTTAAATATATTCTGACTTTAGGAAAAAATCGACCAATGGGGCACATTATATAGTTCCTATATGAGAGAAACGGCGTTTGAGATAATTGAATTTAAAAAAGAGACAAAAAATAAGCAATTTCTTACTTAAAAATTTCCTCAATTTTTTAATCGTGATCGGATCGGAAAATATTGTTCTAGATGCCCAATTTGTCAGCATTTTAAAAAATATATTCTATCTTTATCAAAAAACTAGCCAATACTTCACATTATATAGTTTCAAAATAAGAGAACCTGTCGTTTGGATGTGTTTAAATTCAAAATTGAATTTAAAAATGAGTCAGAATATAAGCAGTTTGGATTTCAGAATTTTTCTTCGACTACTTTTTTTGTTTAATTTATTTATGCTAAGGATTGGTCCTTTAAAAATCTTGTCAAAGTAACAGTCGTAAATGTTATTCAGAAGATGTAAAATTAATTTAATCGAATTTGATACCTTAAGAATTGACGAAGTTACGGATATTTTTCTTTTTCTACCTCCCTTTTTATTTATTTATTTATTTACTAGCGGCCTTCGCCCGCTACGCTGGTCGGTTTATCTAAAGAAATCTTGAAGAAGTAGTTAGATAAGGTTCAGACATACATTAAAAAAAAAAAAAAGCAAGTCGATCATTCAAAAAACGTTGGGAAATATCAAATATTTACTGTAATAATAAAAACAAAGTTTCGAAAAAAAAAATTAAATCGAAAAAAAAAATACACTGACATATTAATGCAAGGAAATTTTCCCAGAGAGAAAATTCGCCTTGAATACAATATTTCAAATTCTTTTAATTGCTTATAGGCGTTAATGCCAACATAGTGAAAAAAAATTCCATGCTGGGAATCGAACCCGGGCCATCAGTATGGCGCACTGACGTTCTACCGACTAAACCACATGGAACGACAGCCAGCTTGAAACTTTCTCATACTTAAGTAGACTGGCGAAAACATAACGGTAGCGCGTTTTAAAATCGCACAGTGACATCTATTGGATTTTATATGTACTAAAAAACGTTATGTACTAAAAAACGTGAGCAGCGCACCTAATAGTTTCTTTTGTTTCTTTTTGTTACTTTTTTGTCTGTTGTCCGATTTTGATGAAACAAAGCCTATACACTGCCCGGGAGTGTGCATTCTTCATTAGTGAAAACCGCATAAAAATCCATTCAGTAGTTACGAAGATAACCTCGAACAAACAGACAGACAGACAGACAGACAGACAGACAAAAAATTCAAAAAAAATTTTTTTGTGTTTCATTGGTTTTCTTTTATCGCCCTGACTCCATTTTTGTCAATTATCTTCAATGTACAGACACACCGGGTCCTACTGTTTTATTATATGTATAGATTTATTTATTTTTGTAAGATTCTGTCTTATGAAAAACTTGTAAATACAAAACAATTATATAATATTAAGGACAATTATTAATATTAAGAACATAAAAAAAATTAATTGGATTTGAGAGCTTGAGAATTGACGAAGTTATGAAATTTTTTTCTCTCAAAAACCTTATTTTTTTATCCCTTGAACCCATTTTTAACTTCATCAAATATCTACCATACATAAACGTTTGGTCTATTTTTTAGAAGTAATATAAACTTTAAACTAATTCGATATCTATTTTCAGTAAGAAGGGTTTTTTTCCCTTTCGCAAAACCCTCCCAATTTCCAGCCCCTATGTCCTACTTTGTCATTAACGAACCTGAGCCAGATTTTATACCCCTTGATTTTATGTATCTGTTTGGAAGAGATTTAAGCAGAAATATACAAGTTACTGTGTCCTTAAAAAAGTGATATATATATACACAGATAGATAGATAGATAAACTTTTTTACTGGTGATTGTTTTGGGGTCTAGATGTCATGATCGGTGTAGATCTGCAAAAAGTTTTCAGAAATTCCAACATAGGAGAGGCACCAATAAGTGGTATTTCATATGGAATCTACCTAAAAACAGAAATGTGTCTGTAAGTCTCTATACATATGTTCAATCTGGAAGTGAGGATTGCGATATGTTACGTAAATGTGTATTAAAACATGGTCAAGGTAGCAAAAGTTATGGGAATCGAAGCAAATTATGTTTAATAATAATAATAATTATGTTTAATAATTTAATAAATAAACAAGTTGGAAATCGCACGCGAAGAGTAGCAAATAAGGTGCGTTCGTACGATAATGAAGTTTTAAAAATATCACTCTTATATATCAATCTCATAAAATTGTAAATAATTAATTACAATTAAAATGCGCAACAAACAATTTTCTCTCTATACTCACTATGTAATGGAATATTTTTGTGTGGCCTTGTAAATCAATAACAAAAGTTCTTTGTGCAACATATTATGCAAAATCTATATTATAATGTGTACTTTATGATGCATATCAATATTATTGTTTTCGAATGAGTGTAATATTATTAAAACGCATTTGAAACTTTTTTTTCCATTGACTGTAATGTGACGGGGTACTTTTGATTGTCCCTGTATTTGATCTATGCATCCTATTTTTAAAAAAATTGAAACGACTTAACAAAATTATGTAATAAGTATGTAATTTAAATTTCAAACGATTAAAATGCTTTTGCAACATTTTCCCCCATTGACCGTAATGTAACGGAATACTTTTGATCGTCCCTGTAATTGATCTATCCATCCAATTCTCATAAAATTTGAAATGACTCGACAAAATTATGGAATTATTATATATTTTAAATTTCAAAAGATTCGGGTGGGTAGTTTTTGCGTTGTTATATGCGGACAGACAGACAGACAGACGGACGGACTGAACGACAACTATAGGTGCTACGTATTTACATAATTACGAACGCACCGAAAAACAGCCAATTTAACAGTAATTTTCTATCAAATTGATACATTTTTCGCTATAGCAGTTGCCACGAATTAAAAACACAAAATTAAAAACTTACTTCCACAAATATTTTTTTACTGCAAGATTTCCACGTAAAAAATTAAAAAATAAATTAATTGACTCTATTTAATTTTAATTTAATTTTTTTTTTATTTTAGTATAAAAAAAGCCTAGAATTTGAAGTGACTTTGACTCTTTGTGTAATAGCACAATAAAACAAAGCGAGTCGCCAGTAACAGCCAATCAAATGCTTGGAAATCTAAATAAGGTAAAACTACTTCTTGAACAGCCAATGAAACGTTAGAAAATGAAAAAAAAAAAAGCACATGTGATTTTTGTCGTTTGCAATTTTTACGTTTAATAGCAATTTAATGGTGCTATTACACGAGGCGTCACATTCCAGGCGTTTCCATGTTATACTATAGCACCAGATGGAGTTGCTTACATTTAAAGCAACTTCCCTCCTGCCATAGGATTGCATGGCGACGCCTGGAATTTGAAACGGCTTTCACTCCTCCTGTAATAGCAATATAAGTGATTACTGCTCGGAACTGGGGGGAGACGCTCATTGTGAGCGGTAAAAGCACGAGGTAAAGCTAGTCGGAAATAACGACAGTTTTTAATGAAACAATGATAGGTTCTTTTTTTTTTCAGAGAGAGAATGTTCAAATAAACAAAAAAAAAAAGAGGAATTTGAATGTCCGTAATGATTTTGACGTATTGCGGTAAAGTGTTTTGTACTTGTGAATAACGCTATCTTGTATGTACCGTGTTAGTTGAGAATTTTCGGGAACTTTTTTTGGCTCCAAGTAGGGTTTCGCTTATACACGGGTATCAGTAAATTTCAAAAACGAATATTTTAAAATGTAAAAGAAAAGATAATGAATATAAAAAAAAACTTTGTGAAAATGTTGAATTTTCTGTAAATGCAGTGAAACCTCGCTGTGCGACCACTGCCGCAACGAGCTTTCAGTCATGGAAGGAAATTTATTTTTACAGGTTCAATACTTATTTTACTTCCATTCATAATTGATCCCAGTTGAACTCCCTCCATGAGCGACCAATTTCTTTGAAGAAAATGAAACAAATCCTTTTTTTATTGGTCGCTTGAGGAAGTTTTTGTCATAAAAATAATTCTGGAGAGCACATTTAGCTACAGATAATTATGGAGAGCTATTTTTCAGCTATTTTTCTGTTTTTTTTTTTTTTTTTAAATCCGGTAACTTTTAAGTATTGAAACACTTTCGTGCCTTTTAAGGCAATGAAATGAACTCTTATGGCGAATTAAGAATGATGACAAATAAACTCCTTTGCTCTATTCTATCAGGAGATTCTCAATGAAAAAGATAAAGTAATGAAATTGTTATTATCTGTCCCGGTCCAAAAGAAATTGCATTTATATACTGAACTTCGGAAATTCTTAGAAATAATTGTCACAAAAGATAGAATCGTAAAACTGAATGCAAACAAGAATGTTTTTCACTTATATAATCAATTTTTGTTTTGATACCTTAATTTTTTTTTCTAATGTAAAAATTAAATTATAGTAACATTTACTGTTATCTTTTTTTTCGAAATTAAAATCTACGTTTAAACATGACCACCAATTACAGACTATCTCTCAGAGGGACCAATTTTTACTGTAACGAAACGCGGTCGCATTAGGAAGGTTTTGCTATGCCTTACAGATCCCTTCTTTTACAATACAATATCGGAAATACACAGTAGATTTGTTGTAAATATTTAATGTCTCAATGTAATTAAATTTAAAATCTAAGATGTCAATATTAAATATATATATGTACAGGGTGTTTCGCTAGCAGACCGACAAACTTTGAGGGGTGATAGTAGTCATGCAGACACACATTATTAAATAGGAAACCATGGGGCGCAAACGTCTTCTGTAGGAGCTAGGGGCCATTAAAGTTTAAGGTCCAAAACTTCAAATGATGATAAAAAACGGAAAAAAGGGTCAATTCGTTTGCGGTTTTCGCTAAAATCATTCTTTATGTCACGAATTTTTTCTAAAATTTTTTTTAAAGGTTACGTTCAGAAATTGACGATAGAGGGCGCTTTAGAGTTTAGAGTGACAAACAACTACTTTTTACTGTTATTTTGTGTATGGGGTTAAAATTATTCTAAAGTTTAGACTTTAACTTAAATTTTAAGCTCAAAATTGGAAACACTGGGATTGGGTAACTAGCAAAAATCGAACTGTGAACAGAGGGGGGAAATTTAAACGCTCATAAACATCGGGCAAATTAATCGATTTTGTTGCAGTTTGCGTGTAGGTCATTCTCTCGGTAATCAGTCCTCGGGCGTACAACTTTGTGTCCTCATTTTTTGATAGAGGGCGCTTCCAATACATCTCCGATATTTCAATGTCATTATTCCTAGGTGTTTTTCTTCCAGATTAATATACTTCCAGGAAATGTTAGGGATGCAAAGACGACTCAGAATCACATAGGAATTTAACGTGGGAAATGCCTTTTTTGGAAGTTGCGATTAAGGAAAGCAGAGAAAAAAAGCAACAGAAACAGAGAAATAGCAATACGTTATAGTGAATAAAAACAGTTTACTCAAAGGTTTTACTACAAAAAGTGTTCGAAATTATGACCAGAAATGGTACGGCATGCTTGGCAGGGGCGTCACATGGAATTCCTTACGTTTTGAAAGATTCCTGGTATCTCTGATAGCTTTCTGGCAGGTACAGAAATAAGATCTACGAGGCTTTCAACTGATGGTACGGGAATCTCATAGTACTGGTCGTAATTACGAACACCTTTTTTTAGTAAAACCTTTAAATAATTTTTTTCTGTCAAATTAATATGTTGCTGTTTCTGTTGTTTTTTTCTGCTTCCTTTAATCGTAACTCACAAAAAAGTCATTTCTAACGTTAAATTCCTATGTGATTCCAAGTCGTCTTTGCATCCCTAACATTTCCTGGAAGTATGTTAATCTGGAAGAAAAACACCCAGGAATAATACCATTGAAATGTCGGAGATGTGTTGGAAGCGCCCTCTATCAAAAAAATGAGGACACCAAAGCTGTACGTCATTTTTAATGAAATGATTACCGAGAAAATGACCTACACGCAAACCGCAACAAAATCGATTAGTTTTCCCAATGTTTATGAGCGTTTAAAATTCCCCCATCTGTTCACAGTTCGATTTTCGCTAGTTATCCTATCCCAGTGTTTCCAATTTTAAGCTTAAAATTTAAGTTAAAGTCTAAACTTTAGAATAATTTTAACCCCATACTCAAAATAACGGTAAAAAGTAGTTGTTTGTTACTCTAAAGTCTAAAGCGCCCTCTATCGTCAATTTCTGAACGTAACCTTTAAAATTTTTTTAGAAAAAATTCTTGATATAAAGAAGGATTTTAGCGAAAACTGCAAACGAATTGATCCTTTTTTCCGTTTTTTATCATCGTTTGAAGTTTTGGACCTCAAACTTTAATGGCCCCTAGCTCCTACACAAGACATTTGCGCCCCATGGTTTCCCATTTAATAATGTGTGTCTGCATGTCTACTCTCACTCCTCAAAGTTTGTCGGTCTGGTAGCGAAACACCCTGTATATATATATCTATATATCAACGTTTCAACTGAGGATGGTTTTGATATCTAGTGGTCCAAAAAAGTGGCACTTCTCAGAAAAATTTGTTTTGCGATTTATTCCACTGTAATAATTTTATCATGTGAGTGTCTTGCTTCAGAAAAATGTCATGCGTAGTAATAAAGAAAATATCTTTATTACATTATATGTACTTTATTGACCATAGAAAGGGGTTGATTGTGTGAGGAAATAAAGTTTCTTAAGCTGCATACAAACGCTTGTTTTGCTATTCTTCTACAGTTTTTCAGAAAATATTTTGTTACCGACCCATCTGTAATTTATTCACAATAGTTTGAGGGGTAATCTATAATTGGTCAAGAGATAAGGATCTCAACTGTACTTGATGGAAAGGTTCCTCTTTTGCAAGACATCAGTCCTTTTCCTTTTACAGTTATTAAAAATAAAAAAAATACCGCGTAACCAAAAGAAAAGATGTTGATGCTGACAATAAATCAAATGCTATTGAACGCAAAAATTTCAAGTGACATAAATCGCCTGTGCTTTTTCGTTTTCTAAGCATTTCATTGGCTGTTCAAGAAAAGGCTTTGCATCAACAGATTTCCAAGCATTTCATTGGCTGTTACTGGTGACTCGCTCCATTTCAGGCGTCAAAGACGCTCCGACATAAGAGAATCACTTGCTTTCCGAGGGACTCCTCTGTAGTCATAGAAAAATATCGTGACGTTTGGAATTTGAAGCGACTTTGACTCCTTGTGTAATAGCACTATTAGAAGGTTGGTCTGCTCACGGCTTTAATCCTACAAACTTCATCTATTCTTAAAGTTTTAATGATTTTATGCATGTTCAGACTTTTAAATGCTGATCAGACAGGGTGGTTTAATTTCATTTTACAAGTGAAAAACGCGATTTTTTTTGCCTCCTTTGTGAATTTTACTTTTGCTGAGATGTATCATTTTCTTTGCGGCCGAGCGATATAAGAGAATTGCTTTCATCCAAGGTGCTGCAATAGATAGTTTTTTGCTTTCCGTAATGGAAGCTACCTAAAAATCTCTAAAATTCTGATTAAAAATATATTTCATTTGTTTCTGTCTTCTTTTTTGGCAATTAATCTAACGTTTAATAAATTTTACTATGTAAAAAATGCAAGCATATATCTCCTAACTGTAGGTTTGCTATTTCTAAATTATTAACTGTTATTCAACAAAATGTTTCATCAATTATCCACACATTATTAACTAAAAATAGAATTTTATTTACATTAAAAAATTTTACAGATTAAAAAAAAAGAAGAAGACTTAAAACAAAATAAATTTACTTTCTTAGCATGTCATTAATGCAATACCATTCAATTAATTTTTCGAGCGATAAATAATTGAACATGGCAACACGTGATGGTAAAGTTAATTACACACTCTATAAAAATGTTTAACTGATTTTACACTTTAACAGTTTGGCAATTTAAAAAGAATATTATATTTTAATGAAACGTTTTTAGTCATTAAGAAAACAGACTGTCATTTTTCATTTTGAAACAAATTGAAGTCTCTTTCAAAAAATACATCATTCATTAGTGCATTTTTGTGATATTTTAATACTAAATTATGGTTTAATTAATTAGCAAAGTTTTATTTGACAGTCTGACAACATAAGTATAATACAGGGTGTTCCTATAGAACGTTATTCAGAATTTAAACAATTGTTAGACTCATTTGAGAAGAATTAAATATTTTTAACACAATTAGGTTTTAAATGGGAGTCAAAAATTTTAAATTATGAAATATTTAGAAATTATTTAATAAACAATTAAAGCAAAATCATTAGCGTTCTCGCTTTCATCATTGTTAAACATTATTTAAAAAAAAAAAAAAAAAAACGGATTTTTGCAAGGCATCGAAAAGTTAGCTATAATTATCTGAATGGAAAAGGAAAGCCCCTTAACGAAGTACAAAATGCCCCAAATTATGGTCACAAGTATGAAATCAGAGAAACTATGAAAACCGTACTGAAAACTGATAAACTATTCACTCACTCAGTCGCCACAAAACTTAGCATATAAGTATATTACAATGAGAGAATGGATATAACAACAAAACAATATTAAAAAAAAGATGTTAAAGTGAATTACAATACAGAGACCAGAGGTCTGCACGGGCCGAAATTTCCAGGCCCGAGCCCGGTCCGAAAGTCCCGGCCCGAACGAAAAAAATATTGGCCCGACCCGGCCCGAAAGTTAAAATTTCGGCCCGAGCCCGGCCCGAACGAAAAAAATTTTGGCCCGACCCGGCCCGACTCGAGTGAATCTCTACAGAACATTGATCTTTAATCTTACGGAAGAATTATGACCAAAAAAACTTATATTAGTCTCTTTTTTTTCCATGTTTGTAATCTCCATTTAGGCAGAAGTGCCGTAGGCTGCGATGTTTACATTTTTAATGAACCTTTGTTCGTTGTATGAAAATGTTTCAGTTATCATTAGTATTATTAATCATATTCCATGTAATGTAGTCAAAAAAAAATTTGGATTTTTTGTAAATTGGAAATTTTGTATCCTAAATTATTTGTTATATAACGAACATATTTTTTTACACTAGTACTATCTCCAATTTCGTATGCAAATATATTGACTGTTTCAAAATAAAATAAAATGTATTCTGAAGAATATTTATGTAATTATGCTTTATTAATATATATATGAATATATGAGACATTCTACTCCAAAAAAAACTCTACTGCAAAGGCCATTATTTATCATATCATTTTTAACCATCACTGAATCGTAGAAACACATATTTTATTTTATTTTTAGTATTATTTGTATGATGAGAAAATAATTTATTTGCACTGATGCATGGCTCAAAATAGTGAAATATGGAATGAAATTGTTGGAAAATTTTCCATTCAAATGACACATAAAGGACGTCCGTTAAACACATTTAATTTGCGGTTTGAACATAATACTAAAGTAATATGTTGCCAGAGAAAAAGTAGAAAGATAATTTTATAAGAATAAAAATTCACCATATTAAAGACTTGAATTCCGCCAAGTGACAGGGTTCTGAGTAGCACATGTAAAAATGTAGAAATCTGCCTCTAAAGGCAACATAATCTCATTATATGCTAACATGCGCGCAGATGCAGGATTTTATGGCAACGTTCTATGTTGCCCATTACTCTCCTAGAAAATACGTCTTTAAACAATGAGATATTTTGTACAGGGAAAAAGAAATAAGTCATAATATCAGTCGCTTGGAATAATAGTGACGCAATCCGGCCCCGTCGCTAGCAGGGAATTGTGAGTAATTGAATGATTTTTTAGAAAATAAATAAAAAGATATTATGAAACGAATGAAAGGATGATTTAAGAGAAAGTTTTGCTTTCACAAATTAAGATATTTTTTGGAATAAAATAAAATGCAAAAAGCGTTGATTATAGATATGGAATTAAAATATAATAAATATGTTAAAATATTATAAAAAAGCTAGGGAAAAAGTTACATACAATAAAAATCTGGAAATATCTGGAGCGAAATTTGTTTGTTATATATATATATATATATATATAGTGTCAATTCACCATGAAAAATTGCAGCACCATTGGCGCTTTAAGCAGCTCATGTATAATGCCACAAGTTATAATTCACATTATGTAATGAAATTTCATAATTTTCAAGGAAAGAGTGTATGTTAAGAATGGTAACAATGAACTGTGAAGAATTAATAAATTAAAACAATTAAAAAACCAAACAAATACAGGCAAGAAAAAACAGTCTGTTCTTCTTCAGAGGGAGGACAGACGAAACCTAGCCCCACCCCCCTACTTTAAAAAAAATGAAATGTTTTAGGTTTCTGAAAGCCTACCAAACCTGCATTCATTCAAAAATAACGACAGAAAAATATATACCAAATTTTAAAAACAAAACTAATGATATGAAATATATGAAAAAAACTTTGAAAAAATCTTTACTATGTAAAAAATCTGTGCAGTAGCTTATAAAGTAATTTAAAATGAATGGAGAGTTTGGCAAGCCTCCCCCCTGACCTAAAACAAAACATTGAAATTATGAACAGTCATACCTGCTTCAAGCTCTTGCCTGTAAAAACAACAAAACAATTAGAATGCTCACTCCATGTCCATTTTGCATAAAACTTCAAAAGCCAGGTCTGCATACCTCCCTAAGACTCGAAACATCCAGTCATATTCGTTCTAAAAATATAGACTTTAGAATAGAACTTTCAAAAAGAATGTCAGGGAAGCATGCTATCAAATTACAAGCTACGCCAACAGCCCGCAGTGTTGCCATTTATTTTTTACAATTGTTTTTACATAATATCTTAAAAAATTAATTGGAAAATTGTTATTATAAAAAAGATTTGCTGTAAATTTATAAACCTGCTTATAAAAATGTTTTTCATTATTACAAATTTTATAAAATCGAATTATTTGATTAATTATTATATTTATATAAATTTTTTATGTAAGTTAGAGTACCAGTGTGGCATACTTCTTATAAAAAAATTAAAACTATTTCTTTTATCATATAAATCTATATTTACTGTATTATTCAAAATAGCGAAAGAAATATCCAAAAAATCAACATGATAATCGTCATCGTTTGCCTTATTTAATTTTAAACAATCTGGATAAACATTTTTAAATTCATGAGTAAAATCAAAATTGAAAATTAAAATGTCGTCTATATACCTAAAGATTTCTAAAGATTTATTGTAATTTATTGTGTAATTAAATTCAAAGTAAAATAAAAACAAATTGGCTGCAGTAGATGAATAATTAGTTCCCATACCTATACCAAAAATCTGTTTATATATGTTATTGTTAAAATTCACATAATTATTGTATAAACAAAAATGACATAAACTTAAAAACAAATCCCTATTTATTTTCAATTCATCTTCTAAATTAAATAAATCAAATATATTAATTAAAACATTAAATAACTGATCTATAGGTATATTAGTAAAAAGGTTTTCGAAATCGAAAACCTGCATCAAGTGAGTAGTGAAATTAAGGTTTTGTAATACTTCAAAACTGTTATCAATTGACCAAAAATAACTTGAATTTTTGAATTTAACTTTAAGAAAACCATATATTCTTTTTAAAAGCTTTTGTAAACCTAAATTAAAATTTTTATTAACACTATTGGTAGTACTGCAAATATATCTGAATTTAATAGGAGACTTATGAAACTTAGGAGTCAAAAATATAAATGGCAAACAGTGATGACTAGAAACATCAAAAGCATACGAAAACAAACTTTTACACTTTTTCTTGTATGAAAAGAATTTTTTGACAATAGGATCCTTTCTAATATCAATTTTTTCGTAAAATTCTGTATTTTTTAATTCATCATTTATTTTATCTATATAAAATTTCTTACAAATAATAGCAAAATTATTGGCAGCTTTGTCCACAGGAACTATTACAAAAATTTTATGCAAATCATTAATGAAAAATATGTCTTCTTTACTGAAAGTCTGATATTCATATGCACTAGAATTTAAAAAGTCCTTCAAAAAATCCTTAAAATGCTCCAATAGTTGAAACTTCCACTCAAAAAATGCCTCCAAGGGCATGCTAAAGTTATAACTTTGTTTTTTAATAAAATTATTCACATCATTAATAAAATATTTCAAGGCTTTATCATAACTAATTTTACTATTAATTCGAAATTTTGTACCAAAATTCATTAAATATCTAACATTTTTGTTTTTAATTATTTCTAAAATACCAGTAATTACATGACCATAATGATCATCGATAAAATCTGCAAAATTTGATCTATTACAAAAACACTCCACAGACCCACCAACCTCCAAAGAGGCAGTGTGCCTGTAATTAAAAATTCTACTACTAATTAATTGGCTTCTGATAATTAAAAGCTATTGAAATTTTAGAATTCTTAAGAGGAAAGAGGTCATAGACACTCCCCAAAATCTTATTCATATTTAAACAATCATATGCTTTTTGCAAAAATGTAATATTAAAATAAACAATATCTTTCTGTGAATCATCTCTACCAATTAGCCTGAAATTAATTAAATCCCAAACTAAATTTTTAAATTGCATGATCTTGAATTTATATGTACTTAAACATTTCTTAATTTTTATAATAGTGTTAATTTTCAATTTAAACAAATTATTTTTTATATTTTTGACATTATATGTAATCTTAAAATTATCTTCCAAATCTTTCAACCACTTAACAGGAATAATTATATTGACATTTTTAGAAAATCTCCTAGAACCCCTTTTTCCTCTCAATATTTTAGTTTTATCATTAAAATTGTAAAATAAATTATAAACATTTGCAACTTTTGCCAAATTAATATTGTTTATTAAGGTATTTAAACCATAAGGATAAACTGTTTTCAATTTAAACATAAAATCATTTTCTCTGTTAAGTCTTTCATTTTTATCTTCTACTTTCCCTATATATATATATATACAGGGTGATTCAAAAAGATGGGAAAAAATTTAAGGGGTAATAGTAAACATCAAGACAAACAATATTAAATAGAAACCAAGGTTCCCAAGCGTTTTCCAAAAAAGATAGCCGCCATTAATGTTTAGGGACCAAAATTTCAAATAAACATAAAAAACGGAAAAATCGGTCGATTGATTTGCGGTTTTCACTAAAATTATTCTTTATGTTGGTATTTTCTTGAAAATAAATTATAAAGATAAATTCCAAAAAATGTCGACAGAGGGTGCTTTAGACTTTGGAGTAACGAACAACTGTTTTTTGCCGTTATTTTTTGCATTGCATTAAATGGTTTCGCAAGCTTAGACTTAAACTTAAATTTTGAGCTCAAAATCTGAATAGTTGGGAGAGGTTAAGTAGCTCAAACTGAACTGTGTTCAGAGGGTTTAAATTTCAAATGATTATAAAAAACGGAAAAATTGGTCTATTGATTTGCGGTTTTCACTAAAACTATTCTTTATGTCGGTATTTTATAGAAAATAATTTATAAAGCGAAATTTAAAGAAATGGCGATAGAGGGCGCTTTAGACTTTGGAGTTACGAAAAACTATTTTTTACCGTTATTATTTGCATCTCGTTAAATTTTTTAGAAGCTTAGACATAAACTTAAATTTTGCGTAGAAAATCTGAATCATTGGGAGTGGTTAAATAGCGCAAGCTGAACTGTGTTCAATGGGGGTGGGGAGTTTCAAATTTCAAATGATTATAAAAAATGGAAAAATTGGTCGATTTGTTTCTATTACCCCTTAAAAATTTTCCCATCTTTTTTGAATCACCCTTTATATATATATATATATATATACATATATATATACATATATATAATTTGCAGTAATAAATGTTTGCTAAAATAAATTTTGAGAAGTGTTCCATATCTGTTCTGATCCTTTTGGCGATAAATTTTTCGATGTGGTTGCTCGTCAGTATTTTTGGTTGCTTTTTTTATAACGTGATGCTAATGGTGGATAAAAAATAAATTTACACTCATATTTTTGGCTAGTACTACTTGCTTATCCCTTCGCACATAGGTGGAAAGTTGGGTGTTAGAAGCATTTAAATGATGCCATTTCTTTTTTAAAATATTATCCGCTTTTTTTTTTTCATATATTTAATGGTACTCTTTTTCTTATTTTTCTGTGTGTAATATATTAGTTTGCCCAATGACTGAGAGAAGAAATGTGATTTATATCTAAGTTAAATTTTTTTCTTCATATTTGTCGTTCATTTCAAATACTAAATTTTTAGAAGCGTGTGTTGCATTTTGATATATAACACGTTTGTGGCAGATTTATGCATATTTGAAAAAAAAAATTACATTGCACGCGAAACTGCAATTCAACTGTTAGTGCAGGTATTTGTTATTTTTCCTCACCACATAGCTTCTATTATCTTTCACCAAGAGTAAAAATATGTGCTATTCGATACAGAATAGTAAGTAAAATATTTTAAACCTAATATTTATTACATATTTTTCTACGTATTTTTAATAATACTGTTTTTATTAGGGACATTATAAAAAAAGTGTTTCTTTTTTCCAGACTTTTTTTTATACTTGAAATATGATGAGAGCTTCTATTAAAAAACTATCTTTTTGCAGATCAAAATTTTACTGATAATAGTTTTTAAGGTAACAAAATTAACAATGTTATAAATAATGTAAAAAATTAGAATACATTTAGAGTTTTGGTTTCTTCAAATACACAAAAGGTCTAGTAAAATATAAAAGCAACACAACGAATAGCTAAGCAGCTCATTTTAATAAAAAAAAAATCTTCGTAAATTAAAAAGAATAAGTGAAGTTTACATTAAAAGTAACTCTGCATAGTTATTAAAAATAACAAGAAAAGTGCCTATTTATACTGATGTCATTGAGCTCGCTGGTCATTTGCGCTAATGAGTATTATACTCTTATTTTAAACAATAAAACCCCTCGTGAAATAAGAAATAAGTAAAACAAAAAGGAGAGGTAATAGACACCCCTTATACCTCCTTTATAATTAACCACAAATATTCCAAATTTAAATAGGGAAGCGCCTTATTGGAATTAACTGATATACCAAACTTAGGACAAATCTGATAATTAACCATGAAAAACCAGCTTATCTAAATTAAGGAAGGGATTAATTCCCTATTTTTGTTTTTTATATTAACCAAAGAACTTACAAATGTAAACAGCGAAGCTCCTTATAAGAATAAACCGGTATACCAAATTGGAAGCAAATCTAATAATTATGCATGGAAAACACAGTTATCTAAATTATCGGGGATTAATTCCCCGTTTTCCTCATCTAGACTTCACTGATGAATGTTAAAATATAATCATGATAGTGTCTTCTTAGAATAAACCGGTATACCAAATTGAAGCAAATTGGATAATTCTGCAGAAAAAATCCATTCACCTAAAGTAAACGATTGGTATTAACCCCGTCTCACCCCTTTATATTTAGCTAAAGGATTTCAAAAACTAATCAGGGAAGCGCCTTATTAGAATAATTTTATATCCAAAATTCGAAGCAATTGGATATTTTTTATTAAGAGTTATCGCGTTACGTACATAAACCCCAAAACTAATCAGGTAAACGCCTTATTAGAATGAATCTATATCCAAAATAAGAAGCAAATGGGATATTTTTATTAAACGTTATCGTGTTAGATACATACATACATACTCCTCCTCGGAATCCTCGGAATTTTCGGAAACATTAGCTTTTAGGCTTAGCATTTATATAGCATAGTATAAAAAAGTAGGAAAAATCATTGCATTAAGCATACATTATGAAACGCTTTCCAACTTTTGCTGAAATTTTAAACAAAATTTCGTTTTTGAGGGAGATAATGTATTGCTGCCCATAGCCAAATATATATTCCAATATTTTTGAACAGCCCTGTATTTGATCTGTCGGCTGATATACAGACTATATAATGGGGAAATTTAGTTTAGAAAGAAAACACCTAACTGATTAAAATTTTCCTTTCTGCAATTTATACTAATAGATAGAAACAAACTTGAATACTTTTATTCAGCCTTGTAGTGTACCTAGTGCCTTTAATATACGAAAGTATTTAGCTAAAATTTAGTTCAAAGAAAAATATTTTTAAATCACATTTTCAGAAATTATCATCCAAAGGCGACCATGTATCTAGTTCTTTGCGGGACTCTGTACATCATTTTATCTATATTCTGCAAACATTTTTTATTAAACTGAATGCAGTTTAACGTCAAAATGCATATTTTATTTAAAAACCACATTCATGTAAAATACGCTCATACTGAATAATCTTTCCGAGATCTTTTGTATAGCTCTGTATATCTAAATTGTGAAACTATTAGCGTTTATACACACCACATAATATGCATGCTTTTAGTGAAACTTAAAAGCGCATATCATAATTCAAAATGCATTTCATCCTTTCAACAGACATCATCCATAGCATACATTACTTTGGTCAGAATATACAATTTGAAATCTTTAGTGTGTTCCTATAAATGCTACGTATTTCGTATTATGCATAAAATAACTCATATTAATCCTCAGCGACGTACATCAATTTTATTGACTGTGAAATTGTTAACCATTGTTAAAATATGTCGCAAACTATTCCTCCCTTTATTAAAATGCAATGGAATTTTTTGTGTGTCCCTGTAAATGAATAATTGCTATTCTTTTTACTGCAGACTTTATAAAATGCATATTTTAATGCACTCCGTAGATGCATATAAATTTTAATATGTTTGACCTTTGACGTTTCATAGACCGTGAAATTTTAGATTATTTTTATTTAATCTTTTGAAAATGTCCCGGGTAGAGTTGTTAGTTTTATAAAACTCTGTTATGTCTTATATGTTTCAGATTTTAATAAAAGCTTTTATCAGTAAAAGGACTTGAGGAAAACGACTTTTTTGTAAACTAAATAAGAAATGCAGAATAATTAAAAGTTACACAGTTATAGTTGAAAAACAAACACTATACAAGTGTAAAACAAAACTATACAAGTTAAACTGTAATGAAATGGCTAAAATTAGCGTAATCTAATCTATGGTTAAAAATAAAAGACGTTATACAGAATATGAAATGTTTATGTCGAGCAAAGGTTCAGATGGTTCAGTAGGCTGATGATAAAGGATAAAGATAAATGATAAAGGATAAATGATAAAGGATAAAGTGAATGTCCTTTATCATTTACGTGAATGTAAAGTCTGGATAAAGTGAACATCCAGAATCAAAAGTGGGAGATTTATTCCATGCTGATGTTTGTGGATCTATGTAGTTCATATTTTGTACTTTGCAGCATTATCTGAATTTTATAAAGATTTCTCTAAGTTTCTTTATTTTTTACATTCGTAAAACACTTGTATTTTTCATGTTGGACACTGAGTATTACAGTGGTAATAGACAGAGGCGGCAGCACAGAAAATCACCTCTCGGAATTCACTGATGAAAATCTAGGATTTGTTAAATCTCGATTAGCATATTAAAACGCAATCTTATCTGCCAAGTCATATCTTGGTGGAAAATTCTTAAAAAAAAAGAATTTTAGCGGTTGACTCTTAAGTTTGCCATTATGTTATCCTATTTCCAGTCCTCCATATTTTTGTCATTTCAGGTGAAAGAAAACACAATGGCAAACCTACGATTCAACGCTAAAATTAGGTTTTTAGGAGTTTTCCCACAAGTCAATGGTGTGCAAAATTTAAGGACGAGTCCCAAAATGCCAATTTTCAAGCTATTTTTAAGTGATAATTTTATCGCAAATATTCAAAAAGAAGCAATAAAATTCGAATAATTACTATCCCTCCATAACAGCTAGTCTATATAACATCTCATCTAGCTCACATATGGTCACCGGACTTACAGTTACTACGGTGAAACAAAAAGTAGGAAATTCCATACGTCTCTTTTATGAGTCTCAATTGACTACTATATGTGACTCAACTGACAAGTCACTGCGACTGCTGCTTTGTGTCGAGTCACCAGGTGACTTTACAATGTCGTTTTATTGTGACTCTTATGTGACTGTCATTTGGAGACTCGATTTCAAAGTCATTGTGAATGTTGCATTATTATAAATCTCCAAATAATGTCACATTAAAGTCACATGGTGACTTTCTGTCAAAAGACTTTGTCAAATGGTGACAGAGACCCTATTGTGAAGTAATCACTGTGAAAAGTGGTGAAAAGACACCATGTCACTTTAATGGCACATTATTTGGTAATTTATCATAATGCAAAGTTAACAATAGTTTTAAAATTGAGTCTCTAAATAAGAGGTCACACGAGATTCTCAATAAAAAGACATTGTAAAGTCACCTGGTGACTTCGCAACAAAGCAGCAGTCACAATGACCTTCCAGTAGAGTCACATATAGTAGTCATTTGAGGCTCATAAAGGAGACGTATGGGATTTCCTATTTTTCGTTTCGACGTAGTAACTCTTAGTCTCGTGAACATGTGTGATCTGAATGAGATGTTATATGGGCTAGTTGTTATGTACGGATAGTAATTATTCGAATTGTATTACTTCCTTTTGAATATTTGCGTGAAAATTATCGCTTGAAAATTCCTTGAAAATAGGGATTTTGCGACTCCTCCTTAAATTTTGTGCACCAGTGTATGACTTGCAGAGCGATTGAGTTTCAATATGTAAATCGAAATTTAATAATTCCGAGATTATCATCCGTGAACTCAATGGGATGATTGCCCGTACTGCCGCCTCCCAATCTATAAAGTTTTGTGATTGAATCAAGATGAAATATTGCATTTAATTTAATGGTTTTATTTAGAAAATTTTTTTATTTGGGAATTAACAACATTTTTAAAAATTCAAAAGCATCAAATTTTGCTCTTTAAAAATAAATAAAAATTAATATTTCAACTACAGGAGAAATTGATTAATATATTCCTAAAAACAAAAAATGCAACAATTTTTTTCCATCCATTGATGATAATTTACAAGTAAAGAACATTTATTAAATACATAATATGGAACACAGCTCATTTGAATCTTTCAACACCTAATCCAATATGAAGTCAAAAATTCGAATATATATATATATATATATATATATATATATATATATATATATATATATATATATATATTGCCATTGATTATTGGACACTTGCGATTTTAGAAATTTTACTAAATATCTAGAAAAATACATGAGGAATCATCTCGAAACTCTTAGTGTATAAATATAATAGTATACGCCATACATCGCCGTGAATATTTTTTACCGAAACTCCATAGGGGATCGTCAACAAATTAAAAAAGAATGAATATCTTTTGAATAACCCTGTCAAAATTAATGTAGCAAAAGCGCTCAAACTCTAGATTATGAATGAATGCCTTATTGTAATTGGCCTTGTTAATTTTTATGCAAATAGCATGCATACTCGCAGAGTAATTAAGGTTTTTATAAAAAATGGTCCCAAATTTTTCCAAGTTTTTTCCCTATAATTTTCAGAGTTCTTAATATAAAATAATATTTTTTTCAGGAAATATGACAAACAACATTGCACATGGTACCTTGTAATCAGAATTAAAAAATAATGAAAATTTTGTACAAAATGAGTAGGTTTACTAAATAATTTTTTATTGCGCATGCGTCAACGATATCAAAATTTCATTTGCATATTATGTTAGTTAAATGTATAGAGCAACTTTTGTGAAAGTCACAAATCATAACTTGAAAATTCTGAAAATAATCGTCAATTGAATTTGTTGAAAATCCGTTATTCTCAAAATGAAGGAAAAACAAGAGGGGTTGTATCCATATATTCATTGATTAGTGTCAATATAGAATACACAATACGGGATGTACTACTACATTTGGATAAAATCCCTCATTTTTTTGCTTCATTTTGGAAACAACGGATTTTGTCCTTTTTCTATAGACGATTACTTTCAGAATTTTCAAGCTATGATTTTGAGACTTTTACAAAAGTTGCTCTAGACATTTAGCTAACATAATATGCAAATGAAATTTTGATATCTTTGACGCATGTAAAAAATTATTTAGTAAACCTACTCATTTTTCATACAATTTTTATTATTTTTTAATTTTGATTACAGGATACTATCTGCAATGTTGTTTGTCCTATTTTCTGAAAAAAATATTATTTTATATTAAGAACTCTGAAAATTATAAGGAAAAAACTTTGAAAAATTAGGGACCATTTTTATAAAAACCTTAATTACTCTGCGAGTGTGCATGCTATTTGCATAAAAATGAACAAGACGTATTACAATAAGGCATTCAATCATAATCTAGAGTTTGAGCGCTTTTGCTACATTAGTTTTGAAAGGGTTATTCAAAAGATATTCATTTTTTTTAATTTGTTGACGGTCCCCTATGGAGTTTCGGTAAAAAATCTTCACGGCGATGTATGGCGTATTCAATTATATTTATACACTAAGAGTTTCGAGAAGATTCCTCATGTATTTTTCTAGATATTTAGTAAAATGTCTAAAATCGCAAGTGTCCAGTAATCAATGGCAATATAATGTATATATATATAATATATATATACAAAAGAATCTCTATTTTGTGTCGCATTTTTTCCCCTTAGGTTTAATTATTTTTTTTTCCTTGTGAAAAATGCATTGTTTGAATGTAATAACACTTTTAAAATATAAAATTTTAAGTACCATGCTTTAAGTAGAAACTTAAAACAAAAATAATTAGATAAAATATTTCTAATTATGGTTGCAATCGTTAATTTGTGATATGGGAAATATATAAATACAATACAATACTTAAAATTTACTAATAATGTACAAAACGTCATATTGAAATGTGTGAACTTTTTTCAGAAAATTAATCCGGAAGAACACGCGCTTACCCAGGGTAGAAATGGTTTTAACCTTGTCACCAATAAAAACAAATTATAACCGTCATTTTATTTAGGCGGAGACAATCCTTACAAATTTTGCGATAAATTAAGTTGAAGATTATTTTTAAAAGATAAGTGGTTACAACTGCAAAAATCAGGCGCACTCCGGGTCAAAAATACCCGGCGCGTGTATTCCCGGATTAATATTCCTTTTAGAATGAAATTGATAGCAATTTTGCGTTACTCAATATGTAAATGACAATAAACTAAAGTAAGCGTCTACTTCCTATAAACAAATCAAATTTATCTATCAAATTTATTAATCGAATCTTGGTATTTTTTACATATCGCGAAAAGTAACTGAAAGAGACCACATTTGAAAAAGGAAATTAATGAGTGGTTTGACGGAAAAAAAAAACAAAATTAGAGAAATGCGATAAATAACTTCTTTAAGACAATATATATATATATATATATATATATGATTGTGTTTTTACGGTTTATGTATTTACACATACATAACATAAACAAAAATACAAAATAAAAACAAAACGAAAAATCATGCATCCAGCAAAAATTCAGTAAAATTCTATAACAGATTCAGAATGCAGTAACAAAACTTCACAGTTTATTAATGTGAAATATGACGGATAAATATACAATTTAAAAAATTCATAACTTTTTAGAAACCCAATTTCTGCAATTACAATTAACATTCATATAAATGTCCTTTTTTTAGACATGTATATGATATATAGATTTTATGTCCATTTTTATACCCATTGATGATAATCTACAAGTAAACAAAATTTATGAAATACATTATACGGAATAACCAATAACTTCAATCTTTCAATATCTGATCCAATAAGATAACAAAAAATTTGAAAAAAATATACAAAAGAATCTCTTTTTTGTGGCCCATTTTTTCTCCTAGATTTAATTATTTCTATTTATCCTTGTAAAAATGTAGCATGTGAATTTAATAACAATTTTTAAACTATAAAATTTTAAATACCATGCTTTAAGTAGAAACTTAAATCAAAATTAATTCGAAAACAAAAATATTTTTAATTATGTTTAGAATCGTTATTGTTCTAACATGGGGTAGAAATAAATAAATACAATACTTAAAGTTTAGAGATAATGTACAACACGCCAATATCAAAACATGTCACCTTTTTTCAGAAAATTAATATCCGTTTTAGAATGAAATTGATAGCAATTTTGCGTTACTCAATATGTGACAAAGAACAATCTGAAATAAGTGTCTGCTTCCTATAAACGAACCAAAGTTAATTACCTTGGTGTTTTCCTACGTATCGTGAAAAATAATTGAAAAAGGACGCATTAAAGGACGAAAATTGATAAACGAGAGAATGAAAAAAAAAAAAATAGTGAGATGCGATGAATAACTTCTTTAAGTCCGAAAAAAATGTATTGAACATGTTTTTATTGTTAAAGTTCCATATATACATATATAACCGAAACAAAAATATAGAATAACAATAAGGACGAAGAATCATGCAACCAGCATAGATTATGCAAAATTTTCAAACACATTCTGAATACAATAACAACATTTCACAGTTTATTATTGTGAAGTATGACGTATAAATATACAATTTAAAAAAATTACAACTTATTCGAAACCCAATTTCTGCTATTGTAATCAACAATCGAGAAAGCATCTTTTTTGTGTGTGTGTCTGTGTGCGTGTGTATGTGCGTGCAATCCTGTCTATGAATTTTGTAATTAATTAATTATATGTCTATGCCTGATCTAAGGATTTTTATGTAAGCTGTGTATTTCAAGACCGAATTTCCCTGTTCCCACCTACAACTTTTAAGAAGCTCTGTATATGATATAAATATGATTTGTATTTATTAACAACATGCATTCCAAAATTTAGCTCATTTGAGAGATACATATATTTCAGTTGAAAATTTCCCTTCAGCAATATCCTCTAATAGGTAGAATGTTATGTTAATACTTTTAAGCAGCACTATATTTAAGGAATAGATTTTATATGTAAAGAGTAATATGCAAAAAATAATTAAATTTAAAAGTGCAGACCGAATTTTAAAACGTACTTTTCAGCAATTATTACGCAGAGACTGTACTGCAATCAATTTCTTTTGTGAATCAATATAAATTAATAAAAATTTCTATGAATACTGTGTTTCAACATGATAGTAATAATATTCAGTGATTTATATCAATTTCAATACATTTGAAATAGTGTAATATCCTTGAAATACTCTCCAAACAATTTTTCCCATATGCGACAATGTAATCGAATTCTTTTGAGTAAATGAATTCCATTACACTGTAATTCGGTTTCCCTTTAAATGAACCATTAATCGTATGTACTTCATATGCAATACTAAACATACTTTGGTGACTTAAATAAGCTTTATCAATTGCATGAATTGCATGAATTCCATTACACTTTAATTCGGTTTCCCTTTAAATGAACCATTAATCGTATGTACTTCATTTGCAATACTAAACATACTTTGGTGACCTAAATAAGCTTTATCAATTGCATGACTATCCGAGTATACTTACAGGAACTGGGGCATGGACAGACGGATAAGCACTTTTCAACAAAGTGGAAAGTACTAAAAACATATGTAAGTAAAAACACATGTTCAGCATTTTCTGTCCATATTTATTAATAGGTGCAAATTCTTATCCAAAAAAAAAATCAATTCAATATCAATTCAATCAAAATGCCGATTTTAAATCTTTAAACACATGCTTTTAAACAACATGACATTTTATTAATAATTAATATATAACAGAGAGATATTACGTATCTTAAAAGCTAGACCTTATATAGGAAAAGCAAGGTCATAATTTGGATTTAATGGGCCAATTTTGTCTATGAATGGTGTTTATTTTCTGAAAACGAAAATTACTGTTCCTAGTGTAATGGTACCTGATATATGAAGTTTCGCTCTTATTGTTCGTAAATTTCAGCACTTATGTGTGTTTCAAAAGGAATAAATATTTGCTTTGTCCTAAATAAAAAAGCAGGCATTTGCAAAACGTAGTAAATAATGATTAAAAATGTCTTTACGGTACAAGAAAATTTTACTTTTATCATTGGAGAAAGATGTAAAAATATATTGCTTAAAAGTCTTTTATTGTATTCAAGTATGTAAATGGCTGTAAAAATAATTGTTAATCTTAAACAATGTAGTGAGTTCAAAGCAAAATTTAATGAAGCGGTTCATTTTCTAAAACTATCGGAAAATTCAAATTTTTGTTTTATAAAATCCTTATTAAACCAAGAGCATTGATTGTATTTTACGAAGAATACAAGGTTTGAAGGTTAGATGCCACGTTTACATTTAAGCACAAAAAGAATTAAACATGGTTATGTGTGGGGCAACAATAAAGGAAAAATACGAAATTGTATTCAGAGTTCGAAAACCATTAACCCTTTTCCAGGAAACACTATGTAGGAACGTGTGTTAATTAAGTTAAATCCAATAATTATTCTATCTCTGAAGATGCGAGACTTTATCTTGTTTATATTATATGAATCTTCAGTAAACTAGAGGTTACATTTCTGATTGCTCAACCGATCTGAATCAAATGCATTTTTGCAGTTAAATCTTAACAAATTACTTAGAATGGAAACTTTGAATATTATATGACACGTTTACATTTAATCAGAAAAAGAACTGATCATGGTAACGTGTGTAGTAACAATAAAGAAAAAATACGAAATTGTATTCAGAGTTCAAAAACCATTAACCCTTTTTCAAGAAACACTATGTAGGAACATTGGTTTATTAATGTAAATCCAATAATTATTTTATCTGTGAAGATGCGAGACATGATTTTGTTTATATTATATGTATCTCCAGTAAACTAGAGGTTACATTTTTGTATAAAAACATTTTACATTTATTTACTTAAAACAGGTGTCACAAATAAAAATTAAAAATATTGACATGTTTCGGTTCAATAATAAGAACCGTATTCATAACACATAAAATCAGTAGAAACTAAATGACACTGGATACAAATACAATTTAAAAATCTAAAACACAAACACTGCGCCCCCTATGATCGCAACTAGCCTACGCTCCGTGACTCCCCCTATTAGACTCACCCTCTAAACATTTATTAAGTAATTCTAACCATAAAATCGGAATATCATAAGAAAAAGAATCATTACACACCCTATCCCTCCTAGAATATATCTCAATACATTTGTTTTAAAGATAGTAGATTAGTGTTCATTTCAAGTTTATAGTGTAAGTCAATCATCCGTGAATCTATTGAGATATATTCCAGGAGGGATAGGGTAATGATTCTTTATCTTATGATATTCCGATTTTATGGTTAGAATTACTTAATAAATATTTAGAGGGTGAGTCTAATAGGGGGAACCACGGTAGCGTAGGCTATTTGCTATCATAGGGGGGGCAGTGTTTGTGTTTTAGGTTTTTAAATTGTATTTGTATCCAGTGTCATTTAGTTTCTACTGATTTTATGTGTTATGAATACAGTTCTTATTATTGAACCGAAACATGTCAACATTTTTAATTTTTATTTGTGACACCTGTTTTAAGTAAATAAATGTAAAATGGTTTTATACGTAAATGAAAAGTTGATTTGAATTTGTTTTAGTTTTTGACAAAAACTAACAACAGTTTTTGACAACGCACGGAATGCAAATGTTGAATGTCAGATAACACGTTTACATTTAATCACAAAAAGAACTGATCATTTTAATGTGTGTGGTAACAATAAAAAAATACAAAATTGTATTCATCGTTCGAAAATAAATCTATTCTTTTTTCAGGGAACGCTAAGTAGTAACGTTGGTTTATTAAGTTAAATCCATTACTTATTCTATCTGTAAAGATGCAAGACTTGATTTTGTTTATATAATAGGAATTTCCAATAAACTAGAGATTATATTCTAATAGAGCAGTCAATCAGAATCGAAATGTATTTTTGGAGTTAACTTTTAATTAGTTCATATATAATGATATTTTGAATGTTAGATGTCACGGTTGAATATGTTTGGATATGTTTTGAATGTTAGATATGTAACATTCAATCAGAAAAAGAAATATCATGTTAATGTATGTGGCTACAGAAAACAGAGAGCACGAAATTGCATTCACAGTTCGAAAATCAACTTACCTTTATTCACTGAATACGAAGTAGGAACGTTGGTTTTTTTTAAATTAAATCCAATAATAATTCTTGTGTGACAGGAATCTTCAATAGATTAGATTGTGATTTCGCAATTTATGATTTTTCTTTTGTAATTGCGCAATCTTTCTGGATCGAAATGTATTTTTAGAGTTAACTTTTAACTACTTTACTTAGAGTTTAAAAATTAAATGTTAGATGACTCGTTTACATTTAATCACAAATAAAATTGATCATTCTAATGTATGTGGCAACAAAAACCGGAAAAATTGAAATTACATATAGAGCTCGAATATCAATTATTCATTTTCATGAAATGCTCTGTCGGAACGTTGGTTTATTACTATAACGGTGTGCTACAGTATTTTAAACATACTAGAATTTATATATACAATGGCGGTCGAAAGTTTCCAGCCAGTTTTTTTATTTCTTTCTGAAAACATTTCAGCGAAGAAGTGCAATTGCTTCATAAGTTAGGAAAATGCATATGACCTGCGATCACGCGATCATTTTGATTAGGTACTAAATACACTTGATGCAAAATGGAGGAATTCGAAATTCGTGTGTGCAAAAGTTTCTGGCCATTCGCCATTTTTTTGTTTTTGCTATCGATAAAGTGTTGATTTAGCCATGTTTGTCAATTAATCAACGTGAATAGCGTAGTTGAAATTCAAAAATAAAAAATTCAACGATTAATGTGCGTAAATGAGTGATATGTTTATCGCTAAAGGACTAATTCTTTCGTGAGGTTGCAGCAAAATTATCGATCGGAATGTCTACTGTGAACGATTTTTAAAAAGATATATATACAGACGGCCATGGCCTCCAGGAGACTTAATGGCCCAAGAGACTCCAGAAAATGATTTTACATGTGCACAGAACTTTCAGGCGAAAAAAGAATTGAAGATCCGCATAAAAATGATACTGCAATAACCGGCGATTTACTGAGTAAAATTATTGCTAAAATAAATCCGTTTACCATGACACGAAGCTTACGTGATGTAGGACTTTATGAAAGATTGAAAGATTCAGAGTTAAAAGTCTTTCCTATAAATTTATAAATATATATTTCTCATAAATTTTCCAATTCAGCAGATTTTTTTATAAAATTAGAAGAAGAGTGGAAAAAGCTTACAATAGACGATCTTCAACCATTCATTGAATCGATGACATGTCGCTGCGTCGCAATAATTATTGCTAGAGGTATAACGAAAAATTACTAATTGTAAGTATTGCTGATTACAATTATTTTCTATTATAACATCATCTTTTTCGTAATTTGTCAAGATGGCCTGAAACTTTTCAGAACATGCGTTTTACTTTACAGTTACTTTTTCGATTAAATTTACTGATATTTATTGTTATTCCATAAACAACCGTCATCCTAACCATTATGCCAATAAAATGTATAAGTATCACCTTGATAGTTCTCTTCATATGAGTATACTTACAAATTGACGAAACATTTTTTGCTGGCGGAAACTTTTGACCGCCACTGTATAGTACGGTGAAATACAAGTGTTTAGTGCAGTATGTAATGTGTCTTGAATAAATATATTGTTCAGTTGCAAGAAGACGCAAACGAATTTAGCTAGAGAAGAAAAACAACTACATGCATGAACAATAATTTTTTGAAGTACATTTCTAATCGCTGTACGCATTTTGTATTGAACTGTTCTTCAAAATATTACTTGGCATAAATAAATTCAATGTGTCATATACAGGGCGCCAGACAAAATTTCTCAAGTCCATTCCTTTTTATTCACGAAAGTTTCTGAACGGAAAATTTCAATTGTTCTACTCGTTTCAGTGAACTAATTAAATTTACTGATAGTTTGATGATTTTAGTTCATTTGATAACTTTAAACATCTTTTTATCTTGTACAATTCAAAACATTAACAACGGTGTCAATCTTATGTTAAATCAGCGTTTAAACTATAATAATAAGTGAAGGAAAAACACGTTTAAGTCACTCAAAGAGTTAATATGTATGAGATAGAAGAAACTTTTGGAATTGTCCCATCCGACTAGTTTATGTTTTTTTCTTTTTTTTTTTTTTTGTTATTACTTCACTCTAAAACTCTAAACCTCTTCACTCTAAATGTACACATAAAAACAGGTATATCGATGATACAAAAACGACATGTCTATGTGTGTAAATTGGTGTGTAAATTGCCAAAATACACGCCTAATATGTAAATTTGAAAATACACATTTTAAAGTGTAATTTGATGATAAGTCCAAATGTGTAAATGTTATCTGATAAGTCTTGAAATACACACTTTAATGTGTAAATTGCAGAAGAATACACAGATTTATGTGTAATATTCTCACACATTCATATGTGTAATTCATATGTGTAATTAAATGTATTTTTGTGTATAATGCAAGAAACACATACTTTTGTGTTTTATGTAAAATACTCAATTTTTTGTGTAGTATGTAAATTACACAGGCTTTTGTATAATATGCAAAATACACAGATTTTTGTGTAGCATTCTCTTCATATAAATATTTCTGCTGAACATGCAAAACACAGATTTGTGCGTAATAATCAAAATATTTAGATATTTGTGTAATATTCCAAGCAGACATATTTTTATGTATTTAGCGTTAACATTATATGTTTTAATATGTTTAAATTGGGAATTAATTCCCAATGATTAATAATGAAAATTTTAATGATTAAAAAAATTCTACAAAGGCAATTTTCACACCACACTAAATAAAAGACAAATCATTTTCGTATCACCGATATACCCGTTTTTATATAAAGCATGATAAACTGAAATTTTAATTACCAATTTGTAATTTCTTTTAGAGTTGGTTTATAGTTCTACAACCGTGAGATCACAATTTATGCGCACACTGTGCATAATTTCAATTCCTTACAATTTCTGTTTTTTAAATTAAAGTTAAAAAGAAATTCTCTCGCTCATATTTACTGCTATAACAACTCATATTGTTTTTAATATTTTAAAGAGCAATTTTTTCAGAAATATTTATTATTAATAATATTAATAATATATTTTAATATTAGTAATATTAATAGTATTAATAATACACACTTTTACATTATTAATATTAATACTAGCTATCCAAGTACATTAATTAGTGTTTCACCAATATTTCATAATCTGAAAGATAACGAATGTTGCTTTTTTGCGTATTATTCAATATACATATGGCCATAGGCTAAAAAAGAATTTTGGGAAATGTTTAGAAAATATTGCATTGCAATAAGATTTAACTAATATTAGAACTTTCTCCTACATTCTGCGCATTATTAGACATGATTCTTTCAAGAAAGTAACTTTTATTTTAAATTTAAAGAGTGAAATATGATGTTTGAAATAAAAGAATCGCAAACAGCGCAGAGAAAATTAACCAAATAATAATAACAATTATTATTATTATTAAATGCTTAAGCATAAAATGAAGTCATATAGTAAATGCATAGACATATAATAACATTACTGCATGTAAATATCAGCAAAAATATTTCTTAAAACAAAATAATACCCCATTAAAAGACACGTACTATGAGTAGTACATCATACCTGAAAGTACTAAATGTACCTGAAAGTACTATGAAGGGGGACCCCCTTTCATTTTATTGAAAGAATGATAAGCAAGTTTAAAACGAAAAATCAAGATTTGCAAGTTAAAGATCCCATAAAAAGTGTAAAAAAAGTTTGTAAAGTTAATTATATTCCGAAGTTTTTTTGAAAGCATAAGGCACGCACTAGCTAAGTATGATATTGCACTAATAGCAGTCCCTCCCCCCAAATGAAGAGTTGTGCTGAACATAAAGATTGATCCTATTCAAGACATTAATAAATCAGGTGTATACAGTATTCCTTTCAAGACAGATAGTAAAGAATATGTTTACATAGGTATGACATTAAGGAAACTTCAAAAGAGGTTGAAAGAACATAACGCAGATTTAAGATTGGGTAAACCCCATACTGCACTTTCAAGGTTTGCACAGGCGCAGCTTATAGAAATAGATTTCAATAGTTCAAAAATTATCTTTCATACTACTAGCCACATAGAAGCTATTATTAGAGAATCCATCGAAATAATATCCGATAAAGAAATAGCTTGTAATGATGCACTTTCCTACGATATACACGCAATATGGAAAAACTTTATTAATAATAGATGAGCTTGTGTTTTTGATATATATTCAGCAGTTTTATTCTAGTCATTTTGTCCCGTTCCCTTCACTCCCCGTCTTTCCTCCCTCGATGTAAAAATGGACTGTTCCGGACGAGCCTGAGAACGCCAACAGTAAGACCTGCCATTTTGTAGTTTCTCTCACTGACGAAGACCGAGTAAGTTTGCGGTTGAAAACGTTCTGAACTTTGAACATTTTAGAGAACTTTAAATGTATTTTTAAAGTTTTTATAAGTATTCTAGTGCACCTTTTACGTAATTTATGTACAGTTAAGTGTATATTTGTGTTGTCAAATTAGTAAATAAGGTGAATTTTGCACTGTTTTTGTTTTTAATTCCAACTATAGTATATAACATATTTTAATTACTAAAATGATTATTAACAATTTTGTGCTCATTCTAGAAAGAAAAAAAGGGAAGATGCTAGTTCCAAAAAGTACACTATTTCATGTGGAAATATACTTAGTAATTTGTTTAGTAATTATAAAAAGCATTCAGTTTCTCATTATGATAAACAAAGTGCCATTAATTTTAATAATTTTATGAATTACAAATTTAAAAATACAATTAAATAATAACATGTTTTAATTTTTTTCTAAAGAAATAATTCTCTATCACTTTCATAAGATCTTGGGAACTTAGATTAAGAAATAATGTGTAATTTGGAAGTTGTATTACAAGAAATCTGTGTTTACTGTAAGTGAATTTAATTATATTTTAATAAAGTAGGGTGCATTTTGCCAATTTCATAAGAAGAAAGTTTTTCCACCCTAAAAAAGTGCTTAGAGGAAACAGCAAATAGTTACAGAATTAATAACAACTGCAAATAAGTAATTTCATCAATTAGTAACAAAATTAACAAATTTATTTGCATCTCATTTTGCAATCTGTCAATAGCCTGAATCTAAATTTACATCCACTTTCGCATATATTAACCCGCCAAAATATGTCAGCACATTCATACACACATACAAAGTAAATATAAGGAATAGCCAATTATATATGAAATCCTCAAAACATTAAACAGCACCATTATTAGCACTTAGTGGAAGTTCTCAGCATTTACTGTTTCAGACAGTTTTGCTGCCTTAATTAATCATGAAAATTTTTATTTGGTGTATATGAGTTGAAAAAGTGAAAACATTCAACTTTTACTGAATAAGCTCTTGCTATGCTTAATATTTTATTATTTTTTTTCTCATGCCTTCTTTTACAATAACGATTCAGCCGATGTCATTATTTCATTCTATTTTTAGTTCCAATATTTGCTATAAATTTATTATTGCAAAAGCAGAATGAGAAAATAAGATTTGGCTGCTTTATTCGTTTATTTGCAGAAAATTATTATACTTGCTATGCCTATATTATATAAAAGAATCAATAATTTGATTATTAAAAGGAAATTATGACATTGTAATTTATACCAGATTTGAATATTATTTTTAAATTAAATGATTTTTATACTTATAAGATAAAAACTATGTTTTTTACAAAATTATCATGCATACGTCTTTGACAATACTCAGAAATTAAGATTAGAAATAATTATTTAAAGCTTTTTTGTGTATTCAAAAGTCAATACCTGTAGAAACTTGCCAAATTATGGTAATCTTAGATTTTAATACTTTTTTCTGTCATTTTAAATCTTTATAAAATTTATGATTTTAGTCAATGATTAAAAAAAGTTGATTTAAATTACGATTTAATTACCGGTTTAAGTCAGCTGATTAAAATCGTTCGCTCCCTATGAAAAAATAATAAAAGCTTAGTTTGCATTTATTTATTTATTTATTTATTGTGATTACATTATTGTGATTTATTGTTGATACATTAATAAAAGGGTGTCCATTACTGGCACATCTACCTGTACTGAAGTGTTATATGCAATACTTTAAAATAGCTTGCTTCAAAAAACGTCCCCCCCCCAAAAAAAAAAATGCGCTCATAACTTTTATTTATTTATTTATTTATTTACATTCCTATATATATATTTATTTATTACAGGTTTATATAATACATCTTAAAAAGCATCAAAAATTTTTTATAAATACAGAAACACACAAAAAAGCATAAATGAACTAAAAAAATGCAATCTATTTAATTTTATTATTATTATATTGATGTACACAAATTAATTACATTTTTAAGATAATAAATTCACAAATAATGAAATTAAAAACACTAACTAATTTAATAAAAATATTGGGCTCTGTTTTAAGAAAGTTCATTTATTTAGTTAATTCAATTTCTAACCAAAAATATTCTCATTCTTGCAAAAATGTATCATTTTACAAAAAATCTCATTTTTTCAAAAATGAGACATTTTACAAATACACATATATATACATATACATATCATGTATATAATTCTTTTTAGAATAAGTGCAAAAAGTATTTCACTAAATGTGTTAAATTAGTGTTTAAATTCAAAAGTAAATTCATATAGGTATACAATTCATGAATGTAATACATATATGTATACTTCTCTTTCTTCATAATTATAGCTTTCATAGAATGGTCATAAGTATGCTTAATATGAAGGAACGCAGTCACTTTTGCGACACCGTTGGAACTCGGATAATGATTAAGATTTTCTAATCTAAATTTTACTAATTCAATAAAATAATCATATTTTAATTGAAATATGATAGCATTTTTTATGATAAAACTTTCATAACACACAGAAATCATAAACATTATTTTACATTTTTACATAATAAAAGGAATCTGAGCTAGAAAAAGATTAGATATATTCAAATAGAAAAGAAACGAACAATATTAGAAAATAAAGCACCGAAATTTTATCATTTTCTTAAATATAATAATGCTGCTAATATTTACAATGACATTTAAAATCTTAATTTTTGGTTGTATGTTAAAAAACTTACAGTTTAAATATGAAAAACTGAACCATGAAAATCTATTAAATTAGTTGTCAATTGAAAAGCTTTATTTTCATTAGAACAAAACATTTACATACCTTTGTTATAGAATATCCATTTTTTTCATGCCGGTAAAATCCCATTAGAAAAGAAAATATAGTTCAATTTTTTCTAAATATGAAGACAAACATTCTGTGTTAATTAACATTCCTCGATTATTTGTAATTGCATTATTATTTATTCTTATTTTTTGCGTTAACAGAGGAGAACACACTTTCCTCTTTTGACAGATTCTAAAAATGGCGAAACTACGATACAGCAGATGTAATTTTCATTTTTCAGTTGCGTACTTGCTACTATACAAAATAACACAAAAGTTCATGTAAATCCAGGTATTTTTCTAATTTTACACATTTGTCTGGGTAACCAACCGACAACAACTTGCAGTTTTAATATCACAAAATAAATGCACATAAAACAAGTAATTATTTTTACAAAATGTGTAATTTTCATGACAAGTGGGTGATTTTAGAAATTTACACACTTATCAGTGTATATAAGAACTATGCGTAAATTACAATAACACACCAATCGGTATTAATTTAGGTATTTTTCTACTTTTACACACTTATTTATGTTTTTCAAGTGATAACAAATTACACACTTAGTTTCAAAAGCTAAATACACATAAAAACAGGTAAAATTCTGCAACAAAATGTGTAAAGTACATGGCAAGTGTGTAAATTTACAAATTTACACATAAATGTGTGTAAATTTTACTAATTTACACATTTATGTTTTAGAGTGTTATATAGCAATAATTTGGTGCAATTGTTGAAATCGAACAAAATATAAAGTAAACAATGCAAATATATACAAATGGAAAAGTATTAATATGATAACAGGATTGTTTTCATTAATTTTTTATAGGAATTCACCTTCACAAATTGAAGGAGATGAATGTATTGATTTTGATACTAAATATTATACTGATGTATGCATGCTGTTCCTCAATCTAACAAAAAAAAAAAAAAAAAAAAAAAGATTTCAGTGAAAAATTAAATCAAACTCTCACTTAATTATTTTTACAATAGGTATTCTAGGTAGATTTCGTAAGTAATACTACCAATTTTTTAATATACGTTTGCATTTGCTTCCATTTCTAACCTATCACAATTACTATAACAATGCTTTATCAATAACATAAAATACGTTAAAAATTTAATGAATAGGGGATCTTAACATCTCAAATATTCCCAAAAGATATTAACTATCGATTATTATCTAGATTCGTATTACATTGTTTATTAAAAGCTGATAAATGGAACACCTCGAGATAATTAAGTGACAAGATGTTTCATGAATGCAATTCGTTCTATACGTTTAAGTCATCCATCAACTGTGCTTTTTTGAATCTGCTTTTCTTTGCTTATAATTATTACGTACTTAATAATCACTTTTGATTACTTTTTTAAACAATAAAATGGGATAGAGATGCATATTTTAGAATAATTTTTTTTCAATATATGTTGGTGGCATTTCTAATATGCCATACATATGATAATTTTCTTAATCAAGCAATAGAAAATGCGTTCTAAATTTCTTGAATATAGAATAGAATATCTCAGATATCCTTAAAAGAAATTAAATATCGATTAGTTTTCACATTCATTATTTATTATAAACAGACAAAAAAAAACACTTCGGGATGCTTAAGGCACAAGCTGTTTCATTAATGCCATTCGTTCAATACGCTAGATGTCATTCATGATTTGTGCTTATTCAAATGCTCTTTTCATACCTTTTAATTATTGTGCGAACATGTAACTACTTTTCTTTTTTATCATAAAATGGGATAGGGATGACCTTTTTAATTTTTACAAGAAATGTTTTTTTTTTTTTCAATATATGTTGCTGACATATCCAAGCTGCCATATTTATGATAACAGTGTTTTATCGAAAAACAGAAAATACATTAAAATTTACTGAATAGGGGATTTTAACACCTCAGATATCCCAAAAAGAAACTAAATATCGATTAGTATCTAGATTCGAGTTACATTATTTTTTGAAAGCAGATAAAAGTTGCAGGAATTCAAGTGCTGTGCCAAAAAAGACTGATTATCACCACTAAATTTTTAAAGAATTTTTTGCCTTATTTAATTACAAGATTTCTAAGATTCAATAAAAAGCAAAAAATATTATACCATTTTAGTTGTTAGAGTCAGACATTTTTGACGCAGCGCTTCTCATTCCTGAAAAGAGACACCTCGAGGTGATTAAAGCATGAATGCAATTCATTCGATACTTTTAAAAATGGGCTTTTCATGGCTTTTAATTAATGTGTCTTTAATAATCACTTTTGATTATTTTTATAATCGTAGGATGGGATAGAGATGCATTTATTTTTTTTTCAATACATGTTGCTGCCATTTCTTATCTTCTATACTTAAGACAACAATGTTTTATCAAATATCAGAAAATGCGCTCTAAATTCTCTGAATAATCTTAACAACTTAGATATCCTTAAAAGAAATCAAATATTGATTAGTATCTAGATTCGCATTGCATTATTAATTAAAAGCGGATAAAGAGATACCTCGGGATGATTAAGCCACAAGCTGTTTCAAAAATGTAATTATTTCAATACTTTAGATATCATTCATCTGTTGTGTTTATTCAAATGTTCTTCTCATGCCTTATAATTATTGCGCGATCATGTAATCACTTTTCTTTTTAACCATAAAATGGGATAGGGATGCACTATTTTTAATTTTTACGATAAAAGTCTTTTCGATATATGTTGCTGCTATTTCTAACCTGTCATATTTACAATAGCATTGTTTTATCAAATAACAGAAAATATGTTCTAAATATCCTGAATAATGAAGCGAACATCTCAGTAATCCTTAAAAAAATTAAATATCGATTAGTCTCTAAATTCGAATTACATTATTTATTAAAAACAGACAAAGAGATCGAGGTAATTTCGGCACAAGCTGTTTCAGTAATGTAATTCTTTTAATACATTAGATGTCACTCATCACATGTGCTTATGCGAATGTTTTTTTTCATGCTTATTAATTATTTTGCGCATATTTACTGGCATTTTTTAAAATAAAAGGGGATGGGGATGCATTATTTTTTATTTTTACAGTAGAAAGTGTTTCGGTATATGTTGCCGACATATCAAATTTTATCAAATACCAAAGAGTACGTTCTAAATTTCCAGAAATTTCAATTGTAACACCTCAGATAGTCATAAAAGTAGTTAAATGTCTATTAATATCTAGATTCACATTACATTATTTATTAAAAACATGCAAAAGAGGCACTTCGGGATTTTACTAATCTAATTCTTCCAATACGATAGATGTCATTTATTCCTTGTGCGTATTGGAATGTTCTTTTCAAGTCTTATAATTGTTGAGCATTCGTGTAACCACTTTTTTAAACCATAAAATTGGACAAAAATGCACTATTTTTTTATTTTTACAATAAAAGTTTTTTTCAATACCTGTTATTGTCATTTCTAACCAGCCATATTTACAATAACAAGTGTTTTATAAAATAGCAGGAAATACGACCTAAATTCAATGAAAAGTAGACCTTAATATCTCAGATATCTCAAAATGAAAGTAACTATCTATTAGTATCTAAATTCACATTATATTATTTATTAAAAGCAGATAAAAGATACACCGCGGGATAATTAAGCCACAAGATGTTTCATTAATGTAATCCTTTCGATATGTTGGAAGTCATTCATCACTTTTATTTATTCAAATGTGATTTCATGGCTTATAATTATTGCCCCTGAATGATCAGTTTTGAATTGTTCGTATTTTTTCCATGCATACAATTGGTAAAGGATGCGCTGTTGCTTTTTTTTCCAAGATTAAATCTTGTATTCTCTGCGAGCTACTCAATTCTTAGAAATTTATCCTAAACATATGTTTTTAATTCCTGAAAATATTATCCCAGATCAAATTGTATAGTCATAATTTTATCAGATTCTGTTTAATTTTCATTTTTTAAAAATTGTAATTTTTTTCTAACCACAGTATTTACAACAAATAAATTGCTTAAGTTAATTTAATCGCTGAATTAGTATTGTATTTACATTGAACATTTAATAAAAACTATGTACATTGTCAACAAAAAAAAATTTTAATGATGTGGTAAACTTCCCAAAATTAAGATAAAAAATAAAAGGACTCTTATGGATAAGGGTGGATGAAGTAAAGGTGAACTTATGTTGTGAAGACCAACAGTGTCGAGCAATAGAAGAACGTTTAAGCTCTTGATTTTTGACATACTTTTGTGCTCCTTTAAACAAAATCTGAGAGCACGTTTAGTCTGACCAATATACGATAGGCCACATTGGTAAGAAATTTGGTAAATACCCCAGTTATCTAAGCAATCAATGGGATGCTTAAGATTTGAAAAAGAAATTTTATTAACAGGAGAAAAAATAACATTGAAATCGAACCTTTTTAAAATTTTAGCAACTTGCTGACTAATTTTGAAGAAAAATGGAAAAACAACCAAAGTATTGGAGTTCGAATTAAAATTTTCTCTTTCCGATTGGGTGGATTTTGTCAATTTTTTATGATTGAATCTGTAATATTAGGAGAATAACTACGATCAACAGCAATAGCTTTCATCACTGAGTAACTGAGAAGTTGAACAAATATTGGAAGGCCGGAAAACGAAAGTTTGAAAAGCCGCAACTTTCTGGTTAGGAGGATGAGAAATGTATCCTAGAGGTGGAAGACTGACCGTTCTGATGACTGATGTTCGTTAAGTAGAAGATATAAATGCTTTAGTTGAGTTGAATTCAGATATTAATCATATTCTCTGAGTTATGAATTCTATTGATTCTATTGTATTCAATTTACTTTTGAAGTTGGATCCAACAACTGCCTTTCTTTTCTGGATGTCCTTATTATTCTCAATGAAGATAATTTTCAGGCTACAGTCTTTCGCAAACCTTTTGCGGTCAGTCTTCCACCTCACAGATATTCTTCTAATCATCCTTTCCAGAAATTTGCGGCTTTTAAAACTTTCGTTTTCCTGGCTTCCAATATTTGTTTAACTCCTTAGTTACTCAGTGATGAACGTAATTATCTAAAAGCTATTGCTGTTGACCGTGGTTATTCCCTTGATAATATAGATTCAATTCATAGAAAATTGAGAAAATCCATCCAATCTAAAAGAAAGAATTTTAATTCGATTTCCAATAATTTGGTTGTTTTGCCATTTTTCTCCAAATCAGTTAGCAAGTTGTTAAAATTTTAAAAAGGTTCGATTTCAGTGTTATTTTTACTCCTGTTAATAAAATTGCTTTTTCAAATCTTAAGCATCCCGTTGATCGCTTAGTAAACTATTTCGCTTAGTTAACTAGTTTACCAAATTTCTTGCCAATGTGGTCTTTATTATATTGGTCAGACTAAACGTGCTCTCAGATTTCTTTTAAAAGAGCATAAAAAGTATGTCAAAAATCAAGAGCTTAAATGCTCTTCTATTGCTCAACATTGTTGGTCTTCACAACATAAGTTCAACTTTTCTTCAGCCACCATTATCTATAAATGTCCTTCTATTATTGATCTTAGTTTTTGGGAAGCTTACCACATCATTAAAAATTTTCACTCCTTAGTCAATGATTTATCAAGCACTCCTTATTTTCTAAGCATTTGAAAATCTTTAATTTAATGCTTTTTTTACCCTCGCTTTTTAGTTTTTGTTTTGTTGGTTTTCCGGTAGATGTCGCTACTTTTCCACCCAGTTGTTCGGGCTGCTTTCTTCTCATTGGTTGCTTTTCTTTAGGCGGGATCTTTCCCGTAGTGGCTATATAAGCCTGCGCTTCTCTGTATCTTTGCTCAGTTTTGCTTCTTCTAGCTCGCTGAGTTTTGCACTGATGAAGAATCTCGACAGTAGATTCGAAACAGCTGTCTGCTGCCTTTTCATACATTATTTGTGCATTTATAATCGTGGTTTTCTATCTTTCTACATGGAATGATGGTTCTTGCAGCTTAACATTATTTAGACTTCTTCATTTTTTTAAGTTTTGATAATAGTTTGAATAGCGGGATTGTTTTTTAATTCTTTTGTTTACAAAAACAATCTATTCTGGTACACATAATTGACGTAAAGATCTTACACTTGTTGAATAACCTCGTGCTTTCACTTTATTAAAATAAAATGTTCCTGTAAACTCATAAAGACATAGAATTACAAGCCTCAAGGAAAACTATCTACGTGCTAAAAAGGCAAGGATGATTTACCACATAGCAGTACATCGAAACGAAAAATCGGTTCAAAAGGACCCTATTAACTTTATAATTTCTAATTGCACGTTATTGATTACGCATACTAAGAAAATTTATTTTTATATAATTTCAAAAGTTGTTAGTAAACTTTTGTTAAAAATGATATTTCTCTTAAAATTTAGGCTATTTAATATTGATTAGTTATGGTAATTATTAGTTTTGTAAGTTTTATATAATATTCAGTCAGTTTTTTAAAGCATTTTCATTAGTCGAATTTAACAGGTATCGTCTGTGTTTGGTTGTTGTAAATTTTTCGCCTCATGAGAAAATCTAACTCAATGTAAATGATAGAGAAAATAAACTGTACGAAAAATATTTAGCTTCCAATGTTTGACTGTGCCTTCTAAGTGTAATAAAGCCAAGCATTTTGTATGCTCTATATTATATTTTTCTTCATGTTACTTAAAAGTACTGTCAGCACACAAAGGATTAAACAAGAAACCATAATCTTCATAAGAGATCAGAAGGGAAAGAAGTTGGATATTGCACGTGAAGCGTAGCAAAAGAGATGTGTTCGTACTATAACGAAACTTAGACAGACAGGTGGACGGACAGGCTGAACGATGACTACAGGTGCAATGTATTTATATAATTACGAACGAACATAAAAATATTCAGATCTTGGTGTAATAATATACAGTATTTAAGATGCAGTATAGTAAGACGAATTCTTTTGTGTGTTCCTGTAAATACTATCTGCTTTCTATTATACAGGAAATAACTTGAAGTTTGAAACTTTTTTCCCTTTAACTGTAATTTATCGGAATCCTTTTGATTGTCCTTGTAATTGAGCTATGCATCTGATTTTTCATAAAATTTGAAATGAGGCGATTAAATTATATGATAATTATATATTTTAAATTTCAAATGATTCGGTTGGGTAGTTTTTGTGTTGTTATATGTGGACAGGAGGACAAACAGACGGACGTATTGGACGGCAACTCTAGGTGCTACGTACTTGCGTAATTACGAACGCACCTGAAAAAGAAAAAAAAATATTTTCAGAATCATACACTCTCAAAAACATTATAAATTTCAATTGAACGTACATTTTTTAACCGATTAAACACTAACTTAAAAAGAAATTTAAAATAGAAGTGCTTTTCATTAAGAATTTAAAAAATATATCTAAAAGCTCTTAAATCTATAAATATGTATTAAAAAAATCCGAAAAATTGGAATTAAAAAAAAAGAAAAGAAAGAAAGATGCCGACAAATATATCTACAAAACATGTTCTACTCTGCCATTGTTTGTTTCTTCCGCTCACATAAGACTTAATTTTTGATCTGCCTTGAAAATCTTTTAGACCAGTAATAATGTGTTGTGTTTTATTTTCTCTAGAGAGTGGTTTTAAAAAGAAAACCGATAAAATATTATTTTTTAAAATAAAACTGTTTTATACTGGTTTTTACTTTAATTGTTATGTTGCAATGCAGTTTATAAATGCATTTATTTAGTCCTTAAAATTTTACGCTAATAGATGCAATCTATATAACTTAAAATATATTTTTACAATTTCGCTCTAAAAACAAGTCGGTAAGCGTGATCGCATATCGCACAAACAGTTTCGTTTAATATTTCTTTTAAAACAATTTATCCTTTTATTAATAATTCGAAATTGTTAACTTATAATTCTTAAATTTTTATCCAGATATAGCGCCAATAAATTTAATATAATAATAAATATGAGAAAGAGTTAAATATTTTAATGAAATTAAAAATGTTCAAATCAAATTATTTAAAATAAATCCAAAAATCCAAATTTTTTTGAAAATCCAAAATGAAAAAAACTAGCGAATATATTTTTTTTTCTAAAAGCAAAAAAAGAAATGTTTAAAATTTAATTTAAAATGGTGGATCATTAATAAATAAAAAAAAAATTAAATAGAAAGGAAATTGAATTTCAAGAAATATTATGTAAGTTGCATGAACGAAACCTAATAATATAAACCCTTAAACTTGTAAGGGAGTGACCTTTGCATAAAGGCACTCTAGTATTTCTGAGATCGTGACGTCAATAATTTAACATGTGTAAGCGTAAAAGCGACATCTATCCTCTCTTTTACTTTAACTTTCTAGAGTGTGTGTGCTCTTTCGGATTCTGCAGTTGCTCGCGGTTATTAGTAATATGTTAATGTGAAGTATCTCAGTTTGCAGCATATAAAAGCTTGGGTGTGAGTGTCTCTGGCATTAGCCAGCGAGAGAGTGTCTCTGGCATTAGCCAGCGAGAGAGCATCTGTGGCGGTAGCCAGCGAGTGAGGATATTTGGCGTTAGTTAGCGAAGTGAATTATTAGTTAGCGAAGTGCTAGCAAATTGAAAGTAGCAGCGAAGCCTCCAGTGAAGTGTAAAGGAGTTTCGATATTTGATTTGAGAGTTGGCCGTGGTAAGAAAATTTATAGTAGTTTCATTTTGATTATTTGTGAATAAAAACTTACACACAGCCACGGGCTGTCTAATTAAGCTTTATCTAGCAGCTCAGCCAGGAGATAGTGAGAAGTATTGGAAGGTGCCACGATTGAGCTAGGCCGGTGCCTGTGAGTATGCGTTTAGTTTTTTCATAGTATTTTCAGTTGTGTAAATTTAAGACTTGCTCCACTTACCTTCAGCCCTCATCATTTTAATAAACTTTGTTGTTTTATCTTAAACACTGAGTATGTCTGCATTTAACTCCCACCACGACCAACCAAACGTTACAAACGACACTCAGCATGCATGTAACGTTACAAATGGCGCCCAACGAAATGTCGGACATTGTGAGATTGTGCCACGGGTGTATTTCACCGGTGAGAGTGATATTAGTGAATTTTTAGTTAAACTAGATGATTATATTTTGTTCAGTAATATACCTGAGAAAAGTAGATACGTAGTGCTTAAATGCTCATTGAAGGGCGAAGCACTTTTGTGGTTAGAGAATATAGGAAAGTTTTTGATTACTGATGAAGCGAAAAGATTTGAACAAACTGTGATTGAGTTAAAGAAGACATTTCCTCCCATTAAAGATAAAAGTATTTTGAGAAAAGAGTTCTATTGTAATAAGCAGAATATTTATGAGTCAGAATATGAAAATTTTATCTACGTAAGCTTGAACTAAAAAATAAATTAGATTTAGATATCACATTTGAGGAATTGTTGGACATTGTTTTTCCTCTTTTTAATCCGAATATAAAGGACTTTATTGAAGTTAGAGCACCGAAGAATTTTGCAGAAATGCACCAGATATTATCGAAGTATGAGACTCGGCATAGCTCGTATCAACGGGATTTGCGTAGCCCTCGTCAGAGACCTGTCACGGATAGTAATTTGAGAAATGAGGGGGATCGTAATTTTTTGAGAGGGGGACAGCGATTTCCGGATAGTAATTTGCGTAATAGAAATGATGGATTTGGTCGTAATATGTCGAATACTGGTAATAGGAATGGTGGTGCTAATAATTTTAGAAGTAGTGAGCGAAATATGTATGGAAATAGACAGAATAGTGGTTATGATCGTAGTGGGGGAGGACGGGACAGGAATGTTTCTTCGCAAGTAAGGAGATTAACTTCGGATGAGAATTTTGAGAATAGGTCATTGCAAAAGAGATGTGTTCAGAGGTCGGGTCAGTTGAACTGGTAGGTGACTGTATTTCGGAAGGTATGCAGTCACACATTAAATCGGAAAAGCCTTCTGTGAGTTTGAATAAAATTACTATTAATCCGGTTGAGTTACCTGAAGTGTTAATTGTGTTGGATGGTATTGTCGTTAAGAGTGTCTTCGATACAGGGGCAGAGAAGTCGTTCATTTCTTTTGATTGTTATCGGAAATATTTTTCGTATAAGAAGTTGAAGAGGTTAAGTCTGGTGGTTTAGTCTGCGCAAGGAGTAGCTTGTGATAATAAAGGTTCAGTAGAGTTGGAAGTTGAAATTCGTTCAGTTAAGACATGTTGGGAGTTTTGTGTGTTGGATGGATTAACAGTGCATTGTATAGTTGGTGTGGATTATATGAGGGATAGAGGAATTAGTTTGGATTTCTTTAAAAAGTCGTTAATAGTGAATAATGATGAGAATGTGAGTAAGAAAGAGCCTGTTTCAGTGTCAGTTAATTTGGAGGAGTCGGGGTTAAGTGAAGTCGAGAAGGAGGAATTTAATAAGTTTTTGAATGAGTTTGGAGAGGTTTTTTCTGATAAACCGGGTTTAACGCATGTTGCGTGGCATGAGATTGATACTGGATTAAAAGCACCTGTTGCTAGTAAACCATATCGTTATGATAAAGTTAAACAAGGTATAATTGATTATCATATTCAAAAAAAAAATGCTAGCGGACGATATTATAATGCCGATTGAGTCTCTTTTTGCATCTCCAGTAATGTTATGTCGTAAAAATAATGGGAAAAGTTTAGATAATCCAGAGGCATATAGTTTTGCAGTAGATTATAAAAAGTTAAATGCGATAACGCAATACCCTCATTATCCTATTCCAGTTATTGATGACATTTTGGCTAATATAACGAGTACGAATTATATGTCAACGTTAGATCTTACGTCAGGTTATTTTCAGATTGCAATGAAGCCGGAGGACATACCTAAGACTGCGTTTATTACTCGGGACGGTTGTTTTGCTTTTAAAAGAATGAGTTTTGGTTTATCGGGAGCGCCGGCAACGTTCCAGAAGGCCATGAATAATATCCTTAAACCTTTGATTGGTAAGGGTGTCCTGGTCTACCTGGACGACATAATTATAATGGCAGCTACTTTTGAAGAGCATTTAAGATTATTGAGGGAAGTATTTACGTTGTTAAGAGATGCTGGGTTAACAGTTAAGTTAGAAAAATATAAATTTTTGAGAAAAGAGATAAAATATTTAGGAGTTAAAATTACGTGTGATGGTATTAATATAGATAATGAGAAAATTGAGGCAATTACGTCAATGAGTCCCCCCAAAAATAGTAAGGAAGTGGCGACATTTTTAGGAATGGTGGCTTGGTTTGCCAAGTTTATCCCACGTTTTTCAGAGTTATGTGAACCGTTGTATAATTTAAAAAGGAAAAGGGTGAAGTTTGTATGGTCATCAGCGGCTCAGAGATCGTTTGAATTATTAAAAGAGACAGTAGTTTTCCCTCCTGTTTTGGCTCACCCCGATTATTCGTCTCAGTTTGAAGTGTATTGCGATGCGAGTGCAGTGGGGGTTGGAGCGATGTTAGCACAGAAAGGTCGACCTATAGCGTTTGCGTCGAGAATTTTAAATGCAGCGGAAAGGAATTATTCGATTACGGAAAGGGAGTGTCTTGCAGTAATTTGGGCTTTGAATAAATTTCGTTGTTATTTCACTAATATACCGGCTAAAGTCATTACGGATCATTCAGCTTTGACAAAGTTAAATACTGGAAAGGGTTTGTCGTCTCGTATGGTCAGATGGTGTTTGAAGTTAGCAGAGTATAATGTTGTTATAGAACATAGGGCTGGCAAGGAAAATGCGGTAGCGGATGCTTTGTCTCGAAACCCGCATGGTGGTTTAGAGGTCACGGAGGAAGTTAAGTGTTGTGCATTGTCCTCGTTGGTGTTAAGGTCACGTGAGCAGTTAATAAGGGAACAGAAGCAAGATGAAGAGTTTGGTAGTTTATATCGTTACTTGGAAAATCCTGATGATGTCCCAAGCGCAGATGTGCCTATGTTTGAGAAATGGTCCCAATCTTTTAAGCTTATCGATGGTCTTCTTTTTTATTCTAAAATTGTAAATTCACGTGGTGAATTAAGAGTTTTTATTCCGGCTAGTCTTCGCAAGGCCATCTTGAAGGAATTTCATGATAATCCATTAGCAGGTCACTTAGGAATCAGGAAAACTTATACTCGAATTTGTGAATCCTGCTACTTCCCTAAAATGCGGGAAGCAGTGCTCACTTATGTCTCCAGTTGTAGCACATGCCAACGTTATAATTATAAAAATGTAAGTCCAGCTGGCAAATTAATTCCTATTAAAGTAAATTTTCCTAATGAATGTGTAGGTGTAGATTTAATCGGTCCTTATCCATTGTCTAATCCTAAAAGATATAGATTTGTACTAGTTATAGTTGATTATTTTAGTAAACGGGTAGAGTTAGTCCCCATCAGGAAGGCTTCTGCACCTGCAGTTGCCGATGCATTTTTCGATAATTATATTTCTAAATATGGTGCACCAATTAGGGTAGTTAGCGATCATGGCCCTTGTTTTATTTCTGATATATTTAAGGCTCTGTGTGAGAAGCTGGAGATCGATCATTCTTTTACTGTTCCTTATCGTCCTCAGTCTAATATGGCTGAACGTGTAAATCGTACATTAATTCAAATGATTTCTTATGTTGGTTCTCATCATGCAAATTGGGACCAGTTTCTTCAGCATTTTGCGTATGCACTTCGTACAGCAGTTCACGAGTCGACGGGGAAAACGCCAGATGAATTGTTTTTGGGTAGAAAAGTCATTACTCCTTTCCAAAGGCTAGTTATGGTGTCGGATGCGGAAAGTCAGTACATTTGTCAGGATATTGAGAGGTTGGTTAAGGAAGCTCAGGTTCAGATGGGAAAAGCGCAAGAAAAGCAAGCTCAGTATTATAATATGCGTAGAAGGGAGTTGGAAGTGAAAATTGGAGATTTTGTGTTGGTAGAAAACCATTAGTTAAGTTCAAGTCGTCAAAGGAGAGTAGCTAAGTTTGGTCCGAAGTTTGTAGGTCCGTTTGAAGTTTTGGAAGTTCGAAATAATAATTTGGTTGTTAATGTCAATGGTGAAAGAATGACGGTTAATCTGGATCAGGTTAGAGTTTATAAGTTTAGAGAAAATGGTAGTGAAGGTTCTCAGGTGTCGAGTGGTGTTTCGCGAAATTCCCGATCCAATGAGTGTCCCGAGTCCAGCACTTCTTCATCTAATTCTTTTCATCAATATTCAAGAAGAAAATTTGGTCAAACAGCTCCAAAAACTGTTATTGAAAGTAGAAAGCCTATCAATCCGAGAGCACAGTATGATAATAAAAATAAGAGAACTGTGTCAAATACATCAGATTCTGTGTGCCATAAAAGACAAAAGATTATAAACTGTCCCGTTCCTCCACTTATTAGACAGCAACCTCAGAAACAAAAATTATCTAATAGTTCACCATCTTTGGTACTTAATCCCCGGAAAAGATTTCAGATGGACACTCGCCAAACTGTTAAAAGTACTTTAAAGTCGGAATTTTTGCCCAATATGAAACAGCATTGGTCCGGAAAGAAACGTGGTCTAGGATCTTCAGTAACTTCGGGTGCGTCTGGAAAGAGGAGACAACGCTCAGATTACCGGCATCAACAGTGTGAATCTCGCCAGGGAGTGACCCCAGCGAAACGGCCAGAGCAGAGTCGTCGAGCGGAACCTACAAATATCACACGGCATCCATTCAGAACCAGGCTGCAGGCACGACAGTCAACTGTGGCGTCACCGTACAGTTCTGATGACGAAAGATCCTTCGTGCATGGTTTCTGGGACAAGAGGAGAAAGCCATCCTGTAGTATAACGCCGGCTAGCAGCGAATCATCTCTATGATTGGGTGATAATGTTCTTTATTAAATTTCTATTAGAGTGCATATATGTGGTAGCAATGTGAAGGAATAGAAAGCAGAGAGACTGTTTTGTACTTTTGGCCATTTTTGGAATTTTTTGACGGACTCACGATTAATGCTTAATTGTGTTCAAAATTTGTTTGCAAAATCGTTAGTTTTATGTATGTTTGAGATTTTGGTCTTAACTGCTTTTAAAAATTCTGGATCTATTGTTAAATTGTTATGTTAGTTGTTAAAATGTTATTATATTGTTATATTGTTCATGTGTTATAAAATGTATGTTAATGTATGTTTAAATTTTCAGAAAGTACAGATAGTAATTTGGGTTATTTTGTACACGCGCCGCGGTTCAGGCGCGCACGTGTTTTGCGGTCAAGAAGTCCTTGACACGCGTTTCTATCTCTTGTACTAACATTTAATGAATTAACTTTCTTCTTACCGTTCGTCTTTTATGTGTTACGTTTGTACTTTAGTTGGGGATGGTTTCCGCAAGTTGCGAAGTTTTAAGCTGCGTTTTAAGTTGAAATTGTATTGTATTAAAATTGTATGTTAATGTGATTTTCTTGCAGGGAAGTATACCTGTGTTATGGATTGATTCTGCTATATTTCTTTTAGTTAATACAGATGAAGAGCATGATGACGTCATTTTGTAAATTTGATATTTTTTGATTGTTGCATAAGCACAGCGATGTGACGCTGTACGTATGTGCCCCAATTATTGTTAAAGTGGATTTAAGTTCTGAAGAATTTTGGGAGTTAGTTCATTGGCTAATGGGTATGTAGGTATTACGTAGTAGCAGGGTTATTTTAGTATGAAGTAAATTTAATTTTAGATGAGTTCGGAATTTGGATGAGGAAAATTTTTGCGCATTGGGTTTTTTGTACTTGGTGCGAATTCTAGTATTAGGAAAGTTATGGAGAGATTTTTGGTAAAATTATAGTTGTATTGCAATATTGGGGAAAATTTCGGAAGTTTAGTGTTTTGAGAAATTTTAGCACTCCCAGTGGAGTGGGCTGTTTTGAAAGAAAAAGTAATTAGTTTTGAAAGTTTTACGAGTTTTTGGAAGTTTTACGGAGGCTATTTTTTAAGATAGAAGAATGATTGGATTGAATATGTGAATTTTTGAGGCAAACTGAGGTTTTTTGGTTGTGATGGGTTAAAGTTAATATTTTAAAAGTTATGTTTTGGTTCTAAATTTCACCCATCACTGTGTTTTGTTTACGGCTCGAAATTTATAACAAGAAAAAGTCCTGGGCATGCATTTGGCCCAGTCCTTTTTCTCTGCGGAATCCGAGGGGGGGGGGTTGTGAGGGAGTGACCTTTGCATAAACTCACTCTAGTATTTCTGAGATCGTGACATCAATAATTTAACATGTGTAAGCGTAAAAGCGACATCTATCCTCTGTTTTACTTCAACTTTCTAGAGTGTGTGTGCTCTTTCGGATTCTGCAGTTGCTCGCGGTTATTAGTAATATGTTAATGTGAAGTATCTCAGTTTGCAGCATATAAAAGCTTGGGTGTGAGTGTCTCTGGCATTAGCCAGCGAGAGAGCATCTGTGGCGGTAGCCAGCGAGTGAGGATATTTGGCGTTAGTTAGCGAAGTGAATTATTAGTTAGCGAAGTACTAGCAAATTGAAAGTAGCAGCGAAGCCTCCAGTGAAGTGTAAAGGAGTTTCGATATTTGATTTGAGAGTTGGCCGTGGTAAGAAAATTTATAGTAGTTTCATTTTGATTACTTGTGAATAAAGAATTACACACAGCCACGGGCTGTCTAATTAAGCTTTATCTAGCAGCTCAGCCAAGAGATAGTGAGAAGTATTGGAAGGTGCCACGATTGAGCTAGGCCAGTGCCTGTGAGTATGCGTTTAGTTTTTTCATAGTATTTTCAGTTGTGTAAATTTAAGACTTGCTCCACTTCCCTTCAGCCCTCATCATTTTAATAAACTTTGTTGTTTTACCTTAAACACTGAGTATGTCTGCATTTAACTCCCACCACGACCAACCAAACGTTACAAACGACACTCAGCATGCATGTAACGTTACAAACTGGCCAAAAATACGATTTTTTTAAAATAAATCATCTTAGGATGAAAGTTTCAAGTTCCCACATCTTGGATCCAGATAATAAACTTCTGTTTACTAGCGAGATGCTTTTCTCCCAAGCCATGATGTCAACATGCAAAATGTTCAAATGAAGCTTCTCTTTTTAAATTGCAAAAATGAATGGATGACATTGAAGAAAATAATTAAAGTACTTGACTTTTTCAAAATTTTATGGTTTCTCGTGTGACACTAACTATTCAGCTGTAAATACACAAAATTTAAAGTATATAGTTTTGTGTACAGAGTCTGTGACGTGTAGACGGAGGACACAGACAAATAGGGTTTCGTCTAAACAACGAAACTCTAATAAAACTGGAACCATTATAACGCAAGTCGTAAGTCTGTATGTCCGTTTTTTACAGTTAATTTTCTCGAAAACTATAAAAAATAAAATGTACAAACTTTGTCCAATTATAAAGGCTCCAGATTATTAGTCATTTGGTAACATTTTTAGAAATAAATGATCAAGTGTATTACTTGCGCTCAGGGGTTTTCGAAAAAAATACATGAATTGTAAACTGCATTATAAAATAAATAAATAAATTATTAAATAATTAAATAAATAAATAATAATATTAATAATAATAATAATAATAAGACCTCGTAAAAAACTATTAAACTTAATGTTAGGTATAATTATTTATACCAGAAAAGAATGAATGGGTATAACACAAAATTTTAACGAGATATGAAGTCAAAAGTAATATCAAATATTGCCTAAATTCTTATCGAGAACCTCATCGTATCAAGAGAAATGAGATGTTATACTGTTATATATATTAATTATTTAAGGAGTCCACACAGCTTATAAAAAATTCCCTCTTTCTATTCAAGCATCATTTTTTGTGCCATTTAATGTACTAAAATTGGAGTGGAGTGTCTGTTTATGTTCTGTTATGTACGCAATTTCAGAGTTCAAATTTAGATATAAGATGTTTTAGTGTTTTATTATCTGTGTTATTTTTAATGTATTGCGTATTTCCAATTTTATACGCATGCATGGTTGTTTTGCATAGTTTACTTCCCCATTTTTAACCGTGTATACGAATTTATATAGAATATTCTATAGTTCTATAGTTCACTCTAGTTATTTTCGTCATTTGAACTTGTGGCAGTATATGATTAATTAAAGGCAGCATCTTATTTTTTCTCTTTTACTTTTCGCAAGTTATTATTAAATCTATGCTTTCAGTAATATCGCTCAGACTAATACCTCTGAGGGAAGTCCTAGTTTATAGTAATTTTGCAGAACTGATATGAAAATTATCAGTAAATATTACCATTAAACATTAAAATTGGTAAAATTTCGAAAATCGTGAAAACTTCATCATAGAGCGTCACTTGTTGTATATACATAAAAACGTAAACAGAAGCAATTCACGTCACGGACTTACTGAATCTGAAGTATTATGAAGATCCATGTAATAGTTCAGAGCTATTACATAAATCATGAAAAATGCAGCTTATCAGCGACAGTTGTTTTTCGATTCACATCAACAACCATTTATTTAGCACCAATTTATATCTGGGATTGACTGAATATGAATTTTTATTCCATTTCATACATTAATATTTGAGATAGAGTGACCACAAAATTTAGGTCACAGACAGACAAAGCATAACAGACAAACATTTTGCAAAAACATATTTCGGGGGATATCTAACCCCTAAAACATTAAATCTGTCGAAAACTGGAAGTCGAACATTTTCATGAATGTAATACGCCCTTCCTGTAAAGATAGAAGATTGTAAAAATAAAACATTTACATTTGTGTAAGCTTTTTGTTGCAATTTGTCAGATAAATTCATTTATTCCTCTAGAAAAATACTTCTAAAGATACTTTAAACATTCGTGCAAACGAATGATTTCTAATTGCTCCACGATACGTAGGTAAGAATTTGAAAAAAAAAAAAGAATAAAATAGTCGAAATATTATTCTTTGGGTTTAACAAGAATAAAAAGAAGAAAATTACTGAACCAAAATTTATTTTGGATTCAGTAATAAATGTATTTAGAGCCTCAAGTATGTTTGAAAAGCTAATTCATTACTAGAATATTATGACAATGTCCACGCAAAAAATTGTTTAGAATAATCAGGTTACGTTATTAAAATTAAATTAGCTTTAACTGCATCGATTTCTATCTCCAAGCCTCCAGGCATTCGACTGAACAACTCTTAATAGAATGATAATCCATCCCTAAAAAAGACTTTATTTGACAGACATAAGGTTGTAACTGCTATAATATGAAGATATACTTGCATAATACTCTAAATTATATTAAACATTACAAGTTAACATTGTTAGTAAACAATATAATCTAATCAAATTTGTAACATTTTCAACTCAGAATAGTGATTTCAATATACAGTGAATGCATGTGAAAGTAATTTCAATGTACATTACTTTCACATGCAAATTATAATTAACATTCTGTTTGGAAACAAACTAATAATTACTTTTGGAAGTATTTATTGATTTACTGAATTCATTAAACAAATTATGTTTCAGGAAATAAATGTGTGTGATATTTATTTATAGTAATCTTACGGAACTGGAGGGAAAATAACAATAACTTTCACGAAAAAAGAATTTTTATTAAGCAATTTGCTGATAATATTAGTTGTTTTAGTACCTAAAAGAGCTGGTAAATTGATAATATCTATTTTTCATAGAAGAAACCTCTATAGTTTTAAGTTGTTTATTTGTTTAGATGTAATTTAAAAGAATTATGGAGTCTCAAGATTCTTAAATTTAAAATCCTCGACATTTAAATTTTTTTTAGGTGTTAAATTCCTGTTTTTTCAAAAAAATTGATACAATTGTTTCTTAAAATACCCATTATAACAGACATTATGTTTTTTTAGAATTAAACCCATTCAACCCGGCGTTTCCAAAACTTTGAAGTCATTATTTCTCCAAATGACGTTTTTGGGCATAATCTTGCGGAAATCATAAATTTCTGAATATTTTTTTTTTTTATGAAATTTTCAAAATATGTTACTCTGTACAAACTGAATCTAAATTTTGTCTTTCATTGGTAAAAAAAAAAATTTTTCATTTTATTGTTGAAATTTTTTAAATTTTGTATTAGCTAAATACAATTTTGCATCAAAAATATAAACATGCCTTAACATTCTCAGTCCTGATTATGGCTGTAGAAGACACCAAATAACACATTTAAAGTAATTTAAATGCTTTTACAATTAATAAAATTTCTTCTAGACCTTAATGATAAATATGTGCATTTCATAAGCATAAATATATAGGCTGATACATCTTTCTCGATGTTTTATAGTAATTTTAAGCTGATTTTTTAGGTAACTCGTAATATTTGTCTCAAGACTGAGAAAGTTATATGTAAATTTATTTAGGTTCAGAGTAGTTATCTGAAATAGGCACCAAAATTTTCATTTTATTTGCAATATATATAATGTAATCTAGTGCGTAAACTGTTATACTAATTTTCTGCTCGTCAGATGTCTGCCAGTTTAAAGCCTTCTATAAATGCTAATTCCGTATTTTGCAATTTTTTAAGTCCATGGAATTAAAAAACACTTTTTTATCTTTCATCCCATAAAAATTGTGATTATATAACATATGCATTTTCAGTCTTTTGACCCATTAAATTGCATAGTAGACTGAGAGGTGGCAGTAAAGACAATCAATTCATTGAGTTAAAGCTGAAATTTCAGAATTAATCAAAACTCGATTTGTTTATTAAAACGCAATCGGTCCATCAAAATATATCTTGGTAAAAAACATCTGAAAACCCGATTTTAACGGATGACTGGTAGGTTTACCATTGCGTTTTCCTGTTATCAGTTCTCCTTGTTTTCATTCCTTTCTTTCGAAGGAAAGCACAATTGTAAATCTATGAGTGAGCTACTAAACTTGGGTTTTCAGGTGTTTTCGTCTGAGATTTGATTTGGCAGATCGATTGCATTTTAATGTGTGCATCAAGTTTTAACTAATTCTGGAATTTTAAGTCGTGCACTCAATGAGGTGATTGTCTGTGCTGCCATCTTCCGGCCTATAACATTTATTACCTATTTGGAAAAAAGAATTGTTGTTCTCGGTAAAGAATTAGGAAATCTAAAGTATATCTAAATCATTTATTGGTTGAATTCCGCAACTTATTTAATTTTGTTCGTATCCTGATTGGTCTAAGCTTAATGCCCAAAAATGGAATACCTCTGTTATTAAATTCGTTTTCTGATTGGTCAAAGTTTAATGTCCAAAAACTGAATAGTTCTGTTGCCACAATGACAAAAACAGTAATAAAAACTTAAAAAAATAACAATTTAAAAAGAAATTGTGATAGAGATTTCAAACAAATTTCATTAAAAAGTGCATTTTTTAAGAAGTTTTAAGAAGCTGAAAAATTTACTGTTCCGAAAATTGTAAAACTGAATTTTCATTTAAAATTTGTTAATGAAGAATCCAGGAATTTTAATGTTTAATCCATGTCGAACGTAATATGAGGCGTTCAGAAGTCAGTCTGATTAACTCTATCCAATAAAAATGCACATTTTAAACAGTTAAATTTGTCTATCTTTAATCTACTGTTTTTGGTAATGCTTGGTTATCTCGCCGACTAGTTTCGTCAAATTATATAAGTCGTCAAACTAATAGCCAAATTATACATATTGGCATGGTTTTTTTCTTAAATAACGAAAGAACAAATAAATGGGTAAAACATTAATAAAAATACTAATAAAAAGGGGAAATAAAATCATTTGATGCATCTCTAAATACGTATACGAAATTAATGTCATTGAATGTGTCATTCATGGTCATCCATTATAGGCATTTAATCTTAGAGTTTGGGGATAGTTTTTTGGTCGACGAGTAACCAAGTAGCACCTTTTTTATCATTGGTCTAGAGAGTATTAATATTTAATGCACGGCGAACATAAGATATGACTTCACATAATCATTCTAAAACTGATGTTTACTATTATGATGTTGATGATTATTGATGTTTATTATTAATTTAAACATAGAATTTATTTATACGCCTTTAAAATTTCAGTCTTTGAAAATGTCATTTTCCAAATAGTCGTTGGGATTTGTAAAATTACAATTTTTTTAATGTTAATGTCAGAATTGCAATGCAAGAACAATACCTTATGTGTCGCAGCTCCTTTAGTATGTGCAGAGATAAAAGGATGTTGACGCCCGAAACAGTATAAATGGCGATTTTTACTCCCATTCTGTAACGCAGGAAGTTCATGTTTATCCCTTAGTTAATTATAATGTAGTAAAAGGATGATTGAGCTTTTTAAAATCAAGTATCCTAATTTCACCATGTAAACCGTTTTCGAAGTCAGTAAGAAGTTACACTATGTATAAACAAGTAAGAAAAATCATGCATTAAGCATAGGATATGAAAAATTTTCTAATACTTCTTAAAATCTTTAACAAAACTTCATTATTTGGGGAAATCAAGTGTTACTGTCCATGGAAAAATATGTATTCCAATACTTTTGAACAGCCCTGTATTTGATCTGTCGGTTGATATACATACTCTATAATGAGAAAATTTAGTTTAGCAAGAAAATATTTAGCAGGTTAATATTTCTTTTTCAGCAATTTATACTAATAGGCAGAGGCAGACGTAAATAATTTTGCTCAGCCCTGTAGCTTAACTAGTACCTTTGTTACACGCCAATATTTAGCTAATATTTATTTTAAACTAAAACAATTTTGAAACTTCTGAAATCACATTCTCGAATTATCATTCATAGGCGTCCATGTATTCAGTTCTTTACGTTGCCCAGTATATCAGTTTATCTATATTGTACAAACGTTTCTTCGTAAACTGAATGCAGTTTTGCGTAAAAAGTATAGCTTATTTTAAACCTATCTTTAAGTAATTTTCGCTCATATTCAGTAACATTTGCGAGCTCGTTTCTGCAACCCTGTATATTAACTATAGCATTTATACATATCATATAATATGCATAGATTTAGTAAAACTGAAAGGCGCATATATAATTAAAATGCATTTCATTCATCCATCAGCCATCATCGCATACATATACAGTACATCGGAAGGAATATACCATATGAAATGTTTTGTGTGTCTCTGTAAATGCTATGTACTTCGTATTATGCATGACTATATCATATAACTTATATGAAGCCTCAGCGACGTACGTAAATTTTATTATTCATAAAATAGTTTAATATAATTAAAATTAGGGGACTCTGCCCCCTGCGAGCTACGCCCACCAACCCCCACTGAGACTTTAAAAATATGGTTTTTTCTTTAAAAAATTACCAAATTATGGAAGATTTTATGATATTGACACGAGCAACGACATTTTTTTTGTAGTCAGGTAAAGTTGCTTTTCCGGATGAATAAAGCATTTTTCGGTTACCATAGCTTCATGCACAGGTGTCGTGATAAGTGACGGTTGATTTGGGGGTTGATAAATAAAATCAGTTATACATATCAAAATCCGCTTTAAAAGAATATATGTGCTTAAAATATTGTTGCCAAACAGGCTTTTATAATGATGCTATAGACGATATTCTTCCGTTGGTTTCAACATTAAAAAATCCGTCTCTTGGGAATAATATTTAAAACCACAGAAATGTACCATGCATTGAAATTTTGCGTTTATTAGCCTCCGATGCTATTTCTCTCAGACAAGCTAAAAAGTGTTGTGTCAAAAATTGTGGCCCACTTTTTCATAATCTGGCCGTTAAAACGAGACATTCATACAATCTACATATTTAAAAGACCTGGTTGTTTTTTTTAGTCATCAGCCCTGAATTTTCTACTCAACCGATTTTGATAATTTTTTTTATGAAAGCTATTTATTTGCAGTTGTGCCCATTTTAGCTATTTTTTAATTTAATTCCCTTTTTGTATTTTATTTTTATTTTTAAATGCTTTTTACTATATTTCTTCAAAATGGTGGCAACTCAGTTTAGCTTTTCTCTCGATCTTTAGCTTTTCTCTCCAGTGGCCGAGAGGATCTGACCTCTCAACTGGTAGACGGCAGGTGCTTGTTTCGAACCCATTTGCGGCTGTCGGCCTAACCGTTCGGAGTTTTCGTGGTTTTCTTCGAACCTTGCGTAAATACAGGTTAGATTCCCTAAGAAAGACCCCCCACGAAGGGCACTCCCCCCTGGGCCTATATCCCTAGCGTAGATAATCGACCGCCAAAAATAAACCAAACCAAACCAAACCGTCAATTGATTTGCGACTTTCACTAAAATTATTCTTTATGTCTGTATGAACTTGAAAATAAATTATAAAGATGAAATAAAAAATGCCGATAGAGGGCGCTTTAGACTTTAGACTTACAACTATTTTTTACCGTCATTTTTTGCATCTCATAAATTTTTTTTTTTTTGAAGCTTAGACATAAACTTAAATTTTGAGATGAAAATCTTAATCGTTGGGAGTGGTTAGAGTAGCGCAAACTGAACTGTGTTCAATGAGGGTGGGAAGGTCCAAATTTCAAATGTTTATAAAAATCGACGAAAAAAAAACGAATTCGGTTTTTACTTTTTAATATGTGAGGGAGTGACCTTTAGTCATAAAGGCACTCTAGTGTTTCTGAGATCGTGACGTCAATAATTTAACATTTTGTAGGCGTAAAAGTGACATCTATCCTCTCTTTTACTTTAACTTTCTAGAGTGTGTGTGCTCTTTCGAATTCCGCAGTTAGCTCGCGGTTATTAGTATTATGTTAATGAGAAGTATCTCAGTTTGTCGCGTATAAAAGCTTGGGTGTGAGTTTGTGGTGTGTGTGTTTCTGGCAGTAGCCAGCAGCCTCTGGGTGTTTCTGGCCTTAGCCAGCAGCCAGCGTCTGTGTGTTTCTGGCCTTAGCCAGCGTCTGTGTGTTTCTGGCCTTAGCCAGCAGCCAGTGTCTGTGTGTTTCTGGCAGTAGCCAGCAGCCTCTGTGTGTATTCCGCCATTGGACAACGAAGTCGATGATTGTTTAGTAAGGTGCTGACGATTAGAGAATAGCTACGGCCTCCAGTAAAGCGGAAAGGAGTTCAGATAGTGGATTAAAGACTCGGCCTTGGTAAGAAAGTTTAGTTTTGATTATTTGAGAAAATAAAGGAATATCCACAGCCACGGGCTGTGAAATTAAGATTTGTTTAGTAGATCAGCCAGGAAATAGTGTCAAGTGTTAGACGGTGCCCCGACTGAGCTAGACCAAAACTTGTGAGTATGATTTTAGCTGTTCATAGCGTTCTCAGTGTGTGAAATTATAGCCTTGCTCCACTTTCCTTTAGCCCTTATCATTTTAATAAACTGTGTTGTTTTAACCTAAATTACTGAGTATGTCTGCATATAACGTGACAAATGACACCCAGCATGAATATACCGTCACAAATGGCGCCCAACGAAATGTCGGACATTTTGAGATTGTGCCACGGGTGTATTTCACCGGTGAGGGTGATATTAGTGAATTTTTAGTGAAATTAGATGATTATATTTTGTTCAATAATATACCTGAGAAAAACAGGTACGTAGTGCTTAAATGCTCGTTAAAGGGCGAAGTACTTTTGTGGTTAGAAAATATAGGAAAGTTTTTGATTACTGAGGAAGCGAAAAGATTTGAACAAACTGTAATTGAGTTAAAGAAGGCATTTCCTCCCGTTAAAGATAAAAGTATTTTGAGAAAAGAGTTCTATTGTAATAAGCAGAATATTTACGAGTCGGCGTCAAAATTTTATCTTCGTAAGCTGGAACTAAAAAATAAATTAGATTTGGATACTACATTTGAGGAATTGTTGGACATTGTCTTTCCTCTTTTTAATCCAAATATACAGGACTTTATTGAAGTTAGAGCACCGAAGAATTTTGCAGAAATGCACCAGATATTATCGAAGTATGAGTCTCGGCATAGCTCGGATCAACGGGATTTGCGTAACCCTCGGCAGAGACCTGTCACGGATAGTAATTTGAAAAATGAGGGGGAACGTAATTTTGTGAGGGGGAGACAGCGATTTCCGGATAATAATGTGCGTAATAGAAGTGATGGATTTGGTCGTAATATGTCGAATACGAGTAATGGTAATAGGAATGGTGGTGGTGCTAATAATTTTAGAAGTAGTGAGAGAAATATGCATGGAAATAGACAGAATAGTGGTTATAATCGTAGTGGGGGAGTACGGGACAGGAATGTTTCTTCGCAAGTACGGAGATTAACTTCGGATGAGAATGTTGAAAATAGGTCAATGCGAAGCAAATGTGTTCAGAGGTCGGAAAAGTCTTCGGTGAATTTGAAGAAAATTACTATTAATCCGGTTGAGTTACCTGAAGTGTTAATTGTGTTAGATGGTATTGTCGTTAAAAGTGTCTTCGATACAGGGGCAGATAAGTCGTTCATTTCTTTTGATTGTTATCGGAAATATTTTTCGTATAAGAGGTTGAAAAGGTCAAGTCTTGTGGTTCAGTCAGCACAGGGAGTAGCTTGCGATAATAAAGGTTCAGTAGAATTGGAAGTTGAAATTCGTTCGGTTAAGACATGTTGGGAGTTTTGTGTGTTAGATGGATTAACAGTGCATTGTATAGTTGGTGTGGATTATATGAGGGATAGAGGAATTAGTTTGGATTTCTTTAAAAAGTCGTTAATCGTGAATAATGATGAGAATGTGAGTAAGAAAGAGCCTGTTTCAGTGTCAGTTAATTTGGAGGAGTCGGGTTTAAGTGTGGTTAAGAAAATGGAGGTTAATAAGTCTTTAGTCGATTGTGGTAAAGTTTTTTCTGATAAACCGAGTTTAACGAATGAAATTTATATTGGTTTTGACGCACTAGTTGCTAGTAAACCATTTCGTTATGATTTTATATTCAATATTTTTAAGTCTTTGTGTGAAAAGTTGCAGACTGAGGACGGTAGGGAACTTACTCAGTCTAATATGGCTGAACGTGTAAATCGTACATTAATTCAAATGATTTCTTCTTATGTTCGTTCTCATCATGCAATTTGGGACCAGTTTCTTCAGCATTTTGCGTACGCACTTCGTACGGCAGTTCACGAGTCAACGGGGAAAACGCCTGCTGAATTGTTTTTGGGTAGAAAAGTTATTACTCCATTCCAAAGGTTAGTTATGGTGTCAGATGCGGAAAGTCAGTACTTGTGTCAGGATATTGAGAGGTTGGTTAAGGAAGCTCAGGTTCAAATGGGAAAAGCGCAAGAAAAACAAGCTCAGTATTATAATATGCGTAGAAGGGAGTTAGAAGTGAAAGTTGGAGATTTTGTGTTAGTAGAAAAGCATTGGTTAAGTTCAAGTCGTCAAAAGAGAGTAGCTAAGTTTGGTCCGAAGTTTGTAGGTCCGTTCGAGGTTTTAGAAGTTCGAAATAATAATTTGGTTGTTGATGTCAATGGTGAAAGAATGACTGTTAATCTGGATCAGGTTAGAGTGTATAAGTTTAGAGAAAATGGTAGTGAAGGTTCTCATATGTCGAGTGGTGTTTCGCGAAATTCCCGATCCAATGAGTGTCCCGGGTCCAGCACTTCTTCGTCGAATTCTTTTCATCAATATTCAAGAAGAAAATTTGGTCAAACAGCTCCAAAGACTGTTATTGAAAGTCGAAAGCCTAGCAATCCGAGAGCAAAGTATAATAAAAATAAGAGAAGTGTGTCAAATACATCGGACTCTGTGTGTCATAAAAGACAAAAAATTGTAAATTGTCCAGTTCCTCCATCTATTAGACAACAACCTCACAAGCATAAATTAACTAATAGTTCACCATCTTCAGTGATTAATCCCCAGAAAAGATTTCGTTTGGACACTCGTAAAACTGTTAAGCGAAGTTTAAATGCCGAATCTTTGCCTAACAAGAAACTACATAAGTCCGGAAAGAAACGTGGCCTTGGATCTTCGGTAACTTCGGGTGCGTCTAGAAAGAGGAGGCAACTCTCAGATTACCGGCAGCAACAGTGTGAACCTCGCCATGGAGTGAACCCAGCGAACCGGCCGGAGCAGAGTCGTCGAGTGGAACCTACGAGTATTCCACGGCATCCATTCAGAACCAGGCTGCAGGCACGACAGTCAACTGTGGCGTCACCGTACAGTTCTGATGACGAGAGATCCTTCGTACAAGCCTTCTGGGACAGGAGGAGAAAGCCATCTTGCAGTATGAAGCCTGCCAGCAGCGAATCGTCTCTATGATTGGGTGATAATGTTCTTTATTAAATTTCTATTAGAGTGCATATATGTGGTAGCAATGTGAAGGAATAGAAAGCAGAGAGACTGTTTTGTACTTTTGGCCATTTTTGGAATTTTTTGACGGACTCACGTTTAGTGCTTAATTGTGTTCAAAATTTGTTTGCAAAATTGTTAGTTCTATGTATGTTGGAAATTTTGGTCTTAACTGCTTTTAAAAATTCTGGATCTATTGTTAAATTGTTATGTTATTTGTTAAAAATGTTACTATATTGTTATTGTTCATGTGTTATAAAATGTATGTTAATGTATGTTTAAATTTTCAGAAAGTACAGATAGTAGTTTGAGTTATTTTGTACACGCGCCGCGGTTCAGGCGCGCACGTGTTTTGCGGTCAAGAAGTCCTTGACACGCGTTTCTATCTCTGATACTAACATTTAATGAATTAACTTTCTTCTTATCGTTCGTGTTTTATGAGTTGCGTTTTGTACTTTAGTTGAGAATGGTTTCCGCAAGTTGCGAAGTTTTAAGCTGCATTTGAATTTGAAATTGTATTGTATTAAAATTGAATGTTAATGTGATTTTCTTGCAGGGAAGTATACTTTTTGTTATGTATTGATTCTGCTATTTTTCTTTTAGTTAATACAGATGAAGAGATTGCTGACGTCATTTTGTAATTTTTTTGATATTTTTTGATTGTTGCATAAGCACAGCGATATGCCGCTGTACGTATGTGCCCCAATTATTGTTCAAGTGGAGTTAAGTCTGAAGAAGTTTGGGAGTTAGTTCATTGGCTAATGGGGATGTAGGTATTACGTAGTAGCAGAGTTATTTTTAGTATGAAGTAATTGTAATTCTAGATGAAGTCGGAATTTGGATGAGGAAAGTTTTTGCGCATTGGGTTTTTTTGGACTTGGTGCGAATTCTAGTATATTAAAAGTTATGGAGAAATTTTTGGGTAAAGTTATAGTTGCATTGCAATATTGAGGAAAATTTCGGAAGGTTAGTGTTTTGAGAAATTTTAGCACTCCCAGTGGAGTGGGTTGTTTTGAGAGAAGAAGTAATTAGTTTTGAAAGTTTTATGAGTTTTTGGAAGTTTTACGGAGGCTATTTGTAAGATAGAAGAATGATTGGATTGAATATGTGATTATTTGAGGCAAACTGAGTTTTTTTGGTTGTGATGGGTTAAAGTTAATATTTTAAAAGTTAAGTTTCGGCGTTAAATTTCACCCATCACTGTGTTTTTGTTACGGCTCGAAATTTATAACAAGAAAAAGTTCTGGGCATGCATTTAGCCCAGCCCTTTTTCTCTGCGGAGTTCGAGGGGGGGTTGTGAGGGAGTGACCTTTAGTCATAAAGGCACTCTAGTGTTTCTGAGATCGTGACGTCAATAATTTAACATTTTGTAGGCGTAAAAGTGACATCTATCCTCTCTTTTACTTTAACTTTCTAGAGTGTGTGTGCTCTTTCGAATTCCGCAGTTAGCTCGCGGTTATTAGTATTATGTTAATGAGAAGTATCTCAGTTTGTCGCGTATAAAAGCTTGGGTGTGAGTTTGTGGTGTGTGTGTTTCTGGCAGTAGCCAGCAGCCTCTTGGTGTTTCTGGCCTTAGCCAGCAGCCAGCGTCTGTGTGTTTCTGGCCTTAGCCAGCGTCTGTGTGTTTCTGGCCTTAGCCAGCAGCCAGTGTCTGTGTGTTTCTGGCAGTAGCCAGCAGCCTCTGTGTGTATTCCGCCATTGGACAACGAAGTCGATGATTGTTTAGTAAGGTGCTGACGATTAGAGAATAGCTACGGCCTCCAGTAAAGCGGAAAGGAGTTCAGATAGTGGATTAAAGACTCGGCCTTGGTAAGAAAGTTTAGTTTTGATTATTTGAGAAAATAAAGGAATATCCACAGCCACGGGCTGTGAAATTAAGATTTGTTTAGTAGATCAGCCAGGAAATAGTGTCAAGTGTTAGACGGTGCCCCGACTGAGCTAGACCAAAACTTGTGAGTATGATTTTAGCTGTTCATAGCGTTCTCAGTGTGTGAAATTATAGCCTTGCTCCACTTTCCTTTAGCCCTTATCATTTTAATAAACTGTGTTGTTTTAACCTAAATTACTGAGTATGTCTGCATATAACGTGACAAATGACACCCAGCATGAATATACCGTCACAAATACAATGAATTGCTACTTTAGAATGTTTAAATAAAAGCAGATCATTTTCATTTAAAGAAAAAAAAATGCACGGCTGATGTCATAATTTGCCCCATGTTCTACGTCGCACTTTTGTTAGGGCCGATTGGCAGCATTTAAATTTGAACGATAACATGCATCATATTGCAAATTAATTTTACGGCATACTGCATCTGCATCTCCTTCAAGATTTTTAAATCAATGAAATTTAAGTCAACGATTAAAATGACAGACGATTTTTGATTGCCTGACATATTGATAGCTGGAGATCGAATAAGTAAAAATAAGACTTTTATCAGATATATTTGAAAACCTAATTTGATCATAATATTGTCTTCATTATTGAATGAAATAAAACAAGGTAGAACCTGTCGAATTCCTCGTCGACAGAAAATGTTTAAGAATGAATTGTTTCATTGATTTCTAATAAACCTTTAAAATGACTTACAATTAAAAATGCACATTATATTGGTAAGTTTAACTGTTAAACAATTGGTTCATTTAACTTAAATTTAACAAAATGCTATTTCTATAAAACGCAATTGTAGAAATTATTAAAATCAAAATTTAATCATATATATAAACAATAAATTATAATAAAGATCTGTTTTTATGATAAAGTTATCAATTAAGGCTCTTATGCTTGGTATTTCAAAATGCAAAACGGCAAAATATATTCCGCTTTTACTCAATCATAGATTTTTTTCCCAGTGAATCTAAGCCCGACATTATTTTTACCATCTCAAAATTTAGATATGCACCTATCTTATCAATGTTCACGCATTTCAAAAAATGGTATTTTAATTTGATCATTTTAAAATCACTTAAATTCAAAATTTGAAATCTCGATTGTTATTAGTTATAAACAGGTACTAAACTATTTATATTCTTTCAAGTGTAAATGAAATTTTCTGAAATAATCGACATGCAATATATATAATAAACGATATTCCTGTCACGTCAGAGTGTAAATTGAAAGTGTTGTATTGAATTAAAGTAAGTTTTAAATAAACAAAAAATCATTTAACTGATAAATAAAAACGAAATAGAACCAAAATTCACCGGATTCCATAACTATGTCAAAAATAAAAATTCTTGACATGACAGGTATTTTAAATTCAATATTTTTTTTTTTTTACTCTTCATGAAAAAAATTACAACAAAAAGATACAATAATCTGTTTTTTCCAATTATTTTTAATAAAAATGGAAAACGCCTGTTGCCACAATTACAAAAACAGCATAAAAACTCCAAAAAATATAACTCAAAATAAATAAATAAATAAATAATAATGAACAAATAATTACACTTTCAAATTAATTGTATTTAAAAGTACATTTTTCCCTGTACGACGATATAAAAATTGAAAATGTACAATGTTTAGAAGTTTAAAAATTTGTTGCAGCAAAAGGTGTTGCAAATTTCAAAGTGCTGCCATTCGCAAAATGATGTATAAGTTACGCACAAATACGTTTGGCCTGCTTGGAAATCTAATAATCCCTGTCGTTATTCATTTTATTCCTTTTTCCCACGAAAATGGAGCAATTTGCTTTTCCATCTTTAGAGTAATTAAGTTCAAATTAGAAAAAAGGAATATCTCGAAAACGAATTCAAATTTCACAATTCTATTTTCAGTTTTGAGATCTACATAAAACTGAGGATTTGTTATGTCAATTTCACCATAGTATTACATATTTTAGGAAAAAATGGTGTACAACAAAATCAGTCATTTAATCAGCTGTTTCATAAAATCGTTTCACAAATTCGTTTCATAAATTCGTTTCATTATGATTTTTTATAAACATAGGGTAGATATATCGCACATAATTACTCCGCCCCGTTACAATTATGTAATGGATTTCCTTTGTGTGGCCCTGTAAATGAATTATAACTATTTTTTCACCCCATATTTTACAAAATGCTTATTTTAGTGCATTTCATAAATGCACATAAATTTTAGTTTGTTTGACAGGGTGTTTAAAACTCATTTGAAACGATTTTCCCACAGGTCGTAATATAAAGGTAAAATTTTGACAGTCTCTGTAAATAAACTAACCATACTAGAAACTTCATTTGATACGAAGTTCGTGCTAGGGTAAACATTATAACCTCTAAAAATTTCAGCGAGATCAGAGTACATTTACGGAAATCAGAGCGCAGACAGACGATCAGATGGACTGACGAACAGACGGACAGACGAAGAGAAATCATAAACATACAGTGTTCAAAATAAGAAGTTGCTTTTATTGCTGACTCTGGAGCAATTATTTGTACTTAAAGTAGTTAAAATATATAGATTTGATGTGAATTTCTTTACTTAAGGCTGATGAAAACAAGATAAATGCGCATGAACTTTAAAAGAAAATTATTTCCTCATTTATCTATATAATTTTACAAAAGTGTATTCAGCTTGTCATGTGCGACATAAATTAATGATTGGATGATAGAATACAGGACTTGTGGGCAACCGTCCAAAACCTTAACATGGCAGTTATTCATGAAGCATTTTACATTATACTAAAATTTTCATAAACACTGCATATCAAGATTCGATAAAAATATGTCTATTTTGCGACTTTTGCTGTCTATATAAATCTAATTTTTCACACACATCAATAAAAGTAGCTTAGTTTTTATCGTGTTTATTAATTAAATTAATTTTTGCTAAATCTTTGGAAGCATATAATATACATTTATATAGATTTTAATTTAGAAATTATTGCTCTTAGAACAGTTAGTTTGTAATAAACCTTTAAACTAATAAGGAAAACAAGAACGAAAAATCATGTTTCCAGTATCATTTTGAAACACTTTCCAACGCATTCAGAAAATCAACAGTTAGAAAAACAACTGAATTATTCTCTTCATTCCCGTATATCAGTGGTTCTTAAACTTTTATTGGCCATTCACCTCCAAAGTACACTGCTCAAAACAATTAAAGGATATTTGAAGCTTTATATAAAATAAAGATATAAACGAAATTTTTTTTGCCGAAAATAGAAGAAGAGAATCACAAATGCAAATTTTTCTGGTTTTCAAACTGTGGAGTATGCAAATTTTGAGTTCGACGTCAAAAACGTCGCTTCAGCGGCAGCGAATGAAATTTGACTTTCAACTGGATAAAAGAGAATGAAGAGAAGGATGATCGGCATTCAGTGATTGCTTTGTTTCGATGAGTACGATGTCTCAGCGAAGTCATTTGACAGATTCAGAAGCTTGGAGAATTGTTGGTAGGTTAGAAGAGGGCCAAACTCAAGCCGAAGTAGCGCAAACCATTGGAGTGTCACAAAGTGTCGTTTCCAGGATCTGGAACCGTTTTTTGGAGAGTGGATGTGCAGGCCGAAGACCAGGGCAAGGTCGTAGACGGGCAACAACGCCCAATGAAGATCGGTATTTAGCGTTAACAGCTCGGAGACACCGAAACATGAACGCTACTCTTCTCCAACAACACCTTCGCTCGGCTACAGGCACCACGATTTTCAACTGTCCGAAACCGGCTCCATGCTGTATGTCTGTACGCTCGCCGACCGATGGTATGTGTTAGATTAACATCAAGGCATCGTCGCGACCGCAGGGAGTGGGCAACCGAGCATGTCAACTGGAGGAGAAATGAATGGAGCAATATTCTGTTTTCTGACGAGTGCCGTTTTTCTGTGCATCCGGATAATAGGCATATTTTCATCTGGAGGGACCGTGGCAGTAGGAATAATCATGCGTTCGTGCACGAAAGTGTCAGATTTGGCGGTGGAGAAGTGTTGGTGTATGGTGACATCTCCATTGACGGGCGCACTGACCTCTACATCATTCGAGATGGAGCTCTGACTGGTCGCCGATATAGGAATGTGATCCTCAGACCTATTGTAGTCCCTTACGCTGCAGCAATCGGAGATAATTTCATTTTAATGGACGATAACTGTAGGCCACATCGTGCAAACCTGGTGGATTATTTCCTTTTCGAGGAAGGAATCGTTCGAATGGAATGGCCAGCGTGTTCTCCAGACATGAATCCAATCGAGCACGTTTGGGACGCTCTAGGAAGACGAGTTTCTGGCCGCCAACAACCCCCACAAACTCTCCAAGAACTGGAAAGAGCTCTTCTGGAAGAGTGGGGCAGAATACCCCAACTCGTCATTTATAGCCTCATTGAGTCCATGCCTCAAAGGTGTTCATCGTTGCTGGCCGCTCGTGGAAACCATACCCCCTACTGAAAATGATTTTCTTTGAAGAAAACCCCTTTTCTTATTCTTTTTTTCTCATATGCACAAATTGTGTTTTTTTCCTTTTGTACACAAATGCGCAATAAAATGCATTTTTTTCTGCCAAACATGTGTAATTTATTCTCATATAACCTACTATGTATGTCGACCATTCATCAATCAGCTAAAAACTTTCCCAGATACAAAATCCACCTGAAATTGCAATATCCTTTAGTTGTTTTGAGCAGTGTATTTGTAAAATCACCATGGCCCCGTCTCCTTAATCTTTTAATTATGACTCATTTTATTTAAAAAGTGAACTCTATTCGCACAATGGCAATGCATTAGCGCTTTAAGAATAACTATTTAATTCCCATATTGAATTTAACATGTTGTAAATATACTGTCCAAGTGTTTCTTTAACGGGATTCAGAAAACATTTAAAAATAATTTTTATTTATTGAGTTAAAATTAAAAAAAAATTAAATTTATTAAAAATGGGGATAATTTAAAATCATTATAACTCGAAATATTACTTGTAGAATTTCAATTTCTTTTCATTTAAATAAACAGAAATATATAAAAAATTCAGCATTTAAAAAAATATTAATTTCAATATAAATTAAAAATATTTAAAGTAAAAGTTTGAAAAAATTATGTAACTCAAAAATAAAATGATAATTTTAAATGTGAACTTTTTTTCAGATTTCCTGAATCAAAATTAAAGTAAAATAATCGAAAAAGACATGTTCCAAGTTTAAAACATCATGTTCTTTAACCATTCTTGACTTATAACCATTTAAACAAGAGAAATGATTAAAATACCCATCATGTAGAAAAATGCATTTTCATTTCTTTAAAAACAATTGCTTGAAAGCTACATTTTGTTGAAACGAAAAAAAATATTTCCCGTTCCAATTAAGATAAAAACGTGGTTTAAGCGTCATTTTAAGTATTAAAAAAAAGAAAGAAAAAAAATTAATAGAAAATTTAATTTTTTTTAAAGAAAATTTAAAGAATTTTGTGTCACGGACCCCCTTAACATAATTTCATAAATGCATTAAGTTTTTTTTTTGCCAAAATGTCTTGCCAAAATGTCTTGTCAAAAAAAATGTCTTGCTGCATTTTTCTATCTGATCCTAATGTTAAAATTCATAAAGTATCTTGAAGAGAAACTTACATTTAAGATTAAAATTCATAATATTCAAACATTTTATAATTAGAGACTACTTTTTTCTGTCTATGTATAATACAATACTCGAGGAGCATTTCAAGATTCATATTTTTTATGAAATTTAAGTATCCATTATTCCCCATTGCAACACATTTTCTATGTCTTCCTTTCCCCAATGCACTACAAATGCATGAAACACTTTTGCAACACTAACTGAACATAAAAATCAACACTATAACTAAAATCGTTTTTGATTCTGTTGTGAATGTGTTGCGAATATGTTGTGCGACATAAAAAGGTTTTACAAAACATATTGTTAAAAACTTCAATAGGGAAAAATGTGTTTTCAAGATATATTTCAAAATATACATTTTTAAAACTGTGCAATTTTTAAGACACACCATGATGAAAATATTTGGAAAATGTTTTACATGTGTTGTTTTATAGGGTTCTAAATTGTTTCGGATTTACAATATGTTGTTAATTTGGGGAGAAAATGTTGGTCAGCACAACACTATTTTAAGAAAGTATTTTCATTAACACTATTTAAAACACTACTTCAACACAATTAACAATACTATTTTTAGAACACATTTCTAGATAGAAATACTTTTGAAACATATTAAGAATACATTTCTAGAGAGCAACACTTTTGCAACACATTAAGAACATAATCAGAACACAAAAATGTTTCACAACACATTAATGTGTTTAGAATTCGGGGACAAAAAGTGTTTCAAAATGTGCTTCAGCTTTGCAGTGTATCGTTAATTATCACCCATCTGTTATTTGATTTTAAAATGTACATGCCATTATTTAAATACATTTATTATGTAGAATTCTTTTACTAAATCCATATATATCTACTATTTGATTACTTCCTTTGCTAATGATATGTATTTTTTATAAACTTTATTGTATTTCATCATCTTGTTTCATATATTTTGTTTTAGTTAAATATCTCTAAGACAATCAAAATTATATATATCCTTTTAAGTAGATTCACGGATAAATATTCTTCGCATGCCATCATATACCAGAGATATTTCGCAGAGATTAATAGAAGTAGAAATCTTTTAAATAAATAATTGAAAGCGCTACAAAATGTTTAAACGCAATACCAGAAATATTATAATGAGTTGTAATGCAGGAAGTGTAATGAGTAATGCCGCAAGTTTGTGTGCTTATGTAGACGATTTCATCTTTTGTTGCCATTGCAGCACTACCAACCTGTATAAGTGAGAAAAATTAAGCTGTGCAGCGTTCTCGAAAATTAAATGGTAGAGCACTTACATCGCTATTCGAAGGGTTCGGGGTTCGATTCCCGTCTTTAATATTTTTCACTCTGTTGGTTTTACGCTTAGTAAGCATTTTGATAATTCAGTTATTACATATGCTCTACCAGCGGTTGAGAGGTTCTGCTCTCGAAATTTTAATAAAAAATTCTATTAGCAAGCTGAAAATTGCAAGCTTCTGAAGTATGTCTCTGCAAATGATGATTAAATTATTATGCGTAGTTTTTGCTCCTATAAAACATTTGTAAATAGGCATTTTGAATGACTTCAGCAACATATAGCTCTTAAAATGATTTTTGATTAAAAAACTTTCTGCTTCAATGTGCTTATCAGACATACCTCAATAAATTTACCATTTTTAGAATCTTTATATAAAACAGGTATAATTATAATCTAAACAGTACATCAATATTAGCCGAGAAGGACATCACGTTATAAAGAATTAATTTATGTCTTCAGAGTCAGCAATGATGGCTATATATTTATATTATCTCTTGTGTAAATACTGGTTAGGTTCCCTTAAGGGGGCTCAGGGGTTGATCAATACGGAAAAACATGTAAACAGAGCGTTTCGAGCCCATATGAAAACAGAAGTATTCAATGTAATTAATTTAAAATTTCTGATGTTTTAAAGGTATGTTTTTAGTCTTATAAAATTACAAAATGAAGTATTTCAATGTAATATAATAAAAAATGTAGCGAAATGTATGTAACACAATTTTTGAAAAAAAAATTACATGCTATATCACCAACACCAAAATATCTTAACGCTGAATTGACTTAAGAACCTAATTTTTGCTTTAAAATGATCAGGAAACTTTACTCTAGAGAATGAATTAAGGATATAAAAATCCCTCAAAAAAACATTATTAAAAAAACTCTTAAATTTGAAAGTTTAAAAACCCCTAAAAATTACAACTTTTTTTATTAAAAATACTCAAAATATTAAACTATCTAAAATATATTAATTCATAACCTAGATAATGATGTTATATAGATGCAAAAAAATCAAGCCATTCCATCAAATAGAGTTTTTTTTATTTCGGTGTTAGTCGTCAAAAATCAAGTTCTGAGAAAACGCGACTTAAAGTTGAAATTACATGGATGCGGCTATGAAAGTGTTGATACATAAATGCTTATAACTCCGTTAAAAATGCAAATATCTTTTTTTTTTTTGCATTGAATTAAGAATTAAATGAATAATCAAATTAGATCATACAAAAAAAATCGATTTTTTAAAAAGTTTTCAACCCCTAAGCCCCCTTAAAAAGACCCCCACTGAGGGCACCACCTCCTAGGGCCTATGTCTCTCATGTTGATAATTGGCCGCCATAAACACAACCAACCAAGCATATTATTTTTTCAGAATGTTGCTGTCGATGCAATGACATATGCCGTTTATGAATAAAATTATTTTTGCCTTTTAAAAGTATTTTGTTATTTTAACCAAATATTAAATTAGTTTAATATATTATTTTCTTCACTTTTATATGGTCTTAAATTTCCAGTAAAAAAATACCATTAGAAAGCCTATATAAATAAATATTTGTGTAATGTCGACATACCCGATCGCACAAACAGCACTTTCAAATATCAATTTCAAAAGTGAGGATTTTTTTCTCATTATATTCAGAGTAAGTTTTAACCTTGTTTTCTTCCTTTCTCGTAACTTGATCCCTATATATCTTTCCTTTGACAGTTTTCCCAGTTCTTAGCCATTAAACAAACAACCGATAGTCGTAAACAATATTTCGATTTTTTATCATAGTTTTAAAATAGTATTTCACGACAATTGCTACACGACATTTTCCCCCACAGGAGTGTATCAATATTTTACGAGTAACAGTTATTTATGTTTTGTGATCTCGGAAGTGCTCTACGGATTGTGCGGAAAATATGTTTAAGATTTTAAAGAATCATGTATTCCTTTTCTTTTCAATATTTCTTTTACTTCTTTATTTTTTATTGCTTTTTTTAAACACAGTTATATTTTATGAACCCTTTTATTGTATTTTATCTTTCAATTTATATATTACTTTTAATAACTGACATGACATTGTTTTTAAATAAAATTTTAGACAAAGAAAATAAAGGAATGAGTTTAAATGCTGGGCAATATTATGTCTCTAAAAATGATAATTTTATTTTTCCTCTAATTCATATTGTTACATACCATTGTTTCTTTTAATAAGAGTAATCGATTATATTTAATGGTTGACAATAAATATATTAAGTTTTAAAATGGATTTAAATTATTAAATTTCCACGAAATTTTATTAAAATAACTACTTAAGTTCTAGTTAAGGAAACACATATTTAAATTTTGTAAAAGTAAAATTTTATAATCTCTGCAATTTAATTATTTTCGTATTCCAAAGTAAACATACGATAGTATGTATAGTTCCTTTTTTTTCTTTGGCATATTTAAAAAGTAACATGTAATGATTATTAAAAATTACACCCGATTTAAATTGAATATAATTTTTTCTCTAGAAATTTTACCTAATACAAGAAACTAATTTTAAAACCATGAAAACTGTGCTTTGAATTCCTAAAGTTTTCCTAATAATGGAATGAAAAATTTAACTAGCTTGATATCATGCAGTAAAGTTCACTTTTTTTACTGTTACCACTCTCTTAAAAAGTCAGCCACAAAATAGCTCAAGTTGAGCTGAAATCCACTCATCTCAATGTTGAAAGGCAGCTTCTCAAAAATGAGTTGAAATAACTCGAGTTTTAACCAATTTAAATGAAGTTGAGCTATTTAAATAACCAATTTAGATCAAGAAGATTTAATAGTTTGAAAAACAACTCTTTTATGATCGAAAAAATTACAGCTCTTTCATAAAAAGCCAAATTAGCTCTTTCGTTTTAAGAGTGCATCTCTATAATTTATATATATTGATTGTGTGCAACAAGAAAATCTTATCGTCAAGACATAACCTGTTCAAAAATGCTTTACCTGTGAAAAATCTTCTCAAGAATAGAACTAAGTGTTGCTGATTATTAACAGAATCACTTACCAGAAAACGTACAGAAATATGCGTTTGCGAGCGAATTTCATCTTGGAAGGCCGCACTGCATTGCACATTTGTCTCTTTTCAGGCCACTTGAGTGATGCGATATAATTTTGGGAAAACATGATTGCTGTTTTTCCTACTAAAATAACACGGAACTCTAGTAACTCTAGCGATTCTAAGGAATACTAACAGGAACATCTTTTTGACAAACCGAGTCGTGAAGCTATTTGACGTATCAATAATTAATTGCCTTCCAAAAGTTTTTCTTTTACGTTACCTATTTAATTTTTCCTTGTAGGTGGCTGACAATAACAACAAAAAACTTACAAGTGGTGTCAAAGTAAATTATGATTTGGAAGATCTTATAGATAATATGGAGGTCTTCGTCTGCAAATTTGTCGAACTTTAATAGATATAAACTATAATATTTGAAAGGAATTTTATCTGACATAACCATGCGAACTTATGAACAGTGCATTTATAATCTGTAAAATTTTTTTTTTAATTAAACTTTAAGTGAAATTGTTATGTCACCGCTTATGTAACCTATAATACAAGCCGAACTTTTCGATATTCAACATACATTTTCGAATTCTTTTCCGTTATTAAGCATTTAGTTCCTATTTAACCATGCGCTTTGAAAATTAATGGTGTTTAAGAAGAATATCACTGATTGGAGAAAAAGGAAGTACATAGAAAGAGAATGTTCAGAAAAATTATATAAATTATTTAGTAATGTTCAAACAATGAAAATGTATATTAATGTTTTCAAAAAAATCTTCTGCCTAAATCTATTTCCACTCACATGTAATTCCATTTTTGAAAAAGTAAATTGTAAGAACTTTCATTCTATATATCCTGAACTACATGCTCTTTTTAAAAAAAATTCGAATGTGACATTCGATACATTCGGTGTTACTAACCCAGTTACATTGCAGTAGCAGAAATTCTAATACTGACATAAAGTTTAATATAAAAATACTAATAATATGATTAATATATAAAATACATATTTTTGTTGTTGCTCTTATTAATGTTCTAAAGTTAAATCGGGTTCAGCCATTTTTGAGACACTCTTTTGTTTTGTTTGTCTTCTTTTGATTATCTCTTTTGTTTCTGTTGCAACAAGTATTTGTCAATATTTTATTGCCACCACTAAATGTTTGTTCTTATGATATACCTGCGTATTTATGCAGTTATATGAAAGTATTTGTTTAATTTATTAAATAATTGTTATTGTAATTTTAAAAAATAGTAGTTAAACACTAGACACATTACACTAAAACATTTTTTCCCTTGTAGATTGATTAAGTTTGTTTTAGAGTGCATGGTATATAAGAGAACGCAGATAGATTATCTTATCACAAAACAGAGTTTTACATTTAGTCATCCCTTAAACGATGACATGAAATGAGTCTTTTTGTGAAATTTATATTGGCATAGAAGAGAAAAACTGTTTTTAGCCTCCTCAATATAACATTTTTGTGTTTTTTAAACAGAATCAAAATCAAAATTACAACATTAATTTAGTTTTTTTTTTGGTTTTCGGAGATTAGATTTTTCTTTACCTACATATTACCTAAGTGATTTGGATTGTGTATTGATAAATGACATAACTGATGTTTCGCAGATATTTAGTGAGAATAGCACAAGAATGCGCATTGCAAAGTCTCACCTGCTTTGGAAAAAATTGGTATAGTTGCTAAACAGTGTTTAAAATAACGTTTCTATATCCTTTCAAAAAAAATTTTTTATGTACTGATTTTTCACCAAGCAGAGTTACTGGAAGACCATTATAATCGAAACTTGTTGAACCACATATGTCAATTAAAACACATAACCATGAAAATAAAGGTGAAAAGAATATTGCTTTTAGCAAAAATTGATATTTCAGAAAAAGCAGAAAAGCTATCTAAAGAAATGGTACACACACTCAATTTGAAATAAAAACAACTTCGATTTTGCAAAGTATAGCTTCGAACTGCAACAACTTCATCATACGTGAAATTAACACAGTTGTGGCCGTATCTTGAACCATCTACGTTGCTTTGTGATAATAAGATTATATTTGTGAAATTTTCAAATTCTGGTTTTTGAGGAATTACACGTTTTAGGCGTCAAAGATACCAATAAACACGTTTTTACAAAATGAGTCTGTGTGAATATGCTACTCTGTCCGTCCGTCTGTTTATCTGTCTGTATATGACACAACAATTGTGAACAAATTGTGAACACTCTACATCGAATAAAATTTAATAATACATTAGATTTCAAGAGTCCTTGATGCAACTTGGAACTAAATACTTTTTGGTGTAAATTGCCTAACAGGAGGGGATTTTATTCTACATTTTGTACGTTTTTTGCAGTAGCTGTACCTCAAGAACTCATGCATAAATTTTCATGGAACTTAAGATTCAGTTAGTTCATGATATGATTTGGTTCTCATCAGTCTTTGATGTAATTCACTTAACAAGTGGCACTGCTATGCAGAATTTTATACTATTTCTGCAATAGTTCTGCTGAAAATCTAATGCAGAGATTTTCATCAAATTCGGAATCATTTAGAAGTTGGCATAAAATGTTGGTGATTAGATTTTGGTAAAAATCACATTATCTGTGGCTTTAAAGGACATTTTATATTACTATGATATTTAATAAAGGACTCATTTTTGTAAGATTTCAATATTTTACATAGAAGTCAGGCTTTAAATTCTCCTTTGTATACATTAATAAAAATTAGCTGTTTAAACAGAAATAACAAACGTAGGTTTGTAATCTGTAGTTAAAGGCATTTCTCATGACATCAAACGTGACATTTAATACGAATGATCCATTTTTCTCCACGTCAATCAGTTGAGTAAAGCTATTTACAGATAGGAAATTTACACTCAATTTCGCTATTTTCGTTGGCAGCACACATTATCAACAACGGTTCATCAGGATTTTCGTCTGTTTCTAAGGATTTATCCAATAATGGCTGACGTTTTAATTTTTTTTTCAAATAGCTTCATTCTTAAGTATGATTTTTTTTTCACATTTTTGAGAACAAAAATCTTTTTTGCTATTTCACTCTTTTTCTTTTTAGCAAGATCTTCACCAAGTTTTACTTTATATCGAGTACTTGTCAAAACCGTTGTTGCGCATCTTGAACGTCTTGTTTTGTGTACTGAAAAGTTTTTCTCATTCAGATGTGTCTAAGGGCTTATATCCATTGGACAACCATTGAAACCATTCAGTTTTGACGAGGAGGATACAGAATTGGACTGTTTTCGATCAAAAGTATCAGCATTATAAAGTTTCGGGGTGGTAAATTGCATTTTTTTATCATTGAAAACGCATGATCTCTAATCTTTTGAACGAAATGTCTCTTATCGCCCGCCCAATGAATTCAATACTGTACCCACTTGATAGGTAATTATTCAAAATTGCATTGTTGATTTCATCCTATTTAAGGCAAATTCCTGTTATTTTCGTATTACTCAATTTAATATTTTTAATCATAATAAATGTTGTATTCATGCATTTTTGCATAAAAGTGCAACATCTGTTTTATATATGAATATATAGAAATCCATGTCATCTCATATCTAAATATTTAGAAAACCATTTATAATACGATAAATACTAGATACCTCCTTTGCCATATTTGACTGCCTGTTTCTGACTTTTTTTATATTTATTAACTTTAAACATTGCTAGTAAAATAAACATGAATTAAAAAATGGGATGTCTTAATTTGACAGGGCTATAAATAATATCACGCTGTAATATAAAAATATTCTTCTAGGCGTTCGATTAATTCATTGGCTTATTGTAATAATTTTTTTTTCTTTGTATCAATTTCTATACAAAAGTAACTTTTAGAGGTAATGTTTCCTGCTGAGCATTTAAAGTATGAACAAGTTATAATACAGCATGAATAGAAAAAAAATCATTTTACAACTGTAATGTAAAGTAGAATTTCTATCATTGCAATACGTTTGATATTTCAAAATGTTGTTCATAGTAGAAAGTTTTCTTTCACAGATGTGCAACTTAACGAATACGATTTTTATTTTTATTTTTTACTTTTCTGGAATATTGATTTAAACATTAATTTAAGAGAATTTTTTTATAAGGAAAAAAAACAAAAAAGTTTTTTTTTTTTTTTTTTTTTTTTTTTTTTTTTTTTTTTTACCAATGTACACATATGAAAAGATTTTTTATACAATGGTGGTCAGAATTATAAAAACAATTAAAATTTGTGCAGAAAAAATTCATTTCTGTGCTAAATAAAGTGAAATTTATGTACAAAATACTTTTTCATACTAGAAATCATCGTAAAATGCAAAACATTGGAAAATGCAAAATATGAATGTTTTGTCACAATTAACAAAACATGTCATTGTAAGAATTGGACAAAAATATAAGGCAATAAATTTTTTTGCCTGAAACGCACTGATAATTAATAATCTCTCCCTTTTTCTCAATCACTTTTATCAGTCTTGACGTCATAGTGTTTGACAATTCCAGTTTCCAATTCCAAAATAGTTTGAACGTTCTTGGAAAATTTTGAGTGATCTTTTTGATGGAAGACATGAGTTCTAGCTTGTTTTGATAGTAAAACCATTTTTGCATATTTTGTGTGCCAGAATACCCAACAGGTTTTCCATTTAATTCAGATCAGGACTTCCGGCCGTCCAATCAAGTAGTATCACAAAATTAGCATCAAACCACGAGTTTGAAGTTTGGGAAACATGAACTGAGGCATTGTCCTGCTGAAGAAATAGCCTCCAATCGCTATTAACGGTGCTTCTGGTAAAAGATTATCGCTCAATACATCAATGTAACTCTCAGAATTCCTTCTATCCTGCACATAAAACTATTGGAGTACTTCTACCAGTTGTGAAACCTCCTCAGACCGTTACTGAGTCACTTCCAAATACATGCTTTGAGAAAACTGTTTTTTATCTATAGAGATCATACTAGAAGTTGCAAAAACAATCTAGTCTATCCAAATTAATCTTTTTCTCATCGGAAAAGACAGAATCCCACTTTTCCCCCATAGTATTGCAGGTTGTGGCAAACTCCATGTTCTGTCTCTAATGAAATTTTGTAAGAGGCGGTCTTGACACATCTTTACTACAGCAAAACTTTTCTTTCTTTTTGTAAAACACGTCGAACAGTTCGAACACTTCCATTATAAGTTCAATTCGTGTTTTTTTTCGTTTTTTGGAGCAAGCTCGTCTTATTATTATTCTTTTACCTCATACAGAAACAGAAGATGGCCTGCTTGTATGTCTTAGCCGTCATTACTTACCGGTATTTTAAACATAATTGTAAATAACCATTTCTGATTTTTTTTAACTTTGTCGCAATTTAGCATACAGAAAGACCTGAATTTTGAAATGCATCCATTTTTCCTTTTTGAAACTTCAAAAGCTTTGCATCTTGCGGCATGATTTAATAACTGAATAATACGATCCCAAACGCTTACTACGCATTTATATCGTTTGGAAATTCGGTATGCAGAGCAAAAAACATGCAAATTTTACTTTTTAGAACACAAATACAGTTGTTCCTATAATTTTGTCCATATAAGATGGCTGTATAAATTTATAATGCATTTTATGAATATGAGTTTACCACATATTTCCATAAAAACATACAAAAATAATCTTCATTTTTCATTGGTTTCTAGCCATTAAAGTTGCATACGTTTCCCGCCAAATATAACCAAGATTTGGCACTTTTTGCCTTGTCCTTATGATTGTGACCACCACTGTATCAATTGTTACCCGTCTTTATAACCCTGAACTCACATATTCGTGTCAAATATAAATTTTTGTATTGAATAACATTGCAAATTCCTTATAAATATTTTAATAGACACAAAATATTTTAGTTTGACAAAGAGTTAATGTGACTTTTTTTTACGCGTGTACATTTATATAATATATATAATATATATATATATATATATATATATATATATATATATATATACATATATAATATATATATATATACATATATAATATATGTATATATATATAATATATATATATATATACATATATAATATATATATATATATATATATATATATATATAGATATATAATACATATAATATATATATATTATATATATAATACACTATCTACCAAAAAGTATTTGTACACTTTCAGTTTTTGACATTTTGTCAAATATTTAAAAATATACTGGTCGGATTCTTCTGGAACTTCAGAAATATAAAGATTATGTTTCACTTTATATTTATTTACATTCATTTGTTAAGCGGGTAATTAGGGGGCCGGCAAAAAAACAAAGAATAATAGAAATATTTGGGATCGCCCTGTACATGAAAATGCACGAAACGACTTATCGCTTTAGAATACAAATATATGAATAAAGTAGTATATGTACACTAATTTTTGTGAGAATAGCATGTATATTTATGGCGATAGAGCGATTGTTTTGAAAAATTCAAAAAATTCTGGTATGTTTTTTGTTTATATCATGCTGGGTTTTTGACCAAATTTAACGCAAATTTCAGAAAAATTGGCAAAATGCGGTAGAAAAAATGTAACGCAATTGGAATATAAATATATTAAATATTTTATGAAATATGAGTAGTTGTATAAAATAATTTTTATCTGCGCATGCGCGAACTAGAAAAAAATTTTTTTACATCATTTAATAGTCAATTCTATGGAGTGACTTATAAAAAAAATCCAATCAAATATCGTGAAAATTCAAAAAGATATCATTATTTTAGTAAGATGTTTTTACTCTGCTCTCTAAAAACGGCTGAATCTTAAGGGATTCTCCACAAATTGACATTTTTTAATAACTGACTTAAAAAAAAACTAGTATTGAATTAATACAATATCTAATACAATATTGCTGCTAATAAGTACTTGACAATTGTGATAGAAAAGAAAAAGAGCTTTATTCACATTCAGGGCCAAAACTAAGAGAGGGTTGGGGGAAAAGGGCATGTGCCCCGGGCGCTAGGATGAAAGTGTCCCAAATGTACATTTTGTTTGGCGATTTTTTCCATGTCTATGTTTAGCATGATATTGTCAAAATCGTCCCATTCAAAGCATTTCTCCTATACCAAAGCATAGAAGAATCTAATGATGATGGCATAAAGATCCCGCATAAAGCAGATTTTTTTTCGTTTTGATTCGGTTTCACGATTTTAAGGTATATTTTTTTTTAAACAAAGCAGACTACTTTAATCAATATTACATATTTTAAGTTTTAAAATAAGTCGGCTATTAATAAATTAGAAAATTTTTCTTTGCAAATTATTTTGCAGATGCTTTGCAAAGAAGAAAAGGGATGGGGGGGGGGGGGAGTTCACCAAAATTCATTGAAATATAAATATATTACTTATTTTCTAAAATGTTCTATGTCATGCAATATTTTCAACCAAATATAAAGCCACATTCAGAAAAATTCGCAAAATGTAGTAGAAAGAATAATGTGCTATTGAAATATAAATAAATTAAAAGTTTTCTAAAATATGAGTATTTGTATGAAATATTTTTTAATCAGCGTATGCGTGAACGATAAAATTTATCATTTTACATAATTTAATATTCAACTCTATGGAGCTACCCATAAAAAAATCCGATCGAATTTCGTGGAAATTCAGAAAGTTATTGTGGATAGGAGTGAACTGATTTTCAATTGGTCTCTGAAAGCAGTTGAATGACGTAAGATTTTACGCAAATTGCCAAATCCCCATTTACGTTTTTTACTGGTGATTTACTTCTTTTCTTAGATAATTACCAGAACGAACCTATTTAAGGATAAAAATAATTATAAAAAATCGAAGCATTTGTGTCAAATCTACCCATTGATACATAATTGATAATGGCTCTTATGCAAATACCGATATCTGCGATCCTGAAATACGTCAAGTTCTCCACTGTTAAATGTGGTGGCGAAAACAACACTGACATCAATCGCATGCATGATGCCAAGAAGAACAGAGCTGTCTGATTTTGAGAAAGGTGTGATCATCGGGTACCACCGAAATGGCCGATCTTTAATCGACATATCTAGGGAGCTTAATTACCCCAAAACGACTGTGGCTTATGTGATTAGAAAATGGAAGCTGAATGGTGATTGTCAGAATGTGGCCAGAGTAGGCAGACCGACGAAACTGGGAGATAGAGACCGACGGGGTCTGTCTATAGAAATTCGGAAGAAACGCAACCAACCAATGTTACACATACGCCAAGAATTTCAACAAGCTTCAGGATGTGTTGTTTCCATGGATACCATCCGTAAGGAAGCTCATCTGCTTAATTTTTATGGCCGTGCTGCCGCCCATAAGCCTTTAATCACCAAGTCCAACCGCGCAGCTCGGTTAAGTTGGTGCAAAACACGCCAGCAATGGACTGTACAGCAATGGAAACAGGTTCTCTGGAGTGATGAATCAAGGTTCACCCTCTACCGTTCTGATGGTAGGGTCTGGGTCTGGCGTCTGCCTGGAGAACGCCTCCTACCAGAATGTATTGTGCCCACAGTTAAATTTGGCGGAGGGGGAATTATGTTCTGGGGTTGTTTTTCCTGGTTCGGACTAGGACCCTTGGTCCCAATTCATGGTAAGCTCAATGCCGTTGCCTACTGTAATATACTGGACAACAGTGTACTTCCTACGTTGTGGCAATACTATGGATTGGACCCATGTTATTTCCAGGATGACAACGCAAGGTGCCATGTAGCGAGGTCCAGCATGGATTGGTATGCTGATAATGGAGTGCATCGACTCGAGTGGCCTTCCCAGAGCCCAGACCTGAACCCAATAGAGAACCTCTGGGACGAGTTGGATCGTCGAATTAAGGCGGGTGACACACGCCCAAAATCAGTAAAAGAGCTTACCTGCCTTGTGCAAACAGAGTGGAATAAAATACCATTAAATGTAATACAAGGACTAGTTGAGAGCATGCCCAGGAGAGTCGCAGCTCTAATTGCCTCTCGAGGAGGATCTACAAATTATTAAATGTGAACAGAGCCAAAACCGGTCTTTTTTTCCCGAGGCAAACGTGGATTTTGAAGATACCCCTTTCCCCCTCCTTCGCAAAGCATGTTTACAAAGAAAATTTCTCCAATTTATTAATAGCCGACTTATTTTAAAACTTAAAATATGTAATATAAAATAACGTATTCTGCTTTATTAAAATACTCCAATTTGATACTTTAAACCGAATAAAAAAAATTCTACTTTCAACAGGATCTTTAAGGCCCTTGTCCCTGCCCGCGAAGACACTGCTGAGCTAATGCTATTCCTGTGGGGAGGCATTTTTCTAATAACTTTTTCGCATTTTAAAATTTTGAAATTTTTTTTTTTTTTTTTTTCATTGGATAGCGGAAGTCCCTCTCAAAATCGCTGCTTGATTACTTTTTCGATTTGAGTCATAGATATTTTTTATAAAGTTAGTTTCACTTTTAGAACCGCTTTTGGAAGTGAAAGAAACATTATAAAAATATCTACGCCAAAATTGAAAAAGTAATCACGGAGCGATCTTGAAAAGGACTTCCGCTATCCAATGCAAAACATATTATTTAAAAATGTCCAAATGCAAAAGAGTTAGAAAAATGCATCCCCATAGGAATAGCATTAGCTCGTGAGCATCTTCGCGGGTAGGGGCAGGGACCTTAAGTCATCATCATTAGATTTTTTTATGCTTTATCATAGCCCAGATATAATAATTTTAACAATATTATGCTAAACATAGCCATGAAAAAAATAGCCAAACGAAAGGTACTTTTGGAACACTTTCATCCTAGCGCCCGGAGCACATGCCCTTCTCCCCCCCCCCCTCTTAGTTTTGGCCCTGAATGCGAATAAAGCTCTTTTTCTTTTCTATCACAATTGTCAAGTACTTATTAGCAGCAATATTGTATTAGATATTGTATTAATTCAATACTAGTTTTTTTTTAAAGTCAGTTATTAAAAAAGTCAATTTGTGGAGAATCCCTTAAGATTCAGCCGTTTTTAGAGAGCAGAGTAAAAACATCTCACTAAAATAATGATATCTTTTTGAATTTTCACGATATTTGATTGGATTTTTTTTATAAGTCACTCCATAGAATTAATTGACTATTAAATGATGTAAAAAAAAATGTTTTTCTAGTTCGCGCATGCGCAGATAAAAATTATTTCATACAACTACTCATATTTCATAAAATATTTAATATATTTATATTCCAATTGCGCTACATTTTTTCTACTCCATTTGGCCAATTTTTCTGAAATTTGCGTTAAATTTGGTCAAAAACCCAGCATGATATAAACAAAAAACATACCAGAATTTTTTGAATTTTTCAAAAAAATCGCTCTATCGCCATAAATATACATGCTATTCTCACAAAAATTAGTGTACATATTCTACTGTATTCATATATTTGTATTCTAAAGCGATAAGTCGTTTCGTGCATTTTCATGTACAGGGCGATCCCAAATATTTCTATTATTCTTTGATTTTTAGCAAGCCCCCTAATTACCCGCTTAACAAATGAATGTAAATAAATATAAAGTGAAACATAATCTTTATATTTCTGAAGTTCCAGAAGAATCCGACCAGTATATTTTTAAATATTTGACAAAATGTCAAAAACTGAAAGTGTACAAATACTTTTTGGTAGATAGTGCATATATATATATATATATATAATGTATTACATACTAAGCGCATTTAGCCTTCGTACAATCCGTCCGTCCATCTGTTTGTACATAACAGAGCAAAAACTATCGCACCATGTGGTTTGAAATTTAATGTATATAGTCTTTGTACAATTTTCTAGAGCTGTATTGAATTACTCTGAATTATTATTATTATGAAAATGAAATCAAGTAAAATAAACATGATAGTACTAAAATAAACATGAATTAAAACTTGAGATGGCTTAATTTGACAGGGCTATTAGTAATATTACCTTGAAATATAAAAATATTCTTCTAGGCGTTCATTAAATTCATTCGCTTATTGTAATAAAGAAATGATTTTTTTTTATTTTTACTAATTTCTAAAACAAAGTAATTTTAATGGGAATGTTTTCTTTTGAGCATTCAAAAATATGATCAAGTTGTAATACAGCATGGATAGGAAAAACTTTTCATTTTATAACCGTCATATAAAATAGAATTCCGATCATTGGAATGCATTTCATATTTTAGAATGTTTTTCATAGTAGAAAATTTTCCTTCACAGCTGTGCAACTTTTGGAAAGCGATCTTTCTTTTTTTTTCCTTTTTACTTATCTGGAAAATTGATTTAACCATTACTTTAAGAAAAAAAATTTTTATCAGAAAAAGAAAAGATTTTTTATCAATGTACATACATGAAAAGAATTTTTTATACTAAAGGAAACATCGTATAAACCATCTTAATTGGTCTAAACTTATCGTACATGTTCGAGTCAAATATATTTTTTCTTTTGAATAAAAATGCATATTTCTTATATATATTTTAATAGACATACAATAATTTTGTTTTACAAAGAGTTAATGTGAACTTTTTTTAAATATATGTATATATTACATAATATATTATAGTATGTAAAGTGCAATTAGACGTCGTATAATCCGTCATCTGTTCATATGTAACAGTACGAAAACTACAACATCGAGTGGTTCGAAATTTTATACATATGATTGTTGTACAATTTTCTCGAGTTGTATCGAATTACTATGAATTATTATTATTATGAAAATCGAATCAAGTAAAATAAACATGCAAGTAAAACAAACATGAATTAAAAAATTGGATGGTGTAATTTGACATGGCTATAAATAATGTTACGTTGAAATATCAAATTTTTTTTCCCAGGAGTTCATTAAATTTTTTGTTTATTGTAATAAGGAATTATTTTCTTTTTACCTATTTACATACCAAAGGAATTTTTAATGGTAATGTTTTCCGTTGAACATTCAAAAATATGAACAAGTTCTAATACAGCATGAATAGCAAATACTTTTCATTTTACAACCGCCATATAAAATAGAATTCCGATCATTGGAATGCATTTCATATTTCAGAATGTTTTTCATAGTAGAAAATTTTCTTTCACAACTGTGCAACTTACAGAATATGATTTTTCTTTTTCTCCTTTTTACTTTTCTGAAATATTGATTTAAACATTACTTTAAGAAAAAAATGCTTTTTTATGAGGATTTTTTTTTATCAAGGTACACATATGAAAATATATATATATATATATATATATATATATTACATTAAAAAAAGATAGTGTAACCCATTTTAATAGCTCTAAACCTATCTTGAATATTAGTGTCAAATATAATTTTTCTATTTAATAAAATTGGATATTCTTCATAAATATTTTAATAGGCATACTTTATTTTAGTTTGATAAAGAGTTAATGTGATTTTTTTTTCGATTCGTTCGTAATTATATAAATAGGGAGCACATCTAGCCGTTGTCTGTTCCGTTCGCCTGTCTGTCATATATAACAGCGAAAAAAATTACCCAACCGAGTGGTTTGAAATTTAATGTACACTGTAAAAAAAAAAGGGTCGATCTACTAAAAAAACTTTAGTGATCCTTGTAATTACTAAAAAATTTTTAGTAATCTTAGTCGATTACTAGAAAATCTGTAAGCATTACTAGAAAAATGTTAGCAATGGATAGAGTTAATAGTTTTACATTTTTTAATAGCTATTACTAAAACGCACTTGGTGTGGCCTTGATAGCATAGTGGTTATAGTAACGGACTACAGGCTAAAAGGTCCCGGGTTCGATACCGGACACTGCCAAACACGTCCCGAATATATGTAGTGTAAGTACTCGTTAATAAAGGGGTTATGAAAATCCTGTAAGAGCAGGTAGCAATTTTTTGGTGCTGCCATCTATTGCGGTTTTGCCGAAAATCCATCGCTTCAGAAGTTTGGATGCAGCTCGAAGGAAGCTGCTGTCCCTCGGGCGCACGTAAAGGTTATTAAAAATAACTTTGGAGCTATTACTAAAATTTTCTTGGTGGCTCATACTAAAATTTTTTAAGTAAGTTATACAAAAAATTCTTTTGTTCAGTTTACAAAAGAAATGCTTGTTTCACTTGCAAAAAAAAAGTTTGTAATGGTTACTAAAAAATTCTGTGGAATACAAATTTACTAAAGAATTTTTAGTAACCTCTTGAATTTTTTTTACAGTGTATATAATCGTTGCGCAATTTTCTTGAATCGTTCCGAAACTTTAGAAAATCGAATTAAACATAAAAATGTATTAATAAATGTTTTATGCAGCAAAATTGAAGTAAAATTCCGGTTTTAAGTTTTCTATTATACCCTAGCATACTTAATTAATTCAATTACATCCCGTGAGTGGTTATGATTTTCGGTAGCCAAGGTGATTGAATATATCATTTGCCATTATTTCATAGAAAAGAAAAACTGGCAATTCAATATGATGACGATCTTCATTGAGGATCGCGATCAGACTTTGTTCTTACTGTGCAAAATAGAATTGTTCGAAATAATTTTTTAATATTTGTTTTACGTCATTTTCTGTATTGTTTAGTAGTCGAGTAATATACTATACTTTTTTACATATATTTTAGATGTATATTACATTTAGTATAAACTATCCAAAACACCTACTCTTATTTGATAGAAGAAAAAAAATTTTCGCTTCACCGTACTACGCACGTCATTTGCCACATTACACGAAAATTTCCGTCATTTTTTTCTACTTATTAAACTTAAACACTGCAAGTAAAATAAACATGAATCAAAACATTGGATTGTGTAATTTGACAGGGCTATCAATAAGGTTACGTTTAAATATAAAAACATTCTTCTGGGTCTAATAACATGCTATAAACAATGTTACGTTTACATATAAAAGTATTCTGGGTCTTCATTAAATTCTTTAACTTATTGTTATAAAGAAATTGTTATTTTTTTCTTTTTACCAATTTCTGTACCAAAGTAATTTTCAGTGGTAATGTTTTCTGTTCAGCATTCGAAATTATGAACAAGTTCTAATACAGCAAGAATAGCGAAAACTTTTCATTTTACAACCGCAAAATGAAATAGCATTCCGATCATTGGAATGCGTTTCATACTTCAAAATGTTTTTCATAGTAGAAAATTTTACTTCACAGCTGTGCAAGTTATGGAATACGATTTTTCTTTTTTTTTCTTTTCTGGAATATTGATTTAAGCATTACTTGAGGCAAAAATTCTTTTTTATCAGAAATATATATATATATATATATATATATATATATATATGGGTGATTCTCAAAATAGGGGACAATTTATGTCTTTCGGCATACAAAAAAAAAATTCAGAGGTTTTCTGTCATGTTTTTATATTTAGATATGTTTGTCTTAATATTATTCATTATTTGCACTCAAGAATTACTCACTTTTTACTTAAAAACACCTTAAAATAACAGAATAAATGTTCAAAATGTCATTAGCATGGATGTCCACAGCAGCTGTGCCTTGTATATACTAGCTTTTTAAAGAGTTAATATCATGTCTATAAAATAAAACAAATGTTATTTTTTCTTTAAATTAATCAAGGAAAGGATTTATCCAATAAATTTCTTTTTGAAAATAAAATTATAGTATATAAAAAAAGAATTAAAGTTTGTCCTCCATATTCTATTTTCAAAACAAGGTCATACTATAACAGCTGGTTATTAATCAAAATTTCATTTTCACAAATGACAATAGTTTGAAAATATAAAGTTTCTCCGTGACAACAAGTAGCCATTTTATCCCAGCCTGAAAATAGAAGCATGTATTATATTTTAAGAATAGAAGTTGAATATTAGGGGCGTACATCAATTGTATGTCATTAGAATGGATAATAATTTTCATGTTTTTTTTTTAATTAAAATTTTATTTTACTATTTTGCATAGGACTTTTGTGTTTTAAAAAGCCCCAGAAAGGACTATTGCATTGTGATTATATTATGGCTCATAATCTTATTTAAATTAAAATTTGTCATTAGCATGGACAAATACCAATGCCATTAGCATGTTTTTTCTGTCCATGCTAAAGACTCCTATCTGCATAAATGTAACCATTGCTTATATTGTATCTTTTATAAAGTTTAATTTTACATATAAATTTAGGTATTACATATATTATCCCTAAAATATGCATTAAATCAGTCAGAAAATCATTAATATAGTTTCTTACATTGTTAGTGTCAGAATGTTGCTCATGTAAACAAAGTTTGCTCTTTAGTAATGTTTTTATTCTCCTTATATGTATATATGTAAAAATGGAAACCATTTGCTGAAAAGGAAGGCTAATAAATATAGAAAAAAATATTTAAACAGGAAGAAAATAAAAATTTCATAATATATTTATTCCATGCAATTTGTTTTATCATTAGCATGGTTAAAAAAATAGTAATTATTTTTTTAAAAGTTAATTTTCAAATATTTAGCTCTGCTGACTACATGCAAAGTATACCTAATACTATATTAAAAACACCTATTTTTTTTCAGAAATTTTGTTAACAGTAATTTTTTTAAGATTTCAATTTCGAACTTGTCCCCTATTTTGAGAATCACCCATATATATATATATATATATATATATACACTGGTGTCCAAAAGTTAAGCATAATTGGTAATTAAGTAAGTAATGAAAGAAATATAAATCGAAATGTGGTGAAACTCCAGGTGTGTAAACAAAATAGTACGCGTCATATATTTTCGTGAAGAGTTTTACCCGAAATCGAACAGGGGACCGTCAGCAACTTGAAAAAAAACGAAGATCTTTCGGATAACTCTATCAAAACTAATGTAGCAAAAGCGTTCAAACTGCACATTATGATTAAGTGGCTTATTTTAATGTACTGTGTTTATTTTTATAAGGATAGCATTCATACTCGTAGAAAAATTAAGGTTTTTATAAAAACAGTCCTAAATTTTTTGCTTATAATTTGCAGAGTTCTTAATATAAAATAATGTTCTTTTCTGAAATATACAGTTTATATATACAGTGTATATATACAGTCGAGTCTCTACACAACGAAATTCCATACATCGAATTTCTCTATATAACGAATATTTAGTAGGGACGGTCCCCTTTTCCCATGATTACATTAAAAATAGTCTCTAAATAGCGAAATATCTATCTCCATATAACTTTTTTTTTCATAAAATGATCTTTATTTATTCAGTTTAGAAAAAATGCTTTGAAAACATGTGGAAACAATTTTTGATCACTTATTCTTGATTTATCGTTCGCATCCTTCTCCAAACAGTGTCAGTTGGATTCTTACACCTATAAGAGTGGGATGAATGGGGGGTATTTGAAGAAAAAACAATTTGCAATTGATCCGAAAAGGGCGGATTTTTTGGACACTGAGGACGAAGAACACGCGATTTGAGCAGATTTAAAAGAGAAATGGAAATTAATTAAGGAACGTGTGATGTCGAAGAAAATGTTGCTGTCTCTGATTTTTTGGAAGTAGATGACAATCTCACTATTGCACAGCATCCTAATGATAGTGGTATTTTAAGCAGAGTTATGCACAATGAGGGTAAAATTGATAATGAGCATAAGAACGAAAATCTACAACAAGAGAAAAAACAATCACGCAGTGAAATGATGTGTTCTTTTGATCTTATTAGGAGAGGACTTCAAATAGCGAAAAATGATCCCTATATAAATTTTTATTCCGCTCTAAAATGTGAACATTTTTAAGTAAGTTTAGCAATTTTTAAATCAAAGCAATAAAAAATTACAGATTTCTAAAATTAATGCAAGCCTTCCTTATTTGATTTTTATTAAGCTTTCAAAAAATATCGGTTCTCTTTTTTTTTTGAAACTTTTTAAATAAATAAAAAATAGAATATTAGGTTAATATATAGAGTAAGACATTTGAAATTCCTAATTAAACACATAAAAAATGATATTTGTTCAAAATTTACGTATTAAATATAGGAATTTAAATGTCATTATCTACATATCAAATTTCTCTATATAACGAACTTTTTACTGGAACAGTGGATTTCGTTATACAGTCAATGTATACGTATGGAAATATTTTTGTATAATAAAGGAAACATAGTATAACCTCTTTTAATATATATAAACATATACTTAGCATATTCCTGTCAAATATGATTTTTCTATGTAATAAAGATGGGTATTCTTAATAAATATTTTAAAAGATTTACACTATTTTAGTTTGGCAAAGAGTTAATGGGAAATTTGGTTTTTTTTTCGATGCATTCGTACATATATAAATACGGAATATCTCTAACCATCGGATCCCTTGCGTCTGCCAGTTCATTTATAATAGCATAACACCTTCCCCGACGGGCGGCTTGATAGAAGTAAAAGTTGCGCAATTTTCTCGAGTCGTTTCATCTTTTATAAAAATCAAATCAAACTTAAAAAAATATGAATAAAGTTTTTTCAAAAAAAAAAAAAAAAAAAAAAAAAAAAAAAAAAAAAAAAAACTGCAGCAAAATTCTTTAAAAATTTTTTTTTCTTAAATGCTATCATACGTAATTAAATTAATGACATCCCATGAGTAATGATTCTATGTTGCCACGGGGACTGCATTCTGTTTAAGATGGAGATATATATATGTTAATATATATTTAAGATATAGTCTTTAAAGGATCAGCATAAAGAAAAAAGGGTATTTCTGGATTTTTGTATTAGAATGAAACAGCTATTTCAATAAATCTGAATATTTATAAAAGTAATTATAAATCAATATGAAAACATATCACTTGTCATTTTGACGTGCAAATGCAGAGTTGATATTTTACTAAGTTCATCAAAACATCAATAAGATAAAGATCTTTGCTAAAAATTTAGTGTGAGCTTCTCAATAAGCTATCTGTATTTTGTAATAATAAAATAGATTTCAACTCGGGGATTTTTCGCAAAAAGTATTTATGCAAAAATACTTACTTAAAAACGCTCTAGTAATGTTTCTTGTTAATTTGTGTCTTTATTTTTCAAATAATATTGTGCTAAATAATATTGTAATTTAATAGTTTATTAAATTCCAAAATCGTTGAATTTACTTAAATAGAAATTTTCTAGGATCTTGATAAATTAACTTATCTATGTAATAAACAAAAATATATAGTCAGTTATGCTAACGTCATATTGACAGTGGCAAGATTGGGCATTGTATTTCTTTTTCCGGATTTTTTATTTTTTATTTTATTTATTTTTTTTTACTTCGAGCATCCCACATTTTAAATTTTTACACTGTGAAATACAGAAAATCGTACAGTAAAAATTGCAAGTTTCCGTCATCTGTGAAATAGAGCATAAAATTTGCAGTAACCTAATATGATCAAAAATTAATATAGTACGAACAGTAAAATACGATTATTTGATAAATGTAATATAAATAGAATTTTGATCACTTGCATATATACAAATACTTTACTTTAGAAAAAAAATATTCTTAAAATTTACTAAAAAAAAGCTTAGTAACTTATTCAGTAAAATACATTATATTTTTATTATTCTTTACAAATACCTACATTGATCTTCCTATGAATGTTTTCTTATAGACTAACAAAAATATGAATATATCTGAATACTGAATTTGCATAAACGTAGAAATAGAAATAGAATGCCGATCATTCGCATGCGTTTCATGTTTTGAAAACTTTTGCATAACATCAATTTTTCTTTTGCAGCGAATTTTTTTCTGTGATATTGATTTCAGTATTACGATAAACGAAAATGACTTTTATCGAAAAAAAGAGAAAGATTTTTTGATGCTTTGAAATAATAGTATTTTATTACAATAAAGAAACGACATTCAATTTTCTTTAGTAATTTTCTGTTTGCAATTAAATTTTATATTCTGATTTAAAAAAGGCTCACATTGTTCGTGAGCCTTCGGTTCGTCATTATGTGATAGACATTTATTAATTATGTTAAATAGACCTGTATTTTCATTTGGTTATTTATTTCGAAACGAACCTTAGATATATGTGTAACGGGACGTTAAAAAACAACTATAACCAAATATTTATGCCTACCATATTTTTCATGTTGAAAGGAGTACAAATGACTCAAATATGCAGTGAATCATACTGCAGTTACCAAATGAAACTTACTTGACAGTTATAACGTTAGGAATGACATATTAGAAAGAAATGACATATTAGTTTTTTCTGTAACTTATAATTCATAATGTCAGTAATGCATGATATTGCCTGTCTCCGAAATTTAGTTATACACTAGCGAGCTACGCCCGCTAGCTAGGCCACTTTTTCCAAACGAACCTCGGTATTAAGCAGTATATAATAAGCAAAAAAATTCATTTAATAAGCAAGTCTTAGTGTTCGAATCCTCAAGCACAAAAAAAGTAAATTAAAGAGCCATGGTCCTGTTAAAAATATGTGATTTCGCACTGTGGGCCACGTGCACTTGAAAAAAAAAAGATTGTGGATCAGAGCTATGGTCGCTTCGCGCCCATAGCCCCGTTAAAAATATTTGGTTTTGCACGGTGGGCACTACGCACCCATAAGACATTTTTTCGTATTTTTTAGTTCATCAGAAGCAGATTTTTACGCAGATTCTGAATATGTAATCAATTTTTTTTCTACTTTAAAAACTGTCTGCATGATGGTTTAAGAGAAAACGTGCAAAAAAAAAGTTTCGATAGTCCTGTTTTATTTCTAAGTTCAATATTTTAGCGAAAACTACGGTAAATATTCTACGGCAAGTCAAAAAAATTGATGCGGAAAAAAACGCAATTAGCGCCGGTAGAAAAAGAAGTTTCCGGCTGTTTCTTCTTTTAGCCAGAGGGGAAAAATTCATGTCCTTCACCGCAAGGTGGCGCAGTATTCTGCTTCGGAGCTCCGTTTGGGAATTGACACATTTTTCGTTCCGATTCCCAAGGGGTTTTTAATTCATAACTTTTTTAATTTTGGTCCTACGGTCTCGAAAATGCCCGAAATGACTTCCCCGGAATTTTTCCAATCGAAAGACACCTCTCGCGACTTCCAACTGGCCCGCGTTGCGAACTGTAATCGGCTTCAAGCAGAAAGACAGACAGAAGCGCACGGATTTTTATTAGTATAGACTAGCGAGCTACGCCCGCTTGTTGGGCCACTTTTTCCAAACGAACCTCGATATTAAGCAATATATCATAAACAAAAAAATTCATTTAATAAGCAAGTCTTGGTGTTCGAATCCTCAAGCACAAAAAAAGTAAATTAAAGAGCTATGGTTGTTATGCGCCCATTATCCCGTTAAAAATATGTGATTTCGCACAGTGGGCTCTACGCTCCATGGTCGCCATCGTCCCATTAAAAATATTTGGTTTTGTACGGTTGGCTCTGCGCGCCCATAAGACATTTTCTCGTATTTTGTGGCTCATCAGAAGCAGACTTTTACGCAGATTCTTAATATGTAATCAGTTTTTTTCTACTTTAAAAACTGTCTGCATGATGGTTTAAGAAAAAACGCGCAAAAAAAGTTTGTTTATTAAAAACTGCAAAAGACTGCTATTAAAAAAAAAAAAAGTAATTTCATTAATATCACAAAGAACATAACTAACAAATAATTTTGGCAGCTCGTTTTCCATTTGTACTAACAGAAATTAGTATTAATCGCGTAAATCTTAGGTTACACAATATTCGTGTGTGCTACCAAAAAGAAAAAGTATGAAAATGAGCTACAACGATTAATACTCACATACAGAATAAATATATGAATAGCCAGGTACATCTGAGATCCTCGAAATATTAATTAGCAACACTATTACCTCTTAGTGAACATATCTTGCTGTGCTTAAATAGTTGTACTTATTACATTAGTTAAACAGTGTTTAATATTTTTTACCAATTACTTCTTTTTCTCTTATACATTCTTTGACAAATTGACGGGAGAAAAATAGATTTTCTGCTGCTTCTTCTTTTAGCCAAAGGGGAAAAGTTCCTGTTCTTCACCGCAAGGTAGCGCAGTGTTCTGCCTCAGAGCTCCGTTTGAGACCTATTTGGGAAATAAGACATTTTCCGTGCCGATTCCCGACCGGTTTTTAATTCATAACTTTTTTAATTTTGGTCCCACGGTCTCGAAAATGCCCGAAATGACTTTCACGGAATTTTTCGAACCGAAAGACACCTCTCGCGACTTCTAACTCGCCCGCGTTGCGAACTGTAATCGGCTTCAAGCAGACAGACAGACAGTTAAAGGCGCACGGATTTTATTCGTATAGACTAGCGAGCTACGCCCGCTAGCTGGGCCACCTTTTCCAAACGAACCTTGATATTAAGCAGTATATAATAAGCAAAAAAATTCATTTAATAAGCAATTCTTGGTATTCGAATCCTCAAGCAAAAAAAAAGTAAATTAAAGAGCTATGGTGGTTATGCGCCCATTATCCCGTTAAAAATATGTGATTTCGCACAGTGGGCGCTACTTGCCCACCGTGCAAAGGCGTCCCACCGGCCTACCACCCACCGGCACTACGCGCCATTTTCGCCATCGTCCCGTTAAAAATATTTGGTTTTGCACGGTTGGCGCTGCGCGCCCATAAGACATTTTCTCATATTTTTGGTTCATCAGAAGCAGACTTTAACGCAGATTCTGAATATGTAATCAGTTTTATCTACTTTAAAAACTGTCTGTATGATGGTTTAAGAAAAAACGCGCAAAAAAAGTTTCGGTATTAAAAACTTCAAAAGACTGCTATTAAAAAAAATAAGTAATTTCATTAATATCACAAACAACATAACTAACAAATAATTTTGGCAGCTCGTTTTCCGTTTGTACTAACAAAAATTAGTATTAATCGCGTAAATCTTAGGTTACACAATATTCGTGTATGCTACCAAAAAAAGTATGAAAATAAACCGTGTTTAACATTTTTTACCAATTAGTTCTTTTTCAAAGAACCGAAACGAAAGAAAAAGTCGTTTTGCCGGGAGAAAAAGGAGGTTTTCGGTTGCTTCTTCTTTTAGCCAAAGGGGAAAAGTTCAGGTCGTTCACCGCAAGGTGGCGCAGTATTCTGCCTCAGAGCTCCGTTTGGGAAATTAGACGTTTTCCGTTCCGATTCCCGACCGGTTTTTAATTCATAACTTTTTTAATTTTGGTCCTACGGTCTCGAAAATGCCCGAAATGCCTTTCCCGGAATTTTTCGAATCGAAACTCGACCGCGTTGCGAACTGTAATCGGCTTCAAGCAGACAGACAGACAGACAGACAGAGGCGCACGGATTTTATTAGTATAGATGTTATAAAATGTAAATTACTTAAATTACATAGTTGTAGAAAAAGTTTTTACACTAAATGTGGATCCCTGGGTTTGTAATAAAGTTTAGACTTAAAAAAAAAAAAATAAAAATAAAAACTGTAACTGTACAGATATAAAATTACAGAAAACTGTATGCTTACTAAAATTTTATCAGTACACTGTACAAAAGAAAGCAAAAATCGAATTGTAAATCCACATGCAAGGAATGATAAAATGCAAATCTGTATCTATTGCTCAAATTTTTCTTGTTGTCTTTATGTCGAAAGCTCTTAAAATACCAGTTTTATAGAAAAAGGTTACAAACTTGACATTTTTTTACAGTGTACAAAATGAAGTTTTACTTAAATTTGCCTATGGAAGAAAGGCTAAGAAAATTGTTAAATAAGGAATAGCATTGTTATATATAAAAGTCTAAGCAGCTAGCGACGTAAAAAAACACGTCATTTTATCAAGGCTCATTTTTTTATATGTTCTTCCACTTAATGGTGTAGTACGTTTGCGAGCGGTCTGCCAGTCCAGTTGCATTTACCTGTGGCAGAAGAGGTTGTGCAGGTCAAAAAACTTCAAAATTAAATCATTTTGTCAAGGTTCATTTTTTATATGTTCTTCTCCTTAATAGTTTAAAACGTTTGCGGGAGGTCTAGCAGTCGGGAGACGTTGCATTTACCTGTGGCAGAAGGGGTTGTGCAGTTCAAAAAACTTCAAAATTACGTCATTTTATCAAAGTTCATTTTTTTATATGTTCTTCCCCTTAATGGTTAAAAACGTTTGCGGGTGGTCTGGCAGACCAGAGACGTTGCGTTTTCCTAATGCAGAATGGGTTGTGCAGGTCAAAAAACTTCAAAATTACGTCATTTCATCAAGGCTCATTTTGTATATGTTCTTCCCCTTAATGGTGTAGCACGTTAGCGTGCGGTCTGGTAGTCGGAAGAAATTGTGTTTACCTGTGGGAGAAGGGGCTGTGCCGGCCAAAGAACTTCAAAATTACGTGATTTTTTTCAAGGTTCATTTTTTATATGTTCTTCCCCTTAATGGTGTAGTATGTTTGCAGGCGGTCTGGCACTCCAGAGACGTTGCATTTACCTGTGGAAGAAGGGGTTGTGAAGGTCAGAAAACTTCAAAAGTACGTCATTTTATCAAGGCTCATTTTTTATATGTTCTTTCCTTTTATGGTGTAGTACATTTGCGGGTGCTCTGGCAGTCGGGAAACGTTGCATTTACCTGTAGCAGAAGGGGTTGTGAAGGTCAGAAAACTTCAAAAGTACGTCATTTTATCAAGGCGCATTTTTTTATATGTTCTTACCTTTTATGGTGTAGTACATTTGCGGGTGCTCTGGCATTCGGGAGACGCTGCGTTTACATGCTAGAGAAGGCGTTTTGAAAGTGAAAAAACATTAAAATTATGGCCTTTTAATGTTTTTCCATTTTAGCAGGAATTTTGTTTGTAATATTTGCTTATATTATCTATGTGTGATATTAATGCAAGACGTGACCAATGTCGCAAAGACCCTGCCCGATCCACATTTATAAATAACATATTACTCTTTGGCTAGCAGACAATCTAAAATTAATTTGCCAGACAAAATTCGATTGCAAAGTGTATGCTATACAGCTTTAAATATGGCAACGAAAGTGCCTGTTTCAAGAGTGGTTTACAGTTTAAAATTTATACGTCATCTTTACGTCAATTTATCAAGCATAAACATTACAAGATATTATTCTTTGGCTAGCAGACAACCTATAATTATAGGTTTTTTATTATTATTATTAATTCATTTGTCAGTCATAAATTTAGTTGCCAAGTTTTTTTAGTAAAATGCATTATATTGTTATTATTCTTTACAAATATCTACATTAAAATGTTCTTTCCTATGAATGTTTTCTTATAGACTAACAGAAATATGAATGTATCTGAATAGGAATTTGCATAAACGTATAAATAGAAGTAGAATACCAGATGTCTTTAAATTCGGCAATGAAAGTGCCCTTTTCAAGAGTGGTTTATAGTTTTAAAATTATAAGTCATCTTTACGTCATTTTACCAAGGATAAAATTTATAAGATATTACACTTTTGCTAGCAGACATCCTATTATTTATTTGCAAGGCATAAATTCGGTTGCAAAATTAAAGCCAGACGGCTTTAAATATGGCAATGAAAGTTCCTGTTTCAATAATGGTTTTAGTTTAAAAATTATAAGTCATCTTTACATAATTTTATCAAGCATAAAAATTACAAGATATTACCCTTTCTCTATCAGACAACCTATAATTAATTTGCAAGATACAAATTCGATTGCAAAGTTAATGCCAGAAGCCTTTAAACATGGCAACGTAAGTGCCTGTTTCAATAGTGCTTCACAGCTGAAAAATTATAAGTCATCTTTAAGTCATTTTATCAAGCATAAAAATTATAAGATAATACTCTTTTGCTAACAGACAACCTATAATTAATTTGTCAGATACAAATTCGGTTGCAAAGTTAATGCAACATGGCTTTAAATATGGCGACAAGAGTTCCTGTTTCAAGAGTGATTTAAGTGGTAAGATAAAGTCCTCTCGCATTAACTTTGCAACCGAATTTGAACGTGGCAAATTAATTATAGGTTGCCCGATAGTCAAAGATTAATATCTTATAATTTTTATGCTTGATAAAATGACGTAAAGATGACTTATAGTTTTTAAACTATAAACCACTCTTGAAACAGGCACTTCGTTGCCAAATTTAAGGCCGTCTGGCTTTACTTTTGGAACCGAATTTGTGTCTGGCAAATTAATTATAGGTTGTCTGCTAGCCAAATAGTAATATCTTGTAATTTTTATGCTTGATAAAATGATGTAAAGACGACTTATAATTTTTAAACTATAAACCACTCTTGAAACAGGCATTTTTGTTGCCACATTTTAAGCCGTCTGACATTAATTTTGCAACCGAATTTACATCTGGCCAATTAATTATAGGTTGTCTGCTAGCAAAAGTGTAATATGTTATCTATAAATGTGGATCTGGCAGAATCTTAGCGACATTGGTAACGTCTGATAATGGATTAATATCACAAATAGTTAGAAAAAACAAATATTACTAACAATAATCCTGCTGAAATGACGTAATTTTAATGTTTTTTGACCTGCATAACACCTTCTCCCACAGGTATACGCAGCGTCTCCCGACTGCCAGACCGCCTGCAAACGTCTTAAACCATTAAGGGGAAGAACATATAAAAAATGAGCCTTGATAAAATGACGTAATTTTGAAGTTTTTTGACCTGCACAACTCCTTCTGCCACAAGTAAACGCAGCGTCTTCGACTTCCAGAGTACCCGCAAAGGTACTATACCATAAAAGGAAAGAACATATAAAAAATGAGCCTTGATAAAATGAAATAATTTTGAATTTTTTTGACTTGGATAACTTCTTTTCCCACAGGTAAACGGAACGTCTTCCGACTGCGAGCTTGCCCGCAAATGTACTATACCATAAAAGGAAAGAACATATAAAAAAATGACCTTGATAAAATGATGTAAATTTGAAGTTTTTTGACCTGCATAACCCCTTCTCCCACAGGTAAACGCAGCGTCTCCCGACTGCCAGACCGCCCGCAAACGTCTTATACCATTAAGGGGAAGAACATATAAAAAATGAGCCTTGATAAAATGACGTAATTTTGAAGTTTTTCGATTTACACAACCGCTTTTGCCACAGGTAAACGCAACGTTTACGGACTGCCAGACCGCCCGCAAACGTACTACACCATTAAGGGGAAGAAAATATAAATGAAATGAGCCTTGATAAAATCAGGTGACGAAAACGTTGCTAGCTCTTAGACTATAAGATTGAATATATAAGGATAACGAATATATAAAGAAATTGTTACACGCTTTAAAATTTTAAGTATTAAAACTTGCTTTTAACATCTTTTTTGATAAATTGTAGGTTTAGATGTCAAATATTTGATCAAATAGTTTATTTATTAATTACGGTTTAAAATTAGATACTCCCAACTTCAAGTGCATTTTTAATAATTGAAAAATAGTTTGTAATACGAATAGTTAGGCATTGTTCAAAAAGCATTTGACAGAATGAGCTATAATTTTTGATTAGCAAACTTTAAGCTTCAAAAATTGATTTATATTGAAAAGTTTTTAGGTTATATTTCCGAATATGTTTGAATTAATTTTGTAATTATACGTATGTGTAGAAAAATAAA